>CM053763.1:103224352-103336336 GCA_028658305.1 Pachyuromys duprasi
CCCCCCCCCCCCCCCGCGCTGAGATGGAGGCCAGTAGTTTCTCAAACCTGGTAGGTGAATGCTGTGCACCGAACAGCACCCAGCCTGGGTTCCTGGCTTATTCAGGGAAAGCCAGTCTGTCCCCTGGAGCTCCAGGAGTAGTGAGCTAGAGAGACATGGCCTGTCCCAAGGGCCCCACTTCCGATGTGAGAGACAGTCAGATCCAGCGCTCTGATGCCATAGGGAGGCACACTCTGTCCCAAGGCCCCCAACCACTCGGGGACATGGAATACTTCCCCTGGGATACACAATCTATTGGGGAAATCCACCGTCTCTCCAGATTACCAGACTGGAAAATAGACAAGAGACACAGCCCGTTTCTCGGGGACCCGAGTTTCATTTCTAGCCCCTGTATCAATCAGGTGGTAAACCACCTGTAACTCCATCTTCAGGGGATCCAACAGCCTCCTCTGGTTTCCATGGGCACACACAGAATGTGGGTGCATGTGTACGGGCGTGCACACACACATAAGTACAAAATTAAACATAAATAATTTTAAAAAGCAATAGCAGGCAGGCGTGATGTGGTGGTGCACACCCGTAATCTCAGCACTTAGAGAGGCAGAGGCAGGTGGATCTCTGTGAGTTCGAGGCCAGCCTGGTCCACAAAGTGAGTCCAGACAGCCAGGGCTACACAGAGAAACCCTGTCTCGAAAAACAAAACAAAAACAAACAAAAAAATTTAAAAACTAAAAACTAAACTAAAAATGTAGGGTTGATGGATAAAGGTATTTGCTGTCAAGCCTGATGATCTGAGTTTGATCCCCAGGTCCAACTTAGGAAGAGAAAACCAACTCCCACAAGTTATCTTTTGACCTCCACGTGTGGAAATTTAGGTGGCTCATGGCTAGAACACAGACACTTGGGAGGCAGAGGCAGGGCGGTCTCTGTGGGAGAGGGCTGAGGACAGATCAAACCTGCACCGGGGAACAGAGGCACCCTGTCTAGAGGAGCCTGAAGGGGCACTCCAGAAGGGACAGAAGAAACTGCTGAGTTGGGGACCTGCCTATGGTGGTCTCCTGAGGGCTGTATTAGGAGGAAGAAGCTGGGTGGGAGTCCCTCCAGTCTGAGAGAAGGCCCCGTGACTCTCACAGGGGAGAGGACTTTAACTGCAGCTTCCCACAGGGCCCAGGTAAGAACGGCAGTGACGCTGCTGGGCTGTTCTCCAGGAATTCCTTCTTCCTCCTAAGAGCGATAGTATTGTGTTTTCCATTTTAAAGCCGAGGAGATGCAGTCCCAAGAGTACAGAGAGACACGGGGGTGAAGAGGCTGGATTTATACTCCAGTCTTCTGGGTCTCAGGTCTGGCTCTTTCCAGAGCGCATGGCTTTCCAATGTTCCTTTCAGACTGGAAGAGCTGGCGCTGTTGTTATACTGTTATTTGTTTAATTTTTATGGTGCTGGGGATTGAACGCGGGGTCTCCTGCATAATAAAGCTGCTCTAAGCGCTACACACCTAGCCCATACCTAGCCCTTGTTGCTTGCTTCCTCCCTCCCTCTCTTTTTTTCTTGCTTTCGTTCGTTTTTTCGAGACAGGGTTTCTCTGTGTAGTCTTGTCTGTCCTAGACTCAGTTTGTAGATCAGGCTGGCCTTGAACTCACAAAAGATCCACCTACCTGCCTCTGCCTCCCCGAGTGCTGGGATAACAGGCCTGCTGATTTCTAAGAGTTCCTATTTGAGTAGGTGTGTCTAACACAAGGTCTTATGTAACTCAAGCTAACCTCTAGCTCAGGTATAGAGCTGAGGATGACTTTGAACTTTTGATCTTTCCGCCTCAATTGAGTGCTATTGTTGGCACGCCACACACTAGGTTTGTGCGTCCCTGAGATTGAAACCTAGGGCTTCTTGCACTCTGCCTCCTGAGCGATATCCGCCCCTAACCCTATTTATTAGATAATTATTGCTTTGAAGACCGGGCTCACCTGGGGCTCCGCCCTCCCGGCTATTCGCAGGGCCTGTTCGGAAAAGGCAGGTCCGGTGCGCCCCCGCGCGGTCATGAAAAGAAACACACGTGCCGCCGTGCTGGGCGTCGGAGTGGGAATGATTGTGTCTATGTTGCGCCCCTGTAGGCTGCCCTGGACATTGCAGAAGAGCTTAACCCTTGGATGACAGATGCTCACCTGGTGTGCGGGCACGCAGCGCAGCAGCCGGAGCAGGCAGGAAAAAGGAAATGAAGGAATATCGCTTGTATACTATGCAAAGAGATCAAGCACACACACACCTTTTTGGTTTGGTTTTTGGTTGTTTGGTTTGGTATGGCCTGCATTTCTTTCTTTCTTTTTTGGTTTTTTGAGACAGGGTTTCTCTGCAGTAGCTCTGGCCGTCCTGAAACTCACTCTGCATACCAGGCTGGCTGAGAACTGGCTGAGATCTGCCTGTCTCTGCCTCCCAAGTGCTGGGATTAAGGCATGTGCCACCTTTTCCCAGCCATAGAATATTAAAAAGAAAAAAAAAAGGAAAGAAAGAAAGATTAGAGAATGTGCCCAGCATCTAAGAAAACTGGGTTCAATTTTTAGCATGAAAAAAAGAAAGATTTAAAAATGTTTGAATAGGGGCCCAAGTGCTTGCTCAACAGTTAAAAATACACACTATTCTTCCAGAGGACCCAAGTTCAATCCCCAGCACCCATGTTAGGCAGCTCACAACTGCCTGTAACTCCAGATCCAGAGGGATCCAATGTTCTGGCTCCTAGAGACACCTGCACTCATCTGTACATACCTATACACACACACACATACATTGTGTTTTGTTTTTTGAGACATGGTTTCTCTCTGTAGCCCTGGTCGTCCTAGAAGAACTCCATCCATAGAGCAGGTTGGCCTTGAACTCACAGAGGTCCAAATATCCGTGCCTCCTGAGTGCTGGGATGAAAGGCCTGTGTCACCACTGAGGGTTTCTGTGAAGTCTTTAAATACACAATGATAGCTAACCCCTGGGCCCTTGACAAAATGCTTTTCCAGTTCATTCTCACAATAAAACTGTGATGTAAGACAGGTTGCCCAGTTTTGCAGGGCCCAGAGCCTGAGGTAGAGTGACTTTCCCAAGGGCACCCAGGGAACACAGAGCTGGGTGTCAGGCTCTCTGTGTAGCGTCTTCATTCTGAAGCCTGGAATCATTCCCTGGTTCTAGCCAGGGTGACAGATAGAGAGTCGTGCAGGGCACCTCAGAACCATTCCTCTCCCACCTTGGGGTAGTTTCAGGGCATCCTCAGCCCAGGGAAACCAAGCAGAGTGACTTCCACTTTCAGGGCAACCTCACTCCACTAGCTCCTGAGCAGGCCTCTCATCCAGTCACGACAGTCCTGTGAAGAGGGTGCAGATGGTGCATTCCGCTCTTAGAGAGCCAGGGCCTAGGGAACACAGCTCCCATAATCACCCTGGACGGGCTCTGCAGCATTGGGGGGAGGGCACTCACTGATGCCATCTCCCCTGCAGCTCTCTAGTGCTCCCCGATTCCTGGTCACACCTCTGACCTACTACCTTTTCTCCCACCTTCAGGTCCACTGCTCAGGACCCTACCTGCAGACCCAAGAGTGAGTAAGGTCCTTTCTGTGCTCCAACTGGGCCAGCAAGCAGGCACGGCCAGGACGTGCAGAATGATGCCGGCGAGTTCATGGACTTGTAGGTGCCGTGGAAATGCTGTGTGAGCAATGCATCATTGGTGCCCAGGAGCACAGGTCCATCCAAGTGGATGTGGCTGAGGTTGGCTGGGTCATAGGCTGGTTTAATGGCATGTTGGAGCATGCGTTTAAACCCAGCACTGGAGAGGCAGAGGCAGGAGGGTCTCTGAGTTCGAGGGCAGCCTGGTTTACAAAGTAAGCCCAGGACAGCTGGGGCTACACAGAGTAACCCTGTGTCAAAAAACCAAAACCAAAACAAAACAAAAAGTAAGAAGTCTCATGTCTCTCTTTTTTTTCTTTATTTTTATTTATGTGTATGTGTAAGTCTTATGTATATACTGTTCTATTGCTATGAAGAACACCACGACCAAGGCAACTTACAAAGAAAGCCTTTAATTAGGGGCTTGCTTGCAGCTTCAGAGGATTAGTCTATAACCGTCATGCAGCAGTAACTGACAGATTACACACTGACACAATCACCACAAGGCAGAGGGAGGTAACTGGGAATGTTGCGGGCTTTGATGTTTCCTGGTGCCTGATGATGAAACCTCAAGGCCCAACCTGGTTGACACACCTCCTCCGACAAGGCTGTATCTTCTAATCCCTCCCAAACCGTTCCACCAACCTGAACCAAGCAAATCTATGAGTCTATGTGACCACTCTCCTTCAAACCACCCCAGTATGTCTGTGTGAAAATATGCCACATGTGAGCTGGGTGTGGGTGTGGGGCACGCTTTCAATCCCAGCACGGGGAAACAGAGGCAGGCAGATCTCTGTGCGGCCAGCCTGGTCTACAAAGGACAGCCAAGGCTGTACAGAGAAACCCTTATCTTAAAATGAGCAAGCAAACAAACAATCAAAATCAAACTATGCCACATGTGAGCGCTCAAGGAAGTCAAAAAAGTTTCAGAACGTCTGGAAGTGGAATGACAGGTCAAACACATGACTTAAGAATGAACTCTGTCTTCTGCAAGAGCAGGAGGTGCTCCTAACTGCTGAGCCATCTCTCCAGCCCCTCTTCTCTCTTCCGTTCTGTCTCTCCAGTTCTTTGCTTGTTTTTCTAGGCAACTGTTCTACTACTGTTTACTATTGAGCTAAATCCCAATCACATCTTCTTTTCGTTTTTGCCTTTCCTGAGAATTGAATTCAAGGTCTTGGGCACTGAGTCATTTTATATACACATATATAGTCATTCATTATATATAGTCATTATATATGTGTCTATACACACACACATATATATACACACATATATATTCACATATATAAGAATATATGCATATAATTATAAATACATGAATATTTACACTTATGAACATAAGTATTCATATATATGCACATATATGAATATATAAGGTATAGTCTGCATCACTATCACTCAGCTAAATACCAGCCTTGCTCACCACTGCTGTTTGCCAGCCTGTCTAATATCTGTGGCCAGGCTTGGCTTCCTTGGGTGCAGTTCTTGCCTTGGGGGCTTTAGCAGTAAACAGACACACTGGAGGCCTTTGCTGGAAGAGGGTTCACGGAAGGACTACTCTGAGGAGTGTGCAGGAACAGGGAAACACCCCGGGCTCTGCAGCCCTGCAACGGACACTGCCCTGAGCCAGAGGAGGAAGGGGAGGCAATCTTGCCAGAAAACCTAATGAGAGCCAAATTCAGGGATACGACACAAACACTAGCTCTAGCTTTCTGTAACTGCTGTCAAGAAGGACCTCACTGAGGAAGAGGAGCTTGATAAACAGCCTCATTTCAGGCTCAGGCTACAGCTCAGTGGTGGAGCACCATCTGGCACATGCCAGGCCCTGGGTCCAGTCCTCGGAATAGCTGGGAGAGCTTGGGGACTATTCTGGTCACACTCTCCTCTCTCTCCCTTCCTTTCTTTCCTTTGTTTTGTTTTTGTAAGATTGTTTTATTTATTATGTATATAGTGTTCTGCCTGCATGTACACCTGCAGGCCAGAACTGGACACCAGATCTCATTATAGACGGTTGTGAGCCACCATGTGGCTGCTGGGAATTGAACTCAGGAGCTTTGGAAGAGCAGACAGTGCTCTTAACCTCTGAGCCATCTCTCCAGCACCGCTGGACTCACTCTGTAGACCAGACTGGCCTCGAACTCACAGAGATCCTCCTGCCTCTGCCTCCTGAGTGCCCAGCTCTCTCCCATGTCGCCTCCTGGAAGACCCAGCTGAGGGCAGAAGGCCAGGGATCAAAGAGACTGTGGCAGGAATCAGACCCTGGACAAGCAGGGAAGCAGAGAGTGTGGCTCAGGCAGAGAATGGCCGGCCCCTGGCTGCTCTCCTCTTCTTAATCTCGGCTTTGTGGATACCCTTGCTTTGGAAAGCACCCTCTGTGTCTGGCTGAGAAAACCTTTATCTTATCCTTCCAGGCCCAGACCACCCTGTCCAGGAGGGAGTCCCAGGAGGGACCTCTCCCACTCCCGGCCTCCTGGGTGTCAGTCCCATCATCGCTGTATTGCTCAGCTTAGTGATCAGGCGTTTCTCTCCGTGCAAGTGTGCAAGTTTATATTTCCAGGTGAAGGTTCTGGCATCTTCTTCTCAATGAGCTTCTTAAGAGACCTGGGCCGGGGCTGGAGAGATGGCTCAGTGGTTAAGAGAACTGTCTGCTCTTCCAAAGGACCCGGGTTTGATTCCCAGCACCCACATGGCAGCTCACAACTGTCTATACCACCACTTCCAAGGGGTCTGACACCTTCATACTAATGCATATAAAATAAAAATTAAATAAATTATTTAAAAAAAAGAGACCTGGGCCAATAAAGCCATTTGCTCTGAGACAGACTCAGCACAGAGCAAATGTTGATGTGTGCCAAGGGACTGAGTCCCATGACCTTGCTCAGCGAATGCCACCTGGGTAGATGCAATGTGTGTGTGTGTGTGTGTAAGTGAGTGTGTGTGTGCCTGTCAGTCTGGGTCCACTGGAACCCAGTGGGTAGTATTAGCCTGGCATGTAGCCAGTAGAATATGTTGCCCGAATTGGTCTAGAGAGCAGGATCCCTCCTTGAGTTTCTTTCTCCATTCAACACATATCTTTTATTTTTTATTATCCTGTGTGTGTGCACAGGTTGTGTGGAAGTCAGAGAACAACTGTGTGGAGTCAGTTCTCTTCCTCCACCTTTGTGTGGGTTCTGGGATTAAATTCAGTAGCCACGCTTGCTCAGCAAATGTCCTTACTGGCTACCTAACAAAAATTTCTGTTTCATGCAAGGCCCGGTGTTAGTTTTTGAGGGCAAAGCACTGAGTAAGTCAAACAGTCTCTTCCCTCCTGGGGCTTCCATTCTAGTGGAGGAAGCAGAAAAGGTGGGAATTACAAACAAACACTATTGGGTTGTTGTTTGTTGAGATTTTATTTATTTATTTATTTATTTATGTATTTATTTATTGTGAGGTAAGGTTTCACTGGGTAGCCCTGGCTGTCCTGGAACCCACTCTGCGGGCCAGGCTGGCCTTGAGGGCAGAGACCTGCCCGCCTCTGTCTCCTTGGTGCTGCAATTAAAGGCCTACGCCACCATGCTCGGCTTGAGATGTATTTTAATTATGTGTCTGTAGACCTATGTGTGAGTACACGTGCCTGAGGAGACCCGAAGGTGGGGGCAGGGGCCTTCTGGAACTGTAGTTACAGGCAGTGGTGAGCTGCCCTCTACTGTGAGAGCTGGGAAGCCGGCTCCAGCAACTTCCACTCCTCCCCTAACTGCTGGACCATCGGCCCAGCCCCAAATAAACCCCAATGCTTCCTACTGTGTTCCTGCTGTGTAGAGGATAATCCAGGGGACCGATACAGTGCAAGTATGGACCCTATGGGTCATCTCTAAGGCCATGGTGTGTGAGCTGAGCTCTGAGGGAGAGCAGAAGCTGAAGAGGGTGAGGGTGATCTAGGCATACACAGCAGCAAGGACAAAGGTTTCTGAGACTTAGTGGGGATTCAAATTTTCACCCTAAGGAGCTGAGTGGAAGCTGAGTTAAGGAGGCAGCCTTGGGGACACCCCCCGCCAGCTCCTGAGCGCGGGGGGCTGGAGAGGAAGAGGCAGCCCCTGCGAATGCCGCCCTCTCTGCCTGTTGCCTAGCACTTTGGGTAAACAGCAGGCTGGCAGGCCTTGCCCTTGCTCCACTTCCTTCCATCTGGCAACAGCTGTCCAGCAAGCAGCCGGGGGCCGTGCCAATATCCTCCCCTGGAATATTTTAGGGGTAAGTCAGAAAATGACCAGCAGCTTCCAAAACCCTTTTTCTCCCATATACCTTACATGGGTATATTGAGTTGCTCTGGGCGTTGGGCTCACTCCCCCTTGCACTCAACTACACAGCCACGGGAGGCACCCTCACACAGGGCACAGGCGCAGTCACACACCTACCCCGTAACCCTCAGCTGCCACACTGGCACAAGTCAGCCCAGTCAGGCTCACACTCACACGTGGTTACACACCTGTTCCACGGTCGCTGCAGCCAGGGCCTATTTCCCCTCAGGACACCCACAACTGGCACAGCCACCCTGCTCTCCAGTCGGCACTTCCACACGCCCTCACAGACCAGGAGCAGGAGTCACACTGCATCCATCCAACACACAGAACCTTCACCAGCCGTGGGCACAAGGCACAAGCTACCCAGCCAACACGCTGGCATCATTTCTCCTTCTCCATCCTCATCCTCTGCTCTAGGATCTGATTAAAAGGTGTCCAGCCTTCCGGCCTGGGCCCGCTAGGCACACAGCTTCTTCTGCAATGGAATCAAAGCCCTCCTCCCTGACAAGGGGACTAAGTGGAAAAAAATAATCAGAGCAAGAATGCCTGGGGCCCAGGTCTGGGAAGGGACCCAGCAGCTCTAACTGGGGGAAGGGGAGAGTGACTTCAGTGTGGAAGCCTGACCAGACATCAGAGGGTCCAGGACTTAAGGGTAGGGATATATATGCCTTGAAACACGACCCCAAGAAACCTCCCAGGGTGAGGGGAGGAGACCTTAAACAGACTCCACTTTAAGGCCCTAAGTCTCTGTGGAGTTTTCCCTCACCCCTCCTCTAATCTCAGCCGTGGCCCCCAGCTGTCCCCAGAGTGTGGGGTGTGCCGGGTAACTCCCCCTCCCTTCTCCAGCAGGCGCCCTGCCCCACCCCTTCACGACAGCTGCGGGACACCAGGAGAAGGGCCGGGTTCCAAGCCCTTGCGCGGGTGGGGTTCGCAGGGCGCCGACACGAGGGGCGCTGGGGTCCGCTGGGTACCCCACCACTAAACGCTCCTCCCGCCCGGGGAGCTGCTCCCCTGGGACTGCACCGCCCCTTCCTCTCCTCACCACGGAACCCGGGCCAGAAGGAAAGGTGGAGAGATGGAAGGAAGGTTCGGGACGCGCTGCTGGGCCGCCCCCGCGTCCCTCCCCACCCCCACCCCTCCCACCCTCTCCCCGCCCCCAGGGCCGCTGGGCCCGCGCCCTCCTCCCGCCCGGCGAGCATCTGGGCCAAGTGGGCGCGTCCCGCCCGGGCCGCCGGGATCTGGTGTCCGCTGCAGCTGGCAGTGCGGCGGGCGCGGGCACCGGCACAGCCGCCGGCGGGGCCGGCTATTAATAACGCTCCGGGCGAGCCCGGGGTCGCGCAGCCATGGCCAGCCCGGAGCCCCTGCGCGGCGGGGACGGCGCCCGGGCCGCGAGGTAGGATCCTCCAGGGCCCGTGTCGCCGCCTGGTAGGACAGGGGGTGCTGGGTGGGCTCCCACCGTCCACACGCGGCCCCTTCCTCCTGGCTGTGGGTAGTGGTCCCGCCCGGGTGTGGCCCGGGGCGGAGCCACCGGGGAAAGGGAGATGGGAGGCCCCGGCTTGGGGACCTGACCCCTCTGGTTGTCTGGGTTTCTCCTTCCACGGGTTGTGTGAGGACTAATCCTTGCAGGCTAGCAATCCAACCGGACAAAGTTAGTGTAAGTTTTCTTTTTCTAGTCTTATTTTTTCCCTTATTTCTCATTCACTTGTTCGCGGGGTTAGGGAAAAACCATTGGAGAATTCACTGCGTTTGAGCCACTTGGTGCAGGGCTGGGCACCTGCCAGCTTGAAGTTGAGTCTGTTCAGTCAGCTTGCTCTCCCTGGTGTGGCTCGGGTGGGTGGAGGCTTAGAGAGGGGCTCTAATCCCTAGTCCAGCACGGGGCCATGGCTGGGCCCAGCAGCTACCCACCCTGTAACCTTGCTGCTGATGATTTGTGGAGCCTGCCCCACGTCACATCGTGACCCAGGGACTTCTCAGTGTATCAAATTGTGGGACCACTTCCTGGAATCCTCTGTTGTCTCATGAAAAGACAAAAGCTAAGCTGGGTCTTAACACGGTTTTGCCTGTATTCCCTACACACCTACTGTGAAGCTCGGAGCCAGACACGAGCTTACTGTTTGTACGCTGTCACACACATGTCCAGACATGTCTGATGGACAGCGTTAAGGAGTTGTCCAAGTCCTTTGGAGACAGGGACAGAGTGGCAGAGGTCAGGGGCCCCGGCTGATCACTGTCCCTCTCTGCTTGGCCTCCTGTAATCTGCTGCTTTGCCAGCTCATAGAGAGGCAGTTAGCTGAGGAAAACATCTGGCACCCAGCGTGGCCTGTCCACCCGGAAGTCAGGAGGCCAGGGCTATACACCGCGGACCCGCCACTTGACCTTGGGCAAACTTCTCCTTGGAGCTCAGTTGGTTTCTTCTTGTCTTCCAAGGGCCCCACACTCGGGTACTGACAAGTGGCCTCATCCTCAGGATGGACTCTCATCCAATGGGCACAGGCGCCTTTGATTTCGGTTTTGGGTTTTTCGATAAAGGGTTTCTCTGAGTAGCCCTGGCTGTCCTGGAATTCACTATGTAGACCAGGCTGGCCTTGAACTCACTGAAATCCACCTGCCTCTGCCTCCCGGAATAAAGACGTGCCCTAACCTCTACTACTGCAGGGTAACACAGTTTTCATCTTTTTTTTTTTTTTTTCCTGGCTGGGAAACGAACCTAGTAATCCCTGCATGCTAGGCAAGTGTTCCTTCAGTCTCAACCCTGACCCTAGAAAGGCGTTCTGACTACGATGTTCCGAAGATTTGTTTAGGCCTATGCTAAAAGGGCTAGGCACCGTGGTCTTCCCCAGGCTCCCTCCACTTATAGTGACTGAGCCTCAGGTGAGCCTTCTGCTCTTTGTGCTTTGGCTTGTCAGGCTCTGCACTGTCCTAAGAGATGAGCAGCCTGCAAGTGAGTATTCATGCGAGTTCTTAGAATAGTGCCTTGAGCACAGTTAAGTCATTCTGAGGTGTCAGCTGGGAAAGTGGGGACTCTGGGGAGGTGAGTATGGCTGCCTGAGCAGGTGCTTCTTCCTGGAGCTGGGAACTCTACCTTCTCTGGGAGCTCAGGTTGGTGGTTTCAAGCAGATTGGTACTCAGGAAGTTGCCTTTTATTTTTCCACCCAGATCCTTCAGTTATTGTGGGCTCCGAGTAGGAGGTGTGAGAAGTTGCCACACATTTTGGGTTGTCAGGCACTGGGTGGGCGGCAGGAGTAATATGAGATGAGGCTAAAATCGGTGTGGTAGGGCCACGTCTTTAAGACTCTGAAAGCTGGGCATGGGGACATGCGCCTGTAATCTCAGCACTTGAGAGGCTGAGGCAGGAGGATTGTTAAGTGATGCAGGCCTGGAGAGATGGCTCAGCTCTTAAGGGCACTTGTTGCTCTTGCAGAGGACCTGGATTGGGTTCCCAGCACCCACATGATGGTTTACAACCATTCCTAACTCCAGTTCCAGAGGAGCTGGTGCCTTCTTTTAACCTCTGAGGGCAGCAGGCATGCCTGTGGTACACATGCCTGCAGGCAAAAGATCCATACATATAAATTAAGAAAATATTTTTTTAAAAGAGAGTACAGAGCTGGGCGGTGGTGCACACCTTTAATCCCAGCACTTGGGAGGCAGAGGCAGGTGGATCTCTATGAGTTTGAGGCCAGCCTGGTCTACAGATGGAGTTCCAGGACAGTAAGGGCTACACAGAGAAACCCTGTCTCAAACAACAACAACAAATGAAAAAACAAAATAAAACAAAAAAGAAGGCTAGTACAAAATAGAGTAAACAGATTGTGACTTGGACTAGGGCCCTGACAGTGGGATGGAAAAGGCTGGACAGGACTGGAGACCGCCTGTGGTAAAGGTCAGTTTTCAGGGAGAGGATAAACGAGCAGGGAACCAGCTGAGCTGTGGTGAAGCCTGACAACCTGAGTTCCACCCCAGAACCCACATGCAAGGAGACAGCCGCCTCTCACAAGCTGTTCTCTGACCTCTACATTTGTACTAATGGCACACACACCTCTTTCCCAATATACACACACACACATCTACACATTAAATAAAATGTAAAAAAAGAATTGAAATAAAATTGAGCCGGGCCTGGTGGCACAAGCCTGTAATCCCAGCACTCAGGGAGGCAGAAGCAGGCAGATCTCTGAGTTCAAGGCCAGCCTGGTCTACAAAGTGAGTCCAGGACAGCCAAGACTACACGGTGAAACTCTGTCTTGAAAAACCAAACCAAACCAACCAACCAACCAACCAACAACAACAACAAAAACAACAAAAAACCCAACACACACATGTATATATATATATATTTATAAATTTCAAGCAGACCTCAGCAATGACTTCATTCGTTTCCTTTTTTTTTTTTTTTTTTTAATACAAGGTCTCACTACATTGCTCTGGCTGGCCTGGAACTTGCTATGTAGGGTCGACTGGCTTAGAACCTACGGAGAGGGCCCCGCCTCTGCACGGGGTTGAAGGCACCCACTGTTATCCCCCACCTACTCGTTTTTTTCCCCCAGAGAGGAAGTAGATCTCGATTATCATGAGCCGTTGTTTTTTAGCACCTCAAGCTCGGCTGCCCCCAACTGCAGGTCTCATGAAGCTGGGGATATAGCACAGTCAAAACAGTCCTGGTTGGATGCGGCAGCCCACGTATAATTTCAGCCCTGGAAGGAGACGGGAATCTGTGCCCAGAGCAAGCTGGCTGGGAAGGTTAGCCATATCGGTGAGCTCTGGGTTTGATTGAGAGACCCTTCCCCAATGAATAAGGGAGAAAAGCTATTCAGCAAGATTCTCAACATTAGTGTTTGGAGTCTGTGTGCATGTGTACACACACGTACAGGAGTGCCCAGGGTGATGCTGAACTTTTCGCTGTAGAGGATGACCTTGAACTTCTGAACCCCCTGAGCGCTGGGGCTATAGAGACAGAAATGCACTACCACACCTGGTTTTACGTACTGCTGGGGATCAAACCCTAGGCATCCTACGTGTTTTGTGAGCACTCGGCTAGCTCGCCAATTCTGCTACCCCAAGTCTCTGGGGTTCTCTGGTCTCGGCCCACTCAGTGCCAGGTTTACAGGAGTTACCACAGCACCTGGAGTTCCATGTGGGTGCTGGGACCCAAACTCAGGTTCTCATCCATGTGTGTAGGAAGCAAGCACTTTGCTGACTGGTCCATCTTCTCAGCCCCTTGGCATGTATGTGGGGAGGGGTGCATGGGGCCAGAAGAGGGCACCATCCCCTTGTGCGGGAGTTGCAGGTGGTTGTAAGCCACCAGCTTGGTGCTGGGAACAAAACTCTGGTCCTTTGCAAGAGCAGCCAGTGTTCTTAACCACTAAAGCCATCTTTCCAGCCCCCAACCCTCAGCCCTTTAATATGTGTTTACTTATTTGGGGTCTGTGTGTGTGTGTGCGCTCCTGGGACAATTGTAGAAATCAGTTCTTTACATTTGGATGCCAGTGACTGACTCAGTTTACCAGACTTGGGGGCAAGTGCCTTTATCTGCTGAGCTACTCACTGAACCCCCTTTTTTGTGGGGGAGTGGCAGATTCTCATGAAACCAGGTTGACCTCAAACTCACTAAGCAGCTAAGGCTGGCCTTGAATTCTTGACCCCCTCCGGCCACCTCTCAGGTGCTGAGATTACAGGTGTGCGTGGTCACGTTTGTCTTTCCTTGGTTTTCTGAGACGGTTGCGTCCTATAGAACCCTGGAACACCCAGCTGTGCCCGAGAGAGTGAACTTCCTGTCCCTGAAGCCACGTGAGCAGAGACTAGCCAGTTTTGCTGTGGTGTCAGGAAATGCAGGACAGTGGGCTGTGCGTGGAGGAGGCAGATTGGTGAGGGGGTGGGGTAGGTAAGAGAACCTGCTGCAACCAGCCTGAGGTGGAGGTCCCTGCTGACCCAGCAATGGGGCTTGGGCTACCCTTTCACTCTCCATCCTCTCTCTTGCAGGGAAATGCATACAGAGGCCAGCTTTCCTCTTCAGGACTCTGGATCCCCAAAGGAGGCCAAGGCCTTGTACCCGGGGGCCACTCTGTCTTTGGAGGGGACTATGGACCTGGAGGACATTCTCTATCTGGGAGACTCAGGGGACTTCGAAGAGAGTCTTTATGAGGAAGAGTCTGAGAAGCCAGAGGAGACACTGTTTATCGAAGAAGAATCGAGGCAGCCAGAGGAGGCACAGGACCTGGAAGAGCCCGTCAGCCCAGGGGAGACCCTGTCTGTGGGGGAGCCTGCGAGGCCAGACGAGGTCCGGTTTTCGGAGGAGCCTGTGGAGCCAGCTAAGAGCGTAAGCCCAGAGCAGACTGCTGGTGAGGGAGAGACGGCGGCCAGAGGCGTGGAGGAAAGCCTTCCGGCTCCACCGGTTGCCAGCGTGGAGGAGAACCTCAGCGTGGAAGACCTGAAGCTGCTGGAAAGCCGGTTCCAACAGTGCGTGCAAGCTGTGTCCCAGCTGGAGGAGGAGAGGGACCAGCTCATCCACGAGCTCGTTCTGCTCAGGGAGCCGGCCCTGCGCGAGGTGCAGCAAGTCCACCAGGACATCCTGGCTGCCTACAAGCTGCACGCACAGGCCGAGCTGGAGAGGGACGGGCTCCGGGAGGAGATCCGGGTGGTGAAGCAGAGACTGTTCAAGGTGACCAAGGAGTGCGTGGCCTACCAGTACCAGCTGGAGTGCCGCCAGCAGGACGTGGCTCAGTTTGCCGACTGCAGGGAAGCCCTGACGGCTCGGGCAGCCCAGCTCTCCGGAGAACTGACCCAGCTCCGAGATGCCTACCACAAACAGAAGGAGCAGTTGCAGCAACAATTGGAAGCACCCCCGGCCCAGAGCGACGGGCACTTTCTCCAGGAGAGCCGGCGGCTGTCGACACAGTTCGAAAATCTCATGGCAGAAAGCCGCCAGGGCCTGGAAGACGAGTATGAGCCTCAACTGCTGCGGCTCCTAGAGAGGAAAGAGGCAGGGACCAAGGCTCTGCAGGACACCCAGGCGGAGATCCAGGAGATGAAGGAGGCTCTGAGGCCCCTGCAAGCAGAGGCCCGGCAGCTCCACCTTCAGAACAGGAACCTGGAGGACCAGATCACGCTCGTGAGGCAAAAGCGCGATGAGGAGGTTCAACAGTACAGGGTAGGCCCGTTGGCTGTAGAAGGGACAGAATTCTACTAGGTAGTTCAGGTTGGCTTGGGGACGTGGGAAACTTGAGACCATCCTGCCTCAGCCTTCTGAGTGCTGGGATTATAGGCGTATGCCACCACACTGGGCAGAAGTGACATCTTTTGAGCTGAAGGAAGTCTGATGTCCTTTTTTTTCTCCTTCTGACACAGGGTTTCTCTGTGTAGCCCCTGGCCATCCTGGAACTCGCTCTATAGACCAGGCTGGCCTTGAACTCACAGATCCATCTGCCTCTGCCTCCTGAGGGGTGGGATTTAAGATGTGTGCCACTAGGCCCAGATAGGTCTAATGTCTTTGGGGCTAGGGGTCACCGTGTAGGATGAGAGAAGAAAGACCCTGTTCTTTGGGCCCACCCACTCACTCTTTTTATTATTAATTACTTTTTTATTCTTCTCTCACATAGCATACCCCAACTACAGCCTCTCTCCCTCCCTCTGCTCCTCCCAGTCTATCCCTCAGCTCCTCCTCATTCTTTTCTCCATTCTTTATTAATTTCATTTGGTTAGGCCAGGGTTAGGATTTGGCAGGTATTTTTACTCTTGGTTTACACAGCTCTCTCTCTCTCTCTCTCTCTCTCTCTCTCTGTGTGTGTGTGTGTGTGTGTGTGTGTGTTGGCAAGTGTATCTAGTGTCTCATGCTTTTTAGGCAAGTACTTTATCACTGAACCATAAACCATATCCCTAGCCCTTTAAAAAAATTTTTTTACGATGCTATTTTTATTTCATGTGCATGGCTGTTTGTATGTATGTGTACTGTGTGTGTGCAGTGTCCAAGGAAGCCAGCAGAGGGTAGCAGATCCCCTGGAACTGGGGTTACCGATGCTTGGGAGGCACCAGGAGGTTGCTGGGAACTAAACTCAGGTCCTCTTGCAAGAACAGCCAGTGCTTTTATCCCTGGAGCCAGCTCTCTGTCCCTGGAGCCATACGCCAACCTCCTGACAGTCATTTTCACTCTTGGTTTACCCTGCTCTGTGCATGTCTGTGGGGTGGGGGTTCTGGGAATTGAACCTAGATCTTCCCATGTGCTACTCAATATCTTTTACCAGGTAGCTTTATCCATTGCCCTCTTTTGACCTGAGACCAGGCCTAAGTTGTCTAGGCTAGTCTTGACCTCACCCAGTAGCTCAGGCAAGCCTTGAATTGGAGATCCTCCTGCCTCAGCCTCCCACGTGGCTGGGGTTACTGGCCTGTGCCACCAGAGGGAAATGGCTACCATACCTGGCTTGGATTATTTTTTTCTAGACATCAAGATTGAGGTTCCGTGACGTGACATAGTTTGAACTTGGGCCTGGCCAGCCCGAAGCATTTCAGAGCTCCTCCCATGCAATCCTTTTCTAATTCTAACCTAGTGGTGAATCATGCTTGGCTAGAGAGAGCAATGCTACTGGTCACATTCCTCCTCTACTGGTCACATTCACCCTCAAGTTCCAACCAATATATCCAGCCTCTACCTTAAAGCTGTCCAGGGTCTGAGATGGAATCTCTCTGCATTTTCCTTTTTTGTTCATGTCACCATATCCCTTGTATTCGAGTTATTTCTGATTAAGTGTGAGGCAGTTCTAACCCCCTTTTAGAACAGAGTAGGATATAAATACTGAGTGAATAAACAATTACGTCTGCCGCCGCACAGACCGGCCGTGTGGAAGGTAGGGCTCTCTTTACTTATCTCCTTTTAGCCACGCGGCTTAGGGGACATATCAGGCAAACGTTAAGTGTTGCTAGGCACACTGAGGAAGCCTTCCTGTGGGGCCTTCTACCAGCCAGGTTTTGTTTTATTTGCAGACAGGGTCTCAAGTAGCCCAAGCTGGTTTCATACGTAAATGAGACCAGGGACTCCTGATACCTCTGTCTACCCCCTGTGTGCAGGCTTCTAACTCACCATTCTCCTGCCTCAGCCTCCCAAAGCCTGTGAGTATAGTCATGCACCATCATGTCTAACTTGGTATTTTTGCTCTTTGAAACATATATTTTCTTGGATGAACTTAGAATTGTATGTCTTCCCTCAAGAGAAGTCTTTTTTTTTTTAATTTGTTATGTTTATTTATTTATTTAATCACAGATCATTCACTTGTATCCCAGCCATAGCACCCTCCCTCTTTCCCTCCCAACCCCTCCCTCCCTAAGAGAAGTTTGAAAATGGTTGCTGAGTATCTTACTATAGTATTTATGATTTTAAAAAAGAATTATTTATTTTTTTATGTATATGAGTGCTCTATCTGCATGTAAACCTACATGCCAGAAGAGGGCATCAGATTATGTTATAGATGATTATAAGCCACCATGTGGTTGCCAGGAATTGAACTCAGGACCTCTGGAAGAGCAGCCAGTGTACCTAACCACTGAGCCATCTCTCCAGCCCTTATGACTTTTTTTTTTAAGGATTTTTTATTTTTCGTCGTTGTTGTTGAAACAGGGTTTCTTTGTGTGACCTTGGCTGTCCTGGAACTAGCTCTATACACCAAGCTGGCCTGGAACTCACAGAGTTCCACCTGCCTCTAACTCCAAGTGCTGAGATTAAAGGCATGCACCTCCACTGCCCAGCTTATTTTATTTTTAATTACGTGTATTGTTTGGGTAAGTGCACATGCGAGCGGGTGCCCTCAGAGGCTAGAGGCATGTGATCCTTGGGAGCTGGATTTACAGGTGTTAAGAGCTGCCTGATGTAGGTACTGGGAAGTAAATCCAGATCCTCTGCAGAAGCCTTCACTCTGGCCCTTATGCATACTTGTTTGCTTTTTTGCTTGTTTTTTGGAGACAGGGTTTCTCTGTGTAGCCCTGGCTGTCTTAGACTCACTTTGTAGACCAGGCTGGCCTTGGAACTCACAGATACCCGCCTGCCTCTGCCTCGATGAGTGCTGGGATTACAGGTGTGCACCACCATACACGGCTATATGTGGCATTTCTGAGACAGGATCTCACTGTAGAGTTTGAAGCTTGCTGGCTTCAAACTCTTGCTTCTCCTCCCTCAGCTTCCTAAGTGCTGAGGTTTCAAGGCCTATGCCTGCCTCCAATTTTCTTCTTTTTTTCCTGAAAGGCCTCCTAAATGGTGTTTGTTGGCCAACAGCTCTGTTTCATTCTGGTTACTTTTCAAGGGCACTCGAATTTCTGAGGTTGTACCTGCACTCTCAGAGTGCGTTTGCGGATGATGGTGCCCATCTTCATCATCCATCCAGTCAGTTTCTAAGTGTCTAGTAGGAATCAGGCTAAAGGTGCTGGCAAGAAAGACAAGAACTAGTCGGGGTTGGGGGATGAGGTGTTGCTGTTCTCAGAGTTTGCGGACTGGGAGGGATGCCAGACAACACAAGCGTTTTCACAAAATCTAAACATCACTGGTGTTAAGGAAGCCTCCTGAGGTTCTCACCTCAGGAGCCCAGTGGTGAGTGCTCAGCATGCACAAGGCCTTGGGTCTGCACGCACAAGGAGGAAACTGAGGCCTGACAATGTGGCGTGTACCCTTGATACCAGCACTCACTCAGGAGGAAAAGGCAAGTGGATCTCTAGCCTGGTCCAAGCTAAAAAAAAGAAAGAAAAGAAAAAGAAAAAGGTTTTTCGGTTTGATGCTTAAATGTGAAAGTCTTAGACTCAGTGAATTGTGACCATGCGTCGATGTGCCAAGCAGCAGAGCGGCCCCAGGAGCTGGCCTCTGTGGGTGACATAGGAGGTGTGCTCACTTCCGCCTGGTGAAAGGAGAGGGGCTGCAGAGAGGCAGCAGCTAAAATGTGCTAGAAAGTCCTCTGCGGTGTCCACTGACTTTATACCTCTGCGAGGTCTGAAGTGTTTGAGGAACGAGAGGGGAGACGGAAAAGCTGTTTGCCCAGCGCCCTGCAGCTCCGGAGCTGCTGGCATGAGGAGGGAACCCTGAGCCATGCAGAGCGCGCTGCCCACACCCAGGACAGATTCTCAGTATTTCCCAGCTGCCCTTTACAGTCGGTCTCCCTACACCAACATCCGTGTCCCCGATGCCCCAACCCTTTTGAGACAAGGTCACATACAGCCCAGCTGGCCCCTACCTCCAAAATGCATATGGCAGAACTTATACTGTGCTGGGTTCAAACCCAGGGCTTTGTGAAGAAAGGCAGTCTGCGAACTGAGCTGCACCCCAGCTTTCCCACCCCATCCTCAAGGATCCTATCCAGACAGGTAGACCACCTTCCTTTATTACCTGAAGACTCAAAATAGAACTAAATTAGAATACTCAGCACCACACACAAGCTGCTATCCTATACTATTTTTAAAAAAAGACAGTGGTTTATGAGGTCCAGGCTGGCTGAAAGTTATGTTTCCGCCTTCAGACTGCTCTTATGTACCAATATGACTAACCCTTAAAATGTCTCTCCTTTCATTGCTGGATCATTAGTGTAGGCACATGCTTTAGCCCCTTTATTCAGGGCTGACTTTGGTTCTGGTCATGAAGTGATTTTTTTTTTTTTTGAGTTTCTGCCCTTTTATTTATTAAATTCTTTATTAATTACTTTAATCACCTTATATACCCCTGTAGTTCCCTCCCTCCTCCCGTCCCAACCCCTTCCTTCCTCCCCCCTCTGTACCCGTGTCCCTCCCCAAGACCACCGATAGGGGAGGTCCTCCTTTCCTTCCCTCAGATCCCAGTCCATCAGATCTCATCAGGAGTGGCTGCATTGTCTTCCTCTGTGGCCTTGCAAGGCTGCTCCCCCCTCAGGGGGAGGTGATCAAAAAGCAGGCCAGTCAGTTCATGTCAGAGACAGTCCCTGTTCCCATTACTACAGAACCCACCTTGGACACTGATCTGCCATGGGCCACATTTGTGCAGGGGTCCTAGGCTACCTCCATGCATGATACCTGGTTGGACCATCAGTCTCAGGAAGGACCCCTGTGCTCAGACCACTTGGTTCTGTTGCTCTCCTTGTGGAGTTCCTGTCCTCTCCAGATCCCACTATTTCCCACTCTCCTCATAAGATTCCCTGCACTCTGCCCAAGTGTTGGCCATAAGTCTCAGCATCTGCTTTGATAGTCTGCAGGGCAGAGCCCTTCCGAGGCCCTCTGTGGCAGGCTTCTGACCCTCTCCTTCTTCCGATGTCCACCTCCTTGGTCCTTCTGGATAGGGATTGGGCATTTTAGCAAGAGTCCTCCCTCCTGATTAGTTTCTTTAGGTGTACTCATGAAATGATTTTTAAAACTTAAAGAATCTTAATAATTTACTAAGTGCAATCAGATCCTTCTTAAAAAGCATCTTCTAGCCCATATAAAGTTAAAAAAAATCTTAATATGCTCCTAAAGGAGAAAGTAGTGAACTATGAGACATGTCAGCACTAAGTTTTATTTATTTAAGACTTATTTAATGTATGAGTGCTCTGGCTGCATGTACACCTGCATGCTAGTAGAGGGCATCAGACCCCAGTATAAATGTTGCCAGCCATGTGGTTTTTGGGAATTGAACTCAGGACCTCTGGTAGAACAGCCAGTGCTCCAAACTGCTGAGCCATATCTCCAGCCCAATATAGCACCAAGTTAATGCCAGACACTAAATCTTTTTAAAAAAAGATTTACTCATTTTATGTAGCTTGCCTGCATGTATGTATGTGCCATATATATATATATGATTGTTACCCACAGAGGTGAGCCGAGGGCATGAAATCACCCAGAACTAGAGCCTAGAATTAGTTACCAATGGTTGTGAATCATCATGTGGGAGCTGGGAATCAAACCCAGGTCCTCTGCAAGAACAAGTGCTCCTAACAGCGGAGCCATCTCCACTCACCTTTTCACTCTTGTCTACATGAAGTATTGAAGTGATTGGTACCTCCCTCTCCCCCAGGTCTGAGACAGGGTTTCTCTGTGAAGCCCTGGCTGTCCTGGAACTCGCTCAGTAGCCTAGGCTGGCCTCAAACTTACGAGTTCCAGGCCAGACAGAGACACAGTAAGATCTTGTTTAAAAAAAAAAAAATCAAAGCAAGTCAGGTGCAGTAGCACACACCTGTAATCTAAGCACTCAGGGAGGCAGAGGCAGGCAGATTTCTGTGAATAAGGCCAGCCTGGTCTACAAAGCAAGTCCTGGACAGCCAAGGCTACACAGAGAAACCCTGTCTGGGGTGTGTGTGGGGAAACAAACCAAATCAAGCAACCAAGCAAAAAAAAACACAAACCCAAACAAAACAAAATACAATGTGCAAATGCTATGTATAGCAGATGTCAGGGGTTGTTTGGCTCACAAATGTTTGGCCATCCTGTGCAGGAGCAGCTGGAGGAACTGGAGGAGAGACAGAGGCAGTTACGAAGTGGGGTGCAAGTCCAGCAACAGAAAAACAAGGAGCTGGAGCGGCTGAGGACAGACCTTGCTGAAGAACTTTCCACATACAAGTCAGTGTTCTCTGCTTCCCAAGTCTCATCTAAAACTGTCTTGAGAGGAGGTGGGAGGGCCCAGGGAATATTCAACCAAAGAAAACAAGTCATTTGGGGAAATGACTTTCAAATTGTGTCCACCCATGAACAGATGGAAAACAGCTCTCTTTCTTTAAAGGGCTATGCTACCCAAGAGTCTGGAGCAGGCTGATGCACCAACTTCTCAGGCAGGTGGAGTCCAGGCACAATCCCCAGGTGATCTTTGTGGGTCGATGGCAGTGGCGTTTGCTCATTACTGCTTTCCTAACAACACTAATGCCTTACTCTGGAGGGTCTTACTGTTACCCTTGCTTGGGATCCTCGGACCTTGGTCTGCGTAGTTAGCGTTACAGGCATTTGCCTCTGTGCCTGGTCACTTAACCCACCCTCCTTAAATGTAGTTTTGCTATGCAGCCGAGGCTGGCAAAACCAGCCTTAGCCTCTCAAGTGCTACCTCTAAATTTATCAAATAACAAATAACTTAAGGATGGTAGTCCATGTCTCCAAGATACCTAAGATCAAGCAGAACTGATTTGGAAAGTTGGTTTTTTTTGTTTTTTTGAGACAAGGTTCCTTCGTAGCCTTGGCTATTCTGGACTCACTCTGTAGACCAGGCTGGCCTCAAAGATTCTCCTGCCTCTGCCTCTGGAGCGCAGAGGTTGAAGTCCTCGCCACCATGCCTGGCTATGAACTTTCATATTACAGACACACCATCTCGTGGCTGGAGAGGACATAGTGGTTAGAAACACTTGCTGAGGACACAGGTGTGGCTCCCAGCACCCACATGGCAGCTCACAATAGTCTGGAGCTCTAGTTCTAGGGGATCTGGTGCCTTCATCTGGCCTTTGTAGACACCAGACACACATGTAATACTCATACACACATGCAGGCAAAACATTCACTTATGAATAAAACATTTAAAACAAAATTCTACATACAGTCTCTACATACAGTCTTCCCCTAACACTAGCACTCAAGTTTCTTTAGTATAGCACAAAAGGCAACCCTATGATGAAGTTCAGACTAAGCGGCCAGCAAGAGGACTAAGTTACCCATTTAAAAACCTGTTGAGGATATTAGCCCAAACTACTCACTGCTTGGTCAATATAAAATACCAACCAACAATTTCTTTGTGTATCAGAGTGTGGGTTTGTGTAAGTAGAGTGACATGGAAGTCAGAAGTTAAAGAAGTTATAGATACTGGGTACCAAACTCAGGTCCTCTGGAGAATAGTACATGCTCTTAACTACTAAACCATCTCTCCTGACCCCATCTTCTTACATAATAAAAAACCCACAAAGGCTATGGATTCATCCAGTAGTTAGAAAATTTTAGAGTCCCCCCCCCCTTTTTTCCCCTCCTGAGACAGGGTTTCTCTGTGTAGCCTTGGCTGTCCTGGACTTACTTTGTAGACCAGGCTGTCCTTGAACTCAGAGATCTGCCTGCCTCTGCCTTCTGAGTGCTGGGATTACAGGCATGCGCCACTGTGCCTGGCTGAGCCTAGTATCTTTCACCCAAATCACTCAAGCCCACAGGAAGCTGAAGCAGGACCATTACACATTCAATCCTGCCTGGTTACAAACTTAGATCCCAACTTAAAACCAAGCCACTCCCCCTTGCCCCCTGTAACTCAGTAGTTCAGAGTGCTTGCTAGCCATGTATATGGACAGCAAGTTCTAGATCCAGGAAGAAAGAAAACCCAATAAGGGAGTTAATAACCTGCAATTGAGGACAATGATCTGATGAACACCTTTGTATGACAGGAAAAAGATAGCATTGGCGAGACGTTTGAGTTTAAGGCCATCCTTGGCCATAGAGTTCCAGGATACCCTAGGCTAAAGGAGACTGTTTCAGAAAGACAAGACTGAAGGTAGATAGCTCAGCAGTTTAGATCACTTGTTTTTTTTCAGACAACCCAGGTTTGATTCCCAGAAACCACAGAGAGGCTCACAACCATTCACAGTTCCAGTTCTGAGGCACCTGACACCGTTTTCTGGCCTCCTCTGGAACCATGCACACACATGCAGGCAAACCACTCATCCATATAACAAAACCCAGAAGAACATTTGCTGCTTTTGTAAAGGACCATAGTTCAGTTTCCATCACCCTCATCAGGTAGTTTACAACTCCGGTGACCCCAGCTCCAGGGGAAGTGATGTTTTCTGGCTTCAAAAGACAGACACAGGCACATACATACAAAGTATTAAAACAAAATCAAAAACCAAACCAAAACAAAGGGGCTGGAGAAATGGCTCAGTGGTTAAGAGCACTAGCTGCTTTTTGCAGAGGACCCAGCTTCAGCTCTCAGCACCCACATGATTGCTCAAAACCAAGTGTAACTCCACTTCTAACAGATCCAGTGCCCTTTTCTGTCCAACATGGGCTCCCTGCACACACATAGAAAATGAAACCAAAAATAAAATCTAAAGACAAAGGAATACCAGGCACTGTAACACTTGTGCGGAATTAAGCTCGGTGACAGTAAAAACTTTTTTTTTGGGGGGGGGGGTTCTTTTTGTTTTATTAAATGTGAGTGTTCTATCTGCATTTACACCTGCCAGAAGAGGGAATCAGTTCACATTATAGATGGTTGTGAGCCACCATGTGGGTGCTGGGAATTGAACTCATGACCTTTAGAAGAGCAGACAGTGCTCTTAACCACTGAGCCATCTCTCCAGCCTGAGTAAAAACTTTCTAGTCAAGCTATCACAACACGTTGGTCTTGAACTTGTGCTTGTCCTGCCTCAGCCTTCTGAGTGCTCTAACTGTAGCTACGTCACCATTTCTGCCTACCTTACTCCCTCACCTCACTGTTGTTATCCTGTTTTGCAAATAAAAGCCATTCAAATATTTACTAGTGGAATGTCATTCCTAGTCCCATGAACACCATACTGTAGCCAGACACAGTGGCATACAACTTTAGTCAACACTCAGGAGGCAGGTGGATCTCTGTTAAAGGCCAACCTTCCCCCCCCCCCCAGCTGAGGACCGAACCCAGGGCGTTAGCACTTGCTAGGCAAACGCTCTACCACTGAGCTAAATCCCCAACCCCCCATGGCCAGCCTATTTTACAGTCAGCTTCAGTCCAGTGTTAAGTATTGAAATCAACCAAAACACACCACACTGGTATCTTTCCCCAGTCTATCCTGCTCTATTCCAGACTGTAGAAAGTACAAACTTAACTGTATTTCTTTCATTCTTACAGGGACTGTTTAGAAATGCATGGCCGGAGCTATAATCCAGAAACAACAAAACATTTCTCAAAGAATCACTAGTGATGGACTTTTCCCCTGATAGGAGAACCAGCACCTGGCAAGCAAGTCACCAACATTGGCTAGCTTGCTTTAAGAGATTTTAGTGTTAGCTGGAAGCAGGATTCCAATCAACTTTCATCTGCATTCTTTTTGCAGGCACCAGCACTGATCTCAGTGCACTGTGGAATGGGAAAACAAGAACCCTGATAATGGATGTATCACTTAGCTGTATTGTGAAGAAAGTTATTTGTTTTGTGCTGACCCAAACCAAGAATACTTAAGAGACAATGTTGGGGTCAAAGTATAGCCAATTTTTGCTATATGGATCCACAACTTTTTTCCCCCCCCAAGACAAGGTCTGTGTAGCCTTGGCTGTCTAGACTCACTCTGTTGATCAGGCTGGCCTCAAACTCAGTGATCCTCCTGCCTCTGCCTCCCGAGTGCTGGGATTAAAGGCGTGCACCACCAACTGGCTCACAACTTAAATTCTTTTGTGCTATACGTATTAAAATTTTTAAATGACTCTGACCACAAAGCCATTTCTTCCCCCTTCAAGTCTACTCTCACATAATTTACTCTTAAAATAGCTTCTTTTTGTTTTTAAACAGAAGACCCTTGGGTGGCCTAGAACTCATTTTAGACAATGCTGACCCTGAACTCAGAGATCCCTACCTCTACCTCTGGAGCGCTAAAGACATGGCAGGCTTGTTTTTCTTGAGACAAGGTCGCAAGTAATCTAGGTTGTTTTCTAACTTGTTACCTAAGTCAGGATGACCTTTCTGACTGTGCCTCTACCTCCCAACTGCTGGGACGACATGTATGCCACAAATCCAAGACACCCCCCAATCCAGGGTGTCACCATACATCGCTCCAGCTGTCCTGGAACTCCTGGGAGGACCTCAAACTCACTGCAATCTACCTGCCTCTGCCTCCCAAGAGCTAGCGTAGTACACCACTACACCAAGCTTGCTAATTTTTACTATACACTAAAGCAGCCAGACCCAACACTTCACTATTCACTTTCCTAAGCATCATAGATGGTTTTGAAGGTCAGAGTCATATAGTCAATACTAGCAAAAACAGCCATTTTATCTGGTTATCATGTGGAGATAAACTCTGAATTTCTATCCTTTAAAAGTAGGGGTTCTTGTGAAAAACTCTGGACAAATACAAGCGCTCTGTAAAACATTTCAAGACTCTTTCAAACTTAAACACTGCCTTAAGGTCTCTATCACACTGCCTTTGACTTTATTGGAAACCTGTGTAGCTCTCTAGGGAAGACTTAAAATGTGTCATTTTACCAGGACTAGTTTGTGTACTCTGTTCAGTAATGTCTTCACGTTCCCTGGCTGGAGTAAAGCTTTCTTTTTCTTTTTCAAAAACGGTTCTGGGTCTGTTATGTTTATTCTCATTCCTATAGTTAAAAGGATGGAAAAGAAGAAGCTGGGCTTGGTGGTGCATGGCTGTAATCCCAGCACTATGAGGCAGAGGAAGGCAAATCTCTGAGTTTGAGGCCCGCCTGGTCTATAAAGCAAGTCCAGGACAGCCAAAGCTACAGAGAAACCATGTCTCTAAAAACCAAACCATAAAAGAGAACTTTTGTTCAAACAAACTCTTAGACGCCATGGTACATATTAAATAAAACCCACCAGCATGAGGCTATATAGAAAAGCAATTTATTCCATTATAAGCACTTACACAGTTAGTCATGGAGAGTAACAGGCCTGATGGTGAGACAAGTCAACCAAATTGAAGATGGCATCAAACTATAGTGGCTGAAGACTAACTCCTAAGAAAAGCAACTCTTATCAAGGATTAATTTAATTTTAAAAACAATACAAACTAGTAACTCACTCTTTCTCAACGTGACAGTTTACCAGTGGGACAACTGCCAGGCAAAAACGTACATCTTTACAACTTGGTGGTCCCAAGCTTAAAAAAAAGAAAAAGGGAAAAAAAAAAAAAAAAAAAAAAAAAAAGAACCAAAAATAACCCCACACACAACAAAAACAGACTTTGTTCAGCTATCCGGCAGGTGCCACCAACAAGGCTTTGTTGAATTAAGCCCCCGGTTAGGATCAGAAAACACCCATGGTTTGGGATAACAGCACTGTTGATGGCACCTACTATAGCCGGAGAGCTGAGCAAAGTGTGCTTCAAACCAATGTTAAATCTGTCTCAAGGGTTCAGAGGAAAACAAGACATCTAAAACCACAAGTGCAGACATGTCTAGGATCCTTGTCCTTCTGGATCCACACTTCCTTCAGGGTCTTCATCATTATAAATGTTCTCCGCCTGCCAAAAACAGAGAGATAAGGGTATTTAGCATAAAGACAGGTTATTTCTCAAAGTCCAAGTTTTCATAATATATTATGCCAAGATGCCCGATAACATTTCAAGTGGGGCCACACCTTTCTAACTTACCAACTGCTACTACTGAAGAAAACAGAAATAGGTAACAGTAAGCAGTATGAGTCATAAATGGGTACGGATGTGTTCAATAAAGGGGTGGGCCATAATCCCTTGTTGGAGGTTGGTCGGATGCATGTTACTGGCCCTCAAGATCTGGTTACAACTATCTTTGTTTTGTAAACCTACCCAAGACATACTTGACTGGTTGATTAAATGGCCTATACCTAGGCAAGGCAGAATGGGATAGGTATGGCAAAGGTTCCAGGGCTTACGGTGAGAGAATTAACAGAGAATCAGACAGGAAGGAGGAATGACAGGATGGGTTAGTCTAGAGAAAAAAACATGGGGCTGGGAGGAAGGACTCCAATAGTGGCATAAAAAGGCCCAGATGAAGAATACAAACAAGTATTTATACGATTATGGATGGAAGATAGGTCAGATGAGGCTAGTTAAGGAGGATGGCATTGGATGGGGGCTGAGAGGCGAACGGTGAGGTTACTGAGACTGGCAGCATAGGTAGAAATACCTGCCCGGCCCAAGCTAAATAAGTCAATTGTATAATCTAACAGGAGTCTGTGTCTTTTTATTTGTGATAGTGGGTTAGATAATACTGCTGTGATAATCACAGGCCTAATAATAAACTTTATATAGCCCAACACTTCATTATATATTCATAACAACAGTCCCTTGATTAGGGACTTTTCACATTAAGTATTAATGATATCATTCCTGAACTCTTTAACCAGATAATTGGTACCTGCTAAAATATAAACCATAGTGGTTTCTACGAGATACACAGAAACTAATGCTTGTAAGTGCAGAATTTCTTTTGGGGATGTTATAAATGCTTTTTACTTGTGGTGTTTAACTCTTGAGTATGATAAAACTCAGTGAATAGTAAAATTTAAATAAAACCCTATCCAAACCTCATGTCCAAACCTCAATTTATAAACATTCTGGAAACCCACTTTTACATAAACTAATCCCCTCCCCCATACCTCCACTATAGTTGATGAAATGACTAATCTTAAATATTGAAACCACTACCATTTGGGCAAAATTTATTGTTCTCAGCATTTACTACATAGAACATTATTATACTAGGTGTGGCAGAAGATGGGATAACCTCATGTGATCCGACCAAAGAGACAGTGAGTATATAGTAAGGCTAAATAAAACCAAGCCAGACAGTGGTGACACCTCATCACTCAGGAGGTATAGGCAGGCCGATCTGAGTTTGAGGGCAGCCTGGTCTACACAGTGAGTTCTAGGACAGCCAGGGCTACACAGAGAAACAAGTCTCCAAAACAAAAACAAAGAAGTTGGGGCGGAGGCCCAGGCCTGGATGTTGCTAACCGAGAACCCAATCACATCCATACTCACGAACATCAGACTTTAGCCAGGCGTGGTAGCTCATGCGTTTAATACCAGCACTCAGGGAGACAAAGGCAGATGGACTTTTGTGAGTTCAAGGGAAGCCTGGTCTACAGAGCAAATCCAGAACAGCTAAGGCTAAATAGAGAAACCTCGGCTTGAAAAACAAAAACACATCACATTTAAAAGGTTATCACACCTCAGAGGACCATTGTAAACCCCAATCTGCTGGCTTATCCTGTCGCTTCTATCAACTACTGAACTCACAGATAATTGCCCTTCTGTAGCATGTTCTGCTGGGCTTGCTGTTCCAAAGATCGTCTTCTTGAATAAGTAATATGCTAACTCTTAAACCAGTTAATTCAATAAAAAGGACCAGATACGATCCAGTTAAAATTTAAATTTTCTTTAGAAATTTTTAAGCAACAAAAACAGAGTCCAAAGGGCCCAGAAAAAAAAACAGACAAATGAATAAGCCCAATAGGGGGCTGGAGAGATGGCTCAGTGGTTAAGAGAACTGTCTGCTTTTTCAAAGGGTTCAAATCCCAGCACCCATATGGCCTCTCACAACTGTCTGTAACTCCAGTTCCAAGGGACCTGACACCTTCACACTAATGCACATAAAATTAAAAAAAAAAAAAAAAAAAAAGAAGAAAAAAGAATAAGTCCAATTGATATTCCTGCTGCTTCAGAGGAACCCCAGATTGAAGAGATTATACAGCAGCAATGTTTGTCAAAGCTATGGAAACTGAGACCAGAAATGAGTTGCTCTTAGGCAGGTTCTAAGAAACAGCCCACACTCACCCAGGCCATGGTCAAGAAGAATTTCCTACCCTCTAGAGAAAGGACAGACCTTGAGCTCTACTGATAGCTGCCCTCAAACACTAATAAGGCTCACGCAATTTCAGCTAATGATCAGGTGCATTCTAGACAGCTCTTGACAGGTCAAGCATAAAACATTTAACAGGGTTTTGGTCTTTTTCTGGATAATGTAGGGCTCTTTCTAATTGAACCTGACTACGAAGCAATGATAGAGAATGCCCAACGTCAAAGGAAATATGCTGTCAACTTCAGTCTTGGGAAGTGAATTGGTTATTCACATACACAGCCCAGTAAGAAAGCCAAACTAACTTTCCTTTCTAGTTTAAATGTCTAACATGCAAATACCTAGAACAAGTTTAAACTGTAACAGCTAAAAGCAACCCTGATGGTTGAACCCTGAAGAATGTACCTTCTGATGTTTATGAATATATTTTAAAAGTAGACCAGGGGGGGCTGGAGAGATGGCTCAGAGGTTAAGAGCACTTACCGCTCTTCCAGAGGTGCTGAGTTCAATTCCCAGCAACCACATGGTGGCTCACAACCATCTACAATGAGATCTGGTGCCCTCTTGTGGCGTGCAAGTGTACATGCAGACAGAACATTATACGTACTAAATAAATCTTAAAAAAAAAAAAAAAAGTAGACCAGGCCCATCTCACTCAGACTTAACACAATAATAAACCCCTAGAAATTACTGTCTAAATATAAAACCCTTATGGGTAGACATTTGGCTCAGTAGTAGTGTTTGCTTATCATGCACAAGACCCCGGGTTCTAACCTGACATGGTGGTGCATGCCTTAACTCCCAGCATTAGGGAGGCAGAGTAGCTAAATCTCTGGGTTCCAGGACAGCCATGGCCACACAAAGAAACCTTGTCTCAACCCAAAAACAAAAAACTACAAACAAACCCAAAACTCTATACATCTATCAGTAGTTGTAGCCTTAATTTATGTTTTGACTTTCATTATTTTCTTTAATTGTACTCTATGGTTACAATCTCACTATTACTGTTTCCTATGGTCCACTATTAGATTCCTTCTTAAAATTGTTCCGATTTTACCACATTCTCAGCAGAGAACCACCAGAATGCATATATAACATTTGAGTCATATCCCTAAGAGTAAGCTTAGGTTGGCCCTCCTGAGACAAACATGGCTAGACTTTCCTGGTTCTTGTTCTTTCAGGGGTACAAAGACAATACAATTACATTATTCTTGTTAAACATGCCCTCCATACACAGAGGGTTTCTTCTGTAGGTTTCTATGTGTGTAGTCCTGGCTGTCCGGTAACTTGCTACAGAACAGCCCAGCCTTGAACTCAAGAGAACTCCCTATTGGTCTTCTGAGTGCTGGGATTAAAGGTATGTGCCGCCACCCCTGCCTAACCTTGTAAAATGAATGTTGTCTACACTATGACAACCTCAAAGACCTTTGTAGTATTGTAACACTTATACAGAGACTATGACCCTCATCAGCATAGGATATTATAGAAATCTAATCATTCTTCAACCCCAAGCTATAATTTCTGGGAACACAGCTTTTAAGTAGGATTTGGAGCAGCAAAAGGTAGAGAAAGAAGCATCAAGAGCAACATATAAGCTGGCCGTGGTGGCATACTCCTTGCATCTTAGTAAGGAGGCAGGTAGATCCGTGAATTTGAGGCCAGCCTGCTCTATATAGTGAGTTCCAGGACAGGAGGGCTACAGAGAAACCCTGTTGTGAAAAAACAAAAACAAAACCCAAAGAGTCCAATAATGATGATAAAAAAACCAAACCAAAAAGCCAAAAACCAAAAACTGAAAGGGGCAACTCAAAATGACACACATGAAGTGGAAACAGAAAGGCCAGGAACAGTGAGCCCAACAGGGCTAGATCAGACCTTGCCTCAAAATAAATAACAAAGAGAAAATGACACAAATATTAAAGTCATGTCTGAAGAAAACAGAACACAGACGGCAGCTGCATCCACAAAGTGTGTGTGTGTATATACCTCATATCTTCTTTCACTCAAGAGACTGAGGCAGTAAGGTAGTTGTGAGTATAAGGCCAGTTTGGGGTACATACTGAAACCCTGTCTTGGGCCCTAGAAAAAGAAAATTGAGTCAGGGACACAAAAATGGAAGTGGGTTAAGGTCATTTACACAGTAACCCTCCACCAGACACTTTGGGATTTTCTTGTGCGTACTTGTTTTGTTAGATCAAGGATCTAAGTGGCTTTTTTTTTTTTTTTTTTTTGGTTTGGGTGTTCGAGACAGGGTTTCTCTGTGACAGCCCTGGCCGTCCTGAAATTCACTATATAGACCAGGCTGGCCTCAAACTCACAGCTCTACCTGCCTCCTGAGTGCTAAGATTCAAGGAGTATGCCACCACGACTGGTTTGTGTGCTGCTCTTGATGCTTCTTTCTCCATACACTTTGCTGCTCCAAATCCTACTTGAATGCCGTGTTCCACAGCTTTGAGCTGAAGAATTATTACATTTCTATAATTGTATTTTATGCTGATGAGGGCCAGCCTCTGTATACATGTATGTATTGTATGAATGAGCGAAATGTTGTCTCATGTATTTAGCTTCCCCTAAATAAATGGCTAAAAACTTACCATCTGCCACACTTGCATGATATTGTCTTCTGATACAGAACAAATCACCCAAGGTTCATTGGGATTCCAGGAGAAATCAGATATCTTGGCAGTGTGACCACCATGAATAAACTGAAAGAGGGACCAAAACAAAGACATTCAATAGAGACAACATTAACTCACAGCCCACTATTTAAAATACAAAAGACTCCAAAGTGCTTGAAGGTTTGTAACATACCAACAGCTCTGGCGGGCCATCCTCTGCATCTTCTGGGGATTGTTCTTCTCCAATTTTACTAATAAAAGAATTTTATGTTAGAAACCACTACCCTACGTACATATAGTTTTAAAGTGTAAAGACAGTAACTCTGCCAAGCTTGGTGGGACTTAGAAAGCAGAGGCAGGTGAATCTTCACGTTTGAAGCCAGCCTGGTCAACAGAGGGAGTTCCAGGACAGCCAGGACCGCAAAGAGACACTTCAAAAACACCCCCACCCAAGCAGACTCATGGATAGGATAACTGACAAAAAACGCACCTTAGATCCCAGACATTCAGCCTACGATCAGTTCCACTGGACGCTAAAATAGTTTCATTGTGAGGTGACCACTGAACCTATTATCCAAGAGCGAAGAAAAATACAATAAATTAGAAAATAGAAGGAAACTCTCAAAAAATTATACCCTACAAACCTTTGTAAATAAAAGGCAGAAGACTGTAAAAACTGACAGATACTGCTTACATGAAAATAACTCATTACCAGAGATACGATATTAGCTTCTGTTGCCTTTTATACTTCGATCCACCATGTCTCTCCATAGGACCTGAGAGCACACAGCTCAATTTGGCTTCAAATCTCTTGTGATTGATCCTTCTGCTTTAGTTGCACCCCCCACACCGAAAGTGCAGGCATGAGCCACGACACCCTAGCCTCAACTCACTTTCGAAAACTTATTTTCCTCCTCCTCTTCTTGCCAAATTCTGGCTTTTAGTCAAAGTTCAATTCTGACACAGAAACTAAAATTTTATTGACAGGTGGCACAAATCCATGATTATTTTCTCAACTGCATGCCTAGAGATCAAGTCCCAGCTACTTCTACCTTTCTCCCCCCATGATTCCTTACAATGTTAGATACACATCACAAATTCTGTTGCTCTTTATTAAGTGCTGATAATGGCACAAAGAAGACATTCTTGACAATGGGTTAGAAAAGAACTTAAGATATTCTTCCAAACAAGACCACCAAGACAATGACAAACTATGTTCACTATTCAGTTAGATGAGGAGGACCTTGTGATCCTCCTGCCTCTTCCTCCTGAGTGCTGGGACTATTAGTAACCTTTGTGAATGTAGGGTCTCTCACCAGATAGCTCAGAATGACCTCAGAGTTGTGACTTTCTTGCTTTGGTACCCTTTTGTTGGAATTGGAGGCATGTACCAGCATGTCTGTATTCACTATAAAACTTACGCTTGAGAGAAAAGACTGCAAGAAAAGACTGCAAATAGTGCTCAGACAACTATTTGTTTTAGCCAGAGGGATTTGCCTATTTATTAAAAAGGGGCATACAGTAAGTATGCAATGGCTAGAGGATCACCACAAGTACCAGGACTGCCGGGGCTACAACAGTATTAAGTACAACAGTATTAAGACGGTCTCAAAACAGGCAAGGTCAGAGATAATGGCTCAGTGATTAAGAGGACTGGCTCTGGAGGGCCAGGGTTCAATCCCTAGTATGCACATGGCAGTGCACAATCACCTCTAACTCTAGTTCCAGGTGGTTGAATGCCCTCAGCTCTGGTCTCTGAGATGCAAGCCAAACACCTACACACACAAATAATTTTATTTTTTTTTCAAGACAGGGTTTCTCTGGGTAATAGCCCTGGCTGTCTTGAACTCAGAGGACTACCTGCCTCTGCCTAAGTGCTGGGATTAAAGGTGTGTGCCACCATGGCTAGCACAAAATAACTTTTTAAAATGCCAGAAGAGCCCAGTTGCAGTGGTAGACTCTTCTAATCCCAACATTTAGGAGGCAGAGGCATGCAGACCTCCGAGTTCAAGATTAGCCTGTTCAAGACAGCCAGGGCTACAGAGAAACCCTGTATCTAAAAACCAAGCCAGGGGAAAAAAACAACAAAAAACCAGTTTAATGATTAACCTGTGGATAGAACACATTGATGCACTCCACCTCCATCTTCAGACAGGGTCTCATTTCCCTTTTGGTGCAAGCTGGCCCTGGGCTTCCTGCATGCTAGGCAAGTAAGTACTCTATCAACCAAGCTTCATTTCAAGGTCCACTCTGATTTGCGAAGAGGATCTCTCTACATGGCAATCTTTCTGTGGCAGCTTCCCAAATACTGGGATTATAGACATGTACCCAATAATCAGCACTAGTTTCTTAATATCCCAAGAAACCAGCATAGGTGCGAACGTTTTTTTTTTTTCTTTTTTAGAACTTTAAGTATCTACTAACTTGAGCAGATTTTCTGTAGATACATCGAGATGAAAAAAAGGGAGGGTAAGGAAAAGAGGAGGTTGACAGCATTGGTTTCTCTTACTTGGAATATTTCATCCTTATGTGATTCAAAGGAATGCAACTTGAGTTTCAGATTTCTCAGATCCCACAATGCAACAGTCTATGTCAAGAGAAAAAAACAAAACAATATCAACTATTAAATAAGGGAACACTAGGGCCAGTAAGATGGTTCAGTGGATTAAAAAATGGCTGCTGCCAACATGAGTTTGATACCAAAACCTACAATAGTGGAAGAAGATAACGGGCTCTGACTTCCATACAAGTGCCACGGCACACATGCCCCCACCCTTGGCAAATAAATAAATGTAATTTAAAAGTTTAAATTAAATTTTCAAATTTCATTTTATTTATTTATTCTTTTACTATTCAGTGTGTGTATGTATATACACTTGCGCCATGGCAACTGTGCAGAGATCAGAGGCCAACTTGTAGGAGTTGGTACTCTTTAGTCATTTGGGTCTAGGGGGCTGAATTCTGATCTTCAGGCTCAGCAGTTAGTGCCTTTACTCACTGTCAGCCTATTAAGTTCTTAAAAAAAATCTTTAGGGAGAAGGGGGGGTGGGGCGGCGGCGGCATGGGTAGCACATGCCTTTGATCCCAGGGCTTGGGAGGCAGAGGCAGGTGGACAGCCTGGTCTACAAAGAAGAGTTCCATCTAGTGCAGCCTGGGCTGGTACACAGAGAAACCCTGTCTCGATGCCCCTTTCCCAAATTTAAGACAAGACAAAACAAAAATAATATAAAAAAACAGAACAAAAAAACATTTAATGAAAACATTAACTCACCACCCACTTGGTGGCTCACAAATATTTTGTAAATCAAACACCAGAAGATCTGCTATCAATTAGTATCAGGCATGTACATCACGTTGAAAGCATATATGTAGGTGAAAATATCCATAAAATTTAAAACCTTTACAAACCACCACCAATAAAAAAGGCACCCTACCTTGTCAGCTGATCCTGTGGCAAGAATGAACTCACTATAAGGATTGAAAGACAGGCAGTTCACTTCAGCAGTGTGAGCATCAACTGAGTGGCTTGGCTTTGAAGTATTGTTTGAACGAGTATCCCAACTTAAGAGAGAACAAGGAAAGAGGGTTGAAATGGTGACTAATATAAAACTCTAAAAATATGTGTCAAAAATTAACAATAGGTTTCACTCACATCATAAGTTTCTGATCATCAGCAACTGACCCAAACAGAGACTCATGGAGAAGATGCCAGGAAACGTCCTCTACTACTGCTGTATGCCCTGTAAAGATGGTCTTTGCATCCACCACTTTTCCTTCTTTTGGAACTGCACTGATGTCCCATAGGCAGATGGTCTTAAATGTAAAATTAACCATTATATAAAAGATTCTCACTTCCCCACATATCTCAAAAAAGAAACCAATTGGTAACAATCCCAGATTTACTTCAAAACTGCAAGGATACCCACATGGTCATCTGAGGCACTAAGCAAGTGTCCACTGAGATTTGGATTCCAAGAAAGCCCATAACCTTCCTTCTGATGGCCACGGAGACGTAAATCTGGGTTGCATTCTCCAGAAGGGTCTGCAAAATAACAGATATGTCAAGAGTATTCAGTCCACCGTCTCTCTGGGTTTATTAAGCAAAATGATGTCATAAACACCATCCAGAAAAAAATCTAGACCCATTGTTTCCAGACATATAATACTAAAGTTGCACAATCATGATTTTCTTCTTCATAAAAGCATTGTTTCCCTTGAGAAACATATCACACATATCAATGCAAATAAGATGCTAAATTATAAAATAATAAGGAATTATATTTCTGAATGGAATTTGTATCTGATTAAGAAGAGGGAGGTACCTGGTTTAGAAGGATGTTTTGTGTAGTCAAAAACAAGAACATCACTGGATGGAGTCTTTGTTGCAATGATGCAAGGGTTCTGGGGCATGTACCGAGCCCTGTTTACTTCTCCTTCATGGTTGATCTTGATTTCTATTTCAATTTTTCCACTGACAGAGCCAAAACCTCCAAATTCTGTATAAAAACAAGTACTTAATAATCAAGTGGTAAACCTAGAAGACTTAACCTGGGCATTTATAGAACTAAAGAGCTTTCATACAATATATTAATAAGCACTATGCTGTTTACTGACATTAAGACAGTATGAGTCAAGCCAGGCTGTGATAGTGCACACCTTTAATCTTGACACTCCTAGATAGAGGCAGGTGGACCTTTGTGGGCTCCAGGCCGGCTAAGGCTATACAGTGAGACCCTGGTGTATGTGTGTGTGTTTTTTTTTTTTTGGGGGGGGGCGGCGGCGTGGGAGTGTTATGGGGAGAAGAGAAAAAGAAAACCTAGTGAGTTTCATTCTTTTACTTTCCAGACAGACTGTGGCTTTGTAGCTCACACAGGCCTTCTTCATTCACTATGTAGAGGTTCTCTGTCCTATCCTCTCTTTCCAACTCCTTTCTAAAATCTCACTCTATAGCTAGGTAATTCTCCTGACTGAATGTTGAGGTTACAAGTATGATGACTACCATTCCTTGCTAAAAGGTCATTCTTGGCAAAGTTTTCAAATCTCATTTGACACAGAAGTTTGTGGAATAAATGAAATTCAAGTCAATAGTTTTCAAAAAAAAAAAAAACAGTACCCCCCAAGGCCAGGTATGGTGGTGAATGCCTCCAATCTCAGTACTGGGGAGGAAGAGGTATGCAGACCTCTGTGAATTCTAGGCCTGCCTGATCTACCCAGAGAGCCTGTCTCTGGGTGGGGGTGGGGAAGTTGTCACTAACACCACTACTGAAATGCTACTTCACTTATTGACTGACAGGGTCTCATGCAGCAAAGGCTACCCTCCAACCGTGAACTCCTATCTCCACCTCTCAGGTGCTGGGATAGCTACTCCTAGAAAAGTGTTGCAAACTGAAAGACCGAAATATTTTCAGAGTGCAAAGATGTAAATGAGTAACACTGCCTGCCTATTAGGTAATTTTTAATCTCAAAATAATTCTTACTACATTCATTTATTGAGACAGGGTCTCACTATAGCTCTGACTAGCCTGAAACCTGCTCTGTAGATCAGATGGGCCTGGAACACAGAGATCTAAGAAGTACCTACACCTCTGCCTCTCAAGTACTAGGATTGAATTAAAGATTGGAGCCACCATATTTACCTATTTTTGCCTGTAGTCCACACACAGTGGCAACAAATGCCACTAGGGTGGCAGAGACAGGCAGATCTTTTGAGTTCCATATCAGCCAGCTAGCTTGGGTATATTAAAAAAAAGTGGAGGAAAAAAGTACAGTAAATCTTTGTATACACCTCCGTCTACAACATACAAAGATGTTTAACATAGGGCTAGGAAAGAAGGTTCTTGGACCAGCTAGCCTGGAACATTCACTGGAGCTACACAACAGCCAAGACCCTGCCTCAACAAGATAGAAGGCAGAGTTGCTTTTTGACCTCCATACACAAACGCTGATACCTATAGGCACACATGCATAAATATTAGGAAAGATGTAACATATAGTAAATAATCAAGGAATTTTCACTTTAAGCATACAACCATACACAACTCTGGCCTTCTAAGAAGTTTATCTGTCAGAGGTAACACAGATGAAAACCAAAACTTGGCAAAACCCATAGAAAAAGGAGCAATCAAGTATATAATGCATGATTTCAGTATGGGGCATAAACTTAAAATATAGCAATAGAAATTCACCTTGGAGAATTCATATAGAGAGTATTTTGTTTTGAAGACAGGGTCTTCCCATATCTCAACAGCTAATCATGTTTCAAACTCAAGATCCTCCTGCTTTCCAAGTACTGAGATTACAAGACATGTATTACCCATATGCAGCTCTCAAATTTAACACAGGTTAGGATGTGTCTTTTTTTTTCTTTTTGCAGACTAAATCAAAGGCCACACATACTATACAAACACATTACCATCCCCACTATACCTACTTAAAATCACAGACTGTCACTATAATAAAACAGATACGAGAAAGGGCCATTCAAAACAGGAAAGAAAAGTCTATTAAAAAACTCACTAAAAGTAAAAATTCTTCCTAAGTTTCTTTTTTTCTCCCTAACACACACTCAAAGGCAAAACATTGTTAAAACCAACCCAAAGCACAACACAGCAGAAGAGAAACAGATCTCCAGTGAGTCTTTACATGTATACCAGGGGAAACGCTACTCAAATCAGTAAAAACATTCCCATGAGCTGCAGAGATGGCTCATTGGTGAAGAGCAATGGCTTCTTTTCGAGAAGACCCAGAGTTTGAGTCTCAGCATTAACATGGTGGCCCATAACCACCTGTAACTTCAGTTTGTAGGGATCTGACACCCTCTCCCGGTCTTGATAAGCACCAGGTACACATATGCTGCATTGGCATACATGCAAGGAAAACACATTATATATTAAAACAGTAAAAACACATTAAAATAATAACAACAATAAAAGCAATCTTAAAAAAAAGGCTAAGAGAATCACCAGTAGTTGTTGACTACTTAAGGGAATTTCAGACCAGCTTAGACTACAAATAGATCCTGTCTTAAAAAAAAAAAAAAAAAACAAAACAAAAAACCAAAACCCCAAAGCTCCCCCTAAAATCAACCAACAACTTCTCCAAAAGGGAACATGTACATTGTTCCTAACCAATACCATCGACACAAAAGGTTCTGTCACTGATTTCTTTCTTTTGTTGCTGTTCCTTATAGATAGTTTCTTTGTGTAGCCCTGACTGTCCTGGATTCCCTTTGTAGACCAGGCTGGCCTCGAACAAGAGATCCAGTTGCCTCTGCCTCCCTAAGTGCTGGGGTTACAGGCGTGCATGCAGCACGGTACCCAGCCTGTTACTGATTCCTAAGTCACTTTTTTAAACCATAACTTTGGTATCTCAAAGAATATATTTTAAAAGCACAAGTCAAATAACCAAATCATTTCACCACAATCAGTGATTTATTACACTTAACTCATGAATTTTTATCATGTATTTCATCTTTTAGGTAGGAAGTGATTTACCTTTTGTGTCTGTGGTGCTGGGTTTGGAGCCAAGGTCTCGCAAATGGTAGACTAGTAATCTCTACCACTGAGCTACAAGCCTGCACCTTAGAGACTTAGACATTAATTTAGACATAAGTGCACTCATCACTGATGAGATCAACTCCCCCACATCTCTACCAAGCCCACCACTGATCTGTAAAGTTATTACTTTAATGGAGGAGGAGTCAAAGAAAAAATAAGCTAACATTGGGGTACTGTGATAATCAAATTAAAAAATCCATAGCTGTTAAAACATTATTGCTTTTTTGTTATTTTGGGGGGGAGAGAAGTCATTTAGAGACAGTTCAGTCAGGGTCTCAACATGCAGACCAATGTGGCCCTGAATTATGATACTCTTTCCCCATCAGGCACTGTGGCACACACCTACACCAGCACACAAAAGAAAACTACTCAGAAGCAGCAGCTCAGTGGTAGAGAGCATACTGACTCCCAATTTCCCAAAGCAAGATAAACATTTAGGGAATAGGGCTAAATTTTAATCACATACACACCAGCAAAACAAACAGAAAGACAACGTTTTATCAGCTAAAAGTATTAGAAAACAACAGATGATTGTTTTGAAATCTTGGACCAAGAAAGCATTTTCAAAGTTGGAGGACATAAGAGGAAAAGTTAGTAATTCAGAACTGTACAGTTTTTAAGCAACAACAGAGGCCAGGTTTGTTAGCTCAATCCCTCCCAGATCTTCAGAGGTGAAGACAGAGATAATTACAAGTTCAAGCCAGCCTGGGTTACATGAGTGCCTGTTCAAAAACAAGCAAAACACACAAAGTCAAAACTGTAACACTGCAAATAAAGTGAGCTTGGAGGATGGAGATAGGTCAGTGGGTAAAAAGTTTGCTACACAGAAAACATGAATATCTGAGTTTGAATACTTAGCACCTACATACATAAAAGGCCAGGTACGGCTTCAAGTCTATCTATGTGTAACTGTAGGATTAGAGGACGAAGACATGTAGCCCAGCTGGCAGGGCAAGCCTCCAATTCAGCCAAATTATTTAAAAGGATTAAATAAGAACAACAAAGTCAGGCTCCTACTTCTGAATGCTGGCACGGACACCCACACCCTCACTTGCATATACCACACACACACACACACACACACACACACACACACACACACACACACACACACACACACACAGTGAGAATGGAAGATATTGAATCTAATGTCATAAAAGCAAATAAGGCCTCACACACACACACACACACACACACACACACACACACACACACACACACAGTGAGAATGGAAGATATTGAATCTAATGTCATAAAAGCAAATAAGGCCTCACCACACATTCTATACCACACCTCAGGTACCAAGGGAAAAACCAACCAACCAACCAACCAACCAACCAACCAACCAACCAACCACCCACCCACCAAGAGAGATAAAGAGATGGCTCAGTGGTTAAGAGTTCAGTTCTCAGCAACCACATGGTGGCTCATGACTGTCTATAATGGGATCTGATGTCCTCTACTAGCACCAACTTGTACATGTAAACGCAGACAGAGCACTCATATGAATAATCTTTTGTTTGTTGTTTTTTTGAGACAGGGTTTTTCTGTGTAGCCCTGGCTGTCCTGGATTTGCTTTGTAGACCAAGCTGGCCTCAAACTCAGATCTACCTGTCCCTGACTCCTGAGTGCTGGGATTAAAGATGTACACCACCACACCCAGCTTCATATAAATAAAGACTACATGTAGTAAGTACTGAGCTCCCTTTGACCACCCAGGCTCCAGTTCCTACCTTTTAAGTGTATTCCATCATGTGTGGTTTAGAATCCAGGGCCTTGCACATGTCAGGCAAATATTCTACCAAGTGAGCTACATTCTTAACTCTTTTCCTGTTTTTATTTTCTTGTACACATACATTTGGGTGGGCGTGTACATGCTACTGCACATGCATAGAGGTGAGAGAACAACTTTTGAGAGTCAAGTTCTCTCTCTCTACTATCGGCTCCAAGAACGTTTTTATACCGAGCTGGCTCACTGGCCTGTTCTTTTCTTTTCGAAACAGGATGGAGTTATGTTGCCCAGGTTGGTCCTGAACTTGTGACCATTCTCTCTCAGCCTAGAGGGCTACAGCTGTGAGCGCGCCATCATGCCTGTTCACACCATTTGTTAAGTGAGTGATTTAATACGTGAACTCCCTTAAAAAGGAAGTTATGATGCAGTACTTTCCAGAGGAAAGGATATCTTCTGTATTATTAAAAAACAAACAAGCTAATATAAACATAAAACAATAGTAACCACAAATTTTCATGCCCATAACAACAAAACCCCATTTATTTTGTGGTATGAGTGATTGAATCCAGGGCTTTAGATATGCTAAACTGTTCCACCACTGAATTACAACCCCAGCACCCATATACAATTAAAAAACAATTATCTCATTTAGATCTGAGAATGCAGTTCAGTGATAAGCACTTGGCCTTTTAAACACACAAAACACTGGGTTCACTTACGCAGGAACTCATTTAAAAAAAAGGAAGGAAAGAAAGAATTCATTTAACAGATAGGAACTGGACTCAGGTTAAATAATGCACATAAAAGCTGCACAGGTGGATGGTGGCCAGAAAGACTTCCACCCATCCACCCTCACTCTTTCCTCCTTCAACCAACCATATATGGTCACCTAGAGAATAACTTTCAAAAAAATTACTCACTTGGGCAAATTACACAAAATCATAACTCTTACCTTAACAACCTATTTTGTACTCTGTATCACAGATTAAATGTGAAATGACCAGAACTAAATAGCACAGGTGCAATCCTGGCCAACAGCTGGATCACAAATAAACTTAGGACATAATGAAGGGTTCTTTCTGCTAATCACAATAAACAGTAAGCACTGATTGTCTAGAGTATAAATATCAATGAAGATCGCTCATTATCTACTTTCTGAGTCAGGTTTTACTCAAGGCAACTTTTCTTACTGACTCTATTCTTCTGATATTTTGGTTTGAGGGCTATAAAGGAAAATTACCAGTTCTTAAGTATTCATGAACAGTTAAACTCATTGGTTATTTCCTAAAAAATAGGTGTTTGAAATTTCTTACACATAACAGGCACCATGGCATTTTACGGTCTTAAAATCTTTAAGAATAACTTCAAGGCAGAGGCAGGCAGTTATAAGTTCAACACCAGTTTGGTCTACAGAGTTCCAGAAGAGCCAGGGCTGCACAGAGAAACCCTTTTCTCCAAAAGCAACTAACAAAAAACAAGAATTTCATATTTCTCAACCCCGCCGACCAATTACCCAAATGAAACTGTAGTAGCGCAGATACACTGTATGCTCTGGGAGTCGTGTGAACTATGCTTTCTATTTTGAGAAAAGGAATCACTAGCCCCAAGCTGGCCTGCAACTTGGGATTCTTCTGCCACCTGTGCTTTAAACATTCAGTTTAAGATGTGGGGCTTAAAGACGGCTCAGCAATTAAGAGCACTGGCTGCTCCTGCATAGGTCCCAGGCTCAATTCCTAGCGGCTCACAAATGCCTGTAACCCCACTTCCAGGGGGTCTGACACCAGGCACACAAGTGGTACAGACATACTCGCAGGCAGAACACTCATACACATTAAGGAAAAAAAAAATGTGAGGCAACCCACATAACTAATAATTTCACTCTTTGGGTCAATGTCTCTCCTGTTAAGAATATACAGCAAAAACATATGTTAATCTTTGCTTCTTTAACTGCAGAAATTCCATCATCGCCAGCTTAGTACAGGACAGTTTAAAGCAAATATATACAGCCAAGTTATAGGATAGTTTCTTGATTGCAAACTATCTTTTTTGTGATTTTTCAAGACATGGTTTCTCTGTTTTAGCCCTGGTTGTCCTGGGACTCACTCACTCAGATCCACCATAGAATTTTTTTTTCCTTTTTATCACAAACTAGTTTTACCAACAACGTAAATGGCTTCCTGACCAAATTGTGAGCCTTCTTTACGACGCTGTAGCCCATACAACGTCACTTCTTCCACCTGAAGGGTCCGCCCTACCTCCTTTTTCACTGTCATAGTGTGACGCATCAAACTGGGCATCATCATTAGGTAGCTGCACACTGGCTATCACCAGGTGGTTTTGCTCATCCGATGTGTGTGTTCCCAGGACAAGCCGATGAATGCTGAAATCTTTTCCTTCAGGCCTGTAATAACAACAAATCATCACGACTCAATTTGTAACCCAGGAAAACAGAGTCAGTGGTGTACAGACATGATAAATCCCTAACCAATTCAACTTTGAGATGTTAAGAACCACTTCCTATTTAAAAACCTTGTATGCACAGGCACACATGCATGAGAATATCAGAGGACAATTAGGTGCCACTCTTAAGATGGTTTTTTAAGACAAGGCTTGCTTTATTGGCCTGGAGCTCAACAATTAGGTTAGCCTGGCTGGCTGGCGAGCCTGAGGGATCCTATTTCTCACCCCCCCCCCCATATGAAGACTTTAAGCACACATCATCCTGCCTGTTTTTTTTTCCTTCCAAAAACATGGGTGCTGGAGATTGACCTCACATACCTGATGCTTGTAAGTACTTTACTGATTAAATCATTACCAAAGCCCCTATCTCTTACTTGAAAAAAGAAAGATGGCTCAGCGGTGAACAGTGCTTGCTGCTTTTACAGCACTTGAGTTTGGTTCCCAGCTCCCATGTCAAGTGACACATAACTACGTTAAGATTCTAACTCCAGGAGATCCTGAGCACCCACATACACTTGGGCACAGACAGCTCCCTCCCTCCAATAGAATGACAACTTTTGTGGATCTGTTTTCTCCTTCCATTACATGGGTCCAGGCAACCAAACTTAGGTTGTCAAGGTTGGCAGTAGGAACCTTTGCCCCCGCCAAGTCCATTTGCCAGCCTCTATTTCCTACTTCTACTGGTCCTCTAGCAAGGCCAGAGCACAAACACAGCACTTAATTTTTACTTAAGTTAGCCAAAATTACTCTAGGGACTTACTTTAGGGAAATTTACTTTTCTCCCAGTTTATTAAAGTATAAATGTGAATTAACTATACACTCTTTATAATGGGCGAGAAGAAAATAATTGTTAGATGTTCCAATATATTACTGTTTACTAAGAACTCTGTCAAGGGGTGAAAGACACAGGAAAAGGGGAGGAAAAACTAAAGTATAAAAACCAACAGAAGAGCTTGTGCCTGGTCATGTTTAAGAGTTCTTGTATTCCCCAAAAGAAAAAGGACATTAGCCAGGTGGTGGTGTCCCATGCCTTTAATCCCAGCACTCAGGAGGCAGAGGCAGGTGGCTCTCTGTGAGTTTGAGGCCAGCCTGGTCTACAAAGTGAATTCTAGGACACCTAGCGCTACAGAGAAACCCCGTCTTGAAAAACCAAAACCAAATGAACACCCCCCCCCTCAATGAACAAAACTGGAAAAACACAATAACTTATCTTTGTAGTTTTCCCTAAAACCTAAAGCTGGCTTTCTCTCTCTTCTCCTTCCTTCCTGTATAAATATATATATTTATGTGCATTTGCACGTGTGGAGGCCAGACCTTGATCTTTTCCTCCAGATGGGCAGAATCACTCTCCTGAACCTAGAGCTCACTAGTTCTGTTGGTCCAGCCAGTTTGGTCCACTGGTGCCTCCTGGAATCACAGGCATGCTGCTATTTATTTATTTATTTATTTATTTTTGTATTCTTTTTTTAAGATTTATTTATTATTTATACAACATTCTGCCTGTACACTAGATCTTGCTATAGATGGTTATAAGCCACCATGTGGTTGCTGGGAATTGAACTCAGGACCTTTGGAAGAACAGCGAGTGTTCTTAACCGCTGAGCCATCTCTCCAGCCCGGCATGCTGCTATTTATGTTGATGCAGGGACCTGAACAGTGAACCTCACACTTCTGCAACAATTGCTTTATCTACTGGCCCACAGGCTCAAACTAGTGCTTTATATATTCAGGTAATCACTCTACCACTGAGCGACACACACTACTTGAAAACAGTTAATTACACATGACTTGCTGGGGCTGGAGAGATGGTTTAGCAGTTAAAAACACTGGCTGCTCTTCCAGAGAACCAAGCACCCACATGGAGATGTACAACTGTCTGTAATCCAAACCCAGGGGAAACCAATCCCATTTTCTGGCCTCAGTAAACCCGCACGTGATGTACACACAAGCAAAACATACATGTACATATATTAAAAAAAAAAGAAAAAAAGAAAAAGAAAGACACTCCTTAAAGTGCTAGGAGCAGGAGCTAGTAAGATGGCACCTGCTAACCTGGGCTCAGTTTCCAGCACCCACAGGCGGGCTCACAATTCCAGGGGATCCGACACCCTCTTCTGCCTCTCCAGGCACCAGGTACACAAGTGGTGCACAGACAATATAGCACCCCCCCCCCCCCATGCAAAAGACCTGTGCTGGTCAAATCTCTGTCAACTCAACAAAAGCTCGAGTCACTTAGGGAGCAATGCTCCTCCATGGCTTCTGCTTCAGTCCCGGTGACTTCCATCTACAATGGACTATAAACTGTAAACTGAAATACTCTGTTCTGCCCAAGTTGCTTTTGTTCACAGTGTTTTATTACAGCAAGAGAGCAAATGAAGTGTTTGAGGAGGCTGAGAGGTCAATGGTTAAGAGCACTGTTGCTCTTCCAGGACCTGGGTTCAATTCTCAGCAACCACATGGCAGTTCATAACTGTTTGTAATTCCAGTTACACAGCCTCCAAAACCCTCACACAGCACAGACATATATGCAGACAAATGCACATGAAATAAAAAAAAGAAAGTGTGAAGGGGGTTCCTATGATTATGTAATAGGCATGTAATAGCTAAAATTTTGGAATTGTTCCAACAAATTTTGGAGAGGGCAGTGTTTTATTGTGTAATCTAGAGTAGCCTCTAACTTGTAACTATGCCCTGAGTGCTGGATTATAGGCCTGTAACACCCTGCAGGGTTTTTCTCCTTTTTTTTTCTTAGTGTCATAGGCTAGCCTTGAACTCCTGATCTTCCTACTCTGCCCCCTAGGAGCTGGGATTACGGGTGTGCAGCACCACAAATCCTCTCAATACACATGGTTTAACAACCACCAAGAAAAATGACTCCCAACTATTTTTGAGCCTGGTTATAATAAAGTGCCAATACCATAGGCTGGAGATGGCTCAGCAGTTTAGAGCACTGGCTGCTCCTCAGAGGACCAGAGTGATCCAACACCTGTATGGCAGCTCACAACAGCACCTAACTCCACTTCCAAGGAGTGCCAGCTCTCTTTTGACCTTTGCAGGCACTGCATGCACATGATACAGACATACAATCAGGCAAAAGACTCCAACACATTAAAAAAAAGTTCTAATTCCAAACTTCTAAATGTCCACCATGGATGTGTTCTGCACCCTTCAGATACAGGTCTCTCCCTCCCTCTGCACTGCTGGAAAGGAGCAGCCTCATTCTTAGATACCAACATACACATGCAACTTCTACTGCACACAAAACAGATGTGTCCCAGAGTCACTGCCTACTTGCCACGCTCAAGGTTTAATTTCTAGCACCTCAAACAAAACAACTCGAGTCTGCTGTGTTTGTAGAGAGGAGCCTAGCGTAACTGTCTGAGAGGCTCGATCCAGCAGCTGATGGAAACAGATGCAGAAACCTACAGCCAAACAACAAGGCAAACTCAGGGAGTTTTGTGGAAGAGTGGGAAGGATTGAGGGATCCAGAGGAGACAAGGACACCACAAGACCTATAGAGTAAACTAATCTGGGCCCCTGGGAGCTCAGAGCCTGAATCTCCAACCAAAGAGCTTGCATCTGATGGATACAGACACAATAAGCAACAAATGCGCAGCATGGTCATCATGTGGGTCCCACAACAATTGGAGTAAGGGCTAGTTCTGACTCTGTTGCCCACCTTTGGATCCCTTCTCCCTAGCTAGGCTGCCTTATCTGGCCTCAGTGAGAGAGAATAAGCTTGGTCTTGCTATGACTTGAGTGGCCAGAGTGGGTTGGCACCTCTCAGGGGGCAACCCCCTTCTCTGAGAAGGAGGCATGAGGGTAGAACTGGGATCAGGCTTTTAAAGTAACAAAACAAAACACCCCTCCAGGTTTCCACTACTTGTTGAACCCAATCACTCTCATAACTGAAATTTTGTATGTATCTTTACTGAGTTTCAAAAGAATTTGGTACAATTTTGCCAAATTTACATTAATAACCTACACTCACTTTTATCTTTGTACTGCCAGTTCCTTCTACAAGCTAGTCCTGGTAAGTCAAGCTGACAGGCATTTCCCTTGGTTAGAACATTCTGTGCACGCAATTTCACTCTACAGACCAAGACCCCTCAACTCTTTTGTGTAGAGGTTCAAAGTCGCTGTCAGTATGCGCTCAATTACTGTAATTACAAGCCCCTAGGCCTCCCTTCAGGTGCTACCTACTTAGCTACAGCCCCCTCAGACATTACTGCCAAAACACCTGCCCCTTTAAACAGGCAATGTATTTATTGAAGGCCGGCCCCAGATTTATCTTGCTATCATGAATGACTCGAGAATTCATGTATTTCGTTGAGTAAACTGGAAACAGATTACGTTCTGGAAGGTGTCAAGTTTTATATTATACGGCCAACTCCAGTTAAAAGGTGGCAGGCTATTCGACTCAGTGCTGAGGAAAAAACAAAACAAGAAACAAAAACGCATGTTTTCTCTTGCAGAGTAAATTATAAAGTGATCTTCTCTTTTCTACCTTACTTTTTGGTCGAGGAAAAAAAAAAAGCATTACTCTTAGGCTCTGATGATATGACCCCTCTGAACGACTGGAAGCAAAACAGAAAAACAAAGAGATGAGCTACCCAAGCAATATTCACGAGACTCCTCTCACCTGGTTACATCTGGAAGCCACTGGGCAGTTAGGCTGGGCCACTCCAGGGCATGGGTCATCACCAAATCGTACAGAAACGGGGTGTTCTTTTTCCATATTTTGTACTCCTCGTTGATCACGCGTTCCTCCACCGCGTCGTCAAAGGCTGCTAAAATGTTTTGAAACAAAATCAAACAAACAAAAAAAAAAACCCACAAAAACAAACCAAGTTAGCGAACAGAGACGGAGGGCGAGCCAACCTCCCCCAAGCCACCGGCGCGGCTGCCCGGGTCCCGACACGGAGCTCCGTCGGGGTCTCCCGGGGCGCAGGCCACCCCACCGCTGCCCTCCGCCGCGGCGGGCCGGAAGTCCGCGGGGCCACCCCAGCCAGACGCTCCGTTACTCGGCCGGGGGCGGCGCGGCCCCGGCTCGGAGCGCGCCAAGTCCACGAAACCCGGGAGGAGGCCTGCGCGTCGGGCCCGGGGGGCGGGAGGCGGCGTCCCGGGGTCCCGCCGCGCAGGGACCCCGACGGCAGCGCGCCCCTCGCCCGGGCCCGATCGCCGGAGTCGCCCCGCTCCCGCTCCCGGGGAGCCGGCGCGCCGTTAGCCCGCCCCGCTGCGAGCTCCCGCCTCACGCCGGAGTTGCCGGGACTTGGCTCGCCGGAGTCGGGCCTGCTCCCCGTCTCGGGCCGCGTACCAGGCCCCGGCACGGCCCCGACAGCCAGCGCCCTCCCGAGCCGGCCTCGGCACACTCACCTTCCTTGTCAGCCATGGCGGCAGGCGAGCCGGGAGGGGTTGGGGGAACCCGGGGTCGTGCGTTGCGGGAGGGGCGGGGAGGCTACGGGCGCTCGCTCCGCGCGCGGCCTCTATTGTTTCCTGCGGCCCGTGCGTGGGGGGCCGGCCCGCGCGCCTTCGCGCCAACACTGGCCAATGGGGAGGCGCGAGTCGGCGGGGTGGGCGGGGCCCCCGCGGCCGCGGCCAATGCGGACGCGCGCAGTCGCTTTTCGCGGGGCCTGGGGCGTGCGCTCCGCCCCTCCGCGCCCCCCCCCATCCCCACAGCCCCGAGCTCCCTTCCACTGACCGCGCGCGCGCCCCGCCCGCTGGGACGAGGGCCCGCGGGTCACGTGACGGGTATTTTTTTTTTAGCCCCCCCCCCTCCTCACAGGCTCTTGCGCAGCCATTTTCTTTATAGAGTGCCGTTATGCTAACGAAAGAAATTCCAAACGTTTCCGGGTCTCGTTAGCAACCACCGAGGACCAGACCAAAGCGGGGGGTGGTGGGGGAGTGGCGGGAAACAACACCGTTTAGGCTTACAGGTGTCTAACTCAAGGGGTCTCGACTCGCTCCCCTAAGTGTCTACAACTAGCCAGCTGTAATAAGCGCAGAAAGTAGGGCGCCGGACTTTGAGGCGCGCCGTGAGGGCGGCAGCACCCAGACTGGGCGGCGCAGGCGGCGGTATCCTTCCGCGACCCCCGAGAATGGAGTCCTGGTCCTTTTAGACCCGCTGCCGAGGGGCGGGGTGAAGGGCGGAAGTTAGGGCGCGGGGCCGAAGCCTGCCCGGCGCCGGGCGGAAGCGGCGTCCGCGAGTCTGCGACCATGGCTCAAGAGCAGGAAGATGTTAGAGATTACAGCTTGACGGAGGAGCAGAAGGCGGTCAAGGACAAGTACCCTCCGGTCCACCGAAAGTATGAATGTGAGTAGGCGGCGCACGCCTCGGCTGCCCACCTGCCGCTTCCTGCCCGCTTCTCCGCCCCACAGGTGCTCCTGGCGTCACCTCGGCGAGCCCCGTGTTGCACCTGATGGAGGAGGAGAGTGAAGAAAGTGATCTCCTTATTCGAGAGTGAAGGAAACGGAGGCTCTTCCCCCTCCTACCTTCTCCTCAACGTCTGCGTGTGCCTGGATCACGCTTATCGTTCTCTGGGTGGCCTGGCGCTTGCCCTACGTTACCTTTATAAGTTATACTTGTGCGCTAGTTGTATTTTCAGGAGCTTTCTGAGTTGTCCTCCAGTTTCTCCCAATGGTGGGATAGTGTGACCACGTTAGAGGACTGAAAATCAGTCAAGAGATATCTTTGTGTGTGTGTCCACAGCCCAATGATTTTCTTATATACTGCAACTTACTGAATATATTGCAATGCATTAAAAAAAATTTTTTTTAAATAAACCTGGCTAGGCACGGTGGCATACGCCTGCGGTCCCAGCAGTCTGGGAGGCAGAGGCAGGCAGATTGCTGTGAGTTTGAGGCCAGCCTGTTCTACAAGATAAGTCCAGGACGGCCAAGGCTACAAGAGAAACCCTGTGTCGAAACAAACCAAAGAGAGAAAAATCCTAAAGTTTTGACAATATAGTTTTTCATAAAGCTGTACTTTATGTAATTAAATTAGGGTTTTTGTTACTTTTAAATGAGTGCTTTGAGGTTTTTTTCTTTCCTTGAAAGTTCTTGTGTCAGCCTCCACACCTTGAATCAATCACAACACTCAGGAGGCAAAGGACAGTCTCCTGAGTTTGAGGCCAGCCTGGTCTACAGAGTTCCAGGACAGCCAGGAAGGTCTCAGAAACAAACAAAAACACTTCCTGTGTCTTTAATGGACATGCTGGGTCTGTGGTCTCCCCTAAGCTACAGCCCTACTATAACCTTTGAGCATAGGGTTCCTGAGATGAAAAAATTGGAGAACCACCCTGTATATCAGTGTGTCATCTTTTAAGATTTTAAAAAAGATTTGAGTATAATTTACATATACCAGAGTAAAGTGTTAAGTACTTTTAAATTTAATTAATTTATTTTTTATTTGTGACATGATCCCTCTCTCAACTCTCCCTGGCTTGCACCTCACCAGGTGGACCAAACTTAGAATGATTTTGGTGTCTCTGCTTCCCTGGAGCTAGACTCACAGACTTGAGCCACACCCCTGCCCAGGTTATTATGAGTGCTGTGTAAGCAGCCTTAGTTTCGAGATCCAACAGTTCTGTCATCTTAGAAAGGTCCCTCAGTGTTTTTCCAGCTTTTATCCTTGAAGCCAACATTGTTAGTATTTTGTATTTCAGGAGCGTAGTTTTCTGTGTTAGAGGTTCACATGAATGGACTCATGCTCTTGTTTTTTTTGACATCTGGCTCCTTCACCCCCATCAAAGGTAACACAGGCAGAAGACATAAGATGGAGTTCAGTAACTACTGATGGTAAAAGAGCTGAGACTCACTGCAGTTCACACAGATTGTTTTACGAGGAGAGTGAGGGCGGACTGAGCAAGGCCTCCTAAAGTCAGAGAAGTGAAAAAGTACAAACGATTAGTCATAATTGCTGTAGATGCAACAGGGTCAAGGCCAGTTCTGCCTGTTCCCGGCAGTTTTTGGAAGCTTGAGTCCAAGCCTCCTACAGACAGGAGACAGGAGCCCAGGTTGTGGGGATGATAACATTTCAAAGAACCTGGTCCTTGAGGAAGATTGTTCAGAGCTGGAAGGGATACATATTCACAGTTTTAAGACTTTTTTGGTACTTGCTGTAAAATAGGGAGATTAAGAGCCTCCTGTAAGTGTTGGCTAGAACAAAGAGGGAATTCAACAGGCTTTATTGGGCTTTTTTCAGGCAAGCATTTTTAACTAAGACTTCTGCTCTATTCCAGGGATGGAGCCTTAAGCATAAGGCCATGCTAGAATTTTGTCAAATGCAGGTGTTCTGATAGACTGAGTTCTTCAGTTCCCAACAGTATTTTGAGCTTTGTGTTAGTCGTTTTATCAGTTACGATAACTTATTTACTTAATTCGTTGTAGCAGGGATTGTATTCAGATTAAGCACTTCACCACTGACCTCCATCCCTAACCCCGACTCCTCTTAAAATTAGTTTCCTTTGGGTCCGTGGTCTTCTGAAACACGGCTTCTTTGTACTTCAGTACTTGAACTCAATATATATACCAGTTGGGACTGCATAGTTAGACCCCATCTCAAAGCAAAATAAGTAGAAAGAATTGAAGACCATGGAATAGACAAAGGACAGACTGAAAAGGATTACAGTCCTGGTGAGGCGTGTGATAGGGTTGCTGTGGTCCGGCCTTATGGGAGCAACAGGGAATACTCACTGCACATCTTGTGGAATTGGCCTTCCTAAACTATTTTCTATTCAAATTGGACTAGCTAGTCAGGAAAAGTTACTGATGCCAGGAAATATTTGCTGAGAGACCAATGTATAAAACACCTGATTTGCTGGGTAGCCTTGAACTGTGCTCAGGTGATCCTCCATTCAAACTCAGAGTAGCTGGGACTGCAGGAACCCATTGCTGTGCACAACTTAGACGACATTTTAGGAGACCTAGAAGAAGCTGGGCCTGGATTACGGGCTGTGCACACTTGTAATCCCAGCCATCATTTGGTGCTGGAAACCAAGTCCATAATCTCTGCAAGAGTAGCAAGTGCACCCAATCGATGAGCTGTCTCTCCAGTATCACCTTTTTTGTTTGCGTTAACTTTACTTCACGTGTGTGATGTGTCAGTGTGGACTCGCATGTTCATGAGTGTGAGTGCACATGTGAATAGAAGTCAGGACAGCCTTAGGTATCAGTCCTTAACTTCTCTGCCTTCTTTGAGACAAGGTCTCCTGGCCACTGGTAAGCCAGGCTAGCTGGCCCAGGAACATCTAGACCAGTGGTCCTCAACCTTCCTGATGCTGCAACCCTTTAATACAGTTCCTCATGCTGTGGTGACCCCAGCCAGAAATTATTTTCATTGCTACTTCTTAAGTGGAATTTTGCTACTGTTATGACTCATAATGTAAATATCTGTGGTTTCCTATGTTGTAGGTGACCCACAGGTTGAAAACTACCATTCTAGAGATTCTTGTTTCCGCTATCTGTTTCCTGTAAGCATGCTAAGATAGTCCGGGTGCGGTGGTGCACGCCTGTAATCACGGCACCTGGGGAAGCAGAGGCAGGCAGATCACTGTAGATTCTAGGTCTTCAAAGCGAGTCCAGGACAGTCAAGGCTACACAGAGAAACCTTGTATTGAAACCAAAACAAATGCATGCTAGGATAGCAGATGCTTGCGCTGCTTGTCTGACTTTATGGGTTCTGAAGATCAGAACTCCTTCATATTGCCTTGCACAGTATGCACTTTTACCTACTGAACCGTCGGTGTCTGTCTGTCTGTCTGTCTCAGAAAGAAGAATGCAGTGTATGTGGGCCAATGGAAGTCAAAGGACATTTTTCAGAGCCCGTTTTCTTCCACTATGTGGTCCAGTACAGCAAGTGCTTTTAGCCACTGAGCCATCCCCATGTTCAGTGGGGTCAGGGTGTTACCGCCAGGCAGTGGTACCGTACTACACTCCTTTAATTCCAGCACTTGGGAGGCAGAGGCAGGTGGATCTTTGTGAGTCTACAGAGAGAGTTGCAGGACATCCAGAGCTACACAGAAAAACCCTGACTATAAAACAAACAAATAAATAAGTGGCATTACCTAGTAGACTGGGCTGAGCTGGAACTTGTGATCTGCTGGCCTTAGCCTCTTCAGTACTAGGACTGTAGGTGTGAGCCTAATATCCAGCTAGGATGATGTTCTGAGTGAGTAGCGGTGAACTGGAGTTCTTTTTACTGCTGTTTCTGCCTGTTGCCTGTCTATGATTTGAGAATCAAGTTCAATGACTTACACATTTTTTCCCTCTCTCCCTCAGATTTGGATCATACAGCTGATGTCCAGTAAGTTCAGCAAGAGTTGTTCCTTGAAACTGTCTTCAAATAGGATGAATGTTTTAATTTTTTTAATAAAAAAATTTAACTACATTCATTGTAAAAAGATTTCTCCTGTTATTTTATGGGTGTGGATATTTTGCCTGCATGTATGTAGGTGTACCATGTGTGTGCCTGCAGCCAGAGGAGGTCAGAAGAGGTTAATCAGATGGGGCTGGAGTTACAGATGGATGCGAGTCACCACGTGGGTGCTGGGACTAGAACCTGGGTCCTCTGCAAAAGCAACAAGTACACCGAACACTAAGCCATCTCTATCCTTCCTTGCTGGCCTAGAATTTGTTGTGTAGAGCAGGCTGGCAGCATCAGACTCAGAGAGATCCGCCGTCTCAGTGTTGGGACCGAAGGTGTGCTGCATTAGATAATGACATTTTATTTTGGTGTGCATGTGTAAGATATAAGTGCCATCATGTGTATGTGGCGGTCAGAAAACAAACTGGGGGAGTCAGTTTTTTCCTTCCACCACAGTGTCAGGCTTGTAGCAAGTCTCTTTACCCACCGGCCCAACCTGCCCATGTGTATTTCTGTTTTTCTCCTTTTTTTAAATGTGAAAAGATGGTTTAAAAGCATCCTATTTGGGTGCCCTTAAATTAGACAGTTTTATATATATCAAAGTGATTTTCTTTTGGCTTTGTTGTGGAATTTTTGCTTATAGATCATATTGTACACACGCTGTTATCTCTTTATTTGTTTTAATTTGTTTAATTTTGACTTTTTACACTGAGGTTACATGCATGGGGAGATACCCTGGAGGAAGCATTTGAACAGTGTGCCATGGCCATGTTTGGTTACATGACAGATACTGGGACCGTGGAACCCCTCCAAACAGTGGAAGTAGAAACTCAAGGTAACTGATATATTCTCAAGAAAAAAATCACTGTGTGGGTACACATTGTTCTGTGTGATCTGAGTATCGTGTCGCAGACAACAGATGGATTGTGCATCTTAAGTGAGCTGAAGAACTTCATTGTGCTTTAGCCAAGCTTCTAGAGAGCAGAGTCACTAAGCATCATCTCGCCCTGGTCCCCTTTGACCCTGTGCAGGAGATGACTTGCAGTCTCTGCTGTTTCACTTTTTGGATGAGTGGCTTTATAAGTTCAGCGCTGAGGAATACTTCATACCCCGGGTAAGCACAGGGTTTTCTCTCTTTTTCTGAGCAAATGGGCTATTGGTTCGTACTTTAAAATTGAACAAATGATTGAAGATAAGGTATATGATCGAAAACCAGTACATATAGATATGTGAGGTAATGTTGATTTTATAAGTTGCAGGGTTTTTTTAAAGGTTGTTTTGTTTGTTTTTAGCATATATGTACATATATATACGTGTATGTATATATGTGTATGTATATACGTGTATGTGTATGTATACATATACACACACACACACACATATATATATATATCACACACACACACACACACACATATATATATATATATGTTTATGTTGCCTGCAGGCATATCTGTGCACCACATGCATGCAGTGCCAGTGGAGGCCAGAAGAGGGCATGATAGGCCCTGGCGCCACAGTCACAGACAGTTGTGACCTACTGTAGGTGCCAGGAATCAAACCTGCGTCCTCTGCAAGAGTAGCCAGTACTCTTTCTTTTTTTAATTTACTCACTTATTATTTATACAGTATTCCGCCTGCATGTATGCCTACACACCAGAAGAGGGCATTAGATCTTATTACAGATGGTTTTGAGCCAGCATGTGGTTGCTAGGAATCAAGTCAGGGTCTTTGGAAGAGCAGCCAGTGCTCTTAGCCTCTGAGCCATCTCCCCAGCTCCATAGCCAGTGCTCTTAGCTGCTGAATGATTTCTCCAGCTCTATGTAGGCCCTTTTGATTAACCTGTTTGCCTAGGTATATTCAGTTTTTTAAAAAGATTCATTATTTATCATGCATACAGTGTTCTGCCTGCATGTACACCTGCATGCTGGAAGAGGGCACTAGATCTCATTATAGATGGTTCTGAGCCACCATGTGGTCGCTGGGAACTGAACTCAGGACCTTTGGAAGAGCAGCCAGGGCTCTTAACCTCTGAGCCATCACTCCAGCCCTGTTCGTTTTTTTTTAACTTGGATCTCTGACCACATATTATTTGCTACCACAATTGTATAAGGTCATCTCTAAGGGCTGGGGAGACCATCTGCTAAGCCAGCGTGATGGAACGTGGCATTCAGCCGTTCGTTTGCACTTACCATGTTCATCAGCACTCAGGAGGCGGAGGCATGAGGAACTCTGAGTTCTAGGCCAGCTTTGGTCTACACAGCCAGTTCTAGGTCAGTCAGGATTTCATATTGAGCCCAAGTCAGAAAAAAAAAGACCTATGAGAGAAGTAGGAGGCTGTTCGTCTGGAGCTGCCTGTGTCCCCACATGTGCCAGCTGTTGCCTAGGACCGCTAGTGCTTCTGTCACTTTGGCCTAGGTTCAATAATCGATGATTTAGTCTTCTTAATGCAAAAAAAAAAAAAAAGGAAAGCCAAATGCAATTGCTGCTGCTCCCAGCCACTTGGACGTTTCTACAGCGTCCGACCAGCACTTCCCGAAGTCCTCCCGTCTCTCCTTCCTCGGCTCCGGTCCACACAGTCCATTAAGTCACTCATCCTACAGACTTGAAGTGGGCCTGTTGTGTTACAGATGGGCTGACACTGAGTAAATATGTATGTATTTACACATCCTCCTTTTTTTGTTTTTCAAGACAGGGTTTCTCTGTGTAGCCCTGGCTGTGCCACAAACTCACTATAGACCAGGCTGACCTGGAATTCAGAGATCCGCCTGCCTCTGCCTCCTGAGTGATGAGATTAAAAGGCATGAACTACCACCACCTGGCGGCGGCGGCGGAGGCGGCTGCTGCTGCTGCTGCTGCTGCTGCTTCCGCTTCCTCCCCCTCCTCCTCTTTCTTCCTTTTTTGAAAGTAATGTTATTCTATGCTGTGGTTGTACCTCAGCTGTAAGAATGCTCACTTAGCATTCTTAAAACCCTGGTTTCAATCCCTGTCACTCCATAAAAGCAAGCATGGTAGCACATGCTTCTGATCCCACCACTGCAAAGATGAAGGCAGAAGGGTCAGACATGCATGCTTATCCTTGGCTATGTTTTGAGGATAACATGAGTTATGTAAAACCTTGTCTCAAAAATATTTTAAAATAAAATAAAAAATGTATCTTTTTCCTCTTTAGGAAGTGAAAGTACTTAATATTGATCAAAAAAATTTCAAGCTACGATCAATTGGGTAAGTTTTGTTAGCTAAGTAACAAGTGATGAAAGATGTTAGCATGCATTCTTCATTGAATCCAGTGGCCGAAACGGCAAATGTAAGTGGTGAGTCAGAGGATCATTGAGCTTGGCTAGACTTTGCAGGTTAAGCTGTGCCCGACCCCTAGGAGGGTGAGCTCACCTGAGCTGTAGACACTCAGGATGTGTGGAAATAAAGCTTCTTTCTGATTGTTATGCTTGATCCCAGTTTTTTAAAAATATTTTAAGCCATGCAGTGGTGGCCCAACATTCAGGAGGCAGCGGCAGGTGGATCTCTGAGTTTTGACGCCTGGTCTACAGAGTGAGTTCCAGGACTATACAGAGAAACCCTGTCTAGAAAAACAAACGGGGAAAAAAAAAAAGCCAAAACCAACCAACAAACAAAACCAAAAATCTTTTCTATGTGTGGGTATTTTATTGGCCTGTATGTATGACTGTGCCCACACGCATGCCAAGTGCCTGCATAAGGCATCATATCTGCTGTAACTGGAGGTACAGACAGCTGTGAGCTGCCGTGTGGTTGCTGAGAATTGAACCTGGGTCCCTGGAAGAGCAGCCACTGCTCTTAACCACTGAGCCATCTCTCCAGCCTTCAGTTATTTTTCTGATGAAATCTTTGTGTTTATAATTAGCAGTTGGGCTCAGTTTAGATGATTCCAGTTTTATTGGTTTTTCAAGACAGGATTTCTCTGTGTAGACCTGGCTCTCATAGCACTGGTCTCTCACTCTGTAAACCAGGCTGGCCTCAAACTCAGGAATCCATCTGCCTCTGCCTCCCGGTGCTGGGATTAAATGTGTGCCACCGTGCTCAGCTTGGTCCCAGGTCTGTGAAGCATTGTGATCTAGAGCCTGTAGTCAGTCATCCGCTGCCTTCTCTAATAGACCTGCGCAGCTTATCCCCCAACTCCTGCCGTCTCTTTCTCATTCTCTAGCTTGAGATGACATTTATAAGGTTTACTTTAAAATTTAGAGAATAACGTAAAAGTAGAAAACTGTAGAAATAATAGCCATGTTTTTACTTTCCTTCTCAAGGTGGGGAGAAGAATTTTCATTGTCCAAGCACCCTCAGGTATGTTCAAAAGTCCAGCCATTGAAAGCATTTCATCCCTTCTTACATCAAGTCTATGTATGTGAAAGTAAACTTTAGGGTTTTTGTTTGTTTTGGGGGATGATTTTTTTGAGACAGTGTTTCTTTGTGTGGCCCTGGCTGTCCTGGAACCCACTTTATAGATCACACTGGCCTCAAGCTCACAGAGAGGCTCACCTGCCTCTGCCTCCCAAGTACTGGGTTTAAAGGCATGGGTGACCATGCCCAGCCTAAACTTTAGTTTTAATTAATGTGAAATGGCAAGTTTCTTCAAGTGACTCTCACCTGGCTGGATATGTTGAATATGTTAAAATACTAGTTTCATGCATCTGTTTGGTTATGAATCAGCTTTGGGCTCCAGGATCACATTTGTTACAGATTGTCTCAGGATTTTTTAATTTTGGTTTTTTGAGACAGGGTTTCTCTATGAAGCCCTGGCTGTCCTTTTTTTGATCAGGCTGCCCTTGAACTCACAGAGATCCGCCTGCCTCTGCCACTCAGAGTGCTGGGATTACAGGTTGTCTAGGGATTTTAAGTTCTGACTTTTTCTTTGTTTGGTTAGACTTTTTGTTTGTTTTTTTGATACAGAATTTCACAGTATCCAGTCGACTGGCTGGACTGGAACTCAATTTGTAGACCTGGCTAGCCTTGAACTCACAAAGCTCCCCTTGTCTCTGAAATTACAGGCAGTGGCCACCAGAGGCTTAGTTGTCCATGGTGAAGAAGCTGGGCTAGATGTTCTCTGTCTCTACCAGGGAACTGAATTAGGGCCCTGTGGGTGCTACCCGTGATGCCCATGGCACACAGCATCTCCAGCCTCTCTTCACCTGGAAAGCCAGGTGTAGGGGTGCACGCCTTTAATCCCAGCACTCAGGAGGCACAGGCAGGTGGATCTCTGAGTTTGAAGCCAATCTGGTCTACAGAGTAAGTTCCAGGACAGCCAGGGCTATACAGAGATCCTGTCTCAAACAAACAAACAGATTCATTTGGAAATAACTACAGAGAAGGAGACAGATTGGTAACAGAGTCATAACTGGGGTGACTGTGGTTAATAAAGGAGAATCTTATTTCGCTTGGCTTTAGCGAGGAGGTTTTATAACACGTTTAAATGCAAATGGAAATGAGGAAGAGGGGGGCATACATTGATATACTGGAGAGGAAGAGGACTTGGAACATAGGCCCGGGGTGGTGGTATGGAATCAGTTCGTAGGTATAGAGCAGGCCTTCTGATAGGCCTGGAACAGGCCATTCATCAGAGTGCAGGACAGGATGTGAGCACAGACTAGGCTGACAGATCGACTGTGTCACTTACTTTGTTTGTTTCATTTTGTTTTTTGAGTTAGGGTTCTCTGTAGCTCTGGCTGTCCTGGAACTTGCTGTGCCATATGAGTTGCTTCTTATTGATAGCTCTTACTTTCTCTAACAAGCATTGTTGATTGAGAGTGAGCATGGAGGAGAGATGTCTGAGGAGAAAAAGTAAATTATCCTTGAGAGGAGAGAAGCTGCCTATGGTCAGTAAACCCCCAGGTGTGATATGGATGCATATATAAGGTGATACCTTCAGAGATGATGTGTGCCTCAGTAAGAAAGTAGAATTTGACTTAGGAGATGATAGCAGAGAGGAAAAGACAAGTGACATCACTCATCTCTTCCTGCAGCATCTTCACATCTGTTGTACAGTAGAACTAGCAGGTGCCATTCACCTCTTCCCCTGGTACGTGTTGTGGCACTCAGAATCATTATAGATTCATTTTAGAGTTGGAACGTAAGAGGATGGCTAATGCTTTTGTTCCAGACTGCGAGAGTGTGTGGGGCAGTATCATGTATCAGGATCCTTGCAGAGCTCTGACCTGGGAAACTCCGGGCCTCTCTCCAGCCAGACCTGCAAGAGAAGAATCCCAAAGAGAATAAGCTGAGGGCTAGGGACAAGGTAGGAATAAGGGAGTAGTAGGGACAAGAGGAGCCCTGGGCCAGCCTAGAGAAGCTTGTTTGATCTGACTAGTTTTGGTTTAAAGACTTATTTATTTATACACCATTCTGCCTGCATGTGTGCCCACAGACCAGAAGAGGGCACCAGATCTCATAGATAGTTATGAGCCACTATGTAGTTGCTGGGAACTGGACTCAGGACCTTTGGAAGAACAGGCAGTGCTCTCAACCTTTGAGCCAGCTCTCCAGTGCCAATATGACTCGTTTTATAATTATGTAACACACCCATGCCCAGCCAGGTCAGATGGCTTCCCCAACCGCTGGGCCCTGCGCCTACATTAGCGCCAGCTCCTCCAGGTTCCGTGCTCCTTCTGCTGTGCTCTCTGCTTTTCTTCTCTCACTAGCATATGCTGCAGTACTGACCAATAACTACCAGTCTCTTGTTTCATAATTACAATCTGACATTCTGCCAGTTCCTTCTAGAGTTAAGGATTCTAATTCCAGTTTCTTTTTCTTTCTTTTTTTTTTCTTTTTTCCTTTAACTCAAATTTTAGGGAACAGAAGTCAAAGCAATAACATACTCAGCAATGCAAGTCTATAATGAAGAGAAGCCGGAAGTTTTTGTGATCATCGACATTTAAGATACCAAGAAAAGAAAAAGAAAAGGACTCCTATGAAGAACTGATTTTTCTTCCTTTGGAGAAGATGCAGTGATTCACTTTCTGTGGTGTCTTTGCTAAATGGAAACGGAACTGGGCATTTAAAGTGTGGCTTTCCGAAGTGGAAAAACCAATGTATAGCCTTCATTTATGATTCCTTGATAATGAATTCTTCCATTTCTGAGGAACAGTCGTGGTCAGTTGCAGCAGGTGCCTTACACCTTTCTAGTGGAACACAAGTGCGCCCGCTTGGTCTCAGACAGGAATGCCCACTGTGAGCAGCCGCTGGGACAGAATCTAACTTGAAACAAAATCATTTGAGCCGGCCACGACAGACAGTAGAGGCCTGTGGTCCTAGTACTCAGGATCCTGAGTTTGTGGCCAGCTGTGGCTAAGGAATGAGGTCAGAGCTAGCCTAGGCAACTGAACATGGCCCTGTCTCAGAAAAGTGTAGGGCAGGATGAGCTTGTACAACATGTACCCTGAGGTGTTTTTAGGTTGCTAAGGGCCAGAGCCATCCTGTGTTCCAGATGGTTTGGAGTAGAACCCTCCAGAAGGCTTCTTAGAAGAAGCCTGATTTTCTTTTCTCTCTCTCTCCTTTTTCTTTTTCTTTTTAGTTTTTTGAGGTTTTTGTGTAATCCTGGCTATCCTGGAAATAGCTTTGTAGACCAGTCTTGAACAGAGATCCACCTGCCTCTGCCTCCCAAGTGCTGGGATTAAAGGCGTGCGCCACCACCACCTGGCTTCTCTCTCTCTTTTTAAGAAGCAATGATACTTCATATTTTCGTTGGAAAAATATCTGACACTGTACATTACATATAGACTCTGATGTAAACTTTTATTTCATTTATTACTAATTTTCAGTGTTGGGGATTAAGCCAAGTGCTCTACCACTGAGTTTATAGCCCAGCACCTTAAATGAAATTCTATTTCTTTTTTGAAGTTCTGTTTTGCTTTCAAGACAGGTTCTCTAGAGTCACAGAACTTATAGAAATCATCTCTTTAAATATTTAAGAATTTAATAATAAGAATTTAACAATGGGGATCTGACTGAAAAGTCCAAGAAACTAGTAGTTGCTCAGTCGCATGAGGCTGGGTGTTTCAGCTGGGTATTTCTTCTCTATAAACCGGAACCTGGAAGTAGGTTCCGAAGTATGTGCTAGGAAAGTGCCTGGAAGTAGGTGAAGAACAACCCCTTCCGCTTTCCGTTGTCCTTAGATAGGCCTCCAGCAGAAGGTGTGGCCCAGATTACAGGTGTGCCTCAAGATCTGGACTAAAGGGGTGTGTCGATCTGGATCAAAATCCTGTGTCATCCCACCTCAAGATCGGATCAAAGGTGTTGTTTTCCAGCCTCAAGATCTGGCTCACAAAGCTGGGCACGTGGCACACGCTTGCAATCCCAGCACTAGGAGGCAGATGGCTGTGACTTCTGTGAGTTCAAGGCTGGCCTAGTTTACAAATCAAGTCCAGGATAGCCAAGGCTACACAGAGAAGCCCTGTCTTGAAAAAACAAAAACAAAAATCCAGATTACAGGTGTGCCCTCAATTTCTGGATTGTAGTTCATTCCAGTCAAGTTGACAACCGAAAATAGTCATCACAACAGGGTTTCTCTGTGTAACAGAGCCCTGGCTGGCCATGAACTCACAGACATCCATCTGCCTCTGCTTCCTGAGTGCTGGGACTAAAGGCATGTGCTACCATGCCAGGCTGAAATTTTATTTCTTTATATTAAAAAAAAATGTTTTTTGATGTAAGGTCTCCCTAGTAGACCAGGTTGGCCTTGAACTCATAGTGCCTGCTTCTGCCTTTTGAGTACTGAGATTAAAGGTGTGCCCCAAAAGAGTGTAATTTTATTAAAACCAGTCTATACATCCAGTTAGAGAAGAAAAAATTCTTTTAACCTAGTTAAAGTTAAAAAGATGGCTTAGTGATTAATAGCTCTTGCTGAGGCAGAGTAGGCCCTGCACCTTACCTCAGCAGCACAGTAGAGCGGACCCTGATGGTGGGAGCATGTGTGAGCTGGCCCCCAGGAGCTGGCAAAACTCTTCTGCCCTGTGGCAGCGTAGGCAAGGGAGATGCCCTCCTCCCCTTCCTCACCCCTTGTCATCTATGGCAGGTGGGAGAGCAGGCCCTGCACCTCACCTAGGCAGCAGGGTAGAGCAAACCCTGGTTGGGGGTTAGGAGTTTGTTGCTGGTGAGCTGGCCAGAGAGCAGGAGAGCTGGCAGGCTGACCAGATCAGATGCCTCTTGGGCCCAGATCCAGGGCTTTGAATTGGTCCAGCCCAACACCTACCCCATCAATGAGCTGCGAGAGTACACAAAGGGACTGGTCCTATAGATCCAAAACTGCAGGATCTCTATGACATGGCAACAACAGGATATCAGGAAGGAGTCCTGGTGAGGAGCCAGTATTGATAGAGTAGAAGCCAGAGGCCTTGAAACAGACCAAAGAGTCACTGCGATGAACATCTGCAAGCAAAGAAGTGTGGACAAGAGGGTACTGTGGACGCACTGTGACACCACAGCTTCCACAATGAGATTTTTATTTTTTTCTCTGTTTTGGAGGGAGGTTGCAGGGATGGAGAGTAGGTACAAGGGGAGGAGATGAGTGGGGTGCATGATTTGAAATTCACAAAGAAAAGTTTTTAAAAATGTAAAAAGGGGTTACTGGGATAAACATGATCAAAATACATTATATACGTGAATGAAAAAAAAGTAAGCCAGGTGGTGATGTACACGTTTACTTCCAGCACTTGGGAGGCAGAGGCAGGTGGATCTCTGAGTTCAAGGCCAGCCTGGTCTACAAATTGAGTTACAGGACAGCCAGGGCTACACAGAGAAACCCTGTCTCAAAACAAACAACCAAACAACCTGGATATTCAAAGTAGATGATTTAAATATTTTTTTAATGTCCCAGGTACTGTATTGTAGCACATTATCTTTAATCCAGCAGAGGCAGATATCTGGGAATTCAAGGTCAGCCTGCTCTACATCGTGAGTTCCACACCGGCCAGTTCTAGAGAGAGACTGTGTCTCAAAAAATGCTTTGGGCTTAATTTGCAGCAGCTTGAATTTCTATTAAGGGATTCTGTCGGCATGAAACACACAAAGCTAGAGGATACATTCACAAGGCCGTGAGGATGCCAAGTGTGGCACCAAATTCCATTAGACTCTGAGGGCTGTGTTATTTTCTCTGGGTACTTTACAGAAAGCAGTATTGATGAAGACAAAGCCAAGAGCATAGGTCTGAAGAGCAGCTCCTAAAAAGACCAAACGAGGATGGATGACTGAGGATATGGCTTCCTAACCTAGGCACATTTGGTCAGTTTCAGGTGTGGATCTGAACAGAGCAGGAGAGGTTGCGCAGTAGTTACGAGTGCTTGCTGCTCTTCCATTGCTTCAGTTCCCAGCACACAGCAGCCTGAAGGTCAGCTCCAACACACTTCTCCCGCAAGCATCCACACGCTACAGTAATAAAAGCAAAAAGAAAAACTCCACAGTGTGCAGAAGAACTAGTTACCCTTTAACACAGCAGACTGGAGAGCTCTTTTTTTAAGGTCTGGACTTGCCATAAACTGGTCTCAGTGTATACCAGGCCCTGGCTGCCTCATGGTTTTGTGTTTGTTTTTGAATGGACCCTGTCTGCTTAACATGAGCTAATCAGGACTCGATTGTGGAAATAAATAATGAATGGAATCCCATGAAGGCAGACCCAGATTCAGAGTAAGAAGAGCTTCAGAGGCTGTTTTAAAACCATGTCCGGCAAGTGACATGGTTCACTTGGTAGAGGTGCCAGGCACGAAGCCTTACTAATTTAATTAGAGTTTAATTTCTGTAACACAATAGAAGAAGAGAACTAGCTCTCATAGATTGTCCCCTGGCTTCCACACATGTGCACCCCACCCCCAAGCATACACATACAGTAAATGTTAAATAATAATAATACAGTCTTAGCCAGGTGTGGTGGCGCACGCCTGTTATCCCAGCACTTGGGGAGGCAGAGGCAGGCTGATATCTGTGAGTTGGATGTTAGCCTGGTCTACAAATCGAGTCCAGGTCAGCCAAGGCTACACAGAGAAACCATATCTAAAAAAAAAAAAAAAAAAAAAAGGAAGGTGCTATAAAAAAGGAAAACAAAGCCAAACAAAACAAAAACCAGCCTTGGAATGGGAGGCATGAAGATGACTCAGTAGTTAAGAGCACTCAGTTTTCCCAGAGAACCTGAGTTCAGATCCCAGCACCCACGTTGGGATCACAACCGCCTGTAATTCCAGCTTCAGTAGATCTGAGGTCCTCTCCTGGTCTCTGGGCCTCCTTACACACATGCAAATACACACATGTTCAAAAAACATTTTGTTTGTTTGAGACAGGGTCTCGTTCCTGGCCTCACAAAGCAAGTTCCAGAACAGCCAGGATTACACTGTCTTGAAAAAGACAAAGTTTTGCTGTGTTTTTGTTTTTCCAAAACAAGGTTTCCCTGTGAAGCCCTGACTGTCCTGGAACTCACTCTGTAGACCAGGCTGGCCTCGAACTCACAGAGATCCACCTGCCTCTGCCTCCTGAGTGCTGGGATTAAAGGAGTGTTTATAATGGATGTTTTGCCTATACATGTCTATACCATGTATGTATGTCTGTACACCACTTGAGTGCGGGGTGCCAAAAGAGGCCAGAGTAAGTGTTCACTCCCCTGGAACTGGAGTAACAGATGGTTGTGAGCTGCCAAGTGGGTGCTGGGAGTCAGACACGCATCCTCTGAAGAGTAGCCAGTGCTCTTAACTGCTGAGCCATCTCTCCAGCCTCTAGACTTGAAATTTGTAATAGCTAGCTGGGTCCAGACGCCCGAATGTGGTCTTTTGTGGTTCTCTGTGAGATCCATATGTACTTTTAAAATAGTTTAAAATTTTGTAGGCAGGTTTACTGGCAGGTGAGGTTAAAGGCTCCTGCCGCCAAGCCAAGCCTGACCACCTGAATTCCATCCCGAAAGGTACCAGGAGAAACCAACTCCTACACATTATTTTCCTGACTTTTACACGTGTCCTACCATATGCACAACCCCTTCTGAACCAAAATGAATAAAACTGCAATAAAAAAAAACGATTGTCTTAACGTTCTGTGATAGATTTATTTAAAATATTTTACTCAAAAAAGTTTGCGAAATAGATTTTTTTCCAAAACTTAAAGAAAACGGTATCTCTGTAATAACAGCAAGGGTAACTGATCCTTCCTCATGCCAACGCAAGCAAGGTCTCCCCAGTGCAGCCACAAAGTGCAGAACGGATACGATAAGCATGCAAGTTACATCAGGTGGCTTCTAGGTCAGTCGAGGAGCCACACAGGGGTCCGCGTATACCGCAGGCACGTCAGCTCTGGCAGGGCACGCTCCAGGCTACCTAATGTTGGGCTTTATCTCTTTCTCTTCTTCTTCCTCGCTATCGTCAACCTGTCGTATGACCAGATCGGCGGACCCGTCCTCCACAATCTCCACGTAGGATCTACTCTCCTCTTCACTCAGGTGCCAGCGGGAATCCTTTTCTCCCCCTGAGGGGGACAGACGACGCGGCTCGGCCTCCAGGTCAACAGGGAGGCTGTCGATCCCCACTTCCACGAGGCACTCCTTGCACAGTCTGTAGCGCCTGGTACCTTCCTGCACCACTTGCCCCGTGACGTCGGTCACATGGCGCTTGCACTTCCTGCAGATTAGTTTGCACGCCTGGTGGATCTGGGGAGAGATTTAAGTAAGGATAAAAACGAATTTTCAAAAGTGGCTCCGTTGGCTGTTTTAGGGACCAGTTCATACACTTAGGCTGTTCAAAGCTGTGCGTTTAAACCCAAGTTAACATCTAATGATCAGAAAAGATCCCAGTTGCCGCCGATAAACGCACACCATGGACACACCAGATACCAGCTTTCTCTAAATCATGACTGTAATGGCTTTCTTACTACTACCACATACTTAATTCCACACATCCATTAACCCAACAGTATTTGACATGGAAGGTACAGAGGGGATTCTGCCCCAGAGTGAAACACCACATGCCCTGTACTACTCTAAAGACTTTAGCGAAATTGTTGTTATTATTATCATTATTATTATTGAGTATAAAGGGGGACATGTGCATGCTGTTCTCATCATACAGAGGACAGAAAACATCAGTTTGGCCACATCAGTTCTCTCCTTCCTCCTTGTTGTGGGATCTGGAGTTGAACTTAGGCAGCCAGCCGGCGCTCATGAAGGAAGAGCCTTGCTGAGCCTCCTCACCGGCCTTGCTCTGAGGACCCTAGACAGTTTACCTGAGTTAGAGATTAAACACAGAAACAAAAAGAAACAAAACTTACTTCATGTATTTTTTTTATTTTACTAGGGGAGGAAAATTATAATCATGAATATAAGTTTCTCAATGCTTCTACAAAGATTAATAGGTATTTTTGTTAACAAAAGATTGGATGGGAAGTGGACCACACTGGGAGTGAGGGGGCTTGCGTCCAAATCCTGTCAATATCTTCATCATTCATTAACCAGGTATCTCAGAGCAAATTTAAACATGAAGAACCTGTTTCAAGGTGTCAGTCAAAACACGGAACAGATAAAGGGGTTGTCTAGACAGAAGGGAGCCTACTTAGCCTAAATACACACTGGCTTAAAAAACCAATACCAGGGCTGGAGAGATGGCTCAGGGGTCAAGAGTGATGGCTGCTCTTCCAGAGGACCTGGGTTCAGTTTCCAGCGCCCACAGGATGGATCACAACCATCTAAAAGTTCAGTATCAGGAGACTCGGTACTCCCTCTGGCTTCTTGAGGGACCCAGGCGTAAGTATACAGTGCACTTACACACAGGCAGACAAAACAGTTATACACATAAATCTTTTTAGAAGATTTATTTATTTATCATTTTAATGAGGACTGGAGAGATTGGCTGAGTAGTTAGGAACCCATACTGCTCTTCCAAAGGACCTGAGTTCAGTTTCCAGCACCCACCATGGGCGAATCACAACTGCCTGTAACTCCAACTTTAAGGAACCTGACTCCTTCTTCCAGCCTCCACGAGTACTACACTCATGTGTACAAACCCATACACAGACACACACCTAACATAATTAAAAGTAAAATTTAAAGAATATGTACCCCTGGCCCTTTATGTGGGCGCTTGGATTGGCAAACGCTCTAGCCACAGAGTCATCCTGCATCCCCACACTCACTCTTTGCTCTGAACCATTAACTAAATAGTTGGTGGGGAAATGAATGGCTGTATGACACCAGACCAGTTCCCTGCAGATGCTTCCCCAGCAGAGGCGGGAGCACCGTGCACCAAAGTGTCCAGCGCGTAATCAGGAACCACCCGTCTTCCAGCTAGTGTTTCCTAGAGTGACGATGGCCTTGCTGTGCTCTGGACACTCTTTTATTTGCAACTGTTAAGGATTTAGATGAAACTTCAGCGCGTAGCAAACGCAGAGGGACTAAAGGGACAGACTAGATGGCACCCCACAGAAGCAAGCAAAGTCAGAGGTGGGAGGAACATTGCAAAATAAATGGCTTAGTCTCGTCAACAGTCCAGAGAGAAAGGGAGGTGGGAGGGGCGGGGAGGGGGAGGGAGGTTATGCTAGACCGAAAACACACTTAGGGGATTTAGCAATAAGATAGATTTGACTCTGGCTCAGAAAAACCAGCTATAAACGGTATTTGGCAGGAACTGTGGGGAAATAAGAACTGACCTGACCAAATTTTCCTGCAGTGGGAAGGTAGAGATTCACTAAGGAATGATATAGACAGTCTGCTCTAACTTTTGAAAGAGAAACGCACAGAAGAAAATTTGGGGAGATATGTAATGAATAAATAGATGCCAGGCATGCCGCCTTTGTTCCCATCTTTTTGTGTGTGTGTGTGTGTATGTGTGTGTGTGTGCAGGCCATTTGATGGTGTCCTCAATTGTGCTCTATCTTGTTTGTTTGTTGGCTTATTTATTTATTTATTTTTTAATTTATTAATTTATTTTTTTGTTATCAATCACAGGTTACGTACTTTGCATCCCAAGCGTAGCCCCCTCCCTCATTCCCTCCCACCCTCCCCAACCCTCCCTCATCTCCTCCCCGCCCCCTCCAAGACCACCAACGGGGGAGGACCTCCTCCCCTTCCATCCAACCCCAGCTCATCCTGTCCCCTCAGGGCTGGCTGCAATCTTTGTTCCCATCTTAGAAAGCTGTCATTGTTGTTGGTGTTCACATGACGCAAGTGTGACTGCACGGGTACCTGAGTGCCATGGCGAGCATGTGGTGACCGAGGGAGAAGGCTCAGTCTTTTGGTACTTTCAGGAATTGGTTCCCTCCTTCCAGCAAATGGTTCTGAGGACTGAACTCAGGTCATCAGGCTTAGCAGCCCTTACCTGACAAGACATCTCACTGGTACATCTTTTCATCTCTATTTTCACATATGTGATTTATTCTTATTTATGTGCACGAGTATGTGTCTGTGTGAGTATACCCACACAGTATACACAAAGGGGTATCCACAAAGACCAGGAGAGGGGGTCAAATCCCTTGAGATGGAATTACAGATGGTTGCGAGCTGCCTGATCCCCTGTAAGAGTCGCATGCATTCTTTTATTTGGGGTGGGAGTGGGGTTCAGGACAGGGTTTCTCTGTGTAGCCCTGGCTGTTCTAGAACTTGCTCTGTAGCCCAAGCCCAGCCAGCGGTATGAGCTCTACCAACTGAGCCCCATTTTGGATTTTTTTTTCTTTTTTTGAGACAGGGTCTTACACTGTAGTTCAGGTTGGCCTGGAACTTACTCTGTAGACTGGGCTGGCCTCCAAACTCATGGTGATCCTCCTGCCTCAGCCTCATGAGCACTGGGATTAGAGGCATGAAGTACACCCAGTCCATTGTTTCCCTTATTAAACCATGAGGCATTGAGTGTCGAACAGCAAACTCCTTGGCACTCTCCTGATAGTCCCTGACTGAGAGGGCCTATTGCCCTTCTTATTCCTTTCCTTAGGGAGACTAGGGAGAAGCTGATGCAGACCAGAAAGAAGTGCGCTGGAGCCAGGTCACACTCAGCCCCCGATGGAGGTCTCAGCACTGTTCAGCTCTCAGTAGTAGATGCTGCCTATCTAGATATATGGCAATTCTGACCTAACACTGAAAACATTTGTACAAGGTAACCTTTGTCTCCCAGCAGAGAACTATATCAAACCTTATGAGATTTGATATGAACTAGAGTGGAAATATAAAAAGATTTAGCACTGAAAAGTATCTCCTACTTCAGGGTCTCAAAGGAGAATAAAGTTATTTAAATATATATATATATATATATATATATATATATATATATATATATGCAGGTGTGATGGTGCATGCCTTTAGTACCAGGGGCAGAGAAATGCGGACCTCTGTGAGTCCTAGACCAGTGACTGTATTTACACGTTATTTAGTGTGTGTCTGTGTGTACATGTGTATTACCACGCCCATGTGAAAGTCAGAGGACGATTTTCAAGAATTGGTTCTTTCTTTCCCCTCTGTGAGCCACTGGACTGAGCTCAGTTGTCCAGTGTGGTATAAGTGCCTTTACCAGAACCACAGAATAAAAATTGTATATAACTTTTTATAAATCTATGTACTATTTACAAAGCAAAAGTAGTACTTCTGGAATAATTCTTTTTTTAAAATTATTATTAGTGTGTGTGTGTATACATGCACATGTGTGAAGGCCAGAGTTGTTCCTCTGAGTTCTGGGAATCAAGTTCAGGTCATGAGGCTTAGATCATTTGGTGGCAAGAGCTTTACCCACTGAGTGCCATCTCACCGGGCCAAGAGTTGTTAATATGGTAGAGTTGTGTGAAAAGATTTTCTTCCATGGATTTAGATTAGTGGTCGGACGTGGATAGTAGATGCTGAGCATCTAGGTAAAAATGGTAATTCTGACATATATGTGTGTGTGAGTGTTCGTATATGTACACACGTGTGAAGGTTGATGCGCAGTGTCTTCCTCTTCTGTACTCATTTTTTAAAAAACATTATTTATCAATTCATTTTGTGTGTGTGTATGAGTGTTTTGCCTGCATGTATGTATGTGCAGCATGTGTGTGCCTGGTACCCACAGGATACAAAAAAAGGGTGTCAGAGCCCCTATAATTGGAGTTACAGAGGATTGTGAGCTGCCATGTGGGCGCTGGAAACCAAACCCGGGACCTCTGGAGGAGTAGCCAGTGCTCCTGACCACTGAGTCATCTCTCAGCCTCTCTACCCTTTTCTTTTCTTGTTTTAAAGTCTCTCACTAAACTGGAGCTCAATGGTCAGCAACACTAGCTGATTGGGGAGATCCAAGGAGCCCCTGTCTGTGACCCCCAGCGCTGTAATTACATATGCACGCCCCCACACCTGGATTGTTATTATTTTTTAAGGTGGGTGCTTGGGACCCACACTCAAGTTCTCATTTTCTGTGTGGCAAGCACTCTAGTGAGCGAGCCACCTTCCCATCCCAAGTTTAGATTATTAAAGCAGATAGGATGCACGGCGCACGGGGGGCGGGGGGGGGGGAAGGGGCGGTGTAGACAGCTTGCCTGGCCTGCGTGATGCAGTGTTCTATCTTCCAGTGCCGGAAGGGGGAAAAATACGGGGGGTGGGGGGAGGGGAGGAGGGGAAGAGGGGAAGAGGAAGAGAGGGAGGGAAGGAGAGAGAGAGAGCGGATAAAGGCACGTATTTCACAAGAAGCAAGAGGATACAGGTTTGTATACGCACCGTTCGGAAATGGCTGCTCAGGTGGTCTAGCCTGCTGAACCGTTTCCCACAGGCTTGGCACGGGTAGGGCCTCTCTCCTGTATGGCATCGCAGGTGGCGCTTGAGGTCTGCTTTCCGCTTCACCACATGTGTGCAGTACGGGCATTTGAATCGCAGCCTGGGAAGATCATCTGCCATGAGACAGTTCACAGCAAGGATTCGTTAGCCCAAGGAATCCAGTCTCGTGAAGGGGAGGGGCAAGTGACTTGAAAATTCATCCTGGGCACAGAAGTACAACTCAAGTACAAGGAGCGGGTAGCTCTAGACTGCCGCCCTTACCCTTTCACATTAGACTTTAAATATCTTTTTAAAGACTTATTTATTTTTATTTTACGTGCATTGGCGTTTTGCTGGTCATGTCTGTGAATGTGCCAGATCTCCCAGGAACTGGAGCCTACAAGCAGTTGGGAGCTGCCATGTCATTGCTGGGATTTGAACCCGGGTCCTTTGGAAGAGCAGCCAGTGCTCCTAACTGCTGAGCCATCTCTCTAGCCCCCTAAAGAAATTAATTAAAAAAAAAATTTGTTTGTTTGAGACAGGATCTCACTATGCAGTCCTGACTAGCTTTGAACTCAGAGATTCACCTGCCTCTGCCTCCCAAGTACTGAGATTAAAAGTATGTGCCACCACACCTAGCTTAAAAGAAATTTTTAAAAAAAGATGTATTTATTTATTATTTATGCAGCATTCTGCCTGCATGTGTGCCTGTGCACCAGAAGAGGGCACCAGATCTCACTATAGTTGGTTATGAGCCACCATGTGGCTGCTGGGAATTGAACTTAGGACTTTTGGAAGAACAGTCAGTGCTCTTAACCTCTGAGCCATCTCTCCAGCCCCCTTAAAAGAGATTCTTAAAAACTGTATTTATTTACATATTTTATTTGTGGTATGTGTATGTTACATGTTGGTACACGCGTGTGCCACGCTGAGAGTGTAGAAGTCAGGAAAACTTACAGGAGCCATCTGGTTCTCTCCTTCCACCACGAAGCCCCGGGGTTTGAACTCAGGTCATTAGGTTTAGTGGCCAGGGCCTTTACCTGCTGAGCCCTCTCGACAACTGCTTGTTTTGTTCTTCAGGCCAGGTCTGGCTGGCCCAGAACCCAGCGTGAGCACCCTGCCTCACCCTGAGAGCTGGGTTACAGGTGTGTGCTCGGTGTAAAATAACTTACATTTGTTCCATGGATATCTTCTAGACCCTTGCCCTCTTTCTATGTACACTTGTTAATGTTCTTGTTGTGATGGTGGTGGTGCTGGGGATAGAATCCAGAGCTAATTTGTGCAAAAGTGTGTCACCACCACAAGATACCCTCAGGCCATTTTTTTTTCTTTTTCTTCTTTTCAAATGGATGTGTGTGCGTGTGTGTGCGCGCGCATGCATGTGCATGTAATGCATGTGTATATGTGTGGGCATATGTGTGTATGTTGAGTACTCTATTAAATGTACTCAGCATTATAGTTTGAATTAAATATTTTTAAATTCATGTACTATGAAATACATATGATTAAAAAAAAAAACCATGGAAGGGACCGGAGAGAGAGCTCAGTGGTCTAAGAGCAACCGCTGCTGTCGTGGGGGACCTGAGTACACTTCCCAGCCCCCATATGCTCACAACCATCTGTAATTCCAGGTCCAGGATAGCCAATACATTTTTCTGGCCTCTCAGGATATCACCCATATATATATGCATAGAAATAAATCTCCTTTTAGAAGTCACTTGGTTTAACTGCCATGGTGTCTAAAATTAAGGGCACTTGGGACGTGGAAGGGCCTCGGGCTCTTTTGTGGTACCTGGAAAGAGCCCGGATGTGGCGTCGGGGCCCTGTCCGTACTGGTAGGCGGCAGCGGCAGAGTCCGCTTCGGCATCCACCTGTGCTTGCTCTTCACACGGGGAAACACGGCTGGCGGGGTCGGGCGTCCGCGCGTCTGCTTTGCCGGACCTGAAAGGAACAAGCTGAGACGGCTGGGACAGCCTCAGGTGCTTGGTCTTCTTGCTGGAGTCCTTCCTCTGCTCGTGCTTGGCGGGCGGCTGCTGGGAGGCCGGGTGGTAGGCGTGCTTGCTCCACGACTTCGCGCTCACCGCGCTCGGTCCCTGGTCCGGGCTCGCGTGGGGGCGGGGGGACCCGCTGTAAAAAGAGGCGCACTCCGCTCCGTTGGAGCCGGCGTCCTTATCCGAGAGGCTGAAGTAGCGGTCCTTCTCCTTCTCGCTGATGTCCAGGGAGGACTTAATGAAAGTCTTACACACGCTGATGACGTCGGTCATCTGGAGGAAGCTCGCGGCGGACATCACTTCTATAACGTTCTGTCCGGTCAGGGAGAGCTTGCCGGAGTAGACGAAGTCCAGGATGACCGTGAAGGTGTCCGGGGAGAAGGCCTGGAAGGTGGCGGTGGTTGGCGGGCTGGTCTCCTTGGAGTTGTGCGAGAGCAGCATTTTGAAGTAGCCGCTGCTGGCGAACAGCACGTTGCGGTGCGCTTTGAAGACCTTCCCCTCCACGAGGATGCTGCAGTCGCAGAACACGTCCTGCCGCCGCTGCTCGTTCAGCTGCTGCAGGAGGTGAGCCTGGTGAGAGGAGATCTCCATTCTGCGGGGGAGAGACAAGGGGCCGAGAGTCAAGCCCAGCGTCAGTCGGCGGAGGTGGGAACCGCTAACGAGGAAACAACAGTCCCCAAGACGCGGGAGACGGCAGGTTTCACTGCTGCTGCTGGCCCTGCTGCCCAGAAGGCCGAGCGAGGCAGGAGGATCACAAGCCCAAGGCCTGCTTGAGCTACGGAGAGGGTTCAAGGTCAGCCTGGAAAACTCGCAAGACTGTCTCAAAATATAAAAGCGAAGGAAAGGCTAGGGATCTATTGACACGGCAAAGTACCTGCCTCAGCTTAGGGGGAAAGGCCCCGTGTTGATCTCCAGCATTGCAAAAACCAAACCAAACCCAAGCCAAATAAACAAACAAAACTGACAGGAGAGAGTTCCAGGCTACCCCGGGCTACACAGCAAGACCACGTCTCCAAAGGACAAACACAAAAAAACACCAGAGCCAAGAACTAGACATTTCCACTTTACAAGTTTGGAAATGCAGGATTAACAACTGCTTCCTCCAGAAAAATGCTGCGTATTTCCCTGTCGGAGACGAAGGAATAAAATTATGAAAAAAATCTAAGAGAGGACAAAAGACCAGAAGGTTTGACTTGAAAGACGACAGACGGTGGAGAGTCCAGGCTAGTCCCTGAGGAGTGCCCGCAGATGCTTATTTGCATCACGTTGTCAGTTTCTCTTAGCAGTGACTTTGCTTTCCATTAAGACCACCTGCCCAGAGACTAGCACCGCCCACAGGAGGTTGGGCCCTCCTACATCAAGCATTAACCAAGAAAATGTCCCACAAACACGCTTATAGGCCAGCCTAATGGTACCAATTCCTCAACAGAGGATGGCAACTATTTGTAACTCCAGTTCCGGAGACTCTGATGCCTCCTTCTGGCCATCTCAAGTACTGCATGCACATGGTGTACGGCCCATACATTCATGCTAACACGTGGATATACATAACATTAAAACAACTTTTTCTTTCTTTTTTCCAGATAGGGTTTCTCCGTGTGTGGTCCTGGCTGTCCTGGAGCTTGCTCTGTAGACCAGGCTGACTTCAAACTCAGAGATCTGCCTGCCTCTGCCTCCCGAGTGCTGGGATTGAGGACGTGCACCACCACTGTCCAGCTCACATAAAATTAATATTAAAATAAACATATTTTAAAGTTAATTTTCCATCAGGGAAATTTTCGTTTGTTTGTCTAAGTTGCAGTAAAGATTGCTCTCCAGGCAGTTTGTTAAGTTGAAAGTGGGTATCTCTGTCGCTAAGAGTTGCCACTGGTCACCGTGTGTAAGTTACTTAAACAAGGGGCTCCCAGGAAGCAGGAGGATGCTTAGCATTAAAAGTAAAGTGGAAAATTATCTTCTTGGGTGCACACCTTTAATCCCAGCACTGGGGAGGCAGAAGCAAGTGGATCTCTGTGAGTTAAAGACCAGCTTGGTCCTCAAAGTGAGTCCAGGACAGCCAAGGATACACCAAGAAACCCTGTCTCCAAAAACAAACAAACAAACAAACAAACAAACAAACAAAAAACAAAAGAGAGAGTTTCAAGATAGAATTAATAGTGAGTTGATGGGTTACACACGCTCATATGTCCCTGCAGTAAATTATCTGTCTGGAATATACAGAACAACTTCGGTTTTCTGCATAGGATCCTTAGTATATCATCTTGGTTGACAGACGAGTTCAGGGAATAAACTCTCCATAATAGAATCTGGGGGTTCATTTGCCACTGTTTGAGCTGAAATAGACCTATGGCTTCGGTGCCAATGAAAAAGTGAAATGTGGCGATGAGTGTCACGTGGTGGTACTGTGGCTGCTGAGCTCGTTACCTGCCCCTGCATACGGAAGGCCAGGCTGTTCCCACCAGTAGCCATGAGTCAACGGTGAGGATTCTGGGAACGGACAGGCTCCAGGCCTTAGACTCTTAGCCCAACTGACTGGAGAACTAATGATCACCCTAAGGGAGTTTCCTCATACAGCCAGAGGTGGAGACTCGGGGGGTGGGGGGCGAGGAGAGGGGGGGGCATGACAGGGAAGACCAGATAACCAAGCATGCATGGATTGCAAAATTACAAAGGAAGTGGTTTCTCACTTTGACTAAATGTCCTCTGTAACAAGCATCAATCAATTGTGAAGGAGAAGGACCTGGGAACTTGAAATGAGAACTCTGGAACAGATTCAGATCATCCGAGAACCTTGTACCTCTCAAGTCCCTTGAGTTCCCCACATACCGGGAAAGTACCATCTCATTCCTCCTCTTCCATTCCCCACCTATGGTCCAGAGAGCTCAGGTGGGCCTCAATTTCAGGACCTTTCTGCCTCATCCTCCCAAGTGCTAGACTATAGGGAGGTGTCACGATGTCTAGTTCGTCTCTTTTTCTCAGATACAGGGATGCGGTGATTCGAATAAGTATATTTGGATGTTTAGTCATCAGGGACTATTTGAAAAGGATTAGAAAGATCAGGAGGTATAGCCCTGTTGGAGGAAGTGTGTCATTCGGGGGGTTGGGGGACTGGGTCCTAAGGTTTCAAAAGCCCATACAGGGCCCTGTCTGTCTGTCTGTCTCTGCCTGCAGATCAGAACATAGCTCTCAACTACTCTTCCAGCACCCTGAGTGCCCTCATGCCCCCCACCACAAAGATAATGGACTAGACCCCTAAAACTGAAAAGGCCTCAATTAAATTTCTCTTATAAGAGTTGCCTTGGTCATGGCGTCTCTTCACAGCAATAGAGCAGTGACTAAGACAGAAGTTGATACCAGGGGGCTGAGTGTCGCAGTGACAGCCCTGACCATGCTGCTAGGGACACATTGTGGTTTAGGAAAGCAGCTGAAGGCTTTGAGCGCCACTTAATGGGCCGTACCAGCGGGAACATGGGAGACAGTGGTGCCGAGAACAATGGAAATCATAACGGCCAGCTCAAGAGGTTTCAGAGGGGAAGAATATTAGTAAGTGGCCCAGGGACCACTTTTGTGATACTTTAGCAGAGAATGTAACTACTTTTTGCCCTTGTCCTAAAAATCTGCCTGAGGCTAAACTGAAGAGTTTTGGATTACAGTGTTGGTAGAAATTTCAAGACAGCCTCGCATTGACTTTGTCCTGTGGTTGTTGTCCTATGATAATCACTTATTTTATTATAATTTTTTTCTCTGTGTAGCCTTGGTTGTCTTGGACTCAATTTGTAGACCAGGCTGGCCTAGAACTCACGTCGAGTCACCTACCTCTGCCTCTCCGAGTGCTGGGATTAAAGGCATGCGCCACCATGCCGTGCTTGATAATCACTCTTATGCATATCTAAGTGAAAAAGAGCAAGCTGGACAAAGAGAAATACAAAATGTACAGCGTGCGCAGGAAAGGAGCACCAGGAAGTAGACTGGAGATAAGTACAATGTTCAAGGCAACAAAAAGTGTCAAGAAAAGCCTGATGCTAAGTGGAATAAAGGAGTTGTTGATGTCAGGGCAAGACCCCAGCCAGCTAAGGTTCCAACTTGTGAACCAGAATTAAAGGAAACCTTAAACAGCAAAGGAAGCCATAGACAACAGAAAGCTGGTGAAAATGTAATTGAAGAGGCGGCTAAGTTCCGGCCCCAGCAAGCAACAGAGCTCGGCAGCTTCAGCCACAGGGTTCTGGCTTTAGAGTCAAGGATTGAAGAAAGGGGTTGTGGACTCTCCCTCCTTAGCTAAGGAAAGCTGTGTCCCTGTATGGAGGCTCAGAGAGGCCATTGAATAAAGCTGCAAAGGTGAAGCCTAGATTGCCTTGGAGATCCCAAAATGTCGGAGATGCCGGAACTGTGGGATACTTGCCAAAGAGAGCTGTAGATGAGGTGTGGAACCAGCCCAAGAGAGAGAAGTGTGTCGCCGTCAACAAAGCTGAAAGGAGTTGGAGATCTGAAGAGCACTTTGACATCAGACAGAGAGGTGCAAACTTTGGAGTTCTACCCAGCTGGATTTCAGACTAGCTCTGGTCCAGTATTTCCTCACTATGCTCCCTGTTCTCCCTTTCGGAATGGTAATGCATTTATATTCTGTGCAGCTGTATGTCGGAAGTTTGTGATTTGCCTTTTGCTTTTGCTTTTACATGAGGTTACAGTTAGGAGATTGCCTTGAGTCTCAGAAGACTTTGGAGTTTGAAATGGTGTTGAAACAAGAAACGGACTTTTGAAGTTGGGCTGAATGCATTTTGCATTCTGATCTGGCTACAGGCCTATGGGAGGTGGGGAGTGGAAATCGGTGGTTTCTGTAAGAACGGCCCCCATAGGCTAAGACAAGGGGTGGGCTGCCATTCCTCCCTTGCCTTTAAACAGCTCTGTGGTCCTTGACCTGAGACACTCACCTGTGCTTCCCTCGCCACTCCAGCAACCACTGGACCATAATCACGGCCACAGAACATTTTCCAAGGGGATAAATTCTACTCCCGCACAGGAAGAAACAAAGGCAGTGTCAGATTTCACTAAATGACCTTAGCTTAAACCTAGAAATATATTTGGTAATGAGCTCTAAGGGATACACTGTTTAAATAGGATGAATTCATTGCCCCAGATACAGTTGCCAGATCCTGGATGTAAAGTGTTAGGCATGAGCACCTTGGAGCAAAATGTCTTTCTCTGCTTGACTGCAACTTGGACTCAGGAGTAAATTATTTCAAAATAAGTTAAAATGCCAGAATGTCTGACAGAATGTGGAAGAAACCCAAATGAGATAGTTGCCATTATGACTCCATCAGAGAGAAGATACCCTGAAAAACTGGGTGTTAGCCAAGAGGATATGGTGCGCACTAAAAGCCCTGGAAAGAGAGAGAGGGGGCAGGGAGAGAGAAAATTGAGCAATATATGACCTCATCTTTTTTTCCAAAACTGTGACACTCAGGCCTTGAAGTCACAGGCAGGGGCTCCAGCTCAGCGGTGGAGTCCGGGGCCACCATGCCCTGTGGTCTGTCTCTAACACCGAATACAGAAGAAGGAGGAAGGGAAAGGTGGAAGGAGGGAAAGCCCAGTTGCAGCATGACATGCCTGTAATTCCAGTGCTGGAGGGGAAGAGACCGGGGTTTTCTTGGGTCTTGTTAGTTTCAAGTTCCAGGTTTGGCAAGACTCTGTCTCAAAAAATAAGGTGGGGGACAAACTTAGCGGTGCACATCTTTAATCCCAGCACTTGAAAGGAAGAGGCAGGTGGGTCTCTCTAAGTCAGAGGCGAGCCTGATCTCCATAAAGAGTTCCAGGCCAGGAGAGTTCCAGGGCTGGAGAGATGGCTCGGAGGTTAAGAGCACTGGCTGTTCTTCTAAAGGTGCTGAGTTCAATTCCCTCGTTGATAAGAGGATCTGATGCCCTCTTCTGTCTTAGGCATACATGCAAACAAAGCACTCATATGCACAAATAAACCTTTAAAAATTTTGATATCAACCTCTGGCCACTACACACATGTGCACACAAATGTACATATATGCATACATGCATGTACACACAGGAACGTGCACACATACACGGAAGGAGGGAGGGAAAGAGTAGGGCTGAGGCTATTTAGCTCAGGAGCTCAGATTACCAGGGAAGAGTCCCCTGGTTCCATCTCCAGCACCAAGGAAACAAGACCAAAAACACAAAGCAACAATGAAAGCAGCGGTGGAATTTGTAGTCACTTTTACATCCAATCTACACAACTTTTGTCCTCTGCCTCTACAGAGATCTTAGCTTTCAAGGTACCAATGCCCACCGCTTACAGATACTAACTAGTTCCATTAAATTGGACTGTGACTAAGAAGAATTTTCAGTGCCCTTCGGGGGGAGGAGCGCCTTTAATTACATATTGTGAGCTAGCTTGGGAGACTTGGGGAGATATTGCCTCAAAATAGAAAGTAAAAAAAAAAAAAAAAAAAGCTGAGGATGCAGCTTACAGGTGAGAACTTGTACCCAATTGTCAGATTGATGCAATTGTCTAGAGAACCTCTTCTATTGTTAGAGCTGGGGTGTGCGTCCAGCTCAACACGAGGTAAAGGTCTTAGGTTACCAGGTGCGTTGTTAGGAGAGGGTGTGTTTAGCCCAAACCAAGTGGAGTCCCGGGCCGCTAAATCATTCCCTATGATTGCCTGACCCAACTCCATTGGGAACTTTCAAATGCCCAGCCTAAATTCCTAAGTGTAGATTCTTAATCACTTTCCACAGTATTGACTTATTGTTATTTTGAGACAGAGTCTCACTATGTAGTCTCTTTAAAAAAAAAGATTTATTTATACATAAGAGTGTTTTATTCGCATGTACGCCTAAGACAGAAGAGGGCACCAGATCCCATTATAGATTGTTGTGAGCCACCATGTGGTTGCTGGGCATTGAACCCAGGACCTCTGGAAGAGCAGTCAGTGCTCTTAACCTCTGAGCCATCTCTCCCACTCACCATGTGCTCATGAACTCTTTATGGAGATCAGGCTGGCCTTGAACTTAGAGAGACCCTCCTGCCACTTCCTCTCATTCTTAAAATGCTTTAGTGTTCTCTGTAACGATCTGACTATTTACTTTCCAGATCACTACAGAAGGAAGATCACAGGGCGGCAGAGATGGCTCCCCAGTGTCAATCAGGTCCCAGGACCCACACTAGGCAGCTCCTAGCCACCTGCACCTCGAGCTCAGGGGATCCGGCGCCCTCTTCTGGCCTCTGCAAGCACGGCACCCACATGCACACGCGGTCACCTCCTCCCCATGTAGATGCACAATTAAAACTGTTTTCAGAAAGGAACTCACACCGGAGACATCGTTCCTGTTGCTGTGATCAAATAGACTGCCAAGCCAGGTGGTGACGGTGGCGCACATCTTTAATCCTGGCTCTCGGGAGGCAGAGGCAGGTGGATCTATGAGTTCGAGGCCAGCCTGGTCTACAGAGTGAGTGCCAGGACAGTCAGGGCTACACAGAGAAACCCTGTCTTGGAAAAACTAAATAATAAATAAATAAATGATGATGGTGGTGACGACGGTGATGATACTGACATAAGCAGCTTAAGCAAGAGTTTATTTTGCCCGTAGCTTGAGGGTCCAGCTCATCACGGTGAGGGCGTCCTGGTGTGGGAGCTCGAGGCAGCTGATCATCGTATCCACAGGGAGGAAGCAGAGAAGCAGGGATGCTCTTGCCCAGCTAACCTTTTCCACACAGGCCAGGACCCAAGCCCAGAGAACGGTGCCCCATCCTCCTCTAGGTTGGGTCTTCTGATCATCAAATAACGTAACCTGGATGAGCTCTCCTAGGTGTGCCTGGAGGACTCAGCATCCTTTGGGACCTGCTTCTAGCCAGCACCTGTCTGCTCATTTCGTATTTCCTCTCCCTCCCATTCTTGTTATTCATCCATTTATGTATTTTTGGTTTTTTTCTTTTTTAAAGATTTATTTATTATTTACACAACATTCTGCCTGCACACCAGATCTTACTATAGATGGTTATGAGCCACCATGTGGTTGCTGGGAATTGAACTCAGGACCTTTGGAAGAACAGCTAGTGTTCTTGACCTCTGAGCCATCTCTCCAGCCTGTACTTTTGGTTTTTCAAGACAGGGTTTCTCTAGCTCTGCCTGTCCTTGAACTCACAGAGAGTCGCCTGTCTCTGCCTCCAAGGGCTAGGATTAAAAGTGTGTGCCACCACCACGCCCGGCAAGAGGAACTTCTTTTTTCAGAGGGCAACAGTTAATGCAGAGATTGATAAACAGTCAAAGTGCCAAGAGGAGGTGATTATGAATACTCAGCCCTCGATGGGATATCTAACCAACCCTACCTCAAGGCTCAGGGAAAAGGGGAGAGACAAGTGTAAGAGCCAGTGCATGGGGAAGAGTGCACCGAAATGCTGTCTTTTGGACATGCATGGCTGCTGTACTCACGAACTCACAGCAGCTGCGAGCTCTTGAAAAGCACAGAACCAGGCTGGTCGAACTCAAGCATAGATGAGGAGAGACTCATGAGGCCCAATGTTAGCTGAGGAGTCACTGACAAGTGATGAGGGCTGGTGGGGGAGGGAGAGCCTTTCTTTTTTTTTTTTTTTTTTTGTAGTTTTGGCCACCAGTACATTGTCCACTATCCAATGAATGCCCTCACAGTCGGGTGCATATGGACAACCCTACTGGACCCAGTGGGTTATGAAGAAGACATGGAGGGGGAGAAGAAGGACATGAACTTGGGAGGGGGACGTGCTGGAGAAGTTAGAGGCAGGGAGTCCGTAGTTACATGATCAAAATACCTCATATGCATACATGGAATTCTCAAACAAAAAAAGAAAAAATATTATATATATTAAAGATTTATTTATTATTTCTATAGTATTCTGCCTGCACAGAGAAGAGGGCACCAGATCTCATTACAGATGGCTGGGAGCCACCATGTGGTTGGTGGGAACTGAACTCAGGACCTTTGAAAGAACAGCCAGTGCTCGTAATCTCTGAGCCATCTATCCAGCACCGCCCCCCCCCCAAATATTATATTATTAATCTGACAAGGTGGGGGGCTATCTTTTCCATTTGAATACTAGCCCCCAGCCAACGCATCTTTCCCTGTCAGCCTTGATTTTCTCATTCTTTCTCTGAAGCACCCAACTTCCCTTCCACCATGTAGCTGAACATGCCAGCTTTCTCGGTCCTAACTCAAAAAGCCACCCCCCCTTCCTCTTCCTTTTCCTCTTCCTCCTCCTCCTCTTCTTCATTTTTCTCCTCCTGGCAGCTTCCAAGATTTACAGCTTGCTTGTCCTGATATTTTCCTTTCCAGATCTAATAAAATGGTCCTCAAGCTTCCTTCTAAGTCTATTTTTAAATAATTTTATTAAGGAAACTTTTGGGGGTTGGTCTGATGCTTGTAGGTTGACCCTAGTTACTAGCCCCCAAGATCTGGTTATGCTCTGGATACACGTATCCTCGTTGAGTAAACCTGCCTAAGACATACCTGATTGGTTGATTAACAGCTTATGCCTGGGCAGGGCATAATAGCGTAGGCGTGGCTAAGACTCCTGGCTTTTGAGGACAGGAGAATCACAGAAAAGAGACAGACAGGAAGGGAGGAGGCAGGAGGATGTCACAATGGCTTAGCATGGAGACCGTGGGCCGGGAGGAAGGAAGGACTCTAAGGATGGCGTGGATGTTGAAAACACCAAGATGAAAAATATGAGCAAGTATCTTGGGATTATGGATGGGAGGTAGACCAGATGAGGATGGTTAAGGCGGATGGCATTGGATGGGTATTGGGAAATGGATGGTGGGCTTATTAAGGTAATGTAGGTAGAAATGTCTGCCCATCCCAAGGTAAATAAGGCAATCATAGCATCTAACAGGTGTCTGAGTCTCATTATTTGTGATAGCGGGTTAAATAGTATTGCCGTGATAATCTTAGGGCTAATAAATAACACTAGATAGTCCAACTCTCAGTTTTATTTTCTACAACAGGAAACTGAGGACACAAAAAGGAATCCCAATTTCCCCAGCAACAACCCCAGCACTGCTATGCCGAAATGGAGGGCAGAGACAGAAGACACCCCAGAAATGTGAAGGTCCATTAACCTGACATACAAAAGCAGCAAGCAAGAGACCTTGTCTCAAGCAAGGCGGAATCTGGGAAACGCCCAATAACGCTGTCGTCTGATCTCCACATGTATGCGCATACGCATACGCAAACATACACAAAAAGCAAAAAAAAAAAGGGTGGGGGGAGGAAAGTGAACAGATATAACTGACCAAGAAGATAAGAATGATGAAAATTTTATACGAGTTGGAACACAATAAATGCATTCTGTAATACATAAAGAACATATAGGCTTTTTTTGTTGTTGTTGTTTTGTTTTGAGACAGGGTTTCTCTGTGTGGCCCTGACTGTCCTGGAACTTGCTTTGTAGACCAGGCTGGCCTCGAACTCCAAGATCTGCCAGCCTCTGTCTCCTGAGAGTTGGGATTAAAGGAGTGTGCCACCACTGGCCAGCGTCTTACATAGGTCTCTAGTTAGTTAGTTAGTTAGTTAGTTAGTTAGTTAGTTAGTTAGTTGGGTTTTCAAGACATGGATTCTTTGTGTAACCTTGGCTGTCCTGGGCATGCTTTGTAGCCCAGGCTGGCCTCAAACTCACAGAGATCCGCCTGCCTCTGCCTCCCTGAGTGCTGTGATCAAAGGCGTGCGCCACCACTGCCTGGCCAACTGTGATTCTTAAGACTTTACGGGCTGAAGAGATGGCTCAGTGGTTAAAAGCACTAGCTGCTTTTCCAGGAGACCCCAGTTCAAGTCCCAGCACCTACGCAGTGGCTCACAACCATCTGTAACTATAGCTCTAAGGGACCCAACATCCTTTTCTGGCCTCTGAGTGCATACAGAACACAGACAGACATGCCGGCAAAACACCTATACCCATAAACTAATAGAAATTTCATTTTATTGATATATAGAATTAATACTTATATTAATAAAATACTTCTATTAATAGAATAAAAGGATTAAAAAATTTCACTGTGGCTGGGGTGGAGCTTAGTGGCAATACACCTAAAGCCCTGATTTCAGCCTCCAGCACCAAGGAAATGGTTTCCTCATACCTGGAAATGTCCAGATGCTACTCCTGGAATCTGAAGACAGTTGAAGGACAAAGAGGAAGAACTCCAAGTTTGTGAGTTCACAAACAGGAATGTCTGTGGAGAAGATAAACACACAGGGTGAACTTCCATAATAGAAGAAGTATCTGCTACAATACCTAATTATGTATATAGAGGGCATCAGTGTTCACCAGGCAAAAATAATTTGGCATAGAGTATTAGTTTTAAAAAAGTGGCTTTGATGTGTTGGGTTACTTTCTAAATAAATTAACATTTCCAGGGCATGATGGAACACTCCCAGAATCCCAGCACTTGGGATGTGACAATGGAGGGCCAGGGGTTCAAGGCTAGCTTTAGCTAGTTGGTGAGTCTGAGAACAGTCTGCCCCAGACCCTGCCTCAAATAACAGTAATAATAATAAACTGGCTACAAAAGAAGCTTAGGAAACATTGGCGACTAAAGCAGCAGGATGGAAATTGTGAACAAACTCAGAAGCCAGAGGAACAACTGGTTTTATTGTTGGTTGAGACACTGCGAGGCCCAGGTGGGTTTCAAACTTGTGATCCTCCTGCCTCAGCCTCCACAGTATTAGAATTACAGGCATGTGCTACCACGTCCAGGAAAACTAGGAATCTGAGGGGGGAAAACTCTTTGCCACAATGAAAGCTCATCCGTTACCCATTCCTGGGGGGCTAGGGGGGTCTGGGTGGAGCAGTTCCCTCAGCCCTCGGGGTCCTCTAGAGCTATTTTAGGGCACAGTGATCTAGTCCGTGGACAGCAGAAGTGAATTCAGAGCTACCAGAGAGCTAAGCCCGGTCAGTGCCCTACATGGATTTTACATGCTGATGAAATGTCGTGTTTTGGGACAATCACCAAGTTCCACCCTGGCTACTCCTCAGACACCTTTAGAACTTCCTTTTGGAAAAGGAAAAAGTACATTTCCCAGACCCCTCTACAGCTAAGTTCCTGCCATGTAAAATATCGCTGTTTTTCGGTTTTTTTTTTTTTTTATGACAGTTTCGAGGCAGCTGGGCTGCTAACGTTGGCACACGTGTTTATGGAAGCTTAATGACTGTCAAGACAGCACAGGATGTCTATGCGTATGCAAATATCACAGATCTCATTATGTTAACAACTGTAATTTTTTTTCCTCTTCTTTTTGAAACAGGGTTTCTCTGTACAGCCTTTGCTGTCCCAGAACGCTTTCTGTAGAGCAGGCTGGCCTGGAACTCACAGAGATCAGCCTCACAGGTGCTGGGATTAAAGAGGTTGTACCACCTCGGCCCAGCTGAGCTCACAGAGCGTTACTATCCCACTATGGAGTTGCTTGAGGCGGGAACAACCTTAAACAAAAGCATCCTGAGCGACACTCCCGCCTCCCAACCCTCCGTCTTCAGTCTTATGTGCATGGGTGTTTGGGTTCCATGTATGTCTGTGTACCATGTGTGTATAGTGCCTGAGGAAGCCAGAAAAGGGAGTTGAATAATTTTTTTTTTTCAGTAACGGAGTAATTTTACTATGTAGCCCAAGCTGGCTTCCAGTTGCAATATGCCATACCCAGCTATGATTTTGTTTGTTTCTTTGTTTTGTTTTTTCCAGACAGGGTTTCTCTTTGTAGCCTTGGCTGTCCTGGAACTCACGCTGTAGACCAGGCTGGCCTGGAACTCACAAAGATCCGTCTGCCTCTGTCTCCCAAGTGCTTGGCTGCCCAGATTGAATTTTTTTTTTTTAAGTATGTATACATTGGTTGGGTGTGGTGGTACACTGCTTTAATCCCAGCATTCAGGAGGCAGAGGCAGGAGGATCTCTGTGAGTTCCAGGCCAGCCTGGTTACAAAGAGAGTTACATGACAGCCAGGCTGTTACACAAAGAAGCCCTGCCTACGTTTATAGCAAGTGTTTCTTTTAATTTTTAAATTATAATAATTTATTATTGTGTGGCGTGTTGTCCCATGTGCACACCCGATGGTGGGCACCCGAAGGTCAAAAGGCCACTGAATGGGGGGAATTCGAGGGATCGAACTCAGGTCGTCCAGGCTGTTGGATGTCTTTTCTCCTCAGACCTGTCTCACTGGCGTCCAATAATCATTTTATTTTTCAGTAATTTTTTTTCAAACATGAAAATTATCTCAGGGCTGAAGAGACGTCCCAGAGAACAGGAGCGGCTGCTGCTCTTCAAGAGGACCCAAGTTCGGTTCCCAGCATCTCCATCCAGAACTTCACCACTGCTAAGGCACAAGAGAAGTGACTGGAACAGTGGGGGGCTGGAGAGATGGCTCAGCGGTTAAGAGCACTCCAGTTCCCGGGGACCCTCACAACAGGCAAACGTGCAGCCAGAACACCAACGCATGTAAAGTAAATTAATTAAAAAAAAAGAAATCTCCAAAATTATACACAAAGCAAGCAAACCAAGAGCTGAGTGTACCTGGAACCAATTCACAAGTCTTTTACCCCTCTGCCCCCCACGATGTACGCAAATGTCCCGTACTATGCCTCAGCTGCAACCGTTTGCGCTCCCAAAAGAAAACGGAAATAATACAGGGAAAGACACTGCCTGAGAATGTAGGAACGGGAAAACCATTTAAAGCTTAATTCAAATCCCAGCACTCACGTGCAGATCTAGCTTTAAGGGGGTTTACAGAGTTTCAGGAAAAAAATGGCATTCTGCCTCAAAAACCCAAAATGAACCAAAAGAGGGCAGGTAAAGTGCTATTTAGCTTGCACAAAGCCCAAGGTTGAGCCCCGCATCGCTGGGGTAAAACTTGGAGTGGTTGTGCGTAGCTAGAAACCCAGTATGAGGAGAAGGCAGGGAGATTTGGAGTTCAAGGTCTTCCTTGCCTGCATCGCAACTTTGAGACAAACCCAGGCTACATTAGACTGTGTCTTGATGAAGAGCTCCAGCAAGCCCGAGATTGTCAAACATGCCTCTGGCAGACCTTGCTAGTCCTCCTTCCCTCTCCCTTGTAAATCATAGGTTACATCTCTACTTAGCCAGCAAGTGTCTTAGTGTCCCCTTATTTGGGCACTTCATTATGCCAGACTCATTCCTTGAGACAGGTTTTCTCTGTATAGCCTTGGCTGCTCTGGAACTCACCCAGTGTAGACAAGGCTGGCCTCGAACTCACAGAGAACAGCCTGCTTCTGCCTCCCGAGTTGCTGGGACTAAAGGCGTGTGCCACCACCGCCAGGCTGCCTTCTTCCTCTTAAAAATCACACCTGCAAGATCATGTGCTGCTGTTTTCTGCCTCCGTCAGGAAGCCACCACTTTACTTTTCTTCCCTGCTTAATAAAGTTTCTCTCTGTGAAGACAGGTGTTGGGGTACACTTTGTGCCTAATCCAAGAGTCCGGGAGGGAGGACACTGCTGTGTGCAGGTCCCTTCAGAAAGTGCTCAGTAAACTAGGTACCCTACAGCTTGATAATGTTTAGTATAATTCACTGTAACATAGTATTCTGCAGCAAAAAAAGGATTCTTTTCTGCATACAGGACTATGTCACAGGCATGGAATGCCTTCTGGATTTTCTTTTACTTTTAGTAGACTGGTCTTAATTGGAACCATTTACAATATCTCTTATGGGTTAAATATCTACAGTAGTTCTTAAGAGGACTGCAGAATTCAAAATTCCCATTAGGGTCAATGATCTTTTTGTTGTTGTTATAATAATTGATTTAGTTGTATTTTATTTACGTTGGTGTTTTGCCTGCATGTATGTCTGTGTGAGGGTGTCATGTCCCCTGGAACAGGAGTTCCAGACAGTTATGAGCTGCTGTGTGAGTGCTTGGAATTGAGCCCAGGTCCTCTGGAAGAGCAGCCAGTGCTCTTAACCACCAAGCCATCTCTCCAGCCCCCCATCAATGATCTTTTAAAAGGTGGTTGGAAAAAACAATCACATATTTTTAGGAACCATTAAGTCTGAAGGTCTTTGGAATAGAAAGAAAAGTCGCGTAGACTGAAGACTTGGGTAACAAGGAAAACCTGAATGAAGTTTGTGGTCTAGAAAACCATCTTTTCATACCATACACAACATCGATCTAGACCTTAACGTGTTGGTCTTAGCAAAAACCCTTCCTTCCTAACTGTGAGCTAACTGGAATAGCAATTGTGTTCTTCGAAGGTCAAGTGTATTCTCTGGAGGGTGAACGTATTGTGATTCTGGGAAAATTAAGAAGCAAGTCCAGAAACAATATAAGAGCTGTGCTGTTGGAAGCTGTGACTCCTCCAAGGCTCATGCTGAAAATTCATTCACAGAGGAAGTTTTCAGGGAGTTATTAGCCCATGATGGGAAGGGTCCTGTCCTCATGGATGGGATTAAAATCCTGATAAATAATGAGGACACAGCATCATCCTCATTATGCACGTAGCAACAGGTGCCATTCTGGAAGCAGAAGGTAGCCTTCACCAGTCGGGGCACCGTGAGCTCCTTACTCTTCTACTCAGCATCTATGAGTGTAAGAAATAAACAGCTGTTCTTGTTCTGTTGTCCGAGACAGGGTTCCTCTGCGGAGCTCTGGCTGTAGACCAGGCTGGCTTTGAACTCACAGGGATCCTCCTGCCTCTGCCTCCTGAGTACTGAGATTAAAGCTCCACAGCCCTGCAATATCTGTTCTTTATGTTACCTAATCTTGGGTAATCTTAACAGCACATATAGACTACACATTCTAAGATGGGAAAGTTTTAACTATTAGAGCATTTAAGAGGAGCTAGAGAGATGTCTCGGTGGTTAAGAGCACTGGCTGTTACCCTAGGTGACGTGGGTTCAATCTCCACTACCCACATAGCAGCTCACAGCCGTCTGTAACTCCCACCCAAGGGGATCCAACACTCTTGTCTGATACAAGGCATGAACTTGATCCACTGGCACACATGCAGACAACACACACACATTTATATACATACATACGCATACACACATATATATCTTAACTAAATAATGTATATATACATACACACACATATATATATCTTAAATAAATAGATGAGTTTTGAAACTATAGTTGGAAAAGCCTCTGTGAGAAGATGACATTTGTGTCATGACCAAAGTAGGAAGGAGTCATGTGTCTCTTTGAAAGAACAGCACTCCAGGCAAGCTGAACAGCAGGTGCAAAGGCCCTGAGGATGGAACAGGGAGAAGGGATGGGTTGGAAGGGCAGGCCCCTGTGTGGTGTGCCGGTAATGCCAACCAACCCCAGCCTGAGGCAGGGAAAAGCAAGACCAAGGCAGCCCTAGGTCCCTCAGCCAAACCCTCATCTTATAATAAAATTAAACTTTTAAGCGTAAGGGGCCTGGGGCTGTATCTCAATAGCAACACTTGCTCAGCATGTGCAAGGCCTGGGTTCAACACAGCAAAATACACACGCGCACGCACACACACAATGGGGCCTTTGGGTTTTTTGTTGTTGTTTGTTTGTTTGTTTGTTTATTTTGGTAAGATGTTTGTCTCTCCATTTAAGGTTTGGAGAGAGCTGGGCATATGGTTCCGTGGCAGACTGCATGTGTAACACGCAGGAAGCCCTGGGTTCAATTTGAGCCCAGAATGATACCAGGTGTAGTAATCCATGCACTTGACAGGTGGCTGCAAGAGAATCAGAAGTCCAAGGTCATCATAAAGTACATAGATTTCGGGCTAGCCTGGGCTGCGTGGAACCCTGTCTCAAAAAAAAAAAAAAAAACCAAACCAAACCAAACAAACAAACAAACAAAAAAAAAAACAGGAGGGGGATATATAAAATATTAATAAAACAAGAGATCAGGGGGAATTAAAAAAACATATTGACGTCTTTAAATATTAAAAAAAAAATTAGAATTATGCTGTTGAAGACAGAAATTGGCCTAGTGCATCCCAGCACTCCCAAGGTGGAGGAGGACCAAAATGTCAAGGCTAGCTTGAACCCAGCTTAAAAGAAAGAACAAACAGGTAAACAGAAGTGAGATTTAAGTGATAAAGATCAGTTAAGGTTTTTGGTACTTGTGGAAACGGCTCCTGGGAGTTGTTGCAAGAACGGGAGACTTTGGGAGGTTGCCACCACTCAGTTCCATGGCTAAGGGTGAAACTCCATGCTTAGCGTCTTCCCTGTGCCCGGGAGAATAAACAAACAGCCTGAACTGATAGCCGTCTTATAAGAGAGCAAGCGAACTAGTTCACGAAAGTGAAATCACTCCATGTACTAAAGTTCTGCAAATATAAACACTTCTAGGTGTTGGCGGCGTGTGCGGTTGGGTGCCCGCTAGGTGTGAATCCTATTTCAAACACGTCTCGGAGAGACGTGGAACATGACTAACCGCATGGTCAAGGGCGAGTAAGCGCGCCAGAGCGCGAAGGCACCAAACCAGACAGTGGCGCCAGGTGGGGGAGATGCCAGGGACAGTCTGCCCGGAGCCAGCTGGGGCTGCACACTTCTGCCCTCGGTTCTAAGCCCGGAACTGCCGCGTGGTGAGGGGAAGCCAGAGGGTGGAGGGCGGCGGGGGCGAGCCAAGCTGCAGCGCCCCGCGCCCCGCGCCCCGCGCCCCGCGCCCCGCGCCCCGCGCCCCGCGCCCCGCGCCCCGCGCCCCGCGCCCCGCGCCCCGCGCCCCTCCCCCGCCACGGCGCCCGACGGCTGCAGACACGCCCGGCTCCGTGGCGCCGCCTCCCCGCCGCGGCCGCCAGGAGGCTCCGGCGCCTTCCCGCCTTTCCCGGGGGGCCCGGCGGGGCGGGTGCGGGTGCGGGCGGTGACGGCGCGGCCATTGTCCCGCAGCCGCGCCCGGGGCCGCAGCCGCCCGCGCCTCCTTTGTGGCCGTCGCCGGCCCTCGGAGCCGCCGCTCTGCGCCCCCCGGCTGCAAATGGCGCCCGGCCGCCCCTGCGCCGCCCCGCGCACCGGCCCGGGCGGCATCCCCGGGGCGCACCCCGGCGCCCCGCCGCCCTCCGCCGGGCTCTCAGCCGGGCCCGACGCCCCGGCCGCCCTCCGCCCGCCCGCGCCGGCGCAGCCACTTACCGCGGGGCTCTGGCCGCTCGCGCGCGCTGCCGAGCGATTCCCGGTTCCCGGTGGGGGAAGCACCCCGCCGAAGCCGAGGCTTTGCGCCCTAAAACAAGTAGCCCCAACGTGGGAGAAACAAAAGGTATTTGCTGACGTGGGCGTTGGACAGAAACGCCCGAGGGCTGAGGACACAATTAAAGGGGCAACGCACAGATTTCAGGCACCAACCAGCAGCTTCGCCCACTCCCCCTGCCCGTGCCCACACCCGACTGCACCCTCCGCAGGCACTGGGGCGCCCAGGCTCCCCAGCAGCTGACTGCGGATCATTCTTTTAGTCGGGAGCTTAAATTTTAAAATTGTACTTTGCGTTGGGAAAGGCGCCTCCGGAGGGCAGAAGGGCTGGATTTCTAAGATGTGGGGATATTGGTTTAAGGAGAGAGGGAGGGACTTAGGCGTGCCCACAATTTCTGTATAAGTACTTGTGACATTATTGTACTTAAGTTTAGCAACGTCAAACGGGAGAAATTTCCACCAGATTTCCCTTTATCGAAGCACTTGATCCAGTCAGGGAGCCTTTTAGAAATCTCTATAGGTCTCCAGGCCAACCCAGAGAGGACGAGATAAGAGAACATGATTCTTGGGATAAAACTAGTAAAACCAGGTTTTGTGTTTTCAAACACAAAAATTGATCGTACATATCAAGTTTCTCTTCTGACAAGTCCCTAATATTTAGAGCACAAACATCAGGTTATACGTTTCCTAAAATAGTGAATGGCTCTATTTTCACTCTCACACAAGCATAAATTCTATAAACTAAATTAGTTTTTTTTTTACTTCTTTATGATGGTTGTCAACTACTCTGAAACTGTATTACGATGAAATTGTGGGGTGGGGGGGGGAAGACTCAACATTTCAAAGCATACATTTAATATTTTGAGGGGTTCCCCTGCTAGGTCCTAGTCATGCCCATCGGGGGCTTGTTTCTTTGGTTTCCTCACTAATTAGCCATGCATTTGAACATCATTCTCTGTGAGAACACAATGCCTCCAGTCATTTCTGAATGAAAGGGAGAAATAAAGAGGAAAGGAACGTGACTCCTGCTCCTACGTATGGTGGAGGCAAAGGTTTATTATAGAGATGTGGGAGAGCATAGCCAGAGGCAGAGACATCTGGGAGAGCCCAGAGTGGACGGGACCAACCTGAGCTGTGCCAGGAGAGGGGGGCGGGGCAGGAGAAAGGAGGAGAGCAAGAGAACCCGGTGCAGCACCCAAGATGCTCAAAGTTTCAGACAATTTCTTAATGTCACACCTCTTTCCTCCAGAGGTGCTTTGTGAATAGATGTGTTTCCTCACCCTTTGAGGTAATGGAAACTTGTTTGAAAATCATTAACCGAGCACTCAGGAGGCAGATCTCTGAGTTCGAGGCCACCCTGATCTACCCAGTTCCAGGACAGCCAGAGCTACATAATGAGACCCTGTCTTAAAAAGAGAAAAAAAGAGAGGCGTGGTGACACACGCGCTCAGGGAGGCAGAGGCAGGCGGATCTCTGTGAGTTCGAGGCCAGCCTGGTCTACAAAGCGAATCAGGACAGCCAAGGCTACACAGAGAAACCCTGTCTCAAGAAACAACAGAGAGAGAGAGAACCATTAGCACTGAACAGAATGGATGAACATACCGGAGCAGAACAGATAACACCTCTCTCACCCCCATTGAAGACTTATCCCAAAAGACCTAGATGCTATAATAGCAAAAGTTTACTATGGCACCGGGGAAGCAGGGGCAGGCAGATCTCTGTCATTCACGGACAGCCAGGGCTATGTGAGCTCAAAAGAGCAAACATTTTCCAGCCAATTTAGCCAACCAGGAAAGCCCCTTTCCCCGTGGGGGGGGCTAGTGTGCAATGGATGCAAACAGCAGCCTTTTGCCTATGTGGTTGCTCTAAGGGAAGCTGGAAAGAATTCTCTAGCAGCTCTTCATGTCTGATCTCAAAGCTGTCCTCAATCTAGGCCCCAGACAGGTAGGCAGGGTGCCTTTGGAAAACCCCAGGGCACAGTGGCCGGGTCATCCTGTCCATCTACACCAAGCTGCCATATACAGAACATGTGACTGAGGCCCTACCTGGAGCCAAGTTCAAGTTCCTGGCTGCACAGGAGACCCACATCTCAAAGGAGTGGAGCTTTACCAAATGTAATGCCGATGAATTTGGTAGCTGAGAAGCGACTCATCCCTGATGGCTTTCGGGTCAAATGTATCCTCAGTCATGGGCTTCTAGACAAGTGGCAGGCCCTGACATCTTCCACTGTGCTCTCCTGTACCCCACCAAATCATGTGCAGTAGTAAATCTCAGCAGTCTGGAAAAGAAGTTTGTTTTTGTAATGGGGTTTTACTGGACTCCCCATGCTTCCCTGGAACTCCTGGGCCCAGCCTGTCCTGGCTGTTTCCACCCAAGCTGTTGGGAAGGGAGGTGTGTGGCTCTGCGCCAGGACAGAGGTTTTATTTTAGCAGTGGTGAATTAAAACTGCCAACAGAGCCAGGCAAGGTATAAGGCCAGCAGCTGGCAGCCATAAAGCTGGAGGACTAGGCATTCTAAGCTAGCCTGGGCTATAGGCCTGGCCCTTTCCTCTAAAGTAAATGAACATACAAAGCAAAAGAGTTCTGTCAGCATGTATCTGTAGAGAACGCAAGACTGATGATGAACTGTATTGCAAGGAAAAAGGAAGAGGAGTTTCTTCTTTTGTCTCCATGTCCCTAACTTCAGTAGTCCATGCTTCTTGAGAAGCTATCGGGACACTTTGTTTTACCAGTACCTATTTTTTTCTAGCTATTGTAGATTTTTCTTTGTTTCTTTTTTTTTTCTCCCTAGTCTTTCTTGTTAAAAAACTCTCTCTAGTTCATATTTTTACAGGGGAGAATTCATCCTGATTAAAATCTTTTTTTTTTTACTCTATGTTTATAAATATTTTACCAGCCTGTTTGCCTGTGTGCTCTGTATGTACCTGGTGCCGGTGCTAGAAGTAAGCAGAGGGTGTTTGATCCCCTGGAACTGGAGTTAGGATGCTTGTGAGCCACCATGGGGATTCTGGAACTCAAACCAGGTCCTCTGACTGCTAAGTCATCACTCTCCCATCTCTTTCCAATTTTATGGGAATTTATTCAACACCCACTGTGGGCAAAGAATTTGTTGTTGACTCTTGAAATATATTAGTGAAAAAAATCATGGCCCAGCAGGGTGATGATGGTGCAGCCCTTTAATCCCAGCACTCAAGAGGCAGAGGCAGGAGGATCTCTGAGTTTAAGGCCAGCTTGGTCTACAGTGTGAGTTTCAGGACAGCCAGAGCTACACAGAGAACCCCTGTCTCAAAAAACCAAAAGGAGGAGGAGTCATCATCAAGCATGATAGTTGCTGTGTAACTGTCTCTAGAAGATGAAAGCATTCCATCCTGCAGGGAGCCAAACAACAGAAAAATAACTTTTAAGAACTCCCTGAAACTGGACAGATTTCACCAGGTGCCTTCCTGCTAGAGGAAGCACAGCCCAGCTTCACAGAAAACAGAGAAGAGCTGCCCAATGAGGTTTAGTGTTGGCACACTTTTAAAAAAACTTTTATGTAAATTTCTTTTCTCTTTTTCTCCCTACTTCACCCCAATCCCTTCCAAGACCCCAACACCAGGTAGAAGAGAGAAAGGGTTAGTGGGAGAGGGGGCATGGCTCTCTTAGCTGCTTCCTGCTGGTTAGGGTCCTCAGTTTCCTTGGAGCCAGTTCAGTCCTCCTTTCAGTACTCCAACTTCTTGTCTCACTGCATCAACAGCAACCAGGAGCCGCAGGGAGGAAGCAGCAGCGGCCTTGTTCTTTCTCCGAGCTTCCACACTCTCTGGGCTCTGGCATTTATTCTGTCTCCAGACTCCTCAGATTTAAACTAGCAGCAAATGGGGGCTGGAGAGAAGGCTCAGAGGTTAAGAGCACTGGCTGCTCTTCCAAAGGTCCTGAGTTCAATTCCCAGCAACCACATGGTGGCTCACAACCATCTATAATGAGAGCTGGTGCCCTCTTCTGGCATATGGAGGCAGAACATTATATACACAATAAATAAATAAATCTTAAACTATCTGTAGCTGGCAAAGTGCTCCTCTCAGAGCCCGCGTAAGGCAAATAGTTTGCTGCTGTGGACTGTCTGAATCAGTCCCACCATCCTACACCTAGGACCAAAACAAAAACATGTTTATATCCACAACAGATTAGACCAATAGAGGCTCCTGGAGAGGACACTCTCCAATCTCTTGAGCTGCCTCTTGGCTGTGCAGTGTGCTGCAGGTCCCCAGATTTTGTGAGCTGCCACTCATGCTGGGGTGGGCCTTGATGATGGCTTTGAGTCATTTCTGTACCCTTTACCCATATGCCTGCAAAACTCATTGCCCAACAAAACTCATTGTATACCAAGTTGGACTTTAAGCTGGACTTTAGTGGTATCTGTCCTTCAGTGTGTCATGGTTCCCACCTGGGTGAGTAGACAAAGGTGTTTTGTCTCCCCAGGAAAACTTTTGTCATGCAACAGTGGTGAAGACCTTTAGTCCAGGACCTGGGAGGCAAAGGCAGCCAGATCATTGGGAGTTCAGGCCAGCCTGATCTACACATAGACAGTACCAGCCCATCCAGGGCTATCAAAAAACAGAAAAAGAAGACTAGTTTCTTTGTTTTCTGTCTGTTTGCTTTTAATTTAGTGGAAAAAGAAAGTTACAGAGATAATAAAATGGGCTGGAGAGATGGCTCAGAGGTTATGGGCACTGGCTGTTCTTCTGAAGGTCCTGAGTTCAATTCCCAGCAACAACATGGTGGCTCACAACCATCTATAGTAAGATCTGGTGCCATCTGCTGGTGCACAGGCATGCATGTAGGGAGAATGCTGTATAAATAATAAAAAATAATAAATCTTAAAAAAAAAAAAGATAATGAAACCAGCTTGGACATGCTGAAGATGAGGTATCTGTGTGATACAGATGGACATCTTCATTTTTCCTGTTTGCCTGTCATCTGAAATCCATAATTGAGAAGACTCTTTACCTTATGGTTAATTGGTGGATAGTAGAAACTACCTTCTGCAATAGACTGTGAGAACACCGATGACTTGCTTTCCCAGAATTCCTTGCAGATACAATGGCCATTGTTTCTACTTTGACAATTGGATTTAGCACTTTGAAGAGGAAGCTAGTACACAAGAACCACAAAGGATCTTTTTTGGCAGTGGTGACAGTTGCCACGGGGCCAGGGCTTGTGACGGCAGCACCCATTGCCTCACTCCAGTGATCTGGTGATAGCTGGCAGTCCCCTTTTGCCAAGAACAGTGTTGGTCTCCTCACCTGGCCATTTCTATGATATGACTTTGGCTATTGTTTCTGGCTGCCTCCCATCCAGCGTTTCAACTCTTCCTGTAATTCTGTGAACTTCTAATACAAATTCGTTTCTGCTCAAATTAGAAGCTTAATAAGTAAATTGTTTGAGATAAATACTCAATTCGGGGAGGAAAGAGTTCATTTGGCTTGCGAGTCCCAGTCCCAGCCTATCTTTGAAGGAAGCCATGGCAGAAACTCAAGCAAGGCAGTGCCCTGGAGGCAGGAACTGAGGCAGAACCCCAGGGGACCATTACTCCTTGCCTTGTTCCACTGGCTTGCTCAGCTCTCTATCTTACTCAGCCTAGGTCCACTTGCCCAGGGATGGCACCGCCTGCATTGAGCTGGGTCCTCCCACATTGACCATCAATCAAGAAACCACCCCTGGAGTCTTGCCAATCTGATGGAGGTGTCCTCTCAATTGGAATTCTTTTTCCCCACAAGAACCTGGTTTGTGCCAAGATGAACACAGGAGAAGCCAGAAAAGTTAAACTTGCAGGCATCCATCAAAGGAGAGAGATGTTTAACCTGTCCTCCACCTGGAATGCTGGGAATGGATGTAGTTTACAACCGGGTGATCCTTGGCTGTCTGATGGGCCAAACTCTGCCCGGATCTCCCAGAATTTATGTTTTACTTGCCCCAGACCTCTTAACCCTGAACATTACTTCAAGGCCATAAAACCTATCCCTGTAAGAGATGTCATTTTTGCTTTACAACAGCCAAAGTGACTTCTCTGTTACCTTAGGGACAGGACAAGCCTGACTTCCACAGGGGTTGTTTTCCTCCGTCATTCTCCATAGACCCCTATCTGGAACACTGTTTCTAAGTTGACAGGACCCCATCTGACTGACGAAGACATTTGCACTTTGTTAAGAGCTTCAAAGTAAAAAACATGTCTTAAGCTTTGCTGTACTCACAGGAATGAGTTCATTGTTATCTGAAAACCTTTTCCAAAATTGTGCTGTACGTAAATATGGCTAAAATAAATGAACCGGTGGTCAGACTCTCGAAGTCTTAGCCCGGCACTGGTTACCTAAATCGGGCTGAACCGGGTTGCACCCTTCCCTCTCCGGGGTTGTTTCCCTGCTGGCATACAGAGCCCAAGTTCCCTTCTCTCGCCCCACAGTCTCTACCCATATGCACGATTTTCATCACTACCTACGTGACACTGATGACCAACTGTGTTTCCTGACACAGGGTCTCATGTAACCCAGGCTGGCCTTGAACTCCTCAGTCTCCCACAGGAAGTAGGAATGAGGCAATAAGTAGTGTTCCTCTGGTGTTCTGCCTCGGCTCCTGCCTCCAGGTTACTTGCCTTGCTTGAGTTCCTGCCATGGCTTCCTTCAACGATGGGCTATGATCAGGACATGTGAGCCTGTCCTGATCCAAACAATCCCTTTCCTCCCCAAGCCGTTTGTCACGGCAACAGAAAGCAAATTAAGGCAGGAGGATCTGTTTTGTAGTGGCTCTCCCTATTTAGCCACACTGGTCTTGAATTTGTTCCCTGACTTAGCTTCCTAAGTGCTAGGATTACAGACATGTGCCCTCCTATTTGGGACCAAATTTTAAGCAATTCTTCTTCTAGTAGACAGAAGAAGATAAAGCTGGGAGTCTGAGAAGTGACTAGAGACGTGGGATGATGTGATAACAATGAGCTATAGAAAACCTTAATCCAGGATGGTGGAATTGGACAGCGGCACTGCCACAGAACAGGAACAGGCTGCGTAAGGAAGCGGACACTGCCCATCTGGAGATAATATGAGATACCCAGGCTGAGGGACTAGCTCCAAGGCTGCTCCCTCCAGATGCCAACAGCAGTCACCAAGTTGTTTTACTTGTCCTTCTGACCTGGCTATAAAAACAAGCTTGCCACAAGCCACTGGGGGAAACACCCGAGTTCTCTGGTTTATCAGAGAGGTTCTACAAGTGAGATGAGTGACAGCAGAGAAAGAGATGGCTAAGACAGAGCAGGGGGAAGGCACACAGAGCGCCTGTGCCCCCGGATGCACTGCTCTCCCAAAACCATGCTCTGTGGCTGTCTCAGTTATCTTTACGGGCAAAACACTGTGACCTGGGCAACTTAGAGAAGAAAGCCTTTAAGCCGGGCTCAGTGGTGTGCACCTTTAATCCCGGGACTCAGGAGGCAGAGGCAGGTGGACCTCTGTGAGTTTGAGGTCAGTCTGATCTACAGAGGGGAGTTCCAGGGCAGCCAGGGCTATCCAGAGAAAGCTTGTCTTGAAAAATCAAAAACAAAAAACAGAGGTTGGAGAGATGGCAGAGGTTACGAGCACTGGCTGTTCTTCTAAAGGTCTGGAGTTCAATTCCCAGCAACCACATGGTGGCTCATAACCATCTATAGTGAGATCTGGTGCTCTCTTCTGGCCTGCAGGCACACATGCAGGCAGAGTATAAACACGAAATAAATCTTAAAAAAAAAAAAAAAGAAAGAAAGAAAGAAAAAAGAAAGTTGTTAATTAGGCTTACAGTTTCAGAGGGTTAGAGTCTACGAGATGGAACAAAGCTTTACATATGGCAGGAATAGCTGAGAGCTCACATCTTGATCCCCAAGCAGGAGGCAGAGAGACAAAGACACACTGGCAATGGTGGGAGTCTTTTGAAACTTAAAGCCCGGCCCCAGGAATACACCTCCTCCTGGAAGGCACAGCTCTGGTCTTCATTCAGCCCCCCTCCCTAACTGAAGCTGTGGGAATGTCCAAATTTATGGGGTCTCGAGTGGGCCCTGATTGCCTGGGTGAATGCATGCTGGTTATGCTAGAAATGTGACCAAATCAGAGACAGTCAAAAACTTACCTTCCGTTCTGGTTGCTATGGCAGTCTTCCCAGGCTGTCCCCTGATGCTTTTCCTGCCTGGCATCACTTGGCCTCTGGCTATCAGGAACTAGAGCCTCGTTCAGCTGAGGTTTTGTTTCTCCTGTGGCTTCCTTGCTCTCTCCAGGGTTGTGTTTCCAGCCCACCAGAGAGCCCCACCCCTCATCCTGTGATGCTCCTTCCCAGGGTCCCTTTAAACCCAGATCAGTATGAGATCCTGTCAGAAAGAGACAAAGACACACACAGAGAGGTTGTGAAAATAGGCTATTCTTGAGAGATTTGCTTCTAAGGAGAGTGTTGCTTTTTCTTCTCACTCTAATAAACCAACTGACACTTGATGCTATGGCATTAGATCTAGTTTATTTTGTGCATGGAGTCTATGAGCTGGGGTTCTATGAGTAGGGAATGTAGCAGGTTATCAGCAGGGGTGCCTCGTCCCCCATTCCACAATGTCTGTTGCCTCCTCTGAGAAGATTCAGTGGCTGTGGGAAGACCTGGACCAGTGAGGCCGGGCGGTGGGTGGCAGAAAACTGAAATCATCTGGAGGTTTCTTCACTCCCAAATGTAAGACTAAAATTGGGACAACAGCCAGACGTGGTGGCACACCCTTTCGGTGTTTTAACCACAGCACTTGGGAGGAAAGGCAGGCAGATCTCTCTGAGTTAGAGGACAGCCGAGGTTATGTCGAAAGATCCCATCTCAAAACTAAATAAAAAAATGACAGGGATCATTCGGGGCTGGGCTCATCTGAGATTGTCATCCAGAGTAACTGTACTTTGCCTTTCCGTGGGGCTGGGACTTTCTGTGGGTTGAGAGGGGGTATTCCTTGAGAAGTTGGTGTCAGCTTCGTAACCATTTACAGCATCAGGAGCTGTGTTCCCTAGCTATGCCATATTCTGTTGAAGCAGGTGTAGGACAAAGGCACTGTATCTTAAGGGAAGAGGGTTGGAATTAGGGACTGTTTTTTAACATGATTACAGGTTACAGGAGAGAGTGGTTGCTATGTAGGGACGTAGATAAAAGGATCTTAAAAACATGTTCAAGGGGCTGAAGAGATGGCTCAGCAGTTAAAAGCCCTTCAGAGGACTCAGTTCAATTCCCAGTACCCACATGGCAGCTCAAAAGTGTCCATAGCTCCATCTCTGAGGCTCCAACCCCTCTTCTGGCTTCCTTGGGCACCAGGCACACACAAGTTGCACTTACATACAAACAGGCAAAATATCCACTTGCCTTTTGTTTTGGTTTGGTTTTGGAGACAGGGTTTCTCTGTGTAGCCCTGTCTGTCCTGGACTCACGATAGACCAGGCTGGTCTCGAATTCAGAGATCCGTCTACCTCTGCCTCCTGAGTGCTGGGAGTAAAGGAGTGTGCAATCCCCACCCAGTTAGAAAAAAAAATATACAACAACTTAAAAAATTTATAGAAGCCATTGAGGATGAAAAGGACATCTTTAGTACACAGAAGAAGTAGTTCAGAGTAGCTCGATTTCTAAGACTTTCTAAGAATGGCTCTGAAAACAAATGCTGAGTCCACTACCCCCACCTCCAATCTGGAGGGCCCAGACAAGAGCAGGGATAGGTGTGGTGACGTCTAAATGCCCATAGTTTGACATGCTCCCCTGAAGGGAGATGAGAGCCGCTGGAGACCGCTGACCTGAGTGTGGGCTAGACCCAGCGACTTGCTTCTTAAAATAGAATGAAGTAGAAATAATGATGTGTGGTTTTAAAGACTTGGTTACCAAGGCATAGCAGCTGCCTAAGTCTTCCTGCCTGCTTTCTTATTCACCCTAGGACTACCTGCCTATGGATAGCACTGCCCACAGTGAGCTGGGCCCTCCCACATCAGCCATAAAAAAAAAAAAAAGCCTTACAGGCTTACCTAAGAGCACAACTTGGGTGAGTGGGTGCGTGGGGATTTGTTATACAACAATAGCGAGCTTCTGGATCGCGGCGCTGTCCGTAATCTTCATTGTCAACTTGGCAGAACTTAGGCTTAATTTAGGAAATTGAGACATGTTTCTCGGGGGGAGGGGAGAGGGAGAGGCGGGTAGGTAAGGTTCCTTCCAGAGGGGTAACTGAGGAAGGATTCACCCTGAATGTAGGAGACAGCAGATTCCCCAATCCAGTTCTTGTCATGTGCTTCTTCTAAGACGGCAAAGGAAAGCAAACGGGGGGGGGGGGGGCTCTTACTTGCCACACAGGAATCTTGTAAATGGGAGAGTGAAGTGGAAACAAGATTCCGACAAGTCACAGGCACCTGCGCTCCCAGCACTCGGTGTTATATTTAAAAATACGCCACACATACGGCAGATCTGGTGTGAAAGGTATTTATTTGGGGGAGGGGAAGCAGAAGAGAATAAGGGCCTGAGTGAACCATGAAGGCAGAGAGACAGAGAGAAAGAGAGAGATGGGGGGAAGGGGTGCCCTGACAGAGAAAGGAGAGAGAGACTGAACCAGTGAGGGCAAGAGAGCAAGAGAGAGAGGTAGCAGGGGTCCTTTTATCCCCGGACACCTTGTGGGCAGTGACCAATGATGACATCACAGGTGCCTAAGCAACCTAGGAGTAGGCTTCTACATCAAGACTTACAGACTAACATTTGGGAGGCAGGAGGATCAGGAGCCCAAGGTCATCCTTGGCTACTCTATCCTTCAAACAGAATGAAAAAAGAATGTCTTATTTAATATAGTCCTGGAAGGCTCAGCTAGATCCATCAAATCACACAAGCAATACAAAGAGGACACAGATTGGAAAGGAAAAGGCGAAGGAATCCCCTACTTGCAGATGCTCTCGTTCTACACACAAGACCCTAATATGCCTTAGAAATGATTAACTCCTTTCATCCAAGTGGCAGGATACAACATAAACATAAAAATCAGGAGCCTTCCTGCACTCTAATAGCAAACACAACGAGGAAAAAAACAAAACAAAACAAGAAACAGTCCTATTGAAACAACAACAACAAAAAAAACCAGCATGGGGACAGATAGCTTGCTCAAGGGTATAGCCTGATGACCCGAGTTTAATCCCTACGACCCACATGATAGAAGGTGAGAACCAACTCCCTCAAGTTGTCTGTCTGTGCTGCTTGGTCTGGAGCTACCGTGGATTCAGATGTCAATGGTTTGAACCCCGAGATTCTTTCTGTCCTATGAGCAAACCTGCATGAAACCAAAGTGATGCTGTGTAACCTTGCCTCCAGATGATCCTTGATTGGCCAATAAAAAAACATGCCTACACCTGGGCAGGGCAGAAGAGATGTAGGGGGAGTGAAGGTCTGGGGACTTGGAGGACAGAAGGCTCACAGGAGGAGGAGAGGAGGGAGAAGAGCAAAGCCACCAAGGCTTAAGCGTGAACTAGAACCACCGGGACCGGAAGGAGCCTGCTCGGAGGATCAGGAGATGGAGAGAAGGAGCCCGATGGAAAGCATGAGCATGTATTTATGGAGTGACACATGAGGAGACGCTCAGATAGAAATAATTCAAACAAATGACATGGGATGTGGGGCTACGAGGTGAAAAATAGTTCGGGGGTGTTAATTTCTGCCTCGTTTCAGTATATAGTATATTTAACAATCTAACAGGTGTCTGTGTCTTCTAATGATATGATAATGGGTTAAATAATAATTGCCATAATAACTAATAGTAAATTTTAATAATATTTTCTAAAACATCTGTTTCTCTCTCTCTCATGCACACACACATGCACACGCGCATACCATACAATGAATAAATGAATAATACAATTTTAAAACAAAGCTTGGAATACTCCTAATTAGAGAAATTGTTGTGGGTTATTAGTATTTATTATTGGTTTATCTGGAGATAAACAGTGGTTATCCCTAAACCAGCTGGACACCCAGATCTCCACACAGAGACTAGGATGCATTTAGTTAACCTAGAGCACAATGCTGGGCAATGATTACTCCATCCTATACCTCCAAGCCCGCATAGCTTCTTCCCATTCAGAATTTCCAACATTATACTTGCTTTTAGTCATATCATAGGCCCAGTTCATCTCTCCCATGGTTTCAAGTCCTCTCCTGCCAATCTCCGCTCTCCTACTCCCCTACCCCCGCTCACCTCCTTCTCCTCCCCTCCAGACCCCTTTTCTCTTCATTGCTCAGCATTGTGGCTGGTTGTTTTATTGACAATACAGAGAACATATGGTGGCATGTTTACACAAACTTAAGACAGGTGATGCTTAGAATAAGCATCACAGTGCAATGTTCCGATTGAAACCAGATAGTGGGAATCTTGTAAATATGAGAGTAAAGTTGAAACAAGATGCCATTTGAATGAACAAGGGTAAATTGTATACATTCCACAAGAACATTATCCCAACAAGAAATGAACAATTTCTGTAATAAAATCTTCAAAACATTTGGGAGAGAAACTGAAGGAGATGAGAAAATGGAGTGACCTCTTATGCTTAAGTATTGGAAGAGTCGTGAAAATGACCATATCACAACAAGTTTAATAGCATCCTTATCAAAATCCCAACACTGGGGCCTGGAGAGATGGCTCAGAAGTTAAGAGCACTGGCTGCTCTTTCGAAGGTCCTGAGTTCCATTCCCAGCAACTACATGGGATCTGGTGAGCAGGCATACGTGCAAGGCAGAACACTGTCTACATAATAAATACATAAATCTTTAAAACAAATTTCCAACACCAAGTGCTGGAGAAAGTGGGTGAGCTTTTGCTGTTGCTGCAAAGAACTGAGGTTCCATTCCCAGCATTTACATCTGGCAGCCCACAAGTGCCTGTAACTTCAGTTGCAAGGGATCTGATGCCCTCTTCTGGCCTGCTTGGTCATCTGCACACATACACAGACACATACATACACACACACACACACACACACACACACACACACACTGTGCACTCAGACACACACATACACATAAAAATACCAACACTGTTCTTGCCAGAAACAGAACATTAAAAATTCATTTGTGAAGTCAAGTTCCCATGTATATAGCAACTTGCGTTTTCTTCCCACACTAATCACAGACCACAGACAGCGCTCATTCCTCAAAGCACATCTGACCAGCAGGAAAATGGTATGCATCAGGATATGGACTTCCCTCCAGTTGTGCCACGTGACTTTGAAGGCCTGTGTGTGAATGAAATCTGATTTCCTGTCAGGTGCGTGAGTCTGGAGCCAGTGGCATGACAGCTCCCTGGTCCTGAGCAGGAGTATGAAATGCACCACGCATTTCCGTTAGGCCTCCTGCTTTTCCTCTCTGCTATAGCGTGATATATTTTCTGGGGAAATGTGTGCGTGTCAGTTCACTCCAGATAGGTCACGGACAGACCAAAGATATACAACGTGTTTTTTTTTTTTTAATGAGTTTATTGGGATTATTTATGGAACCATGGGTGAGGGGTAACTTTACAGGAGCAAGAGTGATTCAAAAAAGTCTGCATTGCTGAGAAGTCCCTTCCCGTTGTGGACCATAACACCACGAAAACTGCTGTATCATGGGACTGAACTAGGGTCCTCGGCAACCCTCGCCCTCCTCCTGCTAAGCAGTGTTACTGGCTCAAGACAGTTACCCTCAGCCTCACTACTGCTACTGCTGTGCTTCTTTATCAGGACTATAATCCAGAATTACCTCCACTCATGACGACGTTGAGAGGATCATGTGATGCCCTATGGGAAACAAAAACATTCTACAAGATGTGATAACGAGGTGACCCAGGTGGAGATGGCTCCTGCAGCACAGCCTGGGTCAAAAGAGACACAGAATCTGATCGGAATCACTAGGGTATAACCGGAGTAAGAATGGCCTGTGGCCAGGTGTGGCGGCTCAGGTGTTCAAGGCTTCAGTCAAGGGCTGGGAAATGGCTCATTGTTTAAGAGCACACATCATTCTTGCAGGGGACCCTAGCTCAATTCACAACACCCAAATCAGGTAGCTCAAAACTGCCTGCTTCTCTCGCTGCAGGGAGCTGACATCTCTCTGACCTTCTCGGGCACACACATATACACATAAATAAATGATTAAAAAAGAAAACAAACACTGAGTGGTGATAGTACACACCTTTGACCCCAGCACTCGGGAGGGAGGGGCAGGCAGATCCCTGAGTTCGAAGCCAGACTGGTCTACAAAGAGAGTTCTGGGACAGCCAGGGCTACACAGAGAAACCCTGTCTCAAAAACAAATAAGCTAAAACCAAAACTAACTGACTAAATACTGAAGACAAAGAAAAGAAAAACAAAGAAACAAGAAATATATGCAGATGTTGGTTTTTATAAACCATGGCCCACTCCAGTCTTTCGTTGCTGTTGTTGTTGTTGAAATTTACATCCTAACATTGTTTACTTTTAAAATTTTTTTATGGTTGAAAGTAATCAAGACAACAACATTCTGTGGCAAGTGAAAGGTTTATGAATTCTGATTTTGCTTTGAAAAACAATCTATTGGAACACAGCTGTATTAGTTACCTTTCTCTCTGTGTCCGAATACTTGACAAACACTACCTAAGGGAAGAAGGGTCTCTTTTGTCTCACAGTTATAAGAGATACAGTTCATCACAGTGGGGGCATGACAGCAGGTGCATGAAGCAGCTAGGGAGACTGCAGCTGCATCAGGCTGGAGAGAGAGGGAGAGGAATCTAGTACTCAGTTTGCATTCTCTTCTTTATTCAGTCCAGGACCCTACTCCATGGAATGGTGTAGCCTGTTGGAACCTGCTGTTAAGGTTGAAGTCTGGCCTTACTGGAGAGCCCCTGAGCTTGGTGGTAAAATGACAAAGAGGACCCCCTTCCTCAGCTGGGCTCCCTCCTCTCCGCCTCATCTGGGGAAACCCCAGATCCTCCAAGGAGTGTCACATAGCCCTCAGGAAGATTACAGGCCTCACCTTTTCCCAATAAGAAACCTGTTCAGTGTGTACCTGTGGATTCCTGGAAATACCTCCCACATACTAATGAGATGTTTTGCTAACTTAGCCTTCGACCAATGATCTTATCCATACCTCTCACCGCCTGGAGCTCTTCCACCCCCCCCCCTTGCCCTTAGGATAATTAAGCACTGTTTTCCCCTTCTTACGAAAGGACTGTACCGCTGCATGTAATGAAGTATCCCTGGCACTCCCAGCCCCAGCGACTCAAACACATTCATCCTGGAAAACCCTCCCTCTGCCCAAGGTTTATAATGTCCCTAATTCACAAAATAAGCTCTCTCTTACTCCATTCCTCCACCATGACCACCTGAGAGTTGGTGGGGGAAGGACGGGCTCCCCTCCTCGCTATAGAATTCATCATTGGATTCCCCAGGTTTAGCTTCCAGACAGGCAGCCATAGCTGGCTTGGTCGCGGCTGAAGCCTGCCCTACCACTGCGAGCTCAGCGCTGGCAATCTCATTTCAAAGAGCTAACTGTAGCGCAGTTTCCCCCGGAGAGATGGGGAGTCTTGCACATGGACCTGACTCTGAGTGCTCTAGCCACTCCTGCAGGAAACAGAACCTGGGGGGTTGAGGTTCCATCTATTCCCTCTTGGCACTTGGTGGCAACCCCATAGCAGAGGGAGACACAGAACGACACAACCCACATTCAAAGTGTGTCTTCCTTCCTCAGTTTGGGCTTTCTGGAGATGCCCTCATTGGCACACCCAAAGATCAAGCTGACGGCGAAGATGAACTATGAAATCAACCGCGGTTGCTCTTTCACACATTGCCCGTGGTAGCTTCAGCGCAACAATGTCAGTGCTGAACGGGTTACAACGCAAGGTATACCCTGCGCCCAGGGTTTTTACTACCTGGCCCTTTATGGAAAAAATCTTGCTGGCCTCTGCTGTAGGCGGAGGAGGTGTTGAGAGTACCTCATTGGAGATGACTAACATATTCAGGATGAGTTAACGGAGCATGTGGATAGCCGCAGGGAAAGGCTTGCGCACGCTGCAGCTCACTCCGGGTCCCTCCCATTGCCTGGAAGTCCTCCGAGCTGTGTGATTCCCTGGCCTTGTGCATCTGGAGGAGTGGCTGGCAGAGAAAATGCCTGCCCCCCTCTCCTCCCTCCACCCTTCCCCACAGCAGGACTTGGCTCAGCCATGGTTTTTTTCACGCAGTGCTGGTAACCTGGCTTTATTCCCCTTCCACTGTGCTGTAAATTCCATTATAAGATGTATTGCTTTTTCCTGATGGCATGCATATGGTGATGTGTGCGTGTGTGGTGTATGTGGAGATATATATATATATATATATATATATATATATATATATATATATATATATATATAGTGTGTGTGTGTGTGTGTGTGCAGAACACATGTAAAGATCAGAAGACAATTTGTGGGAGTCAGTTCTTTCCTTTCTCACCACGTATGTCCTGGGTTTTTATGTAATCCCAGCACTCTATGGAGGAGGATATACATACATACATACATACATACATACATACATACATACATCATACATACATACATACATACATACATACATACATCTTTTAAGGTCATCCTCAGTTACATATCAAGTTCAAGGCCAGCCTAGCCTCCAAGAACTCTGTCATCAAAAACAAAAACTAGGAGGCTTTAATCACAGCACTGGCAGAGAGAGGCAGATCTCTGTGAGTTTGAGGCTAGCCTGGTCTACCTAGTAAGCTCCAGGCCAGCCAGGGCTATATAGTGAGACCCTGTCTCAAAAAACAAAAAGCAGGGGGCTGGAGAGGTGGCTCAGAGGTTAAGAGTACTGGCTGCTCTTCCAGAAGTCCTGGGTTCAATTCCCAGCACCCACATGGTGGCTCATGACCACCTATAATGAGATCTGATGCCCTCTTCTGGTGTGCAGGTGTACATGCAAATAGAGCATTGTATACATAATAAATAAATAAATCTTAAAAAACAAAACAAAACAAATGACAAAATTGGAGCCAGAAAGGTGGCTCAGTGGGTATAGACATCTAAACTAATTCTGAAGCCCTGAGTTTGATCCTAGAGAGCCAGCTGGTGGAGGGAGAGAGAGACGACTCTCTTGCTTGTCCTCTGACTTCTACACACACACACACACACACACACACACGTGTGATAAAAACAGACACACCAAATAAAAACACCAGCAGGAAGGCCAGTGTTGGGGGCCCACTGCGAGGGGAGAAAGACACGGTTCTGCCTTGTGTGTCAGGAATTTGGTAAGGGAGAAGGGGGCAGAGGAGAAGGCCGAGGGATTGGTTCCTAAAGGTGAGATAAACTTTCAGCAGAGACACATGAGCCTAGAGTGAGGAGGAGATAAAGAAGTGGGAAAAGGCCAGAGCAAAACCAACATGAAAGGGCTTTCCAGAGACTTCTCCAACCGCCAGGAGAGAGGGTGAGGCCATCTTTGAAGGTGGCGCCAGAGAGTGAATGTCTGTATGGCCTTTCACTGATCTTCAAGTCTGATCACTTTAGGGAGTGCGTTCGACTCGGTGGAAAGATGCCGCCAAGAGGCCTGGGGTTTCCTTCAGACCAGGACCTAGCTCTGCCCTCTCCCCGAGACAGACACAGAGGCATAGGCAGTGGGATGCACAGCCGGGTATGCACAGACATAACTGTAGGCAAGCACTCATATATAGGAATCAAAACAAACACTTTTAAAAAGTAAGGAACCTGAAATATCTTGACACTTATTTTTTTTTTGAGCATAGGTTCAAATAATAGTATTTTAGATATGTTAAGTAATCATATATCATTAAACTATTGGTATTTATTTCATTATTTAACATTTTAAAATACCGGTGTATTCATGTGTGTGCAAGTACCTGAGTGTATGCAGTGGATATGCGTGTGTGTGCACGTGTGGGTGTGGCATCTAGAGGGAAACCTCAGGTTTCACCCTCGGGAGCCTTCTCTTTTGAGACGGGCTCTCCCATCTGTCTGGGTCTCATTCATTAAGCTAGCCTGTCCACTCAGCAAAGCCCAGGCATCCTCCTGGGTGTGCTTCCACAGGGGGATCACAAGACTTACCATGCCTGGCTTTTTCATGGCTTCTAGAGACTGAACTCAGGTCGTCATGCTTGCAAAGCAAGAGCTCTCCTGGCTCAGCTCACTCTTCAACCCCAACTTTTTTTTTTTTCTTTTAAAATATGACCGGCCATTAGAAGCTGGCACAAGCCCTTAACCCCAGCACTCAGGAAGCAGAGGTAAGTGGATTTCTGTGAATTGGAGGACAGCCTTGTCTAGAGTGAGTTCTAGTGTAGCCAAGAGTTCCCCTGTCTCGACATAGATAGATAGATAGATAGAGAGAGAGAGAGAGAGAGAGAGAGAGAGAGAGAGAGAGAGAGTTGGATGTGGTGTTGCATACCTTTAACCCCTCCCAGCACTCAGGAGGCTAAAGCAGAATGATCTCTGTGAGTTCTAGGCCATCCAGAGTTGATATGAGAGACTTTCTATCAAAACAAAATAACAACAAAGAAAGAAAATGTGAACCAGTGTGGTAGCACACACTTCTATTCCAGCACTCAGGAGGTAGAGGCAGGTGGATCTCTGTGAGTTCCAGGTCAGCCTGGTCTACAAAGTAAGTCCAGGACAGCCAGGACTACACAGAGAAACCCTGTCTCAGAAAAAAAGACAATGTGTGTGTGTGTGGATACGTATACATGTGTGTGTCCATGTATATGTGTGTGTATGTGTGGGTGTACATGTATATGTGTGTATGTGTGTAATCTAGAGGTGAATCTCAGATGCCATTTTCCAGGAGTCATCCACTCAATTTTTTTTAAAGATTTATTTTTATTTTATTTTATTTTTATTAAGGCTTTGAGTTTTTTTGGGCTTGCATGCATGTGCACCATATGTGTGACTTGTGCTTAGGGAGGGCAGAAATAGGCATCAGATACCCTGGAACTGAAGTTCAAGATGATTGTGAGCCACCATGTGGATGCTGGCAAGCAAAGCTCAGTCCTCTAGAGGAATAGTAAGTGTTCTTAACAGCTGAGTTTTCTCTCCAGCCCTCACTTTGATTTTTTTTTTCTTTTTGACACAAAGTCTCACTATGTAGACCAGGTTGGGCTCCAACTCACAGAGATTCATGTACCTTTGCCTTCTGAGTGCTGGGATTAAAAGCCTATGCCACCATGCCCAACTTTGATCTTTGAGAGAGGGTCCCTCATTAGCCTGGGATGGAACCCAGGTCACCCGCAAATGCCTTTACCTACTGCACCATCCTGTCAGCCTGACTTAATAATAAAATTTTAGAGCCAGAGGATGGTGGCACACACCTTTAATCCCAGCACTTGGGAGGCAGAAGCAGGAGGATCTTTAGAGCAGGCAAGCCTGGTCTAAAGAGCAAATTCCAGGACAGCCAGGGCTGCACAGAGAAACCCTGCCTTGAAAAACCAAATAAATAGAATAGAACAGAGAGGAAAGGAAAGGAGAGGAGAGGAGAGGAGAGGAGAGGAGAGGAGAGGAGAGGAGAGGAGAGGAGAGGAGAGGAGAAGAGAAGAGAAGAGAAGAGAAGAGAAGAGAAGAGAAGAGAAGAGAAGAGAAGAGAAGAGAAGAGAAGAGAAGAGAAGAGAAGAGAAGAGAGTGATCCAGGAACATCCCCAGTTCCTGCCATTGCTGGGATGAAACACCATGACCAAAGAGCAAGTTAGGGAGGAAAGGGTTTATTTGGCTTACACTTAACTGTTCATCATTGAAGGAAGTCAGGACAGGAACTCAAAACAGGGAAGAGGCAAGCGCTAATGCAGAGGAATGCTGCTTACTGGTTTGCTCAGCCTGTTTTCTTATAAAATCCAGGCCCACCAGCCCGGAGGTGGCCTCGCTCAAAACAGGCTGGGCTCTCCCCAATAAACCACTAGTTAAGAAAATGCCCTACATTTTCTTGTCTACAGCCTGATCTTACGGAGGCATTTTCTCACCTGAGGCTCCCTCCTCTCTGATGAGTCTAACTTGTGTCTAGTTGATGTAAAACTAGCTAGCTCTTCCAGGACCCGCATGGTGGAAGGAGAGAACTGAGTCCCACAGGTTTTGTCCTGGCTTTCTCAAGTGTGCTGTGGCAT
>CM053763.1:103336436-103424289 GCA_028658305.1 Pachyuromys duprasi
GACACATGCCTTAATTCCGGAAAAGGAGAGGCAGAAACAGCCCCTTGAGTTCAAGTTCAAGGCCAGTGTGGTTTAGACACTGAATTTGGTTTGTCTTTTTTTTTTTTTTTTTTTTTTTTTTTTTAGCTTTTTTGAGACAGGGTTTCTCTGTGTAGTCTTGGCTGTCCTGGACTAACTTTGTAGATCAGGATGGCCTCAAGACCAGACTGACCTCAAACTCCCAGTGATCTGAGTGCCTCTACCTCCAGACTGCTGGGATTCTCGGCACAGTTGGCTGAGAATTAAAAAAGCAAAAAACAAAAAACATTAACCCAGCCTTTGGTCTGGAGCACCAATCCATGTTGAGAGGTTGTGGGCATTATAGCCTAATTTTCTCTTGTTTTAGAGCCAATAAATGTAAGTCAACATCACAGAGTTTCTGTAGCCCAGATATTGTCCAGAAAACTTACTTCTTAATTAATTGGCCGCTGACAGGCTTTTGCGGAAAGCTTGGTTGGTAGGGTCAAGGAAATGTGCTAAGCTTTCATTCCTTTGGGTTTTGTAAAAACCGTCCCTGAGTTCCGTCCTGGAGTCAAGTTTGATTGCATTCAGGCAGCTGGCTTGGATGATTTAGTATTGTGTGCAAGTGCTCAGATTTTATTGTGTTCTACGTTAGCAGCCTTGATAAGCAATATAAAACTACAGCAGTACTTGCCTGCTGTATCCCTCACACAGAGAACTGTGTAGTGGACTCCATTTAGGATCAAGGGCAGAGTTTCTGGGTGTGGTCCCTATTTCAGTAAGTCCCCTGTACTCAGGAGACTAACACAGGGGGATAGATCCCTTGAACCAAAGAGTCTGAAACGAGCCTGAGCAATAGAGTGAACCGTTTTCTCAAAAATAATTTAGTGGCAGAAAAACCTTTCTTAGCTGGTGGTGGTACACCAGCACTTGGGAGGCAGAAGCAGGCAGATCTCTGTGATTTCCAGGCCAGAAAATGACCTATGGTATCTTACCCAGTTGGCTTAAAAAAAAAAAATCCCAGAACTTGTTCTATAGACCAGGATGGCCTTAAACAAGGAGATCTGCCTTCCTCCGCTGGGATTAAGGGCATGCGTCACCACTGCCCGGCCTCTGCTTCAGCCTTCCAATAACTGAGACTGCAGGTGTGTGCCACCATATTGGGCTAACAAAGAACTCAGCTCTACACAGATTTTCCCAACTACCGTGATTCAGTTAAATAGTTATTATTATTATTTAATTTTTGTTCCTTTTCTTTGGTTGGTTGTTTTTTTTGAGACAAGATCTCTCTGTGTAGCCTTGGCTACCCTGGAACTCTCTCTGTAGACCAGGCTGTCCTTGAACTCACAGAGATCCACCTGCCTCTGCCTCCATAGCGCTGGGATTACAGGTGTGTACCACCATGCCCAGTTACTTGTAGATATATTTCTGATTTATGATACTTTCAATTTATAATTCATTTACAGGGGCAGTATTCCATCATGTGTAGTGTGTTTGTGTATGTGTGTGTATGTGCACGCCCATGTACATACACAATTGCTTGTAAATGCTAAGCAAGCACTGTCTCACAGTTTCCTGTTTCCTTTAGATGACTAATGAAAATATGTATATTCCATTGATTAATAATAATAATAATTTTAGTAGATTCCTAAAGTCACGCACATCTGAAAACCTTTTAATTTTCTTTTTCCCTTCCCCTCTTGAATCATTTGGGAAGAAATTCATTAATAAATGGCCTTTAATGAACACTTAATGACATTTCTGGGTGTTATTGGTTTTGGATCTTTGGAGAGGTGGTCTTGGAACTTGCTATGCAGCCCAGGCTGGCTTCAAACTCCGATGTCCCCACCTTTGCCTCCTGAGGGTAAGGCACATAGGTGTCCCATCTTTGTTTCCCGCGACATTTTCAAACATGGACTAAGCAGCCAGTTCAAAGCCATGTCTGTGGAGCTGGGAAGATGGCTCAGGCTGTGAAACACTTGCAGTAAAAGTTGGAGGATCTGAGTTAGAGTTCCGGATCCCAGCCTGGGGACAACGATTTGTAATCTTAGGTGGAGACAGGAGGGTCCCTGGTGCTCACTGGGCCACTGCAGGCCAAAGGGAGACACTGTCTCAAAAGACAAAGGCAGACTCAGTGAACTCAGTGAGTTAACATAATGAATATTAAATATTACTATAATAAGCAGTAATAAATATCATTATTGATAATACCGACATGAAATTGGGAGGAAGGCGTGAGACCTGGGAGGTGAATATGATTAAAATATACACACATTCGTGTATGAATGCTTGAAGAATAAATAATATATTTTAAAACAAAACAATGAAGGTAGATGGCTCCTGAGGAAGGCATATGAGGTTAACTCCTGACTATCACACAGAAACATCAACACAACACACATATTCACACACATACTGATTAAGATAAAACATTGCAGCTGAGCAGTGGTGGCTCATGCCTTTCATCCCAACGCTTGGGAGGCAGAGGTAGGCTGATATATGAGTTCAAGGCCAGCCTGGTCTCCAGAGTGAGTTCCAGAAGAGCCAGGGCTACACAGAGGAACTCTGTCTCAAATACTACTAATAATAATAATATTGCAAAGCCAGCAAACTTTTCTTGTAAAGGGTAGATAGAACTTTGGATTTCTCAGGCAATTTAATCTCCTTGATAATATATAAACAAACACAAGGGAGCCGACCACTTAAGGAAACTTAACTTTGGAATTTGATGTAATTTTCACATGTCAGAAAATATTATTGCTCTTCTGGTTTTGTTTCAGCTATTTAAAGTTTAAAAACCAATTTGAGTTCGCAACAATCCGATAACGGGCAGAGAGCCAACTCGGGCCTGTGAGTTGTGATTTGCCTACCTCTGCACATTTTAATGAAAAAGACCAGGCTGCAAAATTGCATTTATGGTATGATTTCAAATAACTAAAGTGAAGAATCTTATACACAAAGAAAAAGCTGGCGGAGGACAGGCGAGATGGCTAGGCGGAGTAAGAGTGCCTGCCACCAAGCCCAGTGACCCGAGTTCCATCTCTGGGGCCTATGTGACAGAAGGAGAGGACTGAGTCCTGTGACTAGCGCTTTATATGTGCGGGGTGGCGTGTGAACCCCCACAACACTAAACGATAGAGAAATACATTAATTAATTAATTAACGTGCTGAATATTACTCTACTAAAGCATGGGCTGGTTTTAGGCTTCTTTGAGATGGATTCTTGCTTGGGAGTTCTGGAGGTCTGGATCACAGGGCCATGCCACCACGGCTGCGGAGCCTGAGATTGTGTCTGATTTTTTTCTTTCTTTACTTTTTGGTGGTTCGGAACTTTACTGATGGGTAGGGGCTAAAGAGACGGCTCGGCGGCTAAGAGTACTTACTGTGTGGATTGTGTGTGTGTGGTTCCTCAAGCCTCTACCTCCCTTCCAACCCCTCAACCCTAGGTAGGAGAGAAGGAAGGTTAGTGTGTTTAACTCTATAATCATTCTGTATTATTTTCTACATTCCTTCTAACTCCCTTACTTATTGCTGTATGGAGCGCACACTGAGAGGGCCTCAAAGCAAATGCTGTGAGCTTGGCTTTTTTTTTTTTTTTTTCCTTCTCCTCCTTTCCCCTCTTCTTCTTGACAGTTCTCACTGATTAACTCTGGCTGACCTGAAACTCACAACTCATTATATAAACTCAGAGATAGTCCTGTCTCTGCCTTTGGGCACCGGGATTAAAGGCATTCCACCCACCATGACTGGCTTTTTTTTTATTTTTATATTTTATTTCATTTTTTAAATTTTTTTACGATGGGTTCTCCAGCAGAGGTATCTACATTTTCCTGTCTCCACCCACCAAGTGCTAAGATTACAGGTATGTACCACCACCCAGGGCCCAGATCTAGGTTTCTAACTCCTCACTCTCTAGACCTGGTGGTTGACACCTATCTATAATCCTAGCATTTAGAAGAAAGAGTTAGGAGGCTCCAAAATGCAAAACCAGCTTTCGTCACAGAGGAAAATCCTGACTCAAGATAACAAGTTCTTTAAGGAGAAGCAGGGCTCTCTGCTTAGAATGGGTCAAGCCGGCTAGGGAAATTGTACAGGATGAGTCCAGAACATCCTGTATCAGGAGGAAGACTTCAGAGAACAATGGGGACACATCAAATGAGAACACAGGCAGCTGGTTCGAAAGGGCTTTCATCCACCTAACTTTGGAATATTAGATATGAATGACATCAGCCGGGCACCATGGTGTATGACTGTAATTCCAGCACTCAGAGAGGCAGAGACAGGCAGATCTCTATGAATTCGAGGCCAGCCTGGTCTACAAAGCAAGTCCGGGACAGCCAGGGTTACACACAGAGACACCCTGTCTCAAAAAACCAAAAATAAATAAGCAAATAAAATGTTAAAACAATGACACCAACAGATTACAACCTAGTGAATAAAATAGGAAATGGTGAGTCTGAATTTTTAGAAATTATTAGATTAAAAATGTTTAAAAGAAACAGGTGTGGGGCTGGAGAGATGGCCCAGCGGTTTAAAGCATTGGCTGTTCTCCGGAAGGTCCTGAGTTCAGTTCCCAGCAACCACGTGGTAGCTCACAACCATCTGTAAGGAGATCTGGTGCTCTCTTCTGGTGTGCAGGCAGAATGCTGTATAAATAATAAATAAATAAAAGAAACAGGTATGGTTGGAGAGATGGCCCAGGGGTTGAGAGCTGTTCCAAAGAATGGGGGTTCAACTTCAAGCACCCACATGGTGGTCAACCATCCATAACTCCCGTTCCAGGGGATCAGACATTTTCTTCTGACCTCCAGGCACCAGGCACACATGTGGTGCAGGAATATACAGACAAAACATTCGTACAGGCAAAATAAATCAATCTTAAAAACAAGTTTTAAAGAAGAGAAATGGTGGCTTAGGTACAAACAGGGGACCTGCCTCCATGGAAAGGGCAGGGATTTTAACTGGAACCAAGGCACTGATGAGTCAAAAGGACAAAAAGTCGTTTTTAATTGCCAGGGGTAATTTTCCAGCCAAGACATCTCCTTTATTTCAGACAGAAGCGAACATTACCAGTAATGAGACCTGACAGATTTAAACCGTGTACCGCTGGATACCAAGCGCTAAGAAGGACTTCTGCGAAAGTCCTGCCTAAGATGTGTAGCCGGAATCGAATCAAGACCCGTGCAACCTCCATAAATCAGCCGCCCAGGCCTGACCCTCCTGCTGTCGTGGCGCCTGGCTGCTGCAGGCTCGCCCCGGCTCATTCCCACTGCCTTCCTGCCTTTCCCCTGGTGGAGGCTGGGCAACAGCTCGACCATTTCCCCTCTGTGGCAAGAGGTCCTCCAGGAGTCCATCGACTGTAACTAGGCTTTCCTTTTCCTTTTCATTGTGGTAAAATACAACTCGATGTGTCCCGTGATAAAAAAACTTAACATGTTTAAAGCACGATTTAGCCAGATGTGGTGGTGACCGCCTGTTATCCCAGCCCTCAGGAGGAAGGGAATCAGGAGTTCAAAGTTATCCCTCCAGGCCAGCCTGGGCTACCTTAAACCCGCAGTCAGCTCTGTCTGTCTTCCCTCGGTTCCTTCCCGCCCCAGTCACCAGTCCTGTGGCTGTCTCTAATGACTTGCCTCTTCTGGACGTTTCCAATCAATGGAATGGACTAATAATATACAGCCCTTTGTCACCAGTTCTGTGGCGTTGGAACCGAAAAGCTGGAAAGGCATGAGGATATTCTGAAAGGTGTTTGGGTCTCTTGCTCTGGCTGTCTGGACTGTTGAAACAAAGAAGCCTTGGAATCTGGTATCTCCTTCCCTATCCTTCCCCACCCCCAAACACCAGCTTCCACATATCGGGAGAAGGAAAAGGCTGAAGCCTGCTCCCAACCAAACAGGGGAGCTGTCTCCGTGAAAAGGGAAGGAATTTTAACCGCAACCGAGACAGTGATGGGTCAGGGATGAACAGGTACCTTGGCTAGGATACTCCCTCCCATGTTAGGACCCAGGAAATGGTCTTGGAAGGCCACCGTGCTCTCTTTGTACCTCATCCCAGCATAGCCATATTAAATCTCCCTTTTCATTATTTATGGGGTTTGTTTTTCTTTTTTCATTGGCTTATCAAGGACAGGTGGCTGAGCCTGGCTTGCTAGGGCCTCCAAGAACACAGGCTCCCACCCTAACTCAGTAATATTATCCACCTACAAAGCGATAGACTAGAACTGGAGTTACAGATGTTTGTCAGCTACCACATGGGGCCTGGGGACTGAGCCTGGGTCCTCTGTAGGAACAGCAGACGCTTTTTTTTTTTTTTCCCCTGGCGATGCTGGGGATAGAACCAAGGTCCTTGAGCCTGCTAAGTGGATGCGCTGTCACTGAGCTAGCCCCAGCTCTGTGCCATGATTTTCCTGATCTGTGAAACCCGTCCTGGCCTCATTTCCAACTGAACCTCAAACCCCACTCTACCCTGGCTGCCTGACCTGAGGTCACCCTGTCATCTGAGGAAACCTGAGGAGGTTTTTGTTGTTGTAGTTTTGTTTTGTGTTTTTTTTTTTAGATTATTTATTTATTCTTTATTCTTTATAGAGCATTCTGCCTGCATGTGTTCCTTTGCACCAGATCTCATTATAGATGGCTGTGAGCCACCATGTGGTTGCTGAGAATTGAACTCAGGACCTTTGGAAGAACAGCCAGTGTTCTTAACCTCTGAGCCACCTCTCCAGCCCTGTGTTTTGGTTTTTGGAGTTTTTTCCTGAGCTGTGCCAGGCAATATTTTATCCATTACATCCTACAAAGCTACACACTTTGTCCCCTCTGGAAGAGCTTTGGGTTTTTTTCCCCCTCTCTTTCTCTCTTCATTACTGGGGAATCTACGGCCTCTTGCATGCTGGGTACCAACTCTTCTACTGAGCTCTACCCAAGTCTCTTATTTAGTTATTTTTTTTAAGTTTAGATTGAGTTGTCCAAGCTGACCTTGAACTCACGCTGTAGCCAACAGGCTTTGATCCGTAGCACCCCAAGTCTGTGTGCCACCAGGGCCTGGCTTTCCATGATGGATTTTATGTGTTTTGTTGAGAACAGGGACTCACTATATAGCTCTGACTGACCTTGAACTCACAGAGATCTGCCTGCCTCTGCCTCTAGAGTGCTGGGATCAAAGGTGCATGCCGCCGCCACCCGGATTTGTTGTGATTTTGTTTTGTTAGGTGAGGTCTCATTGTGTACTGCTGGCTTGGCCTGAAACTCTCTAGGCTGGCTTCCCTGAAGGATTTTTAACCGGGGAAAAAAAGCAGTGGTCCAGTCAGACCCAGGGTGGCCATTTGGAGCTGCTGAAAGGGGAGCAGAAGCTGGCCTCCTGAGAAACCTCATATCCGCACGAATGGACAAGCAGGTCAGGACCACAGTCGACAGCTGCAGCCTCGGCCCTTACCTTATAACTCTGGGCGTCCTGCTGATCCTTTTCCAGAATACTCATGAAATACTTATTTGTCTGAGATAGGACCTAGTTAAACAGCCCAGGCTGATCTCAAATTCATGATCTCCCTGCCTAACCCTCCCAGGTTCTGGGATTACAGACATATATGCCACAGTGCCCAGTGAAGTCACACTTTCTATATTTTCATTTGGCCTTTTAGATAATGTCTTACCGCATGGCTGGCTAGAATTATACACACGGGCCACAGTCCTTAGCTTGAAACCACACGTCGTAGCTTTGAAATGCTGTGGGGTATTGACCAGAGACGACTGCTCAGACATGGGTTTAAGCCAATAGAAAGTCTTGATTAACCAGGTGTTCAGGATCCCAGTGTAGCCGTGAGCTACCCTTTGTCAGTGTGAGCTTTTAAGCACAAAAGCCATGTTCTGCGTTGACATACTTCAGTTGACAAGAATAGTTAGCCAGAAGCAGAACTACAGAAGCCAAAAGGCAAGGCTTTAGAGACTTTCCCAGAACCATGACTTTGATGGATTAGGTCTTTGTTTTAGTTTGGGCAGGTGGCGCTGTCTACATGCTCAGTTTTCCGGCATGAATTGGCACTTCCGTGCTAGGTGAAGATCTGAGGGCCTGTAATGAAACAACTACTCTCAGACCCTAGTTATCCCGCACTCTCCAAGATGCTGCTGAAGTCGTTAGTTCTGGCAACATCCACACTCTTTAAGACCTATTGCCTTAAGATTCTAGGTGTCTGTTCCTTGAAGTCAAAGATGCTCTGATCAAAACAGATGCTCCAAGCAGGACATGGTGGCATACGCCTTTAATTCCAGAGCATGGAAAGCTGGAGCAGGCAGATCTCTGTGAGTTTGAAACCATCTTGGTCCACATTGAGTTTCAGGACTGCTGGGGCCATGTAGAGAAACCCTGTCTTTATCTTGGCCAGAGCCTCATAGCCACTTCCCCCTAAGCTTCCTACAGATCCACTATGTTCCTCTACTAACACACCCGCATGCACACCCACACCACTCAAGATAAATCCTAGTGGTGCTTACAGATTGGTCTGAACCTGCCGCAGGAAGAGTGACAGATCTGCAGTCCCATCCAGCAGAATAGCTCACAGGTAGGCCAACTCTGTAATGTAATAGTTTAGAGAAAAATATGTCTCTTCTATTGCTATAATAAAGCACCATGACCACAGGCAACCCACAGAAGAAAGAGTTTATTTGGACTCAAGTTTCCAGAGAGTTAGAGTCCATGATGTGTGGAGCAAATGCAAATGCATGGTAGGAGAAGGAAGCTGAGCGCTCACATCTTGAACCACAACGCCCAAAGCAGAGAGAGAGAGAGAGAGAGAGAGAGAGAGAGAGAGAGAGAGAGAGAGAGAGAGAACTAGAAACCACGTGATGAATCTTAAACTTCTCAAAGCTTGTCCCAATGCCATATTCCCTCTCCCGAGGCCTCTCCTCCTAAATCTACCCAAATAGCGACACGAACTGGGGACCACGTATTCAAATGCTGGAGATTATGGGGGACACCTCATTCAGAACTACCACAAATGTTTTAGGCTTTGCAGACAAAAGGTGCCTGTCACAAGCACTGAACTTTGCCACTGCAATGCAAAGGCTGGCATTTGCGACACAGAGTGGAACAGATGAGCCTTTGCTGCGATATAACTTTATTTCTAAAAGCCAGGCAGTAAGCAAGAAGTGGTCTAACCCCTGTTCCACTACTAACAGAGTAACAGTTATTTTTTTTCCTTCTTATAGTAAATGAAGCTAATGAGTTTTCTGACAGATGGAAAGAGCATTTAACATTAACAGTTCTATATTGTTATGTGGAATCTTTGGGAAAAAAAATCTACATGCTATAAATGTTTTTTTCTCAAGAGCAGGCAGAGAGCCCAGCCAATCTTAAATAAACACAGCTTCAACATTTTTTTAAAATGTAAAATTATATCAATATATTGCTGAAACTGGACCAACTTCCTGCCTTCGAATGAGAAATATTTGAAATTGTTGTGCAGCTGAAATCATTTTAAAACACAAATATGCACATATGTTTCAAAACAGTAAGAAAAATGCTAAGGCAGCAAAACAAGAAGTCAATTTCAGATTGTATGAGTTATATCCACTGATTTATTACTTTACTATCTCTTGGTTTTAGTTCTTTATATATATATATAAAGATATATATATATATATATATCACAATCTGGACCCCACCAGACCAGAGGAACTGTCCTGGCTTAAACATAAAAGCCAGTCCAGTCCAGTCTCCAGAGTTTCCCATTTTGAGGAAAGGAAGGCTTGAGACAGGGTCTTGCTTTGTAGCTCTGGCTGGTCTCAAACTTGTGGGACACCAAACTTGATGACTTGTGGGTCTCAAACTTGATGGACACCACACCTGTCCATCTTCCACGTGCTAGGATGAGCGGCCATGTTGGCTGCTTTTCCCCTTTTCAAAAGGATTATCTGTTAGATTATTGCCAATGGAGGCTTCTCCCCTTCCCTCTTTTTTTGAGACAGGGTCTCTCTCCATAGCCCTGACGGACCTGGAACACACTGTTTAGACCAGGTTGGCCCCAGACTCACAGAGATCTGCCTGCCTTTGCCTGGGCGCTGGGATTTACCTGTGCCCCCACGTCCGACTCTCTTCCTTTAAAAAATTAATTAGCCTTTTGACAAATGCCTGTGTAAGATGAAGTAAAGCCGCTTGGAAACTGGCTGTAGAAGTCAGAGCTTAGATTGGCTGTGTACATCACTTGGTTGTTTGTGGAATCTGCCAGCCTCTTTATTAGAAAGCATAGTTTATGGGAATGGGTGTTGTACCTGTACCTTGTAGATTTCAGCGAGTCATCATGTGGGTGCTGGGAATCAAACCTGAGTCCTCCTCAAGGGCAGCCAGTGCTCCTACATATAGCGCCATCTCTCACCCTAGCGGGGATGCTCAAGTCCCATTCAGAATGGCAAACAGGAGACACGCCAGAAGCAGTGGAAGAGAAGGAACAGATAGGAGCCCACTATAGAGGGTCCTCTGAGAAGCCCCACCCAATGGGGGATCAGGTCCTCTGAGAAGCCCCACCCAATGGGGGATCGAAGCAGATCCTGAGACTCACAGCCAAACTTTGGGTAGAGCACAAGGAGTCTTATGGAAGAACGGGAGGAATAGAAGGACTTGGAGGGGGCAGGAGCTCCACAAGGAGAACAACAAAGCTAAAAAAATCTGAGCAGTGTTGGGGGGAGGTCCTGAAGAGACTGATGTACCAACCAAGGACCATACATGGAGAGGACCTAGACCCCTTGCTCAGATGTAGGCTATAGGCAGCTCAGTCTCCATGTGGGTTCCTGAGTAAGGGGATCAGGGGCAGTCATTTCCCCCTGGCAATGTGGCCTTGCCAGGCCATAGAGGAAGAGGATCCAGGCAGTCCTGATGGGACTTGATAAGCTAGGGACAGATGGCAGGAGAGGAGAACCCCCCCTTTCAGTGGGCTAGGGAAAAGGGATGGAGGGGAAGAGGGAGGAATGGAGGAACTGAGAGGAGTCGAGGGAGGGGGCTACAATCGGGATATAAAATGAATTAATTGTAAAAAATAAAATAAATTTATAATAAAAAAGAGCCATCTCTCTGAGCCCCATCTGCACGTTTCTTTCAAGCAGTGGTCAGTCTTCCCACATTGAATCTAACTTAGAAGTCTCTACCCAGAAACCATGTCATGTAATCAAAACATTGTTCCTAATACCATGGTGGGAGGTACCATTTAATGGAAACTGCTTCTGTTTAGAACCCTATTTCAAGGTTGTCTTTAATTTGTGGGCTAAAAATATATATTTACTTTTTATGCACATATGTGTGATTTACCTGCATGTGTGTCTGTGCACTACCTGTGTGCTTGGTACCCACAGAGGCCATAAGGGGACATTGGATTCCCAAGTACTAGAGCTACAAATGGTTGAGAGATGCCATGTGGGTCCTGGAAACGGAGCCCAGGTCTTCCGGGACAGCGCACACACGCGTGCAAGCACATGTGTGTGTAGATATGTGCACAAGTGTAGTTCACAAGTGGAGGCCAGGGAAAACATATCCCCCCTGAACGAAACTGGATACACACACGCACACGTTCACGCACATGCATGCATGCATGCACGCACGCACGCACATACCACCTGCCTGCAATGCCTGAAGAGGCCAGAAGAGGGAATCACACAACCCCTGGAACTGGAGTTACAGATGGTTGCGAGCTGCCATGTGGGTACCAGGAATGTGTTTGAATACAGGTTCTCTCCAAGAGAAGTTAAGTGTCCTTAACTCATGTACCACAACACTGTGTAATTGAGGGTGACCTTAAACATCTGATCTTCCTGCCTCCGTCTTCCAGTTTATGAGGAGTGAGGACTCTAATCAGAGCTTCAAGCCCATGAAGCAAGCAAATTACCAATTGATCTATAGCCTCAGACCAGGAAAAAGTAACTTTAAGAAAGTGTTGAATATTTTTACTTTTGAAAGTTTTTTTCTTTTTAATTTTTTTTTTCAAGACAGGATTTCTCTATGTAGCCCTGTCTGTCACGGAACTCGCTCTGTCAACCGGAGCTGGCCCCCAGCTCACAAAGATCCACCTGCCTCTGCCTCTGAGTGCTGGGATTAAAGAGGTGTGCCAGTACTGTCTGTCACTTTTGAAAGTTTTTAATAAATAAAATGAATACACTAAGATAAACTACTTTAAGCTTGGCATGGTGGTGCACACCTGTGATCTTTGCACTGAGGGAAGCAGAGGCAGGCAGATCTCTGAGTTCAAGGCCAGCCTGGTCTACAAAGCAAGTCCAGGACAGCCAAGGCTACACAGAGAAACCCTGTCTCAAAAAAACAAAGGGAACAAACAAACAAAGAAAAAAATACATTATAGTTATTAAATAACTAGATAGTGGAAATTTCAATTTACGTCATTTGTGTGTGTGTTTATGGGGGTGGTGAGGAAATTGCAGATAATAATTGAGTATTAGAGGACAAAGAAATTAAATTAACTTCCCCTGCTCTCGACCCGTGGTTTCCCCGTCCCTGTCTAAGCATGACAAGAATGCAGGACATGACTACACAAAGCATGCCTTATCATAGAGGCCCAAACAGCATTTTGGCTTGATGGATAGCCAAGGAAAGAAATGCTATCTGTGGATGGCTCCTCTGCCTGCCCAGTCAAGTTTGTTATCAGCAGAACCCTGTCAGGACCTGGTTTCCGATATTACCCGGCAGTGGGCAGCAAGGAACTTCATTTCGTGTCTCTGTGAAGCGGAGCTTGCTTCAGGTCCTTCCTAACCTTCAAATCCTTTGAAAGTCCTGCCCTAGAGCTATCCTGAAGTTTCTGGGCATTAAACTAGCTCAGGTGGGTAGCCAGGACCCAGTCCTGAGACTATGGGGTGGGGGGGGAGTCCTCCTCACTTGTCACAGTCATAATATTTTCCTTCTATCATATTAAGCCAACCAAACAAGTTATCTGCTGTTGATTTAAATTTATCTGTGTAGTGTGTAGCCTGGAACTCACTCTGTAGACCAAGCTGGCCTGGAACTTAGAGATCTGCCCACCTCTGCCTCCTGATTGCTGGGATTAAAGTGCCTGGCTGATGCTCTTTTTTTAATGCTAGATCTATTTGAAATTCTGCAGTGCTGAAGCATGTTTCTCCCACCCCAAGCTAGATTCAAACTATATACAGCTGAAGCTAACCTTGAACTCCTGATCCTGCCTCTACCTCCCACAGGCCACAGCACCTGGACCGACCGTGCTATCTGCTAAGCTACACCTGTAGCCCTGAAGTGTGTATACTATGTCCACACACCTAAACAAAACAGGTAATTAAAACACTGCTAGTGTTCAGAGCCACCATGTTTGGGGCAAGGCAAGAAGTTTCAGCAATGACTCAAACCGCTGCTAAGCAGAAGTTCACTGGATGGGCTAACAGTCTCGGCAACTTGACAGGTAAAGCGTTTGCTGCGGATGGAAGCGTGAGTGAGAGCGCCCACCTGCACGCTCTCAGGGCCCCCTGCGTCACCCAGCGTGCACTCTGCCGTAGCTGCTTTCTTTCTTGTCTCCCTGATTACGCAGAGCAAGGTCCTTAAAAGCAGGGATTGTGCTGGCTTCAGTGCAAAATCAGAGTCTGACCTATAGTAAGAACCTCATAAATAATCGTTGGATGGCTGCTGAATAAATAACCAGCCGTCCTCACTTATTGATGTGCCCCGAGCAGCTGAAGCAGGCAAGGGGACTCAAGCACCTCCAACACGGCAGAAGCGGAGCTTGCTTCAGGTCCTTCCTAACCTGGTTCCTGAGCAAGCACGGGCTTTCTTCAAACTACCGTAGGTGGAACCCTCAGAAGTTTCCACTCAATAATTTCCCTGTAGTAAGACATATACACATGTATAGCATATGTTTGCCTATGTGCAGCACCAATGAACAGATTTCTTAATATCCCGGGATGGCCTCAAACTTGCTCTGTAGCAGAAGATGACATTGAACTTTTTTTGTTTTTTGAGAAACGGTTTCTCTGCGTAGCTCTGCTATCCTGGAACTCACTCTGGCCTGGAACTCACAGAGATCCCCCTGCCTCTGCCTCCCAAACGCTGGGATTAAAGGCTTGCGCCACTACCACCTGCCTGACTTTGAGCATTTAAAAAATAATTATTTTGTTTTACATGTGTGGGTGTTTTGCCCACATTTATGTCTGTGCAACACTTGCATGCCTGGCCATTAACAGAAGAGCGTAACAGATTCCCTGGGACTGGAGTTACAGATGCTTGTGAACTGCCAAAATTTTTATTTATGTTTCTATGTATGAGCGTTTTCCTTGGCCAGAAGAGGGTGTCAGATTTTCTGGAGCTGGAGGTACAGATAGCTGTGAGCCACCACAAGGTTGCTGAGACCAAGCCTCCGTCCAACAGAAAGGCAGGCCGTGCTCTTAGCACTCAGCCAACGAACCATCTCAGGCCATGATACATGACATTAAGACATTATATGTGTTACATATAGGTGCTTATATACATATAGGTATGTATATCCTTACAGCAGAAAACAGCATCAGACAGCTGTGAACTTCCCTGTAGGTGCTGGGAATTGAACTCAGAACATTTGGAAGAATAGTGAGTGGGGGTTTTGCTTGTTTGTTTTGGTTTGTTTTTGGTTGGCTTTACTTTTTTCTTCTTTTTTAAAGATCGATCGATTTATTTATTTATTTATTTATTTATTTATTTATACAATATTCTGCCTGCATGTGTGCCTATACACCAGAAGAGGGCACCAGATCTCATTGATGGTTATGAGCCACTAACGTGGGTGCTGGGAATTGAACTCAGGACCTTTGGAAGAGCAGCCAGTGCTCTTAATCTCTGAGCCATCTCTCCAGCCCCTTTCTTTTTTCTTTAAAAACAAAAACAAAAAAACTTTATTTTTTAGACTTTACTTTTTATTTTGTGTGTGCAAGTGTTTTGCCTGTGTGGATATCTGTGTACCGTGCATGTGCCTGGTGGCCACAGAAGTCAGAAAAGGACATGGGATTCCCTGATGGTTGTGATTGTGAGCCACCACGTGGATGCTGGGAATCGAACCCGTCCTCTTCAGAGCAGTGCGTGCTCTTAAACTCAGCCATCTCTCCAGCCTCATGACACTTTTTTTTAAAAGAAAACTTTTTAAATTTTATCTATTTTGATCACATTTCCTCCTCCCCCAATTCCTCAAAGATTTTCCCCTACCACCCAACTTTGTTTTTTTTTAACCCCTCTCTTTAAAAATAAACAAGTAAAAGACAACTAAAACAAAACAAGAAACATATACAAAAAAAAAAAAAAAAGCTCCCCAAATGGAGCTGCACACCTTTAATCCCAGCACTCCGGAAGGGAAACAGAGGCAGGAGGATCTGGGAGTTTGAGGCTAGGCTGGTTTACAAAGTGAGTCCAGACACAGCCCATCGTGGTGGCCTCCTTCCTCCTCTCTTCCTGCTTGTCTGTCTGCTTCCCATGATTCTCCTGAACCCAAAGCCTGAGGAACCTTAGCCACGCCTACCCCATTCTGCCCTCTCCAGCTTTTAGGCCAATCAACCAATCAGGAATAGTGTCTTAGGCAGGTTTACACAACAAGGATAGGGCAATAACCAGATCTTGAGGGCCAGTAATTAGCATCAAAATACAAGCATCAGACTAACCCCCAACACGTCTTACTGAGACCCTGGAAGCTACGTCTGAGGTTGTCTATCACAGAAGACATAAGATCCAAGGCAAATTCCATCCTTGTGTGCTCTGTGTACTGCCCCTGAGCTATGCCCTACGGACAGCTTCAGGGACCTCACAGAATCATATTAACTGGTTCTTACCTGCTGCCAAGCTCTGCGTTCCACTCTATACCTTTCCACGTGACTCTGATGCCAACTGTGGGAACTCATGTATCAGGATGTTTCTAAACCTGCACACCTTTGGCGCCCTCTAGAAAGCATAGCAATGCTGTTTGCTTCTTTTTTTTTTCTGGGAACAGAGGATGCTCCTCAAGGAGATGAATAGTAAATGACATGCAGGCATCTGGAATGTCTCTTTTCTCCTTCTTCTTCTTTCTTCTCCTTCTTCTCTTGGTTTATTTGAGACAGGGTTTCTCTGTTTAGGCTTGGCTGTCCTGGACTCACTTTGTAGACCAGGCTGGCCTCAAACTCAGAGAGATCTTCCTGCCTCTGCCTCTCTGAGGGCTGGGATCACAGGTGTGCACTCTACTTCTAAAGAAAAACCCTGGTTATATCCTGCACAGTCTTCATGACAGATATTTCATACCCATTACATGTCACCAAGAGGTGTATCTGAAATGGATGTCTCCCTGTAAAATCCCCAAGCTTGTTACTTGCCCAAAACACATAATTCTCCCCCTCATACCAGGGATTTGTCCCTCCTTTCTTTCTTTATGGCACTAAGAATTGAACCAGGGACAACAGAATAATACAGAAAAATACCATCTTTCTGTAAGAGGATCAGAAACCATGCCCAGAGTAATTTCTTCTTTTCTTCTTCTATTTTTTGGGGGGTGGGGTCGTCAGAGTCTTACTAGGTAGCACTGGCTACCGTGAACACTACAGAGCGCTGCCTACCTCTGAGTGCTGAAATTAAACGCATTTAACACTACGTCTCATTTCAAGTGCCACTAAATCTCATTTCCAGTTTGTAGCTTGAGCCCATCTATGCACTGTATCTGCTATGAGACAAAATATCTTCTTGTGAACTTGGACTGAACATGCCCAAAAGATGCAATGATATAAACTCAGTCACTAACGGTCAGGGTTGGGCCCAACTGTGAATTTACTTATATAAATGTCAGCATGTGCCAGGTGTGGTGGTGCATACCTTTCGTCCCAGCAACTCAGGAGGCAGAGGTAGGCAGGTCACTGAGTTCGAGGCCAGCTTGGTCTACAAAGCAAGTCTAGGACAGTCAGGGCTACACAGAGAAACCCTGTCTCATAAACAAAATGAAACAAAAAGTCAACATAGATAGCCAGGGTTATACGTAAAAACCCTGTCTTAAAAAGAAGAAAAAAAAAGGTCACCATGGGCTGCAGGTATGACTCAGTGGTATCCTGCTTGCTTAGTTTCAACCCCCAGTATCATCCTAATACTTTTTAAGCCATTAGCACCGTGAGTTAAACCTTGAAGATATTAGGATAATGAATATTGCTCACTGACTGTGAAAAGGCATACTGAAGAGGAGACCAGCTCAGGCTCTGACAGTGTGCACCAAAGCAGCAGCTTTTTAAAAAACGACAGGATACACAAACCAGCTGGTAGAATGCACACTGCACAAACTCCGGTCAATAGGGATGAACAAGTGGGGCATCACAGAGAATGAACACTATACACACACCGGGCTTTACGACCTATGTTCTTCCCCAAGTCTGCCGCTGTGAGACAGACTCATTTAACAAAAATGGCCACAGTCACAATGGCCCATGCCTTTAATCCAAGTACCCGGGAGGCAGAGGCAGGTGGATCTCTGTGAGTTTGGGGCCAGCCTGGTCCACAAAGCGGGTCCCAGGACAGCCAAGGTTACACTGAGAAACCCTGCCTTGAAAAACCAAAAAAGAAAAAGAAAGACAAAAACTATAAAAAGAAACCAATAAGAAGAAACAAACTCCAAGACAAGAAAACATCAGACAGGGGTGAATGATTCCGGGTATGTAAACCACAGTGAGAGACTCTTTTCATTTTTTCTTTCTTTCTCTTTCAGGTTTTTCTCTTAGATGTGTGTACGTGACTATGTGGGTGTGAGTGTGCACATATGAGCGCAGGTGCCTGAAGAGAGCAGGGGCATCAGATGCCCATAAAGCTGCAGCAACAGCAGCTGCCCTACTGGGAACCGAACTTGGGTCCTCTGCAAGAGCAATTAGAGCTCTTAACCGCTAAGCCATCTCTCCAGTTTCATTTCATTTTATTTTTTGAGATAGGCCATAGTTGGCCTGGAACTCATTAGGTAGACCAGGCTGGCTTCTGCCTCACAGAGGTCCACCTGCTTCTGCCTCTGGAGTTCTGGGATCAAAGGTGCAGGCCACCATGCCCTCTGACACAGCTTCTTAAGAATCCCTCCCAGCCCTGAACTTGTTTTGTAGCTGACATTGACCTGGAACTCCTGATCCAAAGGTCCTCCCCTTTCCTATCCCTGGGATTCCAGCCATACCCTGGCTGAATTTCGAAGTTTCTAGATCATAAACCCATATCAGGCACTGGGCAAACTATGAAACGTCTGGTCTCAGAAACATAACACAAAATTAAGACCATCATGAGAAATCATTTGAAAAAAGAAACGACCCACTTTATATCTAGCACTTCTCAATCTTGCTACTATTGATTTTTAAAATTTTTATATTTAAATTATATATTTCTGCTACCTCCTCAGAACCAGGCTCTCGCAAGTGTGTGCCAACATATCCCACATCGAAAAACAGCTAATATTTTTAAGTTTTTATAAATTTTATCTTAGGTATATGAGTGTTGTATCTGCATGTACACTTGCATGTCAGAAGGGGGCAACAGATCTCATTATAGATGGTTGTGAGCCATCACGTGGTTGCTGGGAATTGAACCCAGGACCTCTGGAAAAGCAGTGTTCTTAACCACAGAGCCATTTCTCCAGCCCCAACAACTAATATTTTTGTCTCAGGCAAGAAAAGTATTTCTGGACCCTGATAATAGTCCATTTGTAGCCCAGCAAGGTGGCACACGCCTGTAATCCCAGCACTCAGGGAGACAGAGGCAGGTGGATCTCTCGGAGTTTGAGGCCAGCCTGGTCTACATGGTGAGTTCCTGGACAGCCAGAGCTACACAGAGAAACCCTGAATCAAATAAACAAACAATAAAAGTCAAGTTGTAACTTGACCAGTGAGTTAATTTGTTTTGCAATGCTGAGGGCTGCATCCATGCCCTAGCATTGCAAGGAAGTACTCCACCACTGAGCCACATCACAGCTTCTTCATTTAGTCTGTTGTTGTTTTTCTTCCTTTTTTGTTTTGTTTCTCAAGACAGGGTTTCTCTGTGGTAGCCCGGGATGTCCTGGAACTCCCTCTGTAGCCCAGGCTGGCCTCGAACTCAGAGAACCTCCTGTGTCTACCTCCCAAGTGCTGGGATTAAAGACAGTTGCCACCACCACCCGGATAATGTAATTTTTTTTTCAGATGACATGTGATAAAAGACTGGCTTTAAAAACTCTCCATACTTTGATTTATTTCAAAACTTTTAACCTCTTTGTGTTTTTGAGATGGTTTCACTATGTATCAACGACTAGCCTGGAACTCACTATATAGACCAGCTTAACCTTGAACTCATAGAGATCTGCCTGCCTCTGCCTCCTGAGTGCTGCTGTGATTAATAAAGGCGTGTGCCACTAGGCCTATCTGGTATGTTTTTGTGTGATGTGGCTCACTAGGCAGCCACACCTGAGCTGGTCCATGCCTTGTTCAAGAAGACAAAGCCATTAACCAGCAGTAGGCATCACAGCAGCAGAAAAGCGTCACCACAGGGGGCTGGAGAGAGGTTAAGAGCACTGTCTGCTCTTCCAGAGGTCCTGAGTTCGATTCCCAGCAACCACACAGTGGCTCCCAACCATCTATACTGGGATCTGATGCCCTCTTCTGGCGTGCAGATAGAGCATTCACATATGTAAAATAAATTTTTTAAAAAACGTGTCACCACAGCTTCAGAGTGCTGCCCCAGGACTTAAACACCTTTCCAGGGGCAGAGTATTTAAGTCTATGAGAGAGCACTTGCCCAACAAGAACAAGTCCTGGATCTAACACCCGCCACTGAGAAAACCAAAACCAAACGAAATCAAGACTCTGCTTTTTTGCTTTTTAAATGAAGTTTACCACTTTTCTTATAACTTAATTTTATTTTATGTGCATTGGTGTGAGGGTGTCAGGTCCCCTGGAACTGGAGTTACAGACAGTTGTGAGCTACCACGGGGTTGCTGGGAATTGAACCCAGGTGCCCTGGAAGAGCAACCTGTGCTCTTAACTGCTGAGCCATCTCTCCAGCCTCTTCGATTTCTTTTTTTTTTTTTTAATGGCTTCTTTTTTCCTGTAGACTGCACAAAATTAGGTATCTTTTTATTGCAGTACTAGGATTGGACCCAGGCCCTTCCCAATGACAGCCAATGAACTGTATCTCCAGTGGTGCACACCTTTAATCCCAGACCCTTGGGAAGCAGAGGCTGTCAGATTTTTGTGAGTTCGAAGCCAACCTGGTCTACATAGTGAGATCCAGGGCAGCCAAGGCTACACAGAAAGACCCTGTCTCAAAACCAACCAACCAACCAACAGACAAAAGCTTTAACTCTTCAAAGACCAGAAAAATCAATTGATAAAAGCTTCCTGTTTAGTTATTGTTCAAGAGGCAGAAAGACGGGTGACCTCACTGCCTTTTGAAACTGTATTAAAATTAAAGGAAGACAAGGGGATTTTTTTTAAGTCCACTTTGGATACTTTAACACAAGGAAGGTCTATGAAAGTGGCTCCTAGCATACCCTTCATCCGCTGCCGTCTTTCCTGGTCATTTGACACTTTAATTGTGACCTGGCTGCAGAGTGGGTGAAAAAGCAGGCTGGCTTGAGACCTGTTCCAGCCAGCTCCTTCCTTCTAGAAAATCTTCTGAAAGCCGAACAACCTAGAAATAGCACCGTTAGTCAGGTGTGCACTTCCCGCCAACTAAAGTCTGGGCATAAACAAGGTGAAAGAATGTCAGCAGGACATACGTTTCCAGGCTGCTCTGAAAGGGCTCTTGGAAGTGACTAAGAAAAGCAGGGGAGTATTTTGAGCTTCGCCCAAAGGACTTGTTTTAAAAGCTCAGAATAGGGTATTTCTGTGTGTAGAATTGTCAAATAGCAGACCAGACAGGGATACATCCCCGCCCTTGCTCACGGGCTCTTTTAGAGGGGCTCATTTAACTTCCTTCAGTTGAGCAAACAAGGGGACCCTAATAAACTCGCAATTCATCTCAGTGTTTGTGTGCACACAGCTCCCAGCCTTTGGAAGTACAGTCTTAGATTTAGGGAGCGCCTTCCATGACCGTGTAGTTGGCCAGGTCCCCAGGATTCCTTATGAAACGCCTGGCAAGGGAAAGACTGATGTGCTGACGACATATTCTTGCCTTCTCTTCATCGAAGGCTCCCACCCAGCGTCAGCTCCTCAGCAGGAAAATGAGGAGGCCTCAGGGCCAACCTTGATCCACTCAGAACGGAGGAGAGGCCCACAAAACCCCTCAGGACCCACCCTAAAACCTGAACCAGTCTTTTGAACCACAACACCCAGCCTCCACTACATACGGTAACCTAACAAAAGTGACAGCACTGTGGGGAGACCGTCCCCGAGTTTCACAGAATTATTCACCGTAAGAACGAGCAGTTGACACCCAAAACCTTCCGGCCGATTCACGGCTACTAGGTCAGTGTCTCTCGGCTGGCAAAGCGGGCCGAGGGGGCGGCCTGTCGTCGGAATCCTCCGCGGCCGGGTCGTTCTCCTCGCCAGACTCCACGTAGATGGGCCAGTCGTCCGTGTCGCTCTTCTCGTGGCTTTCCACCAGGCTGAGGTTGACCGGCACCAGCTCGTCCTCCTCCTCCTGAGCATCCGTGACACAGGTGCAGCTGTCACACAGCCCGAAGCGCCGCAGCCCCTGGGACAGGTGGCTCGTGAAGGTCCTTCGGCAGCCTTTGCAGATCATCGGACGGGTGGACCTGTGGACCTGCCACCACGAGGGGTCAAATGTCACCGGCTGGAGAGATGGCTCAGCGGCTCAGAGCGCCTGCTCTGCGAACCGGACGTAACGCAGCTCCCCCCACCCCACCCCAGAGCGCTGGTTCTGGTGGGGATACAGCTTACTCTGCATCCTTCCCGGGAGAAGAGACCAACAGTCCGCCGGCCCCGCCAGTTCCGGCCTCGTGTCAGTCCCCTGAGCAAAAGCTAAGCTTTTTAGAAAAAGGAGCCTGATCCTATGCCAGCGTGAGCTTTCTAAGCGCCGCCAGCCCGCCTCTAATCCGGTGCAAGAGAAACCGTCCCACACTTCTCTAAAACACCTCCAGGGGACAGAGAAGTGAAAGACAGGCCCACCCTCCCATCAGGAAACAGACGAGGCCGACACTTACGCTCAGGGCATGGCTCCGAAGGTGCTCCTGGCGCGTGAACCTCTTCCCGCAGGTCTCACAGGGATAAGGCCGCTCGCCCGTGTGGGAGCGGATGTGCCGCTTGAGGATGCCCTTCTGTTTGGCAGTGTAGGGACAGAAAGGACACTTGTGGAGCTTGATGGGAACCACCAGCACGTCACCTGAGGGACCCGACAGACCCAATTAGCTGTAAATAGCCACAGCTGCCCTGCAGGGTGGGACTGGGACCCCCCCCCATCACCCCAGACAGAGAGGTCATGGATAGCCTCTACCTGCTAGGAAGCAGCAAGATTGACCAGTACAAGCTCTGCTTTGTCTGGCTCCCAAGAGGTCAAAGATCAAGTCTGCTAATTGGGCTCCCTCCACCCCTTCCCTATGCCTAGAGATTGAACTCAGGGCTGTGAGTGTGGAACACAAATGTTCTTTCACCAAGCCTCATCCCCTCCCACCCAGCTTTTTGTCATGAGCTTTAATGGCTGACACATTCCTCTAGCCCATGAAAGGTTTTTGCTATTGTTTAAGATCTACTTTTTATTTTATGTTTAATTCATGTAAATGGGCATGTCTGTGTACTGATGACACGTGTGTACAGCTATACCCATGGGGGCCAGAAGAAGGTGTTTCCTTGGACCTGAAGTTATAAGCCACCTGACATGAATGCTCTGGGACCAAGCCTGGATCCTTTGGAAGAGCAGTCTTAAGCTCTGAGCCGCCTCTCCAGCCCCATGTTCTGTGAGTTTTACAAACATTCTGTGGTATCCCAAGACTATTTCTGTGTTCTCGGCAGGCAGCTCCGCTGTAACACACAGTTTGGTTCATCCCGGCGTGAGCTGTGAACAGCCAACCAACGTTCTGTGCGATAAAGACCAACGTGCAACCGAAACAACGCACAGGCTCTCACGTGGAAATACCAGGAAAACCACCTAGGCATGCTTATTATAGAAACACTAAGTGACACCCGGCGTGCCAGCCTTGATCTTCTCGAACCCACAGGCCTATCATTAAAGCCAAGAGCAGCCGCTGTGGCTCCGTCCCAAGAACTGGAGGGTTACCGTGCTGGGCTGACTTGAATGAGCAACGTTCTCCAGAGGTTCATGTATGTGACCCCTGGGTCTCTGCTTGGTAGTACTGTTTGGACATAGTGCCCGGCAACCGGATTCTTTAAAGATTAAGTAGTTTACGTGGGAATAGAGGAAAAGATAGGTGGGAATACCAGTGCCATAAGGCAGAGTGACTTTTTTTTTTTTTGTTCTAGGGTATTTATGTTTTAAACATGATGAGCCTTCCCATTCCTTTTTGTTGTTCTTTTTGGTTTTTCAAGACAGGGTTTCTCTGTGTAGCTCTGGCTGTCCTGGACTTGCTTTGTAGACCAGGGTGGCCTCCAACTCACAGAGATCAGCCTGCCTCTGCCTCCCCAAGTGCTGGGATCACAGGCGTGCGCCACCATGCCTGGTTTCCCATTCGGTTTTGTTTACAGTTTAAGCATTCAAACTTAATGTGTACTACCTTCATTTTAAGGATTTAAAAAGATTTAAGGATTTAAAAATTGTTGTATGTTCATGGTGTTTGTGTAAACTCGGGCACACGTGTAGGAGCTTCGGTGCACACGTGGAGGTCAGAGGGCAACCATTGGGAACTGGTTCTCTTCCTTCACTGTGGGTTCTGGGGTGGAACTCTGGTCATTGGGTAGAAATGACAAGCCTTCTTCCCCACTGAGCCATCCCACTGCCCACCATCTTTGTTACTAAACTAAGCCAAGGCCTGTGCTAGCCCTTCCTGAACATGTGTGGCACTTTCATCCCCTGGGAGCCCTTCTAAACACCGAAGAGCACCCACCTCGGTAATGCCGAAAGGAATATTTGTTATGTGAACACAGACTTTGGAAGAGTTTTGGTTTTGCGTTTGTGTTTGTTTAGTTTGGAAAGCCGGTGGCAGGGTCCTTCTATAGCTCAGGCTGGCCTTGAACTCACTATGCACCCAAGGTCCTAAATTCTGATCCTCCACCTCTCAAGTGCTGGGATGGTAGGCATGAACTACCATGCCCTGATGGACTTTCTTCCTTGTCCTTTTATCCCAAACATTAACAACTCCTCACACAGCCTTACATTCTGTCAGGGATGATAATAAATAACTGAGGGATGATTTAGGAGACATAGGGCATTATCAGCAAACACAGCGTCCCTTTATGTATTTGTATATTTTTGTATTTTATGTGTATGGATGTCTGGCCCACATGTCTGTGTTCTATGTACATGCAGTGCCTGTGGAGGCCAGAAGAGGGCGCTGGGTCCTCTGGAACTAGAGTTACAGTTGGTAGGCAGCCGTGTGGTGATGAAAACTAAACCTGGGTCCTGTGCAAGAGCAAGTACTGTGAACTGCAAAGTCCTCTCTCCAACCACTTACTTGCTTTTTAATTTTTTTTTTTAAGACAGCATATCATTAAATAGCCCTTTTTGGCCTAGAATTTGCTATTCAGACCAGGGTGGCCTTGCACTCACAGAGATCTGCTTGCCTCTTCCTCCCGAGTGCTGTGATGAAAAGTGTGTGCCACAACAGCTAACAGTGTCACTTTATAGACAGGACTTGAGCATCGAGTGGATTTTTTTATCTAAGGGGAGTCTTGGAACCAACCCCTCATGGACATTAAAGGAGGACCATACTCTGAACAGGAAACACAAAGGTACACAAAGGGGGACCAAGAAAACAAAAACCAAAAACAACTCAGTGCAAGCATGAGGACCTGATTTTTTTGTTTGTTTGTTTGACTGATTGTTTTTGGTTTTTTAAGACAGGGTTCCGATGTGTAGCCCTGACTGTCCTGGACTCACTATGTGGAGCAGGCTGGCCTCCAAGTCACAGAGATCCCCCTGCCTCTGCCTCCCGAGTGCTGGGATTAAAGGTGTGCACCGCCACCGATGCCCAACAAGGATCCAATTTGTTTGTTTATTTATTCATTGATTTATCTATTTTGGGTTTCCTAGAGACAGGGTTTCTCTGTGTAACAGCCCTGGTTGTCCTGGAATTCTCTTTGTAGACCAGGCTGGCCTTGAATTTACAGCCATCTTCCTGGCTCTGCTGACATTAAAGGCCAGCGCCACCATGTCCTGGCTCTTGCGGACCTGATTTTAATCCTCAACACCTGTGAAAAAGCTGGGGGTGGCTACACACGCCTATAATCCCAGCCATGGAAAAAACAGAGATGGCTGGATCCCTGGGGGTCCAGGGTCACCGGCCAGCCAGCCAAAGCAAAATTAGCAAGCCCTAGACCAGCAAGAGACGCTGTCTCAAAAACCAAGGTAGGGACTAGAGAGGTGGGTGAGCAGTTCAGGGCACCGGTTGCTTTCAGAGGACCTAGGTTCAATTCCCAACATGCACACGATGGCTCACAACCATCAGTAACTCCTGTCCACGGAGATCCAACACCTTCTTCCGGCCTCTGCACACATAGGATGTACAGACATACATGCAGGCAAACGTTCATACACGTGAAATAACATAAAATAATTTGTAATTGAAAACAAGGTGGGGGACATCTCTTGTGCAACATCTAATACTGTCCTCTGCTCCCCACATGCATGCACACACACACATGCTACACAAGGAAACAACGTTTTATCTACAGCAAGCGCTCAGTGGATACCTAAGGGTCGTGCTGGCGGCCGCAGCAATGGTGTGGTGGTGGCAGTGGCGGATGATGGAGGCGACAATCATGATGATGGGCGAACGCAAGGCACAGAATGCACTGAATGTTGGTAGGGAGAATGCCGGTAACGGAACTCACCTGAGTCCTCTCTATACCAGTCATTCTGAACATCCACCACCGAGCTCATGGCCACTTCTGCCCCTTCCAGTCTTCCCTCCAAACCCTGAGAGAAGGGATGCTCTGAGTCCTCTTTGCTCTGGACAGCGCCGCTGCGCAGGAGAGCCTCCAGGAACTGCTTCACGTGGTAGTTGCTGTAAGTTAAATCTAAGGCCTGGTTACTGGGCAGGGCTTCCTCCACAGGGAGCAGCGGGGTGCCGTACTGCAGCTGTTCGCCAGCCTCCGCCTCCACTCTGGCAACACCAAACTCCACCTTAGGCTCAACCCGTCTGGGCACAATAGAGAGGTCACCGTCAGAGGCCTCAGAGCCCTGGCTGCCCTTCATCACCAGCTCCAAGGGATGGCAGTCTTCACAAGGGGACGCTCTTGTACAGTCCACGCTCCCTTCTCCCTCCACTGGGGACGAGACAAAGCTCTTGGCGCCACAGGAAGTGCCCTCCAGTCCTGAACTCGGACTTCCACCATCTATCTGATGAGCTGCAGCGGCAGCCGCCGCCGCCGCCACTGCCGCGGCCACAGCAGCCTCTTTCTCCATCTTCCGGCAAATGTCCAGGGACGACCTGATGTATGCCTTGCAGAAGTTGACCACGTCGTTCATCTGCAGGTAGCTGGCGGCTGACATAACTTCAATCACATTCTCGCCACACAGGTCCAGCTTCCCAGAGTAGAGGAAGTCTAAGATGGTGGAGAAGGCGTCGGAGGTGACGATGTCCAAGGAGGCTGTGCTGTGCCGCCCGCTGTCCTGAATGTAGTGGATGAGCAGGGCACGGAAGTAGCCACTGTTAGCAAACAAAATGTTCCTGTGGGCCTTGAAGATGCGCCCTTCCACGATGATGCTGCAATCACAGAAAAAGTCTCTTTTCCGCTGCTCATTCAACTCCCCCAAGAGCTTGGCGCAATAGGATTGCGCCTCCATCTCTCCACCAGCCGCTGCTGCCCTGGCCGGGCCTGGAGCTCTGCCAAGATTGTTTTTATTGAAGTTAATTCCCGCATTCCAACCTTAGGATAAGCTGTTCTCACTGTGTTTGGTTCTGATTTTCTGTTGCCCAGGCTGGCCCTGAATTTTCTACGCAGCCAAGAATGATCCTACTCCCAGGATTACAGGGGCCAGGTCACCATCCCCGAACCCAGGACTTCCTGCGTGCAAGGCAAACTACTCTACCCGACCAATCTAGATCCCTGCCTTCAACAAGTTCATACAGGTCATTTTTATATTTAAAACCACTGCCTCAGAGCTGGAGGGATGACCCAGCGGTAAGAGCACGCGCTGCTCTTGCACAGGCTGTGGGTTCAGTTCCCAGCACCCACACGTAGTTCTCTCCCATCCTTAACTCCAGTGCCAAGGGATCCCAAACCTCACTGACCTCCACGGGCACCAGGCACTCATGCCGGAACACACAACAAAGGCGTAGGCAAAACACATAAAGTGAAACAAATAAATCTAAAAAAAAAAAAAAAAAGTTTTTTTTTTTTAAAGCCAAACTAGGAGTTGAGTGGTGTTTTCACGATGCAGACTATTTTCAGTCTAACAAAGAGCAGTGCTCTCTAACAACATGTGGGCACAGTGGTTATGTTTTGCATGGATTCTTTATGTTTTATAAAAGCCCTGTGAGAGGAACAGCTGGTGGCAATCATCTGTGATAGTCAGGAGACTGAGGTAGGGGGGTCAGGAGTTCTGGGCCAACCTGGGATACAGAATGAGACCCTGACTATAAATAAATGGGGGTGGGGAACACGGCTCAGTGATTAACAACACTTGCTGCTCTTCCAGAGGCCTAGAGTTCGGTTCCAGCGCCCACACTAGGCAGCAGACAACCACTCCTAACTCTGGCTCCAGGAGAGTCAACAGCCTCTTTTGGTCTCCATGGGCACTCATATACATAAATAAAATATCTTCCAAAAAAAATGTAAAAACAACCGGCCAGACAGTGGTGACACATGACTTTAATCCCAGCACCTGGGAGGTAGAGGCAGATTTATCAATTTGAGGCCAGCCTGGCCTGCAGAGTGAGTTCCAGGACAACCAGGGCTACACAGAGGGACCCTGTCTCGAACAATAAATAAATAAAATAAAAACAACCATAATTTTAGTACTTGAGAGGCAGAGAGAAGAAAATCAGGAGTTGGTTGTCTTTGATGTTGTTTACACTTGTTTACATTGTGTGTATATATGTATGTACATATGTATGAATGTATGTATGTATACGGGCATGTAGGTGCCACAGTGCACGTGCAGAAGTCAATTCTGACCATCTGGGTTCTGGAAATGGCACTCATATCATCAGGCCCAGTGGCAAACGCCTTTACACTCTGGGCCATTTCATCATTCCCAAGGTTGTCTTTGACTTCACAGACGGTTCAATGCAACTTGGGCTAGCATCGAGGTCCTGTCTTCAACAAACAAAGGCTGGGGGTGTGGCTCAGTTGGCCGAGTGCCTGCCTAGCACTCATGAAGGCCTGGGTTCCATTGCCAGTCCCTCATAAACTGGGGGTAGTGGCAGATGCCAGACTAGTGAGGCAGAGGCAGGAGGATGAGGAGTTCAAGGCCATTGTCAGCTACACAGGTAGCTCCAGGTTAGCCTGGGAAATTATACCCTATCTTAAATAAATAAATACATTTTTGTAAGTCCTAACTTTGTCCCTATTTTTTCAATAGACAAATCAAAGATAAGGAACGACTAAGCTGTGACACAGTCAGACTCTATGTCCAGAGCCGATAGATCTTAAGCACTGCATTCTACTCTTATAAAATGAATAAAAAAATTAATTTTACAAATAGGCTCAGGTGGTACAGTTTCCTTCCCAGTATCCCAGTCTAGGTTTAGAATTAGCTCGTGGCCTCGGCTCGTATCTCGTGGAGAAAATGGTAGATCCCTTGGCCTGTCAGCACACTATCCCCTTCTAAGGCTGCTATGGAATCATTCTTCCCCTGCTGCTGGCCAATGTGCAAGCAGGTCCCATCCAGCTCAGTTTCCAGGTGTGTAGGCTGTCGGAGAGGCTACAACAGTCAACACATCTTACTCTCTGACCATCAGGGATTCAGAAATCGTGCAGCGGCTTGATCAGAGCTCATGAAGAACAATGGGACCTTTGTCAGGCTTCTGAAAGAGGCATGCCGCTCTGTGGGCTCACAGAAGGTGAAGAACATGATGCTGTGCCACGAGAGGAGCCAGCCTAACAAAGGTGACAGCTGACAGAACCTGGGGACACTAGCTAAGCCCTACCCAGCTCAAGCTGTGCCCAAACCAATTAAGTCCCTTTTTGCCTTCGCTGCGCTCAGTGACTGAACTCCATCCACTACCCTTGGTTAATGCCTGCCTTCTGTTACAGTCCTGGCCCTCTTGGTCAGAAGATGGCAAGCTCTTTAAAGGCATGGGCGTGTCTTATTAAATCTGACAGCCCTCACAGCAGCCAGCAGAGTGCTTTGGTTAAGGAGTGTTTGCTAAATTAAAAAAACATGCTCCTATTTTTAAATGCTAGGCAGAACAAGAAAATCAAGCTTAGGGTCTTCCTGGTGGTGAGGAAAATGGAGGGGCTAGCCTTCTGCCTCAAGCACTCCTTTCCTTTCCCATCAAACCACAAACAGCCAACAGCCACTCCTTCCTTTACCTGCTGACCCACTGCAGTCCTGGCGGCAAATACAGTCAGCTCTCTGTAGCAGCAGCTTCTACATCCATGTGTTCAATTAACCGTGGACTAAAAATATTTGAGGGGAGAAAAGTCAAAGCTGTGTATGTGTGTATATTTTTTAAGTGTGTGGGGGGGTAGGGGAACTGGTGGGCATATGCACCACTCTATTCATGTGAAGGTCAGACGACAACTCTTGAAACGTGGTGCTCTCCTGCCGTACAGGTTCCTGGAATCAAACCCAGGTCTTCAGGACTGGCAGCAAGCCGTCCTGAACCGTACTGATCCACTGAGCTGTACTGACCCACTGAGTCCAAATCCTATACTTTCAGGTTCATCTTAAACTCAACAAAAGTAAACACTACAGTTTCAAAGGAAGGGCACAGCCTTATATCTGTGTGTTTTGTTGTATTTTTGAGGCAGGGTCTCTATGTATAGCCTTGGCTATCCTGGAATCACTCTGTAGATCAGGCTGGCCTTGAACTCACAGAGATCCACCTGCCTCTGCCTTTGACAGACAACATTCTTGTTATAATTACTTGTAGCAAGGATTAGTGTCTCAATATACTTTGTATAATTCCCATTTTTGCCTTTGAACTTTCCCCCTCGGACATGCACAGAGCTTACTACACGTTATGACACAGGTGTTCTCACTGCTCTTCTAGTCAATTCCCAAACTATTTAATCTTTAAGATTGTTGGGCTAAAGAGATGGCTCAGTGGCTAAGAGCATGGGCCACTCTTCCAGGGGATCCAGGTTCAATTCCCAGCACCCACATGGTGGCTCACAACAGTCTGTAACTCTAGTTCCAGGGAACCAATGCCCTCTTCTAGCTTCTGTAGGTGCCGGGACCACGTGTGGTACATAGATACACACACAGGCAAACACTCAAATAAAACATTTAAATTAAAAAATTTTAAAGGCACAATGATGTAGAACCATCTCTTGTCAACTGAAAATGTCACCAAGATATAGTTAAAAAAAAAAGACGAAAAAAACCAACCACAAGATCCTAACAAATTATAGTGTGTGTGTGTGTGTGTGTATGTTTACTCATATATAGTGATTTTTTTTCTAGAAAATTATACAAGAAAGATACAGTAAAAGTATTTGGGATAAGAAGTATGTTAAAGGACTTTTGAGTTTTCACTCTAAACTTTCCTGGCCAGGTGTGGGGTAGTCCCAGCCACGGAAGGATGAGGCCGGAGGATCACTTGGTACAGAATAAGACAATACTCCTTTACTGGCCTCGGGGCTCCGACCCCTCAGCTGTGCTGAAAGCTACTGCTTCTCACTGAAAAGCAGCTGAGCACTGCTCTCCCACACATTTCCCCACATACTCGGGGCATTTTGAACCTACCCACGGTTCCAATTCAATTCAACAGTCACTAAATACTGGGCCAGGAAGATGGCTGAAAGGTAAAGGTACGTTTGAGGCTCAGGACTCACATGGAAGAAGGAGAGGACCAATGCCTAGAAGTTGTACTCTGACTTCCACATGAATATGCACACACAAATGAATGAATGAATGAATGAATGAATGAATGAATAAGTAAATAGTGATTTTTAAAAATTAAAGCCAAGCCAGGCAGCGGTGGCCCACATCTTTAATCCCAGCACTCGAGAGGCAGAGGCAAGTGGATCTCTGAGTTTGAGGCCAACCTGGTCTACAGAATGAGTTCCAGGACAGCGAGGGCTACAAAGAAAACCCTGTCTTAAAAAAACAAAAAACAAAACACACACACACACAAAACAAAACAAATAATGGGCTGGAGAGATGGCTCAGCAGTTAAGAGCACTGACTGCTCTTCCAGAGTTTCTGAGTTCAATTTCCAGCAAAAACGTGGTGGCTCACAACCATCTTTAATGAGATCAGGTGCCCTCTTCTGGTGTTCAGGCCCAGAGGTAGGCAGAACATTGTATACATAATTAAAAAATAAAATAAAATCTTGAAAACAAAACAAACAAATAAATAAATATTAAAAGTTAAAACCAGTAGCTGGGTGAAGGTATCAAAAGCCTTTAATCCCAGAATTTGGGAGGCTGAGGGAGGCAGATCTCTGAGTTTAAGGCCAACCTGGTTTACAGAGTGAGTTCCAAGACAGCCAGGGCTGTTGTTACAGAGAAACCCTATCTGAAAAAAAAAAACAAAAACAAAACCAGAGGTCCTGAGTTCAATTCCCAGCAACCACATGGTGACTCCCAACCATCTATCATGAGATCTGGTGCCCTCTTCCAGCGTGCAGATATACACGAAAGCAGAACATTATATAAATAATAAATAAATCTTAAAACAAAACAAGACCCTGTCTCCAAAACAAAACACCAAAAAAAAAAAAAAAAAAGTTACCATGTATATTTCCTGACAAAAGGAAGCTATCAGGAACAGCAAAATTAACCAAATCCAGTACACATCCCCAAAGAGACTGTTGACAATATGTAGTAAAAACTCCTTAAAGGATTCTTAAGGGAATCCTAACCAGGCTACAGGACTGTCTTTGATCAAAAGCCAAAAGCAGGGGCTGGAGAGTTGGCCCAACAGTGAAAGAGAAAAGACTGATTTCCAAAGGATCCGAGTCCCATTCCCAACACCCGAATCAGATGGCTCACAACTGCCAGTAACTCCAGCTCCACAAATGTACCCACACATCTGGCCTCAGTGGGCAGCAGCATCCCAAGGCCCAGACCCACACACATTCATTAAAAATAAGGAAAAAAAAAAAAGCCGGGCAGTGATGGCATATGTCTTTAATTCCAGCACTCCAGAGGCAGAGGCAGGCAGATCTCTGTGAGTTTGAGGCCAGCCTGGTCAACAAAGAGAGTCCGGGACAACCAAGGCTACACAGAGAAACCCTGTCTCAAATCCACCCTCCCCCCCAAAATAAACCCCAAATCCCTGCACTGTCTCTCTACCTCCCATTTACCCCCCTTCGTTTGCCTTGTCTGTTTTGAGAGAGAGTCTGGCTATGAAGACCAGGCTGGTCTTGAACTCACTCCCATCCTCCTGCCTCTGCCTCCCCAGTGCTAGGATTACAGCGCTGGCCAGACCCCTCTTTCTGACAACTCTCCACCAGTCCTACCAACCTGAGCATAAAAACTGCTCGATTACTAGAATTTCCTGCGAATCATTCATTAGGAAGCATTAAGCATTTAGCCTCATACTAACGCAGTGCAGAATATTTTCATTTTTCAGAGGGGGAAATCTGAGGTCCACAGATACAGATTACATGTCCAGGATTTAGAATCCATACCCAACTGATTCCAGACAGGCAATCCTTAACCAATGTTTACCCATCTCCCCAAACCCTCTCAACAGGTCTAGCAATAGACGGGGAAGCCACTCGCCGCTCTGACCCATGGAAAGGAGGGAAAACAACAGAAGAGTTTCCATTTGCAGGGGTAGTATTTCTGACCAATTGACATCTTCGGTTCTCCTGCTCAATTGCTCTGGAGACAGATCGAACAATCCATCCAGTGTCAGGAGACTGAGGAGGCCACCGGAACCCTGTACTGGGCAGAGTCCCTGGTGTGGAAACCGAGGCCTTGCCTCTCCCTTATCTTCCCACCAGCAAACTGACCATGGCCGAGGCGGACATTGGCTCAGCCTGGCCAAGCCCTGGCGCCTGGGAATCGTTCAGGATCAGAAAGAGCAAAAGCCAGAACTCCCACCTGGACCATGAGGGGTGGGTCACCCACAGCCAGGGAGGGTGGGACGTGTGTCTCGGTGTCCACCCGCCCCAGGCAAGAAGAGGGAGGGTCTGCCCCTAAGCGAGACTCCCGCGCAGCCGGGGTCCAGGGAGTTGCTGGGCCGGACGGCCCAAAGCTGGCCGGGAAAGGCACCGTGCCTGCTACCCACACCTGGTCCCCTGAGCCAGACTCCGGAGGTGTCCCCAACTTTCCCCAAAACCAAAAAAGCCGCGGCGCGGACCGGATGCTGGCTTCTCACCTGGCACCGGGTTCCAGCCGCCGCCAGCAGCTGCGCGGACGGACACGCCCCCCTTTCATTCACCTGCGCCCCCTCCGGTGAGAGGCGGGGGAGATGGCCAATGGTGGGGGACCGTGGGCTGAGGAAGGCGGGTTCTGTAGCCAGCGGGTTCGTCAATGGTCCGGGCACCCACCTCTGGAGGATGCGCTCTGAAGAATCCAGCGTTCACGGGGTGATGGGAGTTGTGGTCTCAGCACTCTGTTTTAAGGAAACAGCTAGTGGACAAAACTCCAAGTACCAAGATGCCCAAAATGCTAAGCGCTTAAAAAAAAAAAACCCTGTATGGGGCCGGAGAGGTGTTCAGCAGTTACGAGACTGTACTGGTCCCGCATAGGGCCTGAGTTTCCAGCCATGTCAGGCTGCTCAAGACCACCTGTAACTTCAGCTGCAAGGAATCTGACTATTCCTTCTGGCCTCCGGGCCGTCTGCATGAATGCACGTACCCGCACACAGAATTTCTCTAAAAATGTTTGAAAGACAAAATAAAATAAGCAGGGGGTGAGTAAGTGATTTCAGCATAGGCAATGAAGACCCGAGTTTGGATCCCCAGGACACAGAGCGCATAAAGATCAGGGGTGGCAATGCGAGTCTGTTACCCCTGCATTGAGGGGAAGGTCGGTGGATCCCAGGGGCCCCGCTGCCCAGCCGGTCTAGCCAAAATACTAAGTTCCAACATCAGTAGGAGACTCCATCTCAAAAAAAATGGGCACAGTGATAGAGGAAGACATCTGACGTCACCACATACACGTAGCACACACCTTTAACCCAAGAGCTGCCTGTTTTCTGTAAACAAGTACCCGTGGAACGGCTCAGCCCTAGCACACACCTTTAATCCAAGAGCTTTCTGTAAATAGGACTAAATAAAGTTAACCCTAGGTCAAGAGGCAGAGCGAGCAACCAGTTTGACAGGAAGCATGGGGCAGGATGGGGGGGGGGTGGGAGGTGGAGTGAGAGGAAGTCTGGAGGACACAGAGGGGAAGAAGAACTCTCGGCCTGACAGACGGTCTGGGATAGAAATACGGACAGGAAGTAGAAAGGAGGGGCGCTGGGTTGAAGGGTATTTAAGACAGCGTGGAGGAGGAGAGTTCTTTTCCTCTGGGACATGAGCTGAGGAGGAAGGGCTTTTTACTTCTGGAAAGTCAGCTGAGTAGGAAGGTTAGCTGGGTGCTTCCTCTGCTTCTCTGAGCTAGTAGGTTTTCACCCCAGCATCTGGCTCCTCAGTCTTTATTCGTCAAATGGAACGCTTGGGATTTTCTCCTTTATAACCGCACTCACTCTCCTTTTCTCTGGTCTCCTCTTGGCTCCTCCACGCCTAACTCCTACCTACTCCGAGTCCCAACCATAGGCCCTTTGGGAATCGCACAGTTCGGCAGCCCTGAGGCCATGAAGTGGCTATTAAAGCTTTTGGTAACACTTCTATGTCCTGGATAGAGACTGTCTTGTACTTCTGTCCGAGGCCATCTGCCAGGTCCTCTAATTCTCTTCCCCTTTGCTCTCTTTCCTGCAGGGAGATTTTCGTTTATTGCAGATAAACATTCATGCTTCTAACAGGTGGCTAACTTTTCAGGTTTTTCTTTTTTTAAGCTATGGCTCAAAGAAATAAATCTGCTTTACAGACATTTATTAACTGCTATCTCTACAGTGCGGATTTCAGGGGCAGAAATTTCAGCATACTCCCAAAATAAATCCCCCTCTGCCCCCACCAAGCTTCTTAACTTTATTTTCTGTCCCTCATCGATATCTGTCCCAGCCGACTTTTACTCATCTGACAGACCCCATCCATCCCTGCAACTGCTACAAAACCAGCTCACCTTTCAGGCCTCAGTGGTCTCTCAAAACCAGCAAACCCTTATATTACAAGCCCCTGTAAACCTGTCCAACCAAGTGAATGAGGGGATTAAAGGCTTACACAAGCTGGCTACACACTGCAGCCTCCAAGGGCGGACTCCTGTGCTGGGCCCTCAGTCTGCTCTCCTCAGACTCCTGGCTTCTACCCCATCTCAGCAACCTTCTTATCATAACAATGATTGTGCCTTGTCTCTTCAGGTTTCTTCGGGAGAGAACTAGGAAATAATGCAATGGTCAATAAACCAGATGCTTCCGACGGAATTTCCTCGGGCCTCCTACCATCACCTGACAGCTTGAGCCCCTTTTATGAACCAGCATTCTAGACTCCCCCCTCTTCTCAAACCCCCAATCAGCAGGAAGTAGCCAGAGGACTATCCTTGACCTTTATCATCAACAAAAGGTTAGGTCCACAGCATCAACCCAAAATGGCAGTGCTGGTGATATTGTCCTAAACAGAAGGCCTTGTCCAGGAGAAGGACTATTATTGGGTGAACTGTTCAGATCTCGTAAGGTGGGCTTCTGTTTACCAGGAACCTCGGTTAACCCACCCTCATGAGGCCCACTTCCTCAGGCTAGCGCATCTCTGTCCTGGTCAGCCCAAACACCCTGTATCAGCTCAAAGCCCCCCACCCTGCTGACTGTCCAATGAAACCGTGCTTTTCGGCCATTTTGCTCTTCTCTCTGTGCTCTACCTCCCCTCCCCCCATGCCCTTGGCAGTTTGATCCCTGTTAAACCTTCCTTTCTACCCATGGATCAGTCAAGTTTGGTGGCTTCACTGCACCCTCCCTTACAAAAGTCATGTCTCATTCATAAGGAGCACTTCTTTTGAAGAAGAAGAAAAAAAGCTCCCAGTCTTTTACTAGGTTCCGATAGGCTTGACCATAGGGTACTGTGTGACCTTGTAATCTAAGGTGCTCATCACAAACCATCAAACCATATGTGTTTGGCACCAATGCTCAGTGGTTCTCATCCTTATAGAGGATAAGCCAAACCATCCTGAAGGAACAATAAGCAAATTGTTCACCTTTCTGGTTCCCCCATTCCTGCCGCACTGTTGCAATGACTTCAACTCAGGTTGAGAGGAAGGAAAAATGTGGAATTGCTTGAAGTATGGTTTGGTACTATATCTGGCAGAAGCCGGAAATGGGCGGTCCTGGTAGGAGTCTGCTAACCAAGCTCACCCCCAAGAAGAAAGACTGCTAGGGAAAGAAGAAGAGGGACCTAGGGGACGTGGAAAAATAACAAGATGTATAACAGGGTTTGGGGAGAAATAATCAAAATGCAAGAAAATGTCATAGCAAAGCCTTATTTCATTGTTGGCGTAATATTCTTGTGGAATGTGCCCTTGTTCACTCAAATCCTGATTTCTCTATGCCACTATCTGGTTTCAGTCCGGACACTGCCTTATGATGCTTGTTCTAAGCATCACCTGTCTCAAGTCTGTGTGAACGTGCCACCATTTGTTCTTTGGGTTGTCAATAAAACAACCAGTCAGTGCTGTGCAATGGGGAGAATAGGGTGGGACATCCTGGTCTGGAGGGGGAGGAGAAAGCAGGAGAGGAGGGCAGAGGTCGGCAGGCCAGGACTTGGATCCATGAAGAGGGTCTTGGAACCAGGGGGAAAGATGAACTGGACCTGAAATATGACTAAAAGCAAGTATAATGGGAAAAATCTGAATGGTAAGAAACTATGTGGGCTTGGAGGTTCAGGATGGAGTAACTATTGCCCAGCATTGTGTTCTAGGTTAATTAAATAAATCCTAGCCTCTGTGTGGTGATTTGGCTATTCAGCTGGATTAGGAATAACTGCTGATTAACTAAAAGATATATAAACAGTAAATATTTTAAAACCACAAAATTTTATTTTTAAATATATACTATAAAAACTAAGGTTAAACAAAATGCATTCACATGCTTTTTTTTTTTTTAATCTTCTGGGACACAGATCGCTCAGTAGTGAGAAGTTGGACCTTTTCCCTGGGCAAAACACTTAACCATCTGCTGCTGGCTGAAGGCAGATGAACTACCATAGAACGACAGCGATGTGGGAAAGCCAGGAGCACAAGTTCAGCCTTAAAATGCAAGGCGGGTAAGGATTACAGCCTGAAGGGACTTCAGCAGGCTCCAGCAGGGCCCGCATGGCTCTGGCAGGCCTTGCCCTTCTCTCTCATTCCCTCTGCCTTGCTAAAAACCATCAGATGACATTCCTAAAGCCAGCCACCAAGCTCTATTCCCTTACTTGGGCACTTCCTCCTCCTGGACTACCACAGTCCAGCTATCAAAATGCTGAAGTCCAGCCATCAAAAGCCCTCTTTGGCTCACCTAGTTAAGATGCCTAATTAAAATTAACCACCTCATCCTAACATGGGCTTTCCCTTTTCACCTTTATAAACTGCCACTTGCTTATGGGCCACATCTGTGTCCTCTCTTATCTTTTTCATCTCTCCACTCCAGGACAAATATCTCTTCCTCCTCTCCCTTATTCCCTTCCCCTTCTCCCTAGTCCTCTGTCTTCTGTCTTTGTCTCTTATTTCCTGCCCTCCGTCCCTCTGGAGCAAATAAATCTCCTTTGTGCTGAGAACTTGATTTTTGGGGTCCGGGGCAGACACCATTTTTTACAGTGCTAGCACTTGAATTTCCTTTCTCAGTGTATGTACATATTTTAAATAGTTTTCCTCTCTTCCTTTTCCCTTTCGACCACTACCATCTCTCAAGAGCTTGAGTTCGGCATTTAGAGAACAAATTGCAGGTTATTGACAAAAGGTTGTTAAAAACTTGGTGGAGGAATGCCAAGGCTTGGAGTATCTTCCTTGCGAAGCCTATTAGTTCTTGTCAATGTCACAAAACACCTGGAAGAAGCATACCAAGGGAGGAAGAATTTATTTTGTTTCATGGCTTCATATGAGGCAAAGGCGTGGTGGAGGGCCTGGTGTCAATGTGCGGTAAGCTCCAGGCATGGTGGCACAAGTCTTTAATACCAGTACTCAGAAAACAGAAGCAAAGAATCTCTGTGAGTTTGAGGCCAGCCTGGTCTACACAGTAAGTTCCAAGACAGTCAGGACTAAACAGTGAAACCCTGCCTCAAAAAAAAAAAAAAAAATCCAGTACATAACCTGTGATTAATATAAAAGAAAAATGTTTGAAAAAAATCCAAAGTTTTTTCTAAAACCTTGTGGTGTTGTGACACTATTCCAGAGGAGACCTAAACAAAAGTCTATATTCATCTCAGATGCAGAACTAATGAAACCAATGAAATACCAAAATTTATTGGTGAACCAATAAAGTTTATTGGGGTTACTTACAGGATCATGGGTAAGGGGTTCCATAACAGAAGCAGGAATGACTCAAAGGCAGCCTGGTCACCAAAGCCCACCCCAGCATTGGTGACAGCTCATAAACCCTGGAATCCTGGACCGCACTGCACAGCCTGCCAGCATCTCAACAAGATGGAGAGGGTCTTTCCCAGGTAGCAGTCATTACTGCTTGCTTATTTATGCTTGGGGAGGAAGGGACCTAGTGAATCTGGTCAGCTTTAGGAACTTGCTGAGGTCGTTGAGTTGTTTACCTCCTGAGCTTACTGGGTTTCCTTGCAAGATGGAACATTTTACCTCCCTTTAGAATATCCTGCTGTTCCACCATCCATATAACATTCTGTGTCTTAAGGAGCTTCTCTTCATGATGAAAGCTTTTTAAATTTTTCTTTTAGGTTTACTTAAAATAAGTGTTTTGCCTTCGTGTGTATATATGTATATATAACATGTGAGTATCTGGTGCCCACAGAGGCCGGAAGAATGCATCAGATGTCAATTGGAGTTGAAGATGATTGTAAGCTAATGTGTGGATGCTAGAACCTAAGCCTGGTTGTTGGCGTTAGTTTAAAAAAAAAAAAAAAGCTCTTTCATTTACATTTCTTATATCTTTTTCTCCCTACTCCACTCCAATCCCTTTCAACACCCCAACACCAGGTAGGAGAAAGGGTTAGTAGGAGAGAGGGCTCAGTTTTCTTTCTTAGCTGCTTCCTGCTGGTTAGGGTCATCGGGTTCCTTGGAGCCAGTCCAATCCTCATTTCAGGAGATCTCCAACTTCTTGTCTCACAACAGCAACCAGGAGCAGCAAGGGGGGAGCAGGAGCAGCCTTGCCCTCTACCAGAGCAGGAAGTGCTCTTAACCACTGAACCATCTCTCCAGCCTCACAAAGCGGAAGACTTTAATTTCAGAGGATACTGCTACACAACAGATTTACACGAACTCTAATTTTCTCTGAAAAATCAGAAAATAAGTTAGCTATTCACAATCTATAGCAGTGCAGGGGAAAATATTCCTCTTCCAAAAGGGACATAGTAAGGAAAGAATGAGCCAGTGCCAGCAGGGAAAACATAGCCTGAGCTCCAGGTTCAGTGTCTAGAGCATGTGACCTCTGAGCAACAAAGGGTAACCTCTTTGGCTGCCACCCCTATGCTCCTGGCCCCTGCAGCACACAGAGGCTTTCACTTAAAAGCTGGGTATAGAAGTGTGCACATATTATCCCAGCACTGAGCGGGTAGAGACAGGAGGAGCCCTAGTCTTGATGGCCAGCTGATCTAGCTGAATAGGTGGGTTACATGTTAAGTGAGAGAATCTATCTCAAAAAGTAAGGTGGAAACAAAATGAGGGAAACACTCAACTTTGACCTCTGGGTTACACACACACACACACACACACACACACACACATGGCAGAACACAAACATCCCACACAGACACAATTAAAAGGTGTGGTGTCACAAGCTTTTAATCCCAGCACTAGGGAGGCAGAGGCAGGTGAATCTCTGAGTTAGAGGCCAGCCTGATCTACAGAGTGAGTTCCAGGACAGTCGGGGCTGCACAGAGAGCCCCTGTCTTGAAAAAAGAAAGAGCCATGCATGTCGGCCTGCATTTGTGATCTCCCTGCTATGGAGGCAGACCCATGGGGCTCGTTGGCAGGCCGGTCTAGTCTACTGGTGAGTGATCCTGTCTCTAAAGACAACAGCCACAACAAAAACCTGGGTCTGGGGTTAAGAGCACTTGTTGCTCTTGTAGGGGACCTGGGATTCAATTCCCCATACCCACACAGTGGCTCACAACTGTGTATAAGTCCAGTTCCAGGAAGTCCAGCCCCTCTTCTGACCTCCACAGATACCAGGCAAATATAGGCAAAATACTGATACAAAAAATAAAACAAAAATCTTTTTGTTGTTGTTTTATTTTTTTTTTCTTCAAGTTAGGGTCTCACTATATAGCTTTGGCTGTCCTGACCTCAAACTCAGAGTTCCATCTGCCTCTGCCTCTGCCTCTGCCTCCCTGGTGCTGGGACTAAAGGTGTGCCTCACTATACTCAGCTGCTAAGAAATCTTAATAAAGAGGCGTGCAATGCTTGAGTGCACTAAGGATCACCTCTGACCTCCACGTACACATCACACACACGTAAACACACACACACAGACATCACACACACAGAAACACACAAACACACACACAGAGACATCACACATCACACACACAAACACACACACACAGAAACACACAAACACACACACAGAGACATCACACACAGAAACACACAAACACACACACACAGAAGAGAGAGACCCACAGAGAGAAACCATGTTTTATAGCCCCAGCTGCATAGAAGATGAAAGCAGGATGACTCAGTCTCCTAGACTGCTGGAGGCAGCATAGTGAGATTTTTCCAAGAACCGAGTAATCTGGACACGGTGACGCACACCTTTGATAGCTGGGGAGATGGAGACAGGCGGCAGAGCTCTGTGAGTTCGAGGCCAGCCTGGTGTACAGAGTGAGTTCCAGGACAGCCAGGGCTACACAGGCAAACTGTCTCAAGAAAAATAAAACAGAACAACAACAAATCCCACACACACGGCAACAAGAAAACCAAAACCTAAGTAATAATTATTACATAGTAGTGAGTTCGGGGTATACATTACCTTTGTTTTTATATAACATGTTTTATTACATTTCCTTGCTGTATATGTGTGAATAGGTGTGGGTACACATGTGCCAGGGCATGTGTGCTGAAATCAGAGAGCGAATAATTTGCTGAACTCAGTTCTCTTCTTCCAGTATGTAGGTGCTAGGGATCAGACTCAGGTTATGAGCCTTAGCAGCAAATGCCTTTACCTATGGAACTGTCTTGCTGACCCTGATTTTATATAATAAGTTATAAGTTTGTGTAAGGGGTTGGGGATTTAGCTCAGTGGTAGAGCATTTGCCTAGCAAGCACAAGGCCCTGGGTTCAGTGCTCTGAAAAAAAAAAAAAAAATATATATATATATATATATATATATGTTTGTGTAAATTCACATGCACACACACAAACTTACAAATACAACCACACACGCAAAATGAGTTAATGTAATTTAGATTTTGTTTTGTTTTGTTTCAAGACAGGGTTTCTCTGTGTATCCTTGGCTGTCCTGGAACTCACTGTGTAGACCAGGCTGGCCTCAAACTCAGAGATCTGCCTGCCTCTGCCTCCCAAGTGCTGAGATTAAAGTTGTGTGTCATCGAAGCCTGGTAAATTTAGATATTTTTAGACTGAAGGACAATTGTATTAGAGTTTCAAAGAAAAACCCTTGCCAGATTGGAAGAAAAAAGAAAAAAAGTCATGGTGAGTTAAGCCAGCATTACACAGAAGGCAGCAGACAGTGGTACAGCAGGGAGGGATCTGTAGAGAAAGAAAAAACAAAACAAAACCCAGAGCATTAGGGAAAGCATGCGTGTCTGCAGCCGGTAAGAAACTTCTGGGTGAGAAATACGAGAAGAAAAGTGTTATTCTTCCCCTCTTTAACATGGCTTAAACTGAACCTGCCTTCTTAGAAGCGATCTGCTGAGGGGCATAGTAGATGAAGGAGAGAGGGTGGGAATGGGAGGAGGGAAGGGGGCTACAGCTGCGATACCAAGTGAGTAAACTGTAATTAATACAAAAATTAAAAATTAAAAAAGAAGTGATCTGATGTTTATTTAGTTACATATAACAATATTGTTCAATAATCAACACACAGTTCCTCAAATTTAAAAAATGATTACATTTTATTTAGTCATATGGTGTGTGCGCATGTGTGTATATGTGTGTGTCTGTGTACAGGCACGTGTGCATATTTCAGGGCATGTATATGGAGGTCAGAGGACAATTTGCAGAAGTCGGTACTCCTCTGTTACCACGTGTCCTGGGGATTAAACTTAGATTGTCATACTTGGAGCCTTTACCCACAAAGCATCTTTGCTTGTTTTTTGTTTTTTGAGACAGGGTTTCTCTGTGTAGCCTTGGCTGTCCTGGACTCACTTTGTAGACCAGGCTGTCCTCGAACTCAGAGATCCACCTACCTCTGCCTCCCTGAGTGCTGGGATTACAGTCGTGAAGTACCATGCCTGGCTCACAGAACCATCTTGAGAAACCCAAATTCTGAAATTTTAAGTCAGCTCTAGACTCTGAACAAAGACTACTCAGTTGGCTTTCTCTGTTACCTGTACCAGCTAAATCGATTCGCTTTGTGCCAGGTTACACAATTTATTTAATCCTTCCTGCTAACTCTATGCTGGTGTCTCCACAGTGGAAACAGTGAGCTTGTGACAATGAAGCTTCCAGAAGTTCTGGAAGGCTGAATCACCTCCCGGGATCATCCAAGGCCTGACTGCCTTTCATTGAGAAAACCAGGTCCTTCCAAGTCTCTGGAAGCCCTCGCAAGACCATGTCCTCCTAGGAGCCTTGGAAAGGAATCATATAAATGAGCCCACAGCACCATCTAGTGGTAGGTATATGTATTGGCGTCTTTGGAAGAGAGCCAGAATCTAGAGCAAGAATCATCACAGAGTCTTACTGACCAGGGTGAAGACAAGGATTCTTGACACAGGTAATCCTCACAACAACAGAGATTTCCATCTCATCTTGTTTTTGTGTTTGTCTTTGTCTTTTTGTTTCTTTTGTCTTTCAAGACAGGGTCTCCCTGTGCGGCCCTGGCTATCCTGGAACTCACTCTGTACAAAAGACCTGGCCTCAAGCTACCTGCCTCTGCCTCCCGAGTGCTGGAATTACAGGCAAGTGACACCACCACCCGGCTGGATCACATCTTAAGGAGGAAGACACCAAAGCCTGGAGGCCGCATTGCTGAACCAGGATTTGAGCCCAAGCTCGCCTGAGGCTGGGGGTGATGCCAGGGAAGGGAGAGGTCTAGGGTCAATGTTCCGGAAAGGACAAATGAGGAAGACCAGCATTTTGAGTTTCTCTGTCTAATAAGCTTGAGGACTTTGTGAACAAACAGTGTGCTAGGCTTGCGGGAGAAGGCGTGAGCTAAAAGGACTATCCTGAAGGATAGGAAGTAGTTGTCTCTCTACAGTTAATTATCTGGGTGAGTGGACAGGACCTGTAATTCAAGTACTAAGGGAGGCAGATGCAGGTGGGTCTCTGTGAGTTCGAGGCCATCCTGGTCTACAAAGCGAGTCTAGGACAGTCAAGGATACACAGAGAAACTGTCTCAAAAACAAAACAAAATAATCACTTTGCATGTGAATGTTTTTCCTGTATGCATATTTGTGCACCACTTGTGTGCCTGTTGGATTCCCTGGAACTGGTTGTAACCGGACGCAGACCTTAATAGGCACAACTGACTCCATGATGGAAGTGCCAGTCAGTCTGTAAAACTCAGAAAGTAGACCTGCCAAAGCACCACCTGCCGAAACAAAAACAAAGGCCTGATCCATCAAAGCCTGTTGTTCTGGGAAAGTCTCTAAATGTACGACCCCTGCTTTCTGGTTTCTATAGTTCTGCTTCTGGCTAATTGTTCTTGTTAACTGAAGTATGTCAATCCACGTCGTAGGTTTTAGCTTAAAACTTACCCTGAAAAAGGCTCGTTTTAGCTTAAAGCTTACCCTGAAAAAGGCTCAGGGCTTTGCTGAGATCCTGAATACCCAGAGTAGTCACTGGCCAGCTGATAAGCACTTTCTCTTAGCTTTGTCTGATGACTACCATCCATCATGGGCTTATGGTTGGTTGTGAGCCATCATACTGGTGATGGGAATCAAATACAGGTCCTTCGCAAAGCAATAAGTGTTCTGTTTGAAAAAAACAAACTTTTTATTTCATGTTTTGCCTGCGGTTATGTCTGTGTGAAGGTGTCAGATCCCCTGAAAATAGAGTTACAGGCAGTTGTGAGCTGCCATGTAGGTGCTGGGAACTAAACCGAGTCCTCTGGAAAAGCAGCCAGTGCTCTTAACTGCTGAGCCATCTTTCCAGCCCCAGAAATTTGGTTTTAATGGACAGTTTTAGGTTCACATTCTAGCCTTTCCTAGTTGTATGGCCTTGGGGAAAGAGTCTATGTTTCTAAAGATCAACTTTATTAATGTACAGGAGATTTCTTGTTTAATAAATGACCTTGATTTGATCACATCATCATTACATGGCAAAAAAAAACCCAAACAAACAAAAAACTTTTTTTAGGTGGGTCTCATTAAGTTCCTGGCTGGACAGGAACTTGCTGTGGAGACCAGACTGACCTCAAACTAAGAGATCTGTTTGCCTCTGCCTTCTGAGTGCTGGGATTAAAGGTGTATGCTACTATGTCAAAATAATTTTCAAATCCAAGGATGCATATCCCTAATCCCAGCATTTGTGTGGCTTGGGTGGCATCAGGTGGCTTGGGTCTAAAAGGGGGCTGTGGAGGTAAGAAGTGACTTAATGCTGGCTTTGTTTTGAAGACAGGACAAGGCATTCCGGGACGGCCTAGGCTACACAGCAAATTTGGAGCCATACAGCAAGATTAAAAACAGATTTACATTTTTAATGTGTATAGGTGTTTTGCCTACATGAATGTATGTATATGCATATGTGAGTGCTCCGTGCCACCGGCAGATGCCAGAAGGGGCCCTTGGACCTCTTAGAGCTGGAGTTTAGAAGGTTTTACACCATCGTGTGGGGGCTAGGAATAGGATCTTCTGAAAGAACAGCAAGGCCCTTAACTGTGGAGCCATGTCTCCAGCCTCTGCAGAGCCTGACATAAAAGACAAAGCTCAGAAACAAAAGCAAACATAAAACAAAGCCTTTGGTGAGGTCACACAGGTAAGATGGATGTGTGGTCAGTGGGAAAACACCCATCCAGCACATTTGATCCCCCAGCTCCAAAAAAAGAAACCACCTTTGTTCTGAACACACTCGTTCAGAAGTCTCGGAACTTGGATGTTAACAGCCTTCACTCTCTCGCCTCCGTATTCTCTCTCCTCTCCATTTTAGCTGCTCCAGGCTGTGCATCGGTCCGGCCTTTGTCTATGCCCTCCAAGCACTTATTCTTTTACTCACTCAACAGCTGGTGGGTGTGCTTCTCACACCAGGCACTGTTCTAGGCGCTGGGGGCAAACAGGCAACCAAAAGAGAGAGAAATCTCTGTCTTCACGGAAAGCACAATATGGACAGAAGAGGCAGGTAATTTTTCTTTTTTATCTGTGTAGCCTTGGCTGTCCTGGACTCACTTTGTAGACCAGGCTAGCCTCCAACTCAAAGATCTGCCAGCCTCTGCCTCCCTGAGTGCTGGGATTACAGGCATGCTCTACGGAGCCTGGCAAGGCAGGTAATTTCTTAAAAAACAAAAACAAAGACAAAAACCTAATATACACAATATCTATACTGATGGATTCAGAGGGGAAAAAATAAGAATGGAAGAAAGATTGTGATACCGGGATTCAAGCTTGAGTAGTTTTGGTTTGGGGGGTATTGTTTTTGTGTGAATTCTCTACAGACCATTCTGGCCTTAAACTCATGGAGATCCACCTGCTTCTGCCTCCAAGTGCTGGGATTAAGGGGTGTGCCATGCTCAGACACAAGCTTAAGTTTTCAATAATGTGGTCAGAAGCTGAGGTAAGAGAATGGACAAATGTAAGGGCTCAGGGTCAGAAATTTTTAGGGAAATCGAAGTAGCCAGTGTCTATGGGGCAGTGTGGCCAAGGAGGGCGGCAGTACAAAGTCAGCTCAACCAGGCCGGGGCTGAAAGGAGAACATGACGGGCTTGCAGGCTCTCTCTGCGAACAGATAATGCCTTTCACAAGACATGGAAGGACCATGGGAGGAGGGAGGTGATGATCTGATTGTTTTTATATGTACGATTATAGGTTACCATTTCAAGGCTGGGATATAACCTACTGATGGCATGTTTGCCTAGCACCCACAGTACCTTGTGTTAAATCCTCTAGTTAAAACAAAACAAAACATCTTAACCATTTTCAGTTTAATGGCTTGCTAAGCAGAATCAGTTCCAAGATGTGATATAATCAACATTGCCAACAGCCATTTCCACCTAAGTCGTTCATTCCAGGGCACTTTTTCTCAAACTGAAGCTCTGTACCCATTAAACAGAAATCTATTTTCCCTCCCCTCCCCTAACTGCCCCCTTTTGTTTTTTCGAGACAGGGTTTCTCTGTGTAGCCTTGGCTGTCCTGGAACTCACACTGTATCCCAGGCTGGCCTCCCCCAAGCCCTTCCAATCACCCTTCTACTCTCTGTCTCTGAATCTGACTAAACACTTCACTTAAATGAAATACCACAAGCTATCCTGTTATGCCTACCTTAGTCTGCTTCGCATAGCATCGCCTAGATGGACCCACCTTGGTGCATATGTCGGAATTTTTTTTAAAGGGTGAATAATATTCCTTCACAAGCACATTTCTATTTTGTTAGGTTTTCTTCATGTGTTGGTTATTGTAAGTGATGTTTGTATGCTCATGGCTGCTTGACTATCTGTGTAGGGTTCTGCTTTGTTTCAGTTCTTTGAGGTGTATGCCCAGAAGTAGAATTGCTAGATCATATAGTCATGTTTTAAGGAAACGCTTTCTTTATCACAAAAGCATCTGTGTCGTTTTACATTCTCAAAGTCTTATTTAATTATTTACAAAACAAGTGAACAAGTTAAAGAAAGGCAAATGTGGGTACAGACTACACCCGCTAAAAGGCTCCTGTGATTAAAACCGAGACAGATGATGGTAGTAGGAAGTGACCGGACTCCACCTTCGTTTTTAAAGGTGAAGCCACCAGAACTGAAAGAGAGGACTCAAGAACAATCGGCTTGAGCAACTAGAAGAATAAGCTTGCCATTTATAGATGAGATTTATCCGGGGCGTGTGAAATCAATGTTTATTATACATCTAATAAATATAAAGGACCTGGTGTTCAGAGGGACATTTGAGATGAAGAGACAACCTAAGAGTTGCCAGCATACAGGTGGCTTTCAAAATCTTGACCTTTGAGGTCATACATTGGAAAGAGAGAGCCAAGGACTTTCTAGAAACAAGAAAGCAAAAGTCTGTGTGGAGATGAGCCCCAGGGGACGGTGTGTGTGTGTGATATACTGAACACCGCCAGAAGAGTCTGCGGGGAAAGGAGGAAGTAGGCAACTGAGTTAGAGATTAGTGGTTCGAATAAGGGACTAGAAAACTGGTCATTGTTCCTGGAGACCCTAACAAAACTTCCTTCTTCCTGCAATGGATTGTGAGAAGGCAAAAGCCTGCCCGAAAGAAATCCAATAATCTCTTCAAAGAAAAGTTAGATGAGCCTGGCTCGGTGGCGTACAACTGTAATCCCAACTCAAGGAGGCAGAGACAAGCAGATCGCTGAGTCTGAGGCCAGCCTGGTCTTCAAAGAGAGTCCAGGACAGCCAAGGCTACAGAGAAACCCTGTCTCGAAAACAAAAACATACAAAAGGAGTTAGATAAGGCTGGGTGGCTCAGCAGTTAAGAGCACTATCTGCTCTTCCAGAGGTCCCGTCCACCCCCCCACCCCCGCAGCCACGTGGTGACTCACAACTGTCTATACTGGGATCTGATGCCCTCTTCTGGCATGCAGGTGTACAAGCAGATAGAGCAGATGTATATACACAGATATACACATAAAATAAATCTTCAAAGAGAGAGAGAAAAGTTAGATGAGCTGAGCGGCCCTGGGGGAGCACTGAGAGAATTAGCATAGCTTGGTTCTTAGGGAGACAGGAAGCTACGGAGTGAGCGGCAAAGGTGACCTTAACTAAGGTGCAACCATTCAGGAGAGGAGGCAAACTCGTGTTTGCAGTAGGTAGGGCTATAGAAATGCCCCTTCCATAACTCAGGAGACCTCAGTTCCCCTCTGTCAGATCTCGGGATTTTTCCAGCACTCGTTCAGCTCACGGAGTCCTAAACCGGGCCACCGAGAGCAGCGACAATTGAATGTGTATCTGCTCCTCCGGATGGTACTTGGGGTTGATGGTGTCGTCCAGGGGACAGCCTGAACTGGCCTCCAAGCTCCGGCGCAGAGCCCCGAAGTCTGAGCTTGCTGCACTGGCCTGGAACAGAACACCGAGCGGCTGCTGCAGCGCTGGTTTCACAAAGGGGGGCGGTCCCAGCCCTGCGTTCGAAGCTCCCCGCTGTAGAGCCGGGCCCCCTCCTCTTGTCTCCTCCGCTTCCAATGGGCGGGCTAGCGAGCCTGCCCAACTTGGGCCCGAGAGGCCACTGTAGTCAGGGGCTACTGGGAAAGGCGGTGGCTAGTGGGCGGGACCCGACGACAATCTTGAATTGGATTGGGTAGAGAGTTAGGAGGCGGGGCCAAAAATCGAAATTGGAACTCGGATTGGACAAAGGCGGGGCATGTTGATGTAAGGGGCGGGGACTAGGCGGAGGGCTAGCGTAGGGAAGCGCCCTTGGGGGCGGAGCCTGAGGGGGCGGTGCCGTGTCGGAAGTCAAAGGTCGGTAAATAGTGGTGATGTCATGCAGGCAAGATGGCGGAAGGGTGAGCCTGTCGTTCTGCTCTCTGGCTTTGGGGCCTGGGTTCTCCCAGGGTTGGGGTACTGAGCCAGGGTTCCTGTTGGGGACAGGCTACCCGCGTGGGTGCGGGCCGAGCCGAAAGGGCAGAATGGAAGCGTGGTGCGAGGGAGTGGGGAACCGGCCCGCGAAGCCTCACTCGCCGGCCACAGCGGAGGCTGGGCAGGAGTCGCACGGCAGGGCCTCCAGATGTGTTTGTCTTCCACAGGGAGGACGTGGGGTGGTGGCGGAGCTGGCTGCAGCAGAGCTACCAGGCAGTCAAAGAGAAGGTAAGCCGGGCCAGCACCCTTCTTCTCTCGGCAGGGCACCGCGCCGACTTCCTTGCAACCAAGTCTAGCTAGCCCTGCCTGGGTTTTTCGAGCTTCCTTGAGGCCATTTGAGAGAAAAGGGTAAAACACCCCCACTAGCAACACCTCCCTCTCTCAACAGTTCAAATATTAGCGTATATGACTATCACTACTCTCTCAGGCACGTTGGGAGGATACAGACCTTAGTCAAACAGTCTTGGGCTTCGGTCTGGTGGGGAGGCAGTCAAACAGAAAGCTGCTTAGTTACTGTTGTAAATCCTGTGAAGGGAAGGTCCCTGACATGAGCATGCCAAGGAAGGTCTAAAAGGTGAAAAGCAAGAATGAGGATTGCCATGACACACTAGTGCCTGATGGTGCCTATCTGAGTGGTTTGCAAAGGGAAAGGGGGTTGATGGCCAGAGAGTGGAGACCTGGGGAAATGGCTGGCTAAGAAATCCTGTGACTTGACTTAGGCTTGACCCTGTAGTAGGCAATGCCAGTTGGCGTTCCTGTTTTAGCCCACATTACATTTAAGACCAGCTCACCTAAGTTGTGGAAAAAGTAATTACTATTTACCTCCAGCAAATGAAGTGGAGTCCTGCTTCAGGGCAGACTCCAAGAGGCTTCTGATCCGGAGTCAGCCCAGTACTTTAGGCGCAGATCCCACCCCCTCTCCCTGGCCTGGGTACACTCCCCCCCCCCCCCGTAGCCCCTCAGGCTACAGCCCAGCACAACTGAGAATTCTGTGAGCTGTTTGTTGAAGAGGAAGGACGTTCCACTAAGGTTTAACACGAGGTCTCAGAGTAGCATGCTTCCCTGAGAAAGCATGGCAAGCAAGGACAGGATGGCATGCATCTCAGCAGGCATTACCCAAGGTGTTCCTGCAAGTTTTAAGGTCGATTTCAGTAAGAGAAGATGTAATCTCTCCCTTTAGTTACTTATGTTTATGGGAACTTGGGCAAGTTACTGGTTTTTGTTTGTTTTGTTTTGAGACAGTCTCACTGTGTAGGTCGTCCTTGGCTGCTCTGGAACTCATGTAGTTCAGGTTGGCCTCAGACTCACAGGGATCCACCTGCCTCTGCTTCCCCAGTACATTTGCCTTGGGCAAGTTTGTTTGTTTGTTTGTTTGTTTGTTTGTTTAAACCTTTGTAGGCTTCATTTCCTCACCTGTAAAGTGAAATAATACCTATCTATAATGAGCTGTCAAGAGGATTAAATGCTAATATATAGGGCACTAAGACAATGCGTAGCACTTTGAGCACTCTACAAACATCGAGTGCTGTAGGTAAACTTGGTCACCGTCTTTTTCTGTCTGTGTTCTCTTGCTCTTCTGATGCTTTCCTTGCCATTGCTTCCCATCCTGTCTCCTTTTGGATCAGTCGCTTCCCTGTTCCCTTAGCATATATTACCCCAGAGCCTGCACCTTTGAGAGGGCTGTATAATCTGTTTTCCTGTGCTTCCTGCCGTCTCCTGTCCTGAGCCTCCTGTGTATCTATCCTACACATCCAAGTGCAAGCACAGGCACAGCCTTAGAGAAGGCACAGCTGCTTCTCGGCCTCACTGCAGAGGCCCTGGTCTCACTGAGTGTGGGTGCTCCCCAACAAGCCCTTTCCTTCTCTGGTTTTTCTCTACCCTTGACTTCACAAACTCTTCCCTCATGTCATTGTTCAACAGCCTCACATCCTTTCAAAATATGAAGTCAACAAGCTTGATCTCGCTCCCCACCCCTGCAGCCGCCACCTGTGCACTTATCTGCAGCGACACTCATTTCACGATCGCCGGCTCCACTGGGTAGTTTTTAGCCTTTATCTTTCTGGAACTTTCAGCAGCAGTTGACACTAACATGTACCCCACCCTACCGCCCTTTTTTATTTATTTTTTTAATTTCAGTCTTTTGACTTTTGTGAGGTAATTTCTCTCCCAGTTCTCCACAAACTGGTCCTGGTTTTCCTTTCCTGACTGTGGAGCTCATGTTTCTCTGGCTGCCCTTTAAGGATGGGGCTCTGGGGATCTTTGTCCTCAGCTCACAGCTGTGTGGACTCTGTAGACTCTTACTGTATACCTGTCTTTGGGGGTGATTCCTGTTTCTTCTCCTAGAGCCTTTGGTGCTAGGGGTAGTTCTTACTGAACAATTAACCACCCAAATATCCCATGGTCACCTTGATCCTGAATGCCTAAAACTATGCCAGTCACTAGAGCGACATACTTAAAATGAAAATAGCATTGTGTCTCACCTGCTTCAGCCTTTCACTGCTTCCTCATTGTCCTGCTCAGTCATGCCAGGCCCATCCTAGGGAAAAGGGAACAAACCGAATACTCAAAACCATGATGGTGCAGGACTCTCACCTCAGCACTGAGGAGGGAGGCAGAAGCAGAAGGATCAGCCTACACAGTGAAACCTTCAAAGATGCTCAGGTGATTGGTGCCACATAAAATAAGAGGTTGTGTAAGGTGGGGTGAGCACAGAGGCTCCAGGAAGGTCACCTTGGAGTTGGTGAGCATGATAGAAGGAAGGCAGACATAAAAGGTTTCAGAGGACCAACTAGCTCTGAAACAGGTTGGTTAGACAGGAACAAATACCATTCACTCCAAAGAAACCTAACGGATAGACAAAACCTGAACAGTGGAACCAAGACCTGAGAACCCGTGCTTCCTTGGATTTAAAAAAAAAAAAAAAAAAAAGGTCTTTAATCCCAGCATTCCAGAGGCAGAGTCAGGTGACTCTCCAAGTCCAAGGCCAACCTGGTCTACAGAGTGAGTTCCAGGGTCAACCAGAGAAGCCCTGTCTTGGGGTGGGGGAGAGGAGATATATCAAAGCAAGTTTTCATTTATGTGGACATTCTTAATGCCATTCTGCCTTTAAGATCATTTGATGGCAGAAAAACCATGACTAAGTGAGACTCACTCCTGGACACATAGTTTGTGAGTGCCTGGGCTGAGACTCAGCCCTTAAGCCAAAGAGCAGACATTTTTCTTTGCTGTCTTGTAAGCCCAGATGGTGGAATTGGCACAGGTAAGCATTATTTCCAAGCCATGGCCACTTGACATTTCCACATACCTGTCTGGTGGTGGTGAAGCCTAGATACATGGACTAATGGAACCTGCCAGCTTTGTCATTCTTCTCTGTCTCCCATAGTCCACTGAAGCGCTGGAGTTCATGAAGCGGGACCTGACGGAATTTACCCAGGTGGTGCAGCATGACACAGCCTGCACCATTGCAGCCACAGCCAGTGTGGTCAAGGAGAGGCTGGCCGTGAGTACTGCCCACACCCTGAGTGACGGCCCGCCCTGGGAACCTAGTGGGGACTCCAGCTTTTCTCTTGTTAGGTGATTATTTTTCCCTGTGGGGAGAAGGGGATGGTTTTCCTCCCACTTTGGAGGAATTGTTTGTCAAACAAATACATATAGAGTAAGTACTAGTTTTGTGACGTCTGTATTGTTTTAGCAAATATTTTCCATTAGTAAAATCATGCATTATAGAAAATGTAGGTAAGCAGGGTGGTGTATGTGTGTATAAAAGAAACCTTTCCTAAGAAGGTAACTGTTGTTACTATTTGGGTGATATACCCTTATGTATACTTTCTTTAGGGAAAAAAAAAAAAAACTTAGGGCCAACTAAATATAATTTTTAAAATATTTTTATTTATGTATTTATATGTTTGTGTGTGTGTGTACATGTGTGCTAGGTTAGAAGACAACTTGGAAGAGTTGGTTCTCTCCTTTTTGATTCCAGGCCATTAGGCTTGGCAACATGTGCCTTTATCCATCCACTAGGCATTCCTGCCAGCCCCCAGCTCTGAATACCACTTTTTAACCTATTTGTTTTTACCCCTTTGGCTTTTTTTTTCTTCCCCCTACCCCCCATCTCAAATAGCCTAGAGTAGGCTCATACTGGTCATGTATCAGAGAATGGCCTTAAATTCTTGATTCTCCCACCTCTAACCCCAAATGCTAGGTACATACATATACCAACATACCTGGCTCTTGACCTACTTTAAAAAAGATGTATGTATGCATGTATAAATATATGTATATATTCATATTTATTTAATATATGTGGTTTTGCATGCATGTGTACCTGTAAATCACATTCGTGCAGTGCCTGTAGAGGACAGAGAAGGTATAGAATCTTCTGGAACTTCCCAGATGGTTGTAAGCCAGCATGTGGGGGCTGGGAGTGGAAGCCAGATCCTCTGGAAGAGGACTACTTAAATTGCTGAGCCGGCTCTGCAGCACCTTAACTTACTTTTTACTTAAATCATTGCAGGACTCCTTCTGTAGTGTCCTCAGTTGCCTGGCCATCAGTTAAATAAATTTAAAAAGCTCTCAATTTTCTATTGCACTCTGGTATTGTGCACAAATCTTCAGTAATGTTATTCTTATTAAGATTTTGACCATTGTCATAATGTTTTGTCACGTAATATTGGAAAGGGTCAAGGGTAAGTAAGTATAGTTTAGACTTTTAATATCTATTTGCAGAATGCCTAAAAGAAAATATTTTTATGGAGCTAGAGAGATGACTTAGTGGTGAAGTGTCCCTGCTGCTCTTACAGAGGACCCTGAGTTGGTTCCTAGCACCTGCATGGTGGCTCACTGCCATCTGTCACTCCAGTTCCAGGAGTGCACAGACATGCAAGCAAACGCTTACACAGAGAAAATACTACAAATCACAAAGAAAAGATTCTTCATAGGAAGCCGGAGAAGTATATTGTCTGAGTGCTAGTGTGTTGGTTCCTGGTCTCATTACTGTGTTCAGATGCCTGGTAAGACATCTGAACTTCGGGAGGGTTTATTCTGGCTCACAGTTTGAGGGTACAGTCCATCGTGACTGTGCGGGGTGTTGTGACAGCAGGAGCTTGAGGCAGCCGGTCACATTGCATTCACAGTCAGTGAGCAGACACTAGTCTAAACTCAGCGTCTCCTTTACTCTGTCCAAGGACCCCAGCTCATGGGATGGTGTTAACCTAAACCACATAGTTCTTCCTGCATGCCTAGACTCCAGCCTAGTTTAGATAATCCCTGACAGGGGTGGCCAGAGGCTTGCCTCTTGGATGATTCTAGAACTTGTCAAGTCAGCAGTCCATAGTGAACGTGCAAACTAGGCATGGTGGCACATATCTGCAATTCAGCACTGCAACATAGTGAATTTGAGGCCAGCCTGAGCTATGTGAGTCTCTGTCCTCCCAAATAATTAATTTTTAAAAAATATATACACACACACATGGGCCAACAAGATGGTTAGCAGTATGTATGTACTAAAAGTACATGTCACTCAAGCCTGACAACCTGAGTTCAGTACCCGAAGCCCATGTAAGAGAACCAACCATCTGACCTCCACATATTCACCATGCTACATACAGACATGCCCCCCCACATCACATAGAATAGTACTAAATTTTAAATTTTGAGTATATTTTTATAGATTTCAGGTATACTTATTTTGTGCTCAAGTCCCAGCAACTACATGCTGGCCCATAATCTTCTATAATGAGATCTGGTGCCCTCTTCTGGCATGCAGGCAGAATACTGTTTAAATAATAAATAAATCTTTAAAAACAAGCAAACAAACAACAAAAACTATGACCACCAGGCAGTGGTTGTGCACCCCTTTAATCCCAGCCCCCAGGAGGCAGAGGCAGGTGGATCTCTTGAGTTTCAAGGCCACTATGAAAACTTAGGGAAGAAAGGGCAGATTTGTCTTACACATCCCTACTCACAGTGGTGGGCCTGAACCAGATGGGCTTCCTGTAGCCGGCTCTTCTGGAGGCATTTTCTCAATTGAAATTCTCTTCTCTGGTGACTAGCTGTGTCCAGGTGACATAAAACAAAGCAGCCCGTGTAGAGAGCAAACATATTTGATCAAAGATAATCTTATATATCTAATTTTCTAGTGTGTACGTGCACTTGAGCTGTTTTGGTGATTTGGAGACCTCATCTCACTATATAGCCCAGTCTGGCCTCAGACACATGGCAGCCCTTCTGCCTCAATCTTCCAAGGACTGGAACTATGGATATGATCCACCATTTGTGGCTAATATGCTGGCTTTTATATACAGTTTTCCCATTAGTCTAGAAACAAACTAGTTTCCTCATTTCATCTCTGGCTAAATCAGTTGCCCTGAGATTAGTAGAGCTAGTTCTGATGGCATATAACTCTTTTCCCTGTACAAGAGGCTGAGGCAAATCTCTTGAACCTAGACAATATCATAAATGAAGCCCCCTCTCATAAATGAGAAAAGGAAGAGAAGAGAAGGAGAAGGGGATTAGGAATGAAAACAGGAAGAGAAAGGAGGACAAGTTTAGGGGTTTCTCAGCCAGCCTTACTTATAAAGTCCTTCTTGCTTACCATAGCTACTGAGAATCACAAATGAGAAATTGGGTGTGGCGGCACATGCCTATAATTCTAGCACACAAGAGACTAAGGTTTGAATGTTCAGACCAGCCGCCTGAGCTATGAATTAGCAAGACCCTGTCTGAAAGTCCAGTCGAAAAGTATGAATGGCAGGTTGTGGCTTGATGAGCTGCTGCATCCAGCCAGTAACAAGCACCACTTATTTCATTGCTTTATCCTTTTTTTTCATTCAACAGATATGATTGTAAACTTAATGCCGGCATGCGCGCCAGGCTCTGTCTAGGTTGTACATGCCTAGGAAGCTCGATGGAGAATAAATGCTGCTAGGGGCTGGAGAAACAGCTCTTTGAGAGAACCTTCGTTCAGTCCCCAGCACCCATGTCACACAGCTCACAACCACCGTGACTCCCAGTTCTAGGGGATTTGGTGTTCTCTTCTGGCCTCTGTGGAGGACACCTACACACATTCATGAATATATGCATGTGCACACACACAGACAAACACAAATCTTTTTAAAAAGAAGAGGTAATGTCAACACATACCTGTAATCCCAACACTTGGGAGGTTGAGTCTGGAAGATTTTAAAATTTTAGGCTGGCTTTGGTAACAAGTTTTAGGTAGGTCTGAGCTACAGAGCACTGGCTACAAAGCAGAATCTTGTCTCATCAGAGCAAAGTTAATCTTATAGATTTGCATGAGATTTTTGGAGTCTGCCCTTCCTCTCAGTTCATCATCCGTGCAGGCAGAGGGCATACTGACCCATGATGTACTGATTGTGCCTCCAGAAGGTCTTAGCAATAATGGAAAAGTTGTATTACAACACTGCTCTTTGTTTATGTCAGGTATTAGCCATGCCTTAGTCATCCACATTTCACAAAGGACAGACTCAAAGAGTATTGTGGTCTTGTAACCTACCAGTATTAGACAAAGCATTTAAAACCACCACTTGGGCTGGAGAGATGACTCGGGTTAAGAGTACTGGCTGCTCTTACAAAGGTCCTGAGTTCAATTCCCAGCAACTACGTGGTGGCTCACAACCATCTATAGTGAGATCTGGTGCCCTCTTCTGGCCTGTAGGTGTACACGCAGACAGACACTATACAAAACAAATAAATAAATCTTAAAAAACAAACAACAAACCACTCATTTCAGGTTTACTAAAAAAGACATGGCTCTTCTTTTGACTGTGTGTGTGTGTTTACAGACATGTAAATGCATGCACACATGTGTTCATGTGGTATGGAAAGTATGTGTGGGTTCACATGCGTGTATGGTTTGCGTGGATCTAGAAGCCAAAGGACACTGTCAGGTGCTCTGTAGCCATCCACCTTGTTTCTTGAGGTAGTGCCCCTCACTGGGCCTGAAGCTTGTCAGTCAGGCTCGGCTGTGCCCTCTGCCAGCAAGTACCAAGGATCTGCCTGTCTTTGCATCCCCAGCTCTGTCACCAAACCTGGCTTTTTACATGAGTGTATAGGATGCAACTCAGGTCCTCACGCTTGCACAGTGAGCACTTCTAACTGAGCATCTCCTTTGCCTTCCTGCCAGTTTTTGATCAGCCTAGATTGCCTGGACACTTTGATGTAACAACTAGCGGTAGCTCTCATCAGGTGTGCCCTGGCCTGTTCTGGTTCCCAGATGGGACTGGAGGGCTCTAGTCTAGACTCCTCCTCCAGTCTGAGGTGTGGAGGATTTTGTATGCATCTGACCCTTGTCCGTAGTGCACCCCTTTCCTTCTCCACCCCAGACTGCATCCTGCTCCGAGGACACTTCCTTTCTTTGGTTTTCTCTGCAGACTGAAGGCTCCTCAGGGGCAACAGAAAAAATGAAGAAGGGGTTATCTGACTTCTTAGGGGTGATCTCAGACACCTTTGCCCCCTCACCAGACAAAACCATCGACTGCGATGTCATCACCCTGATGGGCACACCCTCTGGCACAGCTGAGCCATATGATGGCACCAAGGTATTCACTGGCAGCCTTTGTTAGAGAGTCAAAGCTTTACCTACCAACATATGGTCACAAAAGCAGTATGTGTTCAGGCTAAAAATATAGACAAATCTGTATAACTGAGAAACATCAAACATCAATTAAAAAAGTAGATAATTACTATATTTCTTCTCTTTCTTTTTTTGGGGGGTGGTGGTGGTCAGGGTTTCTCTCTGTCATTCTGTAGACCAAATTGGTCTGGAACTCACAGAGATCCACCTGCCTCTGCCTCCTGAGTTCTGGGATTAAAGACATGTACCACTATTGTCCAGCAACTAACTGTCTGTCTGTCTGTCTGTCTTTCTTTCTTTCTTTCTTTTTCTTTTGGCTTTTTTTGAGACAGGGTTTCTCTGTGTAGACTTGACTGTCCTGGACTCACTTTGTAGACAAGGTTAGCCTTGACTCACAGAGATCTGCCTGCCTCTTCCTACCTGAGCACTGGGACTAAAGGTGTGCACCAAGCCTGGCTGCAACTGTGTTTCTAATCCCATAATCTCATTACCCAAAGATACCGCTGGTTCCTCCTTGTCTCATAACCTTCCATATTGCTTTTGTAATGTTCACAAACATGAGTAAAGATAGTCTGAGTTTTTTCCTTTTAAACAAACAGACATTAACTATTAGCATCTTTCATAACCACTTTTCTGTGTCTTTACATTCCTGCAAATGAGTACAAATAGCATCATTTGTTCAATCACTTTCCCATTTTACACATTTAGATTCCTTTCAGTTTTCAACCATGTAAGGATACTGAGAACATCTTTGATACATAATTTGCTTTATATTTGGATTCTTTTAAGACTAATTTCCAGTAGAAATAAATGTACAGGTCAGAACCCATGAACAGCAACTAGAGCAGTATGTTTGTGTGTCTGTCTCTTGTTTCATGGTCAGTCTCTCCTGAATTCACAGGGTCGTATCATGGCCTTATCACATTGGGTTTCCATTCCAAACTTTGATCACTGGCACTATTTACTAACATGTGCCAGAATTTTGAGCTTTTAAGTGATAAGAGTCTAAGTTATCACAGTGACTCAACACCAGAACTCACCTACTGATGCCCTGCGTGGTCTGAGCAGAGAGAGGGTTTTCTGTTTGTCAGCTGAAGTCAGCTTTCCTGTGGCCCTAGGGGAGCGTACCTCTCCAGTACATTTGGTAGCATGGCTCTAAACTTGAGTTTTTCTCTTTTCTTATGCTGGGCCTAACTTTGTTCCCTGCTATGTTGGATTTATACGTGCTAAGCAAGTGCCTACCGCTGAATTACATCTCAGCCCAAGATGGTGATGATGGAACAGTTATTATTATTAATTATATTTTTACACTAATTAATTATAACTATTTTAAATTATATAAAATAATCATTGTTATTGATAATATTACTTAGTTTATCAAGGCAGAGTTTTTCTGTGTAGCTTTGGCTGTTCTGGAACTCGTTTTGCTGAGCAAGCTGGCCTCAAACTCAGATCTGCCTGCCTCTGCCTCCCAAGTGCTGGGATTAAAAGCCTGTGCTGCCACTTCCCAGCATTGCTGATGGGCTTTTACATTTTCTTTTATTTATTTTAAGACATCTCATTGTATAGTATTGGTTGGCCTAGAACTCAGTATGTAGATCAGGCTAGCCTTAAACTGACAGAGATCTGCCTGCCTCTGTTTCCTAAGTGCTGGGATTAATAAAGGTGTACACCAGCACGCACCCTTTTTAACTTGGGAAAAATTACCTTATTTAGTTTGGACTTTAGTAACATAATAGCATTAGATGTATTTTTAATTTTCACATTTTTCAGGAGGAGTTGTGCATGTAATTTTATAACCTGCTTACTATATTTTCTTAGTTCTCGGGATTGGAGTATTGGGTAAGAGACTATTTTTCTGAAGGGTTAGCTGAGTGCCACCATGATCACTAATAAGTGCCCTGTGGATTTGCCAACCAACAAGGGGGAAGCTGGGTTGTCTCTGATTGGATACCATGTACAGAGGGGATTTTCTCTGTGTCCACCTCCCCAGAGTTTCTGTTCTCTCTTCTCTGTTACTTACAGGCTCGCCTCTACAGTCTGCAGTCAGACCCAGCAACGTACTGCAATGAACCCGATGGTGAGGGGGAAGCAGGGGGGTGAGCTTGCGGGCCCCATAGATGGAGAGATAGCACAGAGCAAGTGGCCCTACATGCTGGGAACATTGTAGGACCTGTGGATGTACCTTCTGCTCTGTAAAGTAGGTTAATGGCCCCATTTCCCTCCTGAACCTCAAATCTCTTCACCCTAACTCTGTTTCTTATGGTCTTCTCTGTTCAGCTTGTCTGCTATCCCTGCTGCTTCCCCAATCCACCCCTGTTCCTTTCTACTATGCCCCATTGTAGAAACTAGAGACCAGAAATGAGGGAAACCTTCAAACTGTTTATTCCATCAGAACCAGATGCAAAAAGAGAGAAGGGAGACAAGGAATCAAGCATAGAGTGGTTTGACCCTGCAGCTCTGTGGGCAGTGGGCATCCCGCAGAAGCCACCTAGCCTGTGGAGTCTAGAACCAGTGTTCATGAGTGGGAGTCTATTCAGGCAGGGCAAAGTATATTTGAAAATCCAGGAGCTGGGCACGGAGGTGCACTACGTGATCCCAGCACTCAGGGAGGCAGAGCAGCGGATCTCTGTGAGTTCGAGGACAGCCAAGACTACACAGAGAAAAACCAAAAAGAAAAAGAAAAAATCCAGAAAGAACAGGGAGTCTCTGTTTGGTGACATAAATTAAAGCTCATAAAGAAGTAAAGGCAGCCTGGGAGCTGGTTGGGAGGGCTTTGTGTATCAGAATAAGCAGCTTGTGTTTGGTCATGAGAGACTCATGGTGATGGTTCTAAACTTTTCTTTAGTCATAGAGACCTTTAAAAATCTATTGACAGGCAGGCACAATAGCATAATACTCTTATAATACTGTAAGCTACTTGGAGGCTGAGGCAGGAGAATTGAAAGATTGGGACTAGGCTGAGCTATATAATGAGTTCAGAGCCAACTTGGGCAATTTAGCAAAACCTTGCAACGAAGTAAAAATAAAAAGGATTTGGGATATATTTGCCTAGCATACATAAAGCCCTAAGTTCAATCTCCAATACTAGGGAAAAATCACCACCAAGCTGATCAAAATGGTGAGACTGGTGGTGGCGCACGCCTTCAATCCCAGCACTCGGGGGCAGAGGCAGGTGGATCCCTATGAGTTCGAGGCCAGCCTGGTCTACAGAGTAAGTTCCAGGACAGCCAGGCCTACACAGAGAAACCTTGTCTTGAAAAAAACAAAACAAAAATGATGAGCCGTTTCTATAAACTTTTATGTACAAGGCCTTGTTCGTGCATGCCTTTATTAATCCCATGACTTGGGTGGCAGAGGTGGGCAGATCTCTGTGAGAATGTGTGTGTGTGTGTGTGTGTGTGTGTGTGTGTGTGTGTGTGTGTATGCACATGTTATAAAGGTTGAGAAAGATGGAAGGTAATGTAGGGGGTGCCTAGGGATCCCCATGTCAAAGGGAAGACTGGAGAGAGGCAGGCTGGTTGAAGAGGAACTATCTGTGACGGAGGAGTCTGAAGGAGTAGAATCACAGGGTAGGTAAGGAAGGCTCCGGGATGTCTTACGGGTTTCCAGTAGCAACAGAGTAGGAACAAGAATGGTAGCTGGCTCTGGAGCCCAGGATGGGTTCCGAGTGGCAAAGAAATAGGAATTGTTAGAAGAGGCTAAAATGAGTTAGAGTAACTCATGAGAAAAAACGAAGTGGGGAGAGGGACAGAAGGAGCCCAGGCAGACTAGAATGTTCAGAGGAGGAAGGGAACAGAGGATGGAGAGGGGCAGAAGCTCCTGGTCACATGGCATAAGGGAGGACAGAGACACTGCCACGGGCTCTGACACCGTGGGTCCACACTTAGCAAAGTTGTTTCAGTGGCCGAGTGCGGAGGACTGAGGTGGCAGTAGACATAGGCGACATTGGAGACCATCGTCCTTTCTAGAGAGCCTGATCCTGGAAGAACCCACCCAGCCCTTCCCCTTGCCTGACTCGCTTCCCCTTAGATGAAATGGCCTTGAAAAGAACCCTTAAGCTTTCCTTACCGTTCAAGTCCAGGCTTAAGTGTTTTCTCTAGTCCCAGTGTTCTTTCCCTAGACACAGGGAACTGACCATCAGCGTCTGTCCCTCTGCAGGGCCCCCGGAGTTGTTTGACGCCTGGCTTTCTCAGTTCTGCTTGGAGGAGAAGAAGGGGGAGATCTCAGAGCTCCTTGTAGGCAGCCCCTCCATCCGGGCCCTCTACACCAAGATGGTGAGGGCGCAGCCCAGCAGGACCTCCGCTGGTTCCGAGCCTGAGGTGTTGGGAAGTGGGAGGGGTGTGTAGTAGGAGACCCTGTAGAGCCAGGTGGGCCATGTGCTGAGCCAAGAAGCTGCCAGGAAGAGGCTGATTTCCAGACTTCTGGCAGTCAGAGGATGGTGAGAAAGACCAGCAAAGTTGTTATGGGAGTTTTGTTTTCCTTCATTGGCCAAACTAGGCCCAGAAGGTGGGTCTGGTTGAAGTTAAAACGTGATAGAAGGGCTGTGACAATTATTGTCAAGCCACTTCTTGTGTCTAGACTCTTAGAGTGGCTGGGAACAGACTCATAAGAACTCTGCACGTCATTCCCAAATTTTTACCAGTATACTTTTCCCTGCCTTCAGGTTCCAGCAGCTGTTTCCCATTCAGAATTCTGGCATCGGTATTTCTATAAAGTCTACCAACTTGAACAGGTATGCTGGTCTAACTTGGGAAGGCCCACCGCCAGCTTTGGGACAAGAGCTGGATTTTTGTCAAGGGAAGAAAGAGTTAGAAGATTGTAGTCCTTTCTGGAGGTGCCAAAGGTTTTAGGGTTAGGACCAGGGCCTGAGAGGAGGGTACCCTAACTTCCTGGTCCTTACTCTCCCACCCTCAGGAGCAGGCCCGGAGGGATGCCCTGAAGCAGCGAGCAGACCAGAGCATCTCTGAAGAGCCTGGCTGGGAGGAGGAAGAAGGTAAGAGGTGTTGAAATGAGTTGGTGACAAAATTGTGGTACTCTAGAAGGCCTGGAGAGACATGGTGTCCCTGGGGAAGCAGGGATGAGTACAGAGTAGTGCTGAGCACGCAGTTGACAGGGAGCCTGTCATACAGGGCTCATGGGACCCAGGATTTTGTACAGAAATCACGTGTACCAGTTGGAGCAGATTTCCATGTTACATATGAACCTGCTTAATTACTGAGGCACACACTGAAATCTAAATTTCTCCCCCCCCCCCCCACCCATGCCCCATGCCCTTCTACATAAGACTACAGGTTTGTGGCTCAAGTGTCTGGCACTCAAGAGGCAGAGGCAGGCAGACCTCTATGAATTTGAGGACAGCCTGGTCTACATAGTAAGTTCTAGGTCAGCCAAGACTACAGAAAGAGACTCTATCTCAAAATAAAATTAAAAAGAGAAAGGGAAGACTCTAGCTCAGGATGTGTTAAATACTTACACTGTATGTCCAGCCTCCATTAAGAGCGTAATGTAATGTGTGGGTAACCCTTAGCAAGAAGCCAGTGTCACTTCTTGCTCATGAGGTAGCAAGTTGAAAGTACATACTGGCTTGGACCAGTAATTATGGATGAACCAAAGTCTGGCCTTGGCTTTCTCATCTTACCCTTTCTCAGGCTGTTGTTAGTGTCCAGCTTGGCTTTTCCAGGTGAGACTAAGAAGCAGGGAGTGTCTGTAAAAGGATCTGTCCTGAGGAGCACAAGCTAGGCTTCACTGCAGTAAGCATGGCAGGATGTGCAGGGTCCCAGGTTGCCTTGGGGCTGACAAGGGCTACACTCCCTCTTTGCCTACCCCTCTCTCTACAGAGGAGTTAGAAGCCATTGCACCATCTCTAAAAGAGGCGAAGATTCCAAAAGAGACTAAAACTTCCACATCTCCTGAAGATGGGCCTGGCCCCCAGAGCCCTTGTGAAGAGACTCCAGTGGAAGCCCCTGCAGAGGTAACACCATCAGAGAGCAGCGAGAGCATCTCCCTTGTGACACAGATTGCCAACCCTACTGCTGCACCTGAGGCACCAGTGCTGCCTGTAGACCTGTCCCAAAAGCTGCTTGAAGCGTCTCTGGAAGAACGGAGTCTGGCTGAAGATGAGGGTGAAACTGGACCCCCGCCCCCAGTTCCCTCCAAGCCTCTAACCCCTGCAAGCCGAGCCAGCGGCCCAGAGCCCAGGCCTCCAGCCAGAGTAGAGACCCTAAGAGAGGAGGTGCCCACAGACTTACGAGTGTTTGAGCTGAACTCAGATAGTGGGAAGTCTACACCCTCCAACAATGGCAAGAAAGGTAGGTCTGGAGGCCTGAGTGCAAGGGGCTGTATGAGCGGGCAAGCAAGAGCTGCCAGCGTGTGTGTAGATGTGTCTGTGTCCTTCAGGCAGATTCTGGGAACAGATAGCCTTCACCTGTGGTAGTGGGAGGAGAGCTTCATATAAATCACCATACTTTATTAGCTAACATTTACACAGTCTTTGAATGAAAGGTAATGCACTGGCGAATTGTTGGGGTCTTTTGTTTGCCTTGGTTTTGGCTTTTTGTTGTTGTTGTTTTGTTTTGTTTTCATTTATATGTCTTATCTTGTGAACCATGAGCAAGCAGTGCCCACAGCGTCCAGGAGAAGAGGGCATTAGGTTTTTCCTGGGACTGAAGGTTACAGGCAATTGTGAACCACCATGTAGGTGCTGAGAATCAAATCCAAGTCCTCTGTTAAGAGCAGCCAGTGCTTTAAACCTCTGAGCCATGTTGTAGCCCCTTGTGTTGGCTTTTTGAGACAGGACCTCACTATATAGCTCAGGCTGACCTGAAACCATGTAGCCTAGGCTGGCCTTTAACTCTTGAATCCTTAGCATCCCGAGTGGTGGAACTACAGTAATGAATCACCCTGCCCAGCATGGTAGGGTCCTTAAATCCACAGAATGAAGCTCATGCTAGCTAAATGTCACGTGGTTTTGAATGTTTCCCTTATCTCACATGCCTCAGGTCCATATTATCATCTTCATTTGGTCCATATTATCATCTTCATTTACAGGTAAGAAGAATGTCTAAGTTGGGCGTGGTAATGCACACCTGTAATCCCAACACTCTAGGAGGCAGAAGTTTGAGGCCATCCTGGTCTACAAAGCAAGTTCAGGATAGCCAAGGCTACAGAGAAATTCTGTCTCGAAAAACCAAAAAAAAAAAAAAAGGTCTAGAAATGTTAAGTAACTTTTTCAAATTAATGTGACTGAAAAGTGGAAAGCCTAGCTTCAGAACCAGGTCTGTGCCTGCGTTGAGTCCATTAGGCTTGGCCCATTTGTAGCCTTTTAAACTTTGCCCTTGTTGGGGATCACTGTGGTGTTGATGTTAGAGGTCTCCTCCCTTTGTGGAGCCCAGGGGAAGTCAGCTTCTCTAAGCCTTGGTACGAAGAACCATGGAGACCGACCTGGGACCTAGCTTCAGGCTTGAGATGGATGCCTGAGGGTGAGCGTCAGGTGAGCCAGCTTCAACAGCAGGGCTTTCGCTCTGTCTGTGCAGTGGAGGCTCAGGCTGGAGACTGTGTCTAACCCCAGGAATTACAGGCAAGGGTAGATCTGTCAGCCTTCTGTGTCTCCCAGACCCTGCTGCAGATAACCACCCCTGACGGACATGCTGCCATAGAGCTTGTCCTGCAGGTGAGGCCTGGCCTGTGGTGTAATGACAGTTTGCTGCAGGAGATGTTAAATGGGCTGGCCACAGCCTTTGTCAGGGAATGCACGTCAGCTCCTGGCAGAAACTTCCATGTTCCCAGTCTCTTGACATGGTGCTTCTGATCTCCTTTGTTTAGTGAGGTCATCCATTGAGCTCCTGCCTGTTCTTTATGAGGCTCTAAGGGGGGTGGGGCAGAAGGGACAGTCTTTGTGATGAAACATGAGCAGTATAGGACACGTCTAATACTGGAGGCATTCTGAGCATCAGCAGTGATTCACCAAGGACACAGAGGTGGAGAGTTGGGGCAGGTGCTGCGGAGTCATAGTTCAGCTTGAAGGGGCATGTTTACAGGCTTGTGCTAAAGCCCCCTTCCCATATTTCTTTTGGGTAAGAGAGACACAGAATAGTGGGAGAGTTGGTTCTCTTTTATTGTTCATTTTTTTGAGACTGGGCCTCATTGTGTATTACTGACAGCCTAGAACTTGCTGTGTAGACCAAGCTGGTCTGGAATTTACAAAGATCTATCTGCCTCTTCCTCCTCCTTGCTAGGATTAAAAGTGTACACCAAGCCACCAACCTGATCTGGTTCTTAAATGGCAGTGGAGAACTTCACATCTTGAACTGGACTTGAGGTTTAGACTAAGTGCTGAAAGCAGCAGAGCACAAAGGCCCAGGTCATAGGCCATGTGACTTTAGAAAGGTCACTGCTCTTCTCTTCCCTTCCGTAAGTGGAAATTGTTTCATGATGGCCCTCGGTCAGGGCAGCGACTTTGGTGGAGCCCTCCTTTGGGGAAACAGTCGTGCACATCTTAGAGTGCCTTTCTCCAGCTGTGACAGACACCGTGACTGGAAGCAACTTGGTGGAGGAGGTCTTGTGTTCTCTTGCACTTCCACATTCAGTCCAGCACTGAGGGAAGTGGTGTTCCAGGCAGGAGCTGGTGTAGAGGCCATGGAGGAGTGCTGCTTCCCAGCTTGCTCTCGTGACTTGCTCAGTCTGCTTTCTTATATGACCCAGGAACCTGCCCAGAGGTAGCACCAGCCACAGTGGGCTGGGCCCTCCCACATCAATCACCGGCCAAGAATATACCCCACACAATGGCCAGTCTGAGAGAAGCAATCTTTCCAGTGTGGTTCCCTCTTCCCAGATGATCCTGACCCTAGCTCTGTCTGGTTGACCAAACAAAACCCAGCCAACATAGTACTAATGATAGGTAATCTGTGTTTAGATCTTTGCTAAGCACTGGATCTGCCTATCACTAGAGTCTCACAAAGCTAAGATCTGTGCAGTTCCCTATTTTCATAGTGGTAAAAAACTACAAAAGAGCTGGGTGCTGTGGTACACACCTGTAATCCCATCACTTAGGGAAGCAGAGACCAGCCTGGTCTATAGAGCAATTTCCAGGACAACCAGGGCTACACACAGAAAAACCATCTTGGAAAGAGAGAGAGATGGAAAGGTGGCTCCGCAGATAAGAACACTTACTGTTCTTCCAAGAGGGCCTGAGTCCAGTTCCGAGCACCCATTCAGACCCCTCAAAACCATCTGTAACTCCAGTTCCAAGGGATCTGAAACTCTCTTCTGGCTTCTGTGGAGACCTGCGCTCACTTGTACATATACACAGACATAAAAATAATAAAATGAAAAGAAAAACCGGTCAACCCCAGAAATCAACAGGAAGATCACTCTGAAGACTATGAAATGGTCTGTAGGAAGGTGGAATAGTACACAATGGACCTTAGAGGTATGGGATGGGCCAGCCCTCTGAGGTTATAGTTGCGGATTTCAAGTGAGATACATCATCTCTGCTGTGCCTCTCTACCCCTCATTGTGGGTTGTTTGTTTTGAAACATGGGTGCTAGGAAAGGAGTTAAGGGGCTTAGAAAGAGCAGTATACATTCTAACTTGTTGAGCCATCTCCACAGCCTAAGCCTTGCTGGAACCCATCGTCCTGCCTCTCTCCCTCAAGTAAAAGCATGATGTTCTATGCCAGGCTGTGCTAGATGGTGTGCCTATGTCTGGATGCGGAAGTTGTGTTTGATTCCCAGCACCACCAGAATGGAGGATGGGAAAGAAGCAAGCTTGTGCTGATTCCCTTTCCTTCTCACTCCATCCCACATCCTAGGCTGCCAGGCTGGGTCTGTGTGCAGCTCCAGATTGCACTTGCCTCTCTTGAGATCCCTGGCAGAGCTGCGAAGGGGAAGTCGGGATGAGTGGGTGACCTTTGGCTCTGGCTTGCAGCTCTCCTTCACTGTTACTCATGGAACCTGTTTTTTTAATCTCCATTTATCTGGGGAAGTAGAAAAATAAGTGCACAAAAAATTAACTCTGGTTGATAGAACCTTCAGGTTAGTAAATCAGCTAGGTGGAAAAACAACAACAAAAGACTCCATCACAAAATGTTAACTTTCTTAACAGATCTCCTAACATTCCCCTTGTGTGACAGGACAAGATCTATGCCATTAAAGCCTTCATTCTGTCGTGTGTAAATTGGGACTGTTGATACCCAGCATAGAAGGTAGATGTGAAATGTTCCCAAGTGCTATCTGATGCTTTCTGCTTCTAGAAGGGTCTGCCCTAGCATTTAAGCCTGAAGAACGTTCAAGTTCCAGATCAGGGGACACTATCATGGCCATAGCCACACAAGGAATTGGTCAAGAGTCTGGCTTTTGACCCACAGGAAGCCATGCTGACAGATGAGTGTCCCGAAGGCACAGCACAAGAGAGTCTCCATATAGTAGCAGAACTTGAGTCTTGGTTGAAGGTCTGTGCTAACTTGCAAACCTTCTAAATCCACCACATGTAAAATTACTTAACTGTGAGACAAGACCTGTGAAAGAAATATGGCCCTACTTTTCCAGTTGTCAAATATCATTACATTCAACACATAATTGGTACATGACATTCATCCCACTAATGCTAATGCTGTTATTTCTCAAACAGCAGGCTCATTTTTCATCCAGTTAACCAGGCTATCTAATACAGAATCCTGGCCTACACCTGGCCCACTGAGTCAGAACGCAGGGGCAAGGAGAACTCTGTCTTTCTCGTAAGCTTCTGTGGTGGTCTTTGCACAGAGGGGGTGTTTGTGTTTTGACACTGGATCTCAGGGTATCTATGCTGGTGCTGAACTCACTTTGTAGTAACCTTGAACTTCTGGTTCTGCTGAGATTGCAGGGTGGGCCACCACACCTGTTTTGTGCTTTGTTGGGTTTTTTGTTTTGTTTTTGTTTTTTTTTCAAGGGCTGGAGAATTGAACCTAGGGCTTTGTACATGCTAAGTAAGTGCTGCATCCCCAACCCCTTTTTCAGCATGATTTGAATAATTGACAGTTCAGAATTATTTGACCAGTATTTTCTCAGGCCTGCCAAGCTCCAGAGGCTATGGTGGGAAAGAGAGGACCAGTCAAGGCCCTTTGTGCAGAATGTAGAGCAGAACAGCGATTTCTGCTGTTCATTTCTTGCTGATAATTTTGACATAAATGGTTTCCGTATCTAGAAGTCATGCCAGATATGTTTAAAGCAGTCATCACACTGTATCAAATTGTGCGAAGCAAGAAGTAGAAAACTGAGCAGGCCAGGTCATACTATTGTGAGCTCTTTGGACCTTAGAGTGTCTGCTGTCACAACAGGAAAGTGTGCGCAAACAACATGTGTACAGGGGGCATGGATGTTTAAAGAAAAATTTAGACATTGTCTTTCTTTGTTTTTTGTTTTTGTTTTTCAGGACAGGGTTTCTCTGTGTAGTCCTGGCTGTCCTGGAACTCACTCTGTAGATCAGGCTGGCATCAAACTCAGAGATCTACTTGCCTCTGCCTCCTTAGTGCTGGGATTAAGGGCATATGCTGGGCTGGAGAGATGGCTCAGAGGTTAAGAACATTGGCTGTTCTCCCAAAGGTCCTGAGTTCAATTCCCGGCAACCACATGGTTGCTCACAACCATCTATAGTGAGATCTGGTACACAGGCACACATGCAGGCAGAATGCTGTATAAATAAAAAAAAATTAGTAAATCTTAAAAAAAAAAAAAGGCACATGCCACCACTGCCTGTTGATTTTAAATTTTTTAAATTTATTTTTGATTTAGGGACTCACTGTCTCAAAACACCAAAATAAATAAATAAAAGACTTTAGATGTGTGGGTGTTTTGACTTCATGTGCCATATGCATATCTGGTGCCTCTGGAGGTCAGAAGAGGGTGTTGGATCCCCTGGAACTAGAGTTAAGGAAGGTTATGAGCTACCGAGTGGGTGCTGAGAATAGAGTCAAGGTCCTCTGCAAGAATAGCAAGTGCTTTTAACCACCAAACCATCTCTCCAGCTGTGTGTGGTGTGTGTGTGTGTAACTCCAACTCCAGAAGATCCAACCTGCTCATCTAGCCTATAAAGGCTGCTCTCATGCAGACATGCACAAACACAATCTCTCTCTCCTCTCTCTCTCACACAGTTGTGTGTGCATGTGTGCATGAGAGCAGCCTTTATAGGCTAGAAGAGTGGGTTGGATCTCCTGAAGCTGGAGTTACTGGCAGTTGTGAGAGGCTTGATTTGGGTGCTGAAAACTGAACTCAGGTTCTCTCCAAGAGCAGGATACATTCTTACCACTGAGCCACTTCTCCAGCCCTGCCCTTTGTGTGTGTGTGTCTGCGTGTTTGTGCACACCCTTGCATGCAAGAGCTTACAGTAAGAACAGTTTGTGAGTTGGTTCTTCCCTCCCGTCATGTGTGTTTTGGGGATTGGACTTGGGTTATTAGATTTAGCAAGCATCTTTGTACAGTGAGCCATTCTGCAGACCCTGTGTTCCATAGAAGCAGATCTATGGGTTTGATCGATGGGCAGTGGTTTTCCACCTGCTGGCTTACACAAAGGCTCTATGAATATTAGGTATCAACTTGATGTTCTAGACAAAAGAGACTGTTTAAGAAAAAAAAAATCCTGTTCTTGGAGCTCATGTTATACATCCTGTATTATTGGACAGTCAGAATAGCTAACCTGAATATGTTATAAAATAATAAATGCAGTAGGGGGAAAAGCAGAGGGAAAGGAAAAAGTTGCAATTTATTTTAAAATAAGGTGGAAGAGTTTGCCTAGCTTGCAGGAACTCTTGGGTCTGAGCCACAGCTCTGTATAAACCAAGCGGCACACACTGGAACCCCATCACTTAGAAAGTTTGAAGAACAAGGGTCTTTAAACACATGCTGAGTTTGAGGCCAATCTGGAACACTTGAAATTCTGTCTCAAAGAATTATAAATAGGGTGAAATGGACTTGTCAGCTGGGTGGTGCTTCAAGGCCTGTAATATCTGTACTTGAGAGGCTAAGGCAGACAGTTACAAGTTTGAGGCCAGCCTGGGTTACATAGTATGACCTGTTCTAGAGAAATAAGCTGGATGTAGTGGCTCATGCTTCTCCCAGCACTTGGAAGAGGGATGAGACACTGCTGCTATTACAACGTTTCCATGCATATACGCGCTGTACTTTATTCATGTTCACCTCCCATTACCCCTCTTTTTTTTCTTAATGTGAATCTATGAGTTTAATTAGGACTACTTCCCAGAGCCTAGGTGAGGAGCTATTTACAGGAACAAGGGCATTTTCCTATACTACACCCTAGAGAAATTGTCTCTCTTTCCCCAGCAACTGTAACCTGTCTGTAGACCTCAGGGAGGGAGGTGGCTCATGAGCCTGTCCTGCCTAGCAGTTACTAAATTTCTATAAATCCTGAAAGTGGATCTCTCTGAATTTGAGGCCAGCCTAATCTATATAGCAAGTTCCAGGCCAGATAGGACTAAAGTGTCTCAGAGAGAGGCAAATCAGTTTTTTTACACTTAGAAAATATGTACTTGTGCCAAGGCATGTGGAAATCAGAACAGCTTCTCTCCTGAGCCATCTCATCAGTCCTATTCTTTTAAGATGGGGTCTCATCCTTGCAGTTGGGAAGCAGAAGTAGGTGGATCTCTAAGTTCAAGGACAGCCTGGTCTACATAGCAAGTTTCAGGACAACCAGGGCTGTATAGTGAGACTATGCTCAAAAAAAAAAAAAAAAAAAAGACAGGTTCTCATGTACCCCAGTTGGCCTAGAAAAATCTGTGTAGTCAAGGCTAGTCTTGGACTCCTGATTCTCCTGCCTCTGCCAAGTGCTGGAGAATACAGCATATTCCCCCATACCTGGTTTCATGCAGTCACGGGGACAGAACCCATGGCCTTGTTCATGTAGGCAAACACTGAGCTGTATCCCCAGCCCTAAGTATGTAAGAGCATGTTGTATTGCTTAGGGATCTAACTAGACCTTAGGTGTGTAACATGTTTTACTACTGAGCTATATCCCTTACAAAGCTAAATATTCTACTGCTTCCAGGATTTTTCCTTAGACTATTACAAGTAAGATCATTGAGCCCAATTCACAGTGGTTATAATGATGTTGTATGTTGTCATCCCCTTTAAAAATCACACAAGTGCGCGTGCGCACACACACAAGGGAGCAAGTGCCTAAATAACCATCTATAGACACTCCTCCTCTTATGCTGATTATTCCATGTGGCTCATGATTCCAGGCTCCAGCACGGACATCAGTGAGGACTGGGAGAAGGACTTTGACCTGGACATGACTGAAGAGGAAGTGCAGATGGCACTTTCCAAAGTGGATGCCTCCGGTGAGGTGAGTGGGTCCAGTTAGGACAAGCTAGTCCAGTGATATCGGGGTAGAAGTCCTTTGCCAGCAAACCCTGCTGCCCCTTCAGGGTAAATCCCTACATCTAGCTGAGCTGATGCCTGCAGGAAGAGAGATGACTTGTCATTGGGCTCTGCTGCTGATCAGTTCTAAGGTGGATACATGAATGAGTTCTTGACCTTAGCTCTGTCTCACAGTCACCCAAGGAACTAAAAACAAAAAATGATGCTTACATGGCATGGTGACAGTTACTCCCAGTATAATCCCAGTGCTCAGGAAGAGGCACAGGGAGCTTACTGCCTAGAGTTCAGAGCAGATTCAGGCTAACTGGGCCTGGATTATATATATAGAGAGAGAGAGATGCTAAATTCTGTCCCTAGCCTGCGAATTATGAGACCTTAGCAGATTCCTGGTCTTGAAGACAGGAGGCCTTTGATTGAGACCAAAACATTTAACCTCTATTTCCTCTCCTAAAATACAAGACTGATAGTGGCTGGGCTTAGAAGCTTTAGTGAGGTGCACCATCTAAACACTAAGTGAGATCCCTGTCATTGACAACATTCAGTAGACATTAGTGTCCAGCACCACCAACCCATCACTGCTATTAAGTTTAAGAGGGCCTTTTATTGTTTTTGTTCTTTACTACCTTCCCAAATCAAGAGTTGGCCCAGTTTCGGCCAGAAGTGATGGCACACACCTTTAGTCCTGGTACTCAAGAGACAGAGGCAGACAGATCTCTGTGTGTTTTAGTTCAAGGCCAGCCTCATCTACATATCAAGTTCTAAGACAACTAGGACTACACAAGAGACTCAGTCTCAAAACAAAACCAAAAGAAGCAAGCAGTTTAGAGACTTGGAGACATGGGGTCTGCGTCTCAGTCTCTCTGTCTCTCCCTCTATCCTCTCTTCTTTTTCTCTCTCATTCTCTTCCTTTCTCTATCCCTTTTTCCTCCCCCAGTTCTCTCTCCCTCCCCCCCACCTCAGGGCTGGGTATCAATGACTGTCTAGGCCAGATTGGCCATGAATTTGCATCAGTCCTCTTGCCTCTGCCTCCTGAGTTCATGGATTACAGGCATGGATCATTAAGCTCAATGACAAGGATCTGGTGTTTGACATTGAAGAGCTGGGAATTGATGACCTAGTCAAGAGTATTTTACACCTGTGACCTCACTGTTACAGAAGACCCCCTGTTAGGCCTTAAGGATTTGCTAGCTTATGTCTTTTAGCTTTCTTTAAAACCTGATATGCTTGGCTGGGAATGGCTTTGTGGTAGAGCATTTGCCAAAGCACCCTGGAGGTCCTGAGTTTGATCCCCACCTCTGAAAAAATACTCATACAACAAAATCTGACAGGCAGTCTTCCTCAGTCCTACTGCAGCAGGAGTCCGCTGAGAACAGGCCGAGAGTAGCAAGGCAAGGCAAAGACCTGAGCTGGAAGTTAGGGTGCAGAGGCCCTGGAAAAGACCTTGTACAAAAAGAACAGGAGGGGAGGAAGGAGTCCATTTGACCTGTGACAGATGGAGTCAAGCCCAGACTCCCTAAAGCTTGTCTGACACCTTTAAAGTTGACAAAAGAAGTAAAAGTTTAGCCAGGCGATGATGGCACACACCTTTAATCCCAGCAAATGGGGCCAGAGGCAGGCTGTGAGCTCTAGACCAGCTTGGTCTACATAGTGAGTTACAGGACAGCCAGGGTGAGACAGAGAAACCCTGTCTAAAAAAACAACAACAAAGTTTTGGCTGTGTCAGCACCTGCAGCACTGTGCTACCCTGTTCTTAGTCACAGTGCCGCTCTCCGTTCTTGGCTTTTGAGATACATGGCCTTTGCTAGCAGGAAACACGCTCTCCTTTCCGCAGTGGCTTCTCGGGCAGGCCATCCCATGCACAGTTGTGTTGGAAGTATTCCCTTTGGATCTAAAGCAGTCAAAGCAGCAAGCCTCTCTCTCTCAGGCATCAGGCATCTGTGTTCCCTGGACTGTTCCCTAAAGCTAGGGCATACCTGTGGGGTGGGCCCTTGCCCAGTGGTGGCTTTGCTCAGCAGGGGGAGGTGGGCTCTGGGCTTGACTCTGTGCTCACTGTCTCCTCACCTTTGCAGCTGGAAGATGTGGAGTGGGAGGACTGGGAATGAGGGAGCAGAGCAAGCAGCTCCCCGACCCACGGCACATCCCTCCTCCCTCGCTCGCTAGTCTCAGCCGGCCTTGGAAGACACTGAGAATGTCCCCCAAATGGCCTCTGCCATCCAGACCTTGGTACATACTCTGGTGGCTCCCTGCTGGCCCTCTGCTCACACCTTGGAAGAGCCTTTCTAAATACAAATCCAGAAGTCTGACTTGTGCCAACCTTAGGATGACCTAAGGGGAGGACCCTTACCCATCACCGGAGAGCCTGCATTTCTCTGCTGTTATAGGGATCCCAGCTGGGAACTTCCTGGGGTAGCCGTCTTCTGCACAGAGACAGGAGCTGAAGCACTGGTCTCTCTTTGAAAAGGCCAAGACAACACACTCTACCCCATAAGCTAGTAAACCAGCAAGGAAAGCCATGCCACCTGTCCTTGGCAACACAGGGACCGTGAACAGCATCTGGGTTCCTGTCACAATGAGTAAGAGGCAATCATCTCTGGGAAATTGTCTCTCTCTGGAATCTCCATCCCAAGCATTTTCCATTCCTGGAAAGGTCCTATGAGGTTCAGAATCTAAAACCAAACTTGACTCTCCTCCAGCCCACACTGGGACATCCCTACACATTCCCAGGGCTTTTATGTCAGATGCACCCAAGTCCTTAGCCCAGCTGTGCCACTGCAAGAGTCTGCTCTTGTGTTTCTTTCCCTCCCCAAGAAGGGAGGGAACCACTTCCAGGCTTTTCTGTGCATTGACTGGTAGGGCACCTGCACCAAGCAGCTACCTAGCTTGACTCCCTTAGCTTAAGACAGAAGCCAGCTGTGAGCTATATGAAGTGTGAGCAGAGGCAAGTACTCTTGGTCCATTGTCAGGCCAGCTTCTCCTCAGCCCTCTGCTCCTGAAGGGATATGCTGGGACAAGCATCCTGAGACTCCTATCTCCTACAGAGGCCCTTCTTTCTGAAGACAGCCTGGGGCTCTTACCCTCTTGAGACAGTGAGGGCCACAAGAAGACCTGGTGCTGTATGAATGCTGCTCTGGTGGTTCTGCATGCTAGTGCATCCACCAGTGACAAAAGGAAGCTGGTTCAGGGTCACCGTGAATGGTGGGCACTACTTCAAACCTTCAGTGAAGGGGGTAGGATGGAAAGAATGCTAAATTTTTTTTTTTCTGATGGGATGGGTTTTTCTCTTTGTAATTATTTTAGTTGAATTAACCTTTTGGTTGTTTGTGCAATATTATATATTTTAAATTATAATGCATCTCCCCAGAGTATTTTGTAGTTGGGAAAAGGAAAAGAAAAAAATTCTAACAGCTGTTAGTTTTGTAATTAAAAAGGAACAAAAAAAAGTTTGTCCCGAACCTTTTACAGATTTGCCGTAACAGCATTAAAGTGATTGAACAGAAGTGTCTGGGGATGTCTCTGTCCCCCTTGACAGAGGCTTGCACAACTGCCTGACTCTCTGCCTGGAGCTAGGAGCACAGGCAGTGTTTAGCCTGCGTCCTGAGGACACTCCTCTTTTAGACTCAACTTGGCGGGGGTTTGAGATAGGATAGGCCCAACCAGCATCTCAACAAGCCAAGGAGTCGGGAGGCCATTTCTGCATTCCAAATGCTTTTGCTTTTATTTGGAAAGCAAGCTGTAGCACTCTGGTCAAGTTTCTTTCCTGTTCTCCCTGCCCATTGAAGATTTTAGGGTCTAGCTTAATGAGCTCTAATTAAACACCTATGACATAAGAAAATCCTTTGGGAGCCATTAATAAAGGAGAGGACTAAATAAAGCCCTTAGTTCCAGGAAGATCTCTAAGAAGGAAGAATGCTTTGGTAAGAGGCCCACGGGGCCGCACTGGGGAGGTAGAAGGGGCCTATGGGATAGGTGAACTTAAAGTGTAGAATATATATCACCATTTAGGAAGCGGGTTTTTGGGTTTGCTTTCTCCCCCTACTTTATTGGGGAGGACTTGCCATTGCTTTTATCAAGTGTTTGCTAGCCATGGGTGCCAACTAACTTCTTCGATTGAAGGCCGGAGTATCATATCTGGTTCCAGGAGCCGCTTGAGCAGGTCCTGGCATTCGGTTGAGATGCCCAGATGAGTGGGGAAGGATACCCCCTTCTGTTGCTGCCACAGCATCTTGGGGATATCTGTGTCATCAAAAGGTAGGCTTGCGCAGAGCATTACATACAGGACCACACCCATGCTCCAGACATCACCTTTCTTGCTGTCATGGGGTATGCCCTGCAGCACCTCAGGAGCGGCATAGGCTGTGCTGCCACAGAAGGTCTGACTTAGCTCCCTGCGTGACTTGGGTAGCACCTTGGCAAAGCCAAAGTCAGTCAGCTTCAGGTTGAAGCCCTGCAACAAGGCGTTCTCACACTTAAGGTCCCGGTGGGCCACGCCACAGCCATGGCAGTAGCGAATAGCCTCAACCATCTGGCGGAAGAGGGCTTTGGCCCGGGTCTCGGGAAGTGGCCCTCCGTTCAGCACACAGTCAAAGACATCCCCTCCCTCAGCCAGTTCCATCACCAGGTAGATTTTTCCATCTGCTGACTCCAGCATCTCATACACCCGGATGATGTTTTTGTGGTCCAGGGTACGGACAATCTGGAGCTCCCGAGGCAGGAATCTCTGGATAAATTCTGAGGGGAAAAAAAAATGGGGAGGCAAAATGGGCTATCAAGATCAGAAAGGCCTGTTCCTCACTCCTGACTCCTGCTTTCTGGCTTCTGGACACCCACCATGGTGTTCCTCCTTGACTCCCTGAATTAGTCTCAGGTGTCTCTAGCAGCAGGTATTCCCTTTTATTCATGATTAGCTCACCCTTGGAGCCTTCTCTGTGAGACAACAGATAAAGGGGTGCTTGGGAACTTCAATGCTGTTGAATCCCAGGATTCTTTCCTGGAGCCCTGCCTTCCTGTCACTTTGCCCACGGTCTTCCTTCCGAGCAACACCTCTTGGGAAAACTGAGGATCCTCTGCCTTGGATCCTCTGCCTTGTGCTGTACTTGTGGATCGGAAAGATGCAAAGATCCTGGATTTCCCACGTTTTTTTTTTTTTTGTGGTTTGGTTTTTTTTCTGTTTCTCTGTATAGCCTTGGCTGCCCTGGACTCCATAGACCAGGCTGGCCTAGAACTCACAGCAATCTGCTTGTTTCTGCCTCCCTGAGTGCTGGGCTTCAAGGCATGCTCCACCAAGCCCGGCTACCACATCCCTCTATTTAAGGCAGCAATCTGACTTGCTTTCTGTCTGACTGAAAGGGAAGAACTGTTCTGAAGGAAGCACTGCCCGTGTGGGCTTGCCCACCCTTCCTCCAAAGGCCCCGCTCACCTTCTGGCCCTCCCATCTTGTCTATAATTTTAATTGCCACTTTTCTTTGATGTTTTTTGGAAAATGCTTCTTTGACTTTTGAGTAGGTCCCTTCCCCAATGGTCTTGCCCAGCTGGTACCCATTGGAGAGTAGAAAGTCCTCCATGCTGTGTAGCGCCTCCTTCTTGTCACCCTCTCAGCTCATGCTGCCTCCGCGAGGCAGCTCTACTCCACCATCGCCCTTGGCCTGCTTCTTTTCCTCCCAAGGACTTCATCCACAGCTGCCTCCAGGGCTAGAACATTCTCCGTCTGGACACAGCCACAGGTGGTGGGGAGGGAGAGGACCAGACATTTTTAAACTCCTGTCCAATTGTGATGTAAATGCTGTGTGACCCTCAGACAACATGGGCAGTGTCCCCACTTTCCCTCACCACCAGCAGCAGCAAGCCCAGCATGGGTTAAGTCATTCTTGAGTAAGGCACCCAGTGGCAGCAGTGCTGAGGAACGGGCCTGGGTGGCCACGTAGGCCAGGGATGGGGGGCTTCTCAATGTGGACTCCGCTTCCAGGCAGGCCGCCCTCGCCTCCGAGGTCCCCATCGAGCTGTTGGGGGACAGTGCAAGCCTGTCACCAAGGTGCAGTCGCCAGAACCCTCTGGCTTCAGGCCCAGGCCCACACTGAGTGCCCGAACGCTTCGGGACAGCCTAGAATTCTAGCGAGGAACAGGCTGTGTGAGGTCAGCACGCCGAGACCGGGGTCACAATGCAGTCCTCCCCTTCGACGCTGGGGCCGGGACGCGCATCAGACACCTGCCAGGCTCCGCCTGGACCGGAGCGTCCTCCCGCGGCCAGGGCTCGGGCAGTTGCTTCCAGCCTGGGACCGGCCTCGGCCTCCGGCAGGTAAGCCTCGGCACAGGAGGCGGGCACAGGCAGGGAGCACCCAGGGTCCCCGAGCCGCCTGACCGCCACTCCCGCACAGAGTGCCCCGGGGCCTGGACATGAGTGCCCAGGAGACCCCACAGGGTCGAAGATTCCCCATTGAGGCCGGAGACTCCCCTGGCCTTGCCTCCGCCCCCGAGTCCCAGGACAGCCCGGAGCCTGCTGCCACGGATCAAAACCCGGTCAGGTGAGGCCGACGCCCCGCCCCTCGGCCCCGCCCCATCCCCAGGGTCCTTCCTACCCTAAAGAACCCAGGCGCACCCCCAGGGCGCGTCCCAACACTATACGCCCCCTGTCGCCTGCCGCTTTCGCCAGGCCGCTCCGACGCTGCCCGGGCTGCCACTGTCTGACGCTGCTGCACGTGCCCATCGACGTCTACCTGGCCATGGGCGGGAGCCCCCGGGCCCGTGCTACCTGAGTGCGCCTGCGCACGGCAGCTCTGCAGGAGCCGGGAGGGACGAGGCCAGCCGCGGGCCCCCGCGCTGAGGTCGCACGCGCCGAGCACGAGACAATGATGCACATTTTAAAATAAAAGAATGATGCACATTTTAATAAAGTACAGCATAAACTGTTCTTTCCACGAAGGGCTGGCCGTGTGTGTGTATCCGTCGGATCGGGCCCGTCCGTTGCTCTGTCCCAGTCAATCGCGCTGCTCGGGCTACCTCCTCCCTCCGCCTGTCTCAGCTTGCCGGCCCACGGCCCTCTAGGGGGTCGTCACCCTCTTCTAGGCGTTTCTTGCTGGCTACCACCCTTTCCCCTAAACCCGCAGAGAGCTCTCCTCTTTCTTCCCTGTCCTGGGTTCACCAATGAAATCTTCATTTATTTGCCCGACCCTGAAGAAAGGGAGGGAAAGATGAGCGGACGACACAGAAAAATAAAGACCGGCCACAGCAAGTCCATGTAATTCTCCCACAGCTAGAATTAGATTTGGCTCCCTGCTGTTCTTTGGCCTGCTTTCCGGGTCAGCTGTTTGGACCTTTGGTTTCTCCTAAGCCTAGCAGGGTTACCGACTGAAGAGAAAGGTATCTGAAAAATATGACTTTTTAGATTTCTATTTTACTTCATCTGTGTGTACACCAATGTATGCCTGTTGAATTCCCTGGAACCAAGGTTAAGGGTGGTTTTGAACCACTGTGTAAGAACAACTGCCCTTCACAGCCAACAACCAAGCCATCTCTCCAATCATCCTTCCTGCTCCTTCCCCCCCCCCCCCCGCCAATTTTTATTTTTATTTTTTATCTGACCTGGCCTAAAACTCACTGGCTCTGAATTCAAGCGATCCACCTTCCTCAGCTTCCCGAACACTCAGATTAAATATGTGTACCACCATGTCTGGCCCACGGTTCTTTTGTTGTTGTTTTTGGTTTTGGTTTTTTGAAACAGGGTTTCTTGTAGCAGAAAGTCAGCCACCTGTAGCAGTCTTGTTTAAAACTCTATTTGGGGTGTTTAGGCCTCTACCTCCTTCCACCAACCCCACCCCCAACCTTAAGAGAGAGAAAAGGTTGGGGGGGGGGCAGACACCTTTACTTCTCCCAGCTAGTTAGGGTCAAGGGGTTCTTTTAGGGCTCTATACCAATCTCTGTCAACCACAGACAGACGCAGCCAGCAGGCCCCTCCACGCCGCTGTGCCCCGAGGGGTTTCTCTCCTCTATCTCTCCAAACTGCCGCATGCCAACACTGAATGCCACACCTAACACCATACAGTCTCTTTCTCAGCCTCACATTTATACTCTTAGAGTCCTTCAACACGGCACATGGAAGGCCATTACCAGCTGGCAAAGATCATGCCCCACATGTGACAATTAACAGGTGTTGACAAAGTATAGCCCAACTAAAATCCCACACTTGGGATTAAAAACAAAAGCATATTTTCATAACAAAGAAACCAAAACTTCCTTAACAGTTTCTCTGTGTAGCCTTGGCTGTCCTGGACTCTTTTTGTAGATCAGGCTGGCCTTAAACTCACAGAGATCTGCCTGCCTCTGCCTCTGCTTCTGTGCCCCTGAGTGCTGGGATTACAGGCATGTGCCACTGTGCCCAGTGGGCCCAAGTTTCTTAATTACCTATTTTCTAGATGAGTAATTAAAGGATTTGCCCAAGTTTCCTCAATAATGGGTAATGCTGGAACATCTAACTACTCTGTCTCCTCAAACTAAATGCCTTGACCTCTCTGACCCCAAGCAGAAGTCATGACAGGAAGGTTCCCAAGAAGGGAGCCAGTTTAAGTGGAACACATTCTAATGTTGCTATTGTTATTCTACAGTAACAATGACGGTAATTATTTTTCGGGTTTTGGATTTTTTGTTTGGTTGTTTTTGTAACAGAATCTTACTTTGTAGTCCAGGCTAGCCTCTAACTTTGATTTTTCCTGATGCAACCACCCCAGTAAATCACAGATGTATGCCGCTACATCAGGCCCTATAGTTTGCTGGTTTTTAAAATTCTTTTTAAATGTGAAGATATGTAACCCAGTGGTCTAGTTGGATCTCTAGTCCCTTGATATCTAAAATAAATGATTAAAATATCTTTCCTCTGACCCACATGTGGAGTCCAAGCCCCTTTATAGAGTACTTCAAATCCCATGGTCATCTGGGAAATCTCATAATCATCTAAAAAGGAAATTTTTAGTTGGTTAGCTGGTTTTTTAAAAATAAAATAAAACACCATACAGGGTCTGATAGAGCTCAATCTGACTTCAAACTCACTAGGTAGCTAAGGCTGGCCATAGGCCTGTGCCACCAGGCCTGGTTTTATTCAGTCCTAGGAATCCATCCCATGTCTTTGCACCTGCTAAATAATCCCTCTGCCAACCCAGCCTTTTTAAAACGTTTTTTTTTTTTAAGATCTATTTTTAAACACATACGGATGTTTCGCCAGCATGCATGTTGCTCGCTGTGTGCATGCACTCTCCACAGAGGCCAGAAGAGGTCCTTAGACCCTCTGGAACTGTCCCTCTGGAACTGGAGTTACAGGTAGTAGTAAGACACTGTGTGGGTGCCAAGGATCAAACCCAGGACCTCTAGAAGACCTCTGGAAGACTCATAACTGCTGAGCCATCTTTCCAACCCCTTTTTATTTGTATTTTTTTTTAATTTACTTTTATTTTATGTACATTGGTGTTTTGTCTGCATGTCTGAGGGAATTGGATCCCCTGGAACTGGAGTTACAGACAGTTGTGAGCTGTGTTGTTGTGCTGGGTATTGAACCAGAGTCCTCTGGAAGAGCAGTCCGTGCTCTTAACCGCTGAGCCATCTATCCAGCCCCTTACTTGTATGTTTTTAAAGGCAGCTTTTCTAAGCAGGACAAGCTATCCAGGCACTTGACACTCTCCTACCACCTCCTCGGGGATGGGATTACAGTGCAGCACCACACCCAGCTAAAGAACCCTTGTTGGCTTTCACATAAAATGCTCTCCCAGGTGGTCCATAAATGCTGGGCTCTGTGGACTCATCCAGCCCTGAAATGCCGAATCTTTCCCAGCCCCCCTTTTCCTTCTCATCTCCTGCACTTCCTTTCCTGCCCCACCTTCTTCTCAGCCTTCCTTTCCTTTAAAAAGACCGTAAAAATACAGAACAAAACAAAACTCAGCAACCTAAAAAATAGACACCTCCTATAGGCTTGGTTTTCGAGGGAGGCTGACTTCAGGCACAAATCTTGCTAGTCAGACCATGGAGCTAGTGAGCTCCAGAGCATCAGTGAGCCGGAAAAGGGGCATTCTGCATGGAGCATTGTGGGCAGGCTTTTCAAGGCAGGAAGGTGGAAGGCAAGATGAGGAATTAAATGTTCATTCAAGCCAGGAGTGCGTCTCCTGCTCAGAGCCCATATCCAATGCAAGAACTCCAGGGACAGGTTAAAAGACGAAAAGGTACATCAAGGAAGCCTTGAGGCCCAAACTGAGGAGTGTGACCTTTGTTCTGCAGACAACAGACTAAGCCAAACTCCATTCTCCTGTTTCGATCTCCTATTCTATTCTGGTCCTTCCTGCTTCCACCTAGAAAAGCCTCTGGCTCCAACCCCAATCTTGAGTTCAAGTCCTGCCCCTTGCCATTCTCTGTCTGAACAACCTTGGGCTGATATCTAAGACTCTCTGAATGTCCTTGTCCATATCTGGAAAAGGAAGGGTGGGGTGGTATGTCACCTTCAGCAAGCTTTGGTAAAGGTTATTTTTTGATTTTTATTTTTTGAGACAGGCTTTCTCTGTGTAGGCCAGGCTGACCTCGAACTCAAATCAATCCGCCTGCCTTTGCCTCCCGAGTGCTGGGATTAAAGGCCTGCGCCATCATGCCCGGCTCTGGTAAGGTCATTTCTATGTAGTCTACACAGTCTGTATAATCTCCTCCAGGAAGGAGGCCAAACTCAGCTAGCCCTTGAAAAAGTGAGGCTGAAATTGCTGTTACTCTGACCTTTTGACTTCAAGGAGCAGCAGAAAGCCAGGCAGCCAGGGCCTCTGTCACCATACGGAAGAGGGATGGATCTGGAATCCAGGAAATTAGGGAAGGGTCAGCTTCTAAAAGAATGCCTAGTTAGAAAGGAAGTGCTTCGTCCCTCACTCAAGGGTAGATCTGGCTAGAGACTCCAATACAGGACCTCCTGGTCCCAGGCCTTATTCTTTGGGCCTGAGCAATGAGAAGGGACCCAGAAAAAGATGTTTGAATTACTGCCTTCTCTGACTTCTCTCTCAGATACCTATTAGCAGGCCCCTCCCGAAGGGACCCCCTTTTAGAAGGAGGGGGCGAATCGAAGTACAGATGGACCCCCCAGGTTTCCATGGAGACGGCAGGGAAAGGGTTGCTGTATCACCATGGCAACAATTGACGTCAGCACTATTTCCCATCTCTTGATATGAGAGGGGGCAGCCACCCCAAGCACGAGCAAATCCCCCACAAAGCCTCCTCCCCTTGCTGAGCCAATCAACTGAAGGGTGGACAGGCTTAATATAGCCCAGGAGGTAAAAAAGCCCAGGCTCTGATGTCAGTCAAACCTCAGTTCAAATCTTCACTCTGCCTCCTCCTAGCTATGTAACTCTGAGCAGGCTCCTTAACCCCTTCAAGCCAGCCTTCCTCCAAGGGCTGCAAGAGGGGCAGGCCACACGTTGGGACCAGGCCATGGGAGGGGCACAGTGTCAGCTTCTCATCTTGGGATCTGTTAGGGAATTGTGGCCTTGCAGATATAGACTCGGCCAAACCCTAGAGGGGTGGGGGGCAGGGTGCTCATGGACAAGACCCCAGGATGTGTGCTCTTGACGCAGTCAGAGCCAGTGGAATTTCCAGGCTCTCAGGAAACCACAGATGTCACTTTCTCTCAAGTCCATCACATCCGGGCTTTGACCCAGCTTCCTCTTTCTCCTCCTCCCCTATGCCCGGCACTAAGCCTTGTCAGCAGCCTTCAACTTCCTGAGCTCCTACGGGGCGGGGGGGGGGGGTGAACCTTGCAGCAGGTACAACAGACTGGACAGCACCAAGAAATGGTGTTCCATATCCACAGACCCTTCCGCATTCTCCTCTGAGGACTGTGCCCCAAAGGTGCTCCGTGCCTGCCCATTTCTTCAACCCCTAGTCTAGGCAAGCGTGTCCTGTCCAAATTCCCCTGCCAGTATTCTGAGAGAGAGCCCGCCAGCCTTTCAGACCCCTCCAACCATTTCCAGCTCCCTCGTGGCTTGCTTGTTCCCGTCTACAGCCCCCGGGGAGACGCTTCTACTTAAATCTCCTCAGTGGCTTCATATCACTTGTCCAGCCACATTATATACGAAGCAAAGCAAGCAACAACTCTCAAAGCAATCTTCCTTTTTTTTTTCTTTTGAGACAGTGAGAGGAGTTTTCTCTACGTAGACCAGGCTGGCCTTGAACTCAGCGATCTGCCTGCTTCTGCCTCCTTCCTGAGCCCTGAGTGCCGGCATCAAAGACAGGTGCCACTGTGGCCAGCAGCAGCTTTCGTGGATTCTTTCGTTTTGTTTTGTCTTCCCACCTTGAAGCGCTTTGTGTACCCTATGCCTGGAATGGCTTTTCTCTGCTCCCCACTAGCCCCTCAGGTCTTCACAAGTTTTCACTTCTCAGGAAAGGCTACCCTGATCACCACCACTTTCTTGTTGAGCCTGTCTGAGCTCTCACAGGGGCACAGAGCTTCGCTGTGTTCTTCCTAGCATTGCTGAGGCCTGGAGTGGGAGGGCTCTTAAATCTGCAGATTAGACTAGCTAACGAATGGCTGATAAATCCAGCGAAGCCAGCAAGGCTTGTAGTGAGCAGGTAGACTAACACCATTGAATGGCCTGGCTGGGAGTCAGGAATGACTCACATAAGGAAATGGCGTTTGAACAAGCAGGTCATGAAGGTGGAAAATGTCTATGCACTAAAATTGTGTGAATTTAGTGCTGAAGAGACTATGGGGGGTGCACTCACATCTCTGAATGCACTCACATCTCTGGATACACTCACGTCTCTGGAAGAACAATCCTGGCTGCCCTACTGGGACAGATCACAGAGGGGATGGAGGGTGGAGACAAAGACAAACTTGTGAGGCCCCCTCCCACCAGGTGATGGGCCCTTGGGCCAGGTCTAGATAGGGTAAGAGTCGGCTAGAGACACAAGTCTTTCTAGTTGCTTGAATATGAAAAGGGAGAGACAAGCCAGGTGGTGGAGGTGCACACATTTAATCCCAGCATTTGGGAGGTAGAGGTAGGTGGATCTCTGAGTTCAAGACCAGCCTGGTTTACAAAGCGAGTTCTAGGACAACCAGTGCTACACAGAGACACCTGTCTCAAAAGAACAAAGAAACAACAACAACAAAAGTCAAGTGTAATGGTACTTTTAATCCCTAGATTCTGTTGATAGATAGATAGATAGATAGATAGATAGATAGATAGATAGATAGACCAGTCACCTGTGCTTTATACATTTCTTTTAAGATGTTAGGCTAGAGAGAGCTCAGCAGTTAAGAGCACTGGGTCCAGGTTTCATTCCCAGTTACAAGGCAGCCAATATCATCATCTGGCCTACATGGGCACCAGGCAAACAGTAGACCACATACATACATGCAGGCAAAACACCATATAAATTATGCAAATGAATAATAACAAAAAAGAACCAAACTTAGACTTATTGTTCAAGCAAGTATTTCTCCCCCACCCCTGAGACAGGGTTTCTCTGTGCAGCCTTGGCTGTCCTGGACTTGCTTTGTAGACCAGGCTAGCCTTGAACTCACAGAGATGTACCTGCCTCTGCCTCTCATGCGCTGGGATTCCAGGTGTGCGCCACCACTGCCTGGCCAAGCAAGTACTTCTAAAAGAGGCCATGACTAATATGATGTGGAACATGGCTGCTGTGGTCACCACACCCTGGAAGCCTTCAGGAGGCAGGTGGGGTGGGGCAGAGGCCAGCCTGAAAGACAGCAGGATCTCTGACACACACCAAAGGCCTGGGAACCTAGGCTTGGGCCCCCTATGCCCAGGAATGCCACACTGAGGGGGTGGGCAAAAGCTGCTAAGAGAACAAGAAATGTCCCCCAAACAAGGGAAAGGCCCCAAAGTATCTCAAGTGGGAGGGAGTTTCTGACTGTATAAGTGTCCAGTCAGCCACTGCCGTGGGGTCAAGTCAGATAACACTCCACGCATCCCTCAGATTTAGCAACAAGGAGGTCAGTGATGACCTTCAGGGACTGTTCCCATGAAGTGGTGCGGGAGGGAACCAGATTGCATCAGGTGCTGGCCGGGAAGTAGCAACATAAGCAAGTCCACTTCTTCAAGAATGTCGGCCTGGAAGGGAGCTGGCAAAGGGAGAGGGACAAGGAGGGCTCTCTGTTCTTTCTTTCAGAGATAGGTAAGCCCAGAGCCTGTTTGCTGATGGGAAGGAGCCATCCCGGAGGGAGAAGCTGAGAAGGGGAATGAACAGGGATTGGCTAGTAGAGGGAGACTGTCCAAGGAGAGAAAAGAAATCCTTAAGTATGGCTGCCCAATTGGGGGGACAAGTCAGGGCCTGTGCTGGACTCTGGGGACTCAAAACAGCTGCCCACTCTCCTCTAAGGCCTGTGTGAGTCATTAGGGGTTAAATAGTCCAAACTGGCAGTATGGGAAAAGGAGCTAGGCCAGGACATTCTTCAGGAGCACCATGTCAGGGAGCTTTCTGGGCTCAGAGCCCCAAGCACCATGCTTCAAACAGGGCAAGGGCACACAGACTTGTCTCACCCTTTTGCTTTTTGCTATCCCTCTCCAAACCTGTTTCTTCTTCAGCCAAAAGAGTGAGAACAGATATTTGCTTTTTGAGTTTTTTTTGAGACAGGGTTTCTCTGTATAGCCCTGGTTGTCCTGGAACTCACTCTGTAGACCAGGCTGGCCTCGAACTCAGAAAGATGCACCTGCCCCTGCCTCCCAAGTGCTGAGATTAAAAGTGTGTTACACCACACCCAACAGATGGAGAATTTTTAATGATTGAGAGCGATGGTGAAGAGGTAGTATGGCGTCTTCCTATTCTTCATCCTCCTTTGTGTTCGGAACTGTAGAAACAGAGGAAGACTTTGAGATGTGGGTCCTCGCAAGCACACGGAAAGGACTGTGGGAATAGAGGCTGGAGGCATCTGGGTAGAGAGTGTGTGGTAGTGGGGGTCCTCTCAGGAGTAACTGGCTTTCCAGGACTTGACCCCCACCCTTCCTTCAGGCCCTGAGCCTCAGGGACTGGTGATCATATCTTGGGGGAACTTGACGACACTGATGGTTGCTAGTCCCACCAAAGACCAATCTCCAATCCCCTCTGCCAGGGGAAGCCTCCTGCTTTGGAAGCCTCCTGCTCAAAACAGCAGGTCCACGGGGACTATGGGCTTTCAGACCTCCCCCCTTCACCTAGACAGGTATTAGCCAAACACTGAGTCTAAAGGACTAGGCATGCTCTTCACTGAGACTGCCCACTTGTGGATTTTCTTCTGTCCTGGTGAGGGCTGAGTCTGGAGGTCGGAGAGAGGTAGGTGCTCAGGTCCTTGGAAAGAGGGAGGTCGGGATTGCGGAAGCCTGAGCTCCCAGTCCTCATCTCTCTAGGTCGACTACAGTGACCTTGACCCATGAGGGCTCCTTCTCCCCTGGATGGTACTCTCCCGAAATGACCTATCCCGCACCGCCTGGACCAGAAGCTGTATTTATTTCTGGTGCTACTGCGGCCCACCGACCGCCAAAGCTTGGGAGACTACTGTCTGGGTCCGCAGCGCCACCGCTTGCCGGGTGCTGCCTGGAGCTGGCCCATGCACAGGAAGATGCTCTGTCGGGGCCACCACCCGGCGACCGGCGGTCGATGTCCCCGGCCCACAGGCTACAGTGCTCAAGCAGAGGAGCACACGGGGCAGCGCGCACGGGCATTCTCGGGGAAAGAAGGTGTG
>CM053763.1:103429389-103510235 GCA_028658305.1 Pachyuromys duprasi
TGAGTGCCTCTGCCTCCTCTGGGTTGGACGACGACAATAAGCCTTGATCCTTTCAAGACAGCATGGAAAAACAATCAGGTTCAAAGGCGGGAGAAAAAGGGGAACATGGCTGGACTGGAAGCTGGAGCCTGTGGTAAGGACCAGGTAGGGGAGGCCTTAATTGCTAGGTGCAGGGTTCTAAGAGCAGCAGCAGAGAACCACTTCGAGCCAGAAAGCCAGTTTTGTTGTTGGTTGGTTGGCTTTTGTTTTTGTTTTGAGAAAGGGTTTCTCTATGCAGCCCTGGCTGTCCTGGATCTCAATGTAGGCCAGGCTGGCCTCAAACCTATAGAGATCCTCCTGCTTCTGCCTCCCAAGTGCTGGGATTAATGACATGCATCATCAGACATGGCCTCAAATAGAGCATGTTTTTGTTTATTCCTTTGTTTTTGAGTTTTGTTGTTGTTTGTTTTGTTTTGTTTTTCAAGACAGGGTTTCTCTGTGTCGTCTTGGCTGTCCTGGACTCGCTTTGTAGACCAGGCTGGCCTCGAACTCACAGAAATCTGCCTGCCTCTGCCTCCTGAGTGCTGGGACTACAGGTGTGCGCCACGGTGCTCAGTTTAAATGGAGCATCTTTGAGTTAACATTTCTTTAAGCCTTTCATTCCGTCTCTTAATGACTCAAAAAAGCCAAAATGGTCAGGGTTGTATCTCAGTGGGTGGGGTGTGTCTCAGTGAATGGGGTGTGTCTCAGGGCTACTGCACTGCTTTGTCTATGTGAGAAGGGGCTTAAGCTCCCTCAGATAACCGGGTGATGGAGAACAGCTGGGAGCACATCTAGTGGCAGAGGGAGGAGTGAGTTATACAGCCCAGGAGAAAGCCAATCTTCCTCAGAGCTGTGGCTAAAGAAAGGCCTGGCTAAACTGAGCTGGGCCAAGACCTGGGTCAGCCCTATTTCCTATTCGAACAACAGGGATTCAGTGTGAAAAGCGCTGAACAAAAGCCCTAAGCCCAGACTCATGGAGTGTGTCCTGGGGAGAGTCATTCTTTCTCCTTGGTGAATCTAGAAAGTTCTGGGGGGGATGCTTTGATCTGAATGTTAAAAGTAAAAGACCAGCCAGGTGGTAGTGGTTCACACCTTTAATCCAAGCTCTCAGGAGACAGAGGTAGGTGAATCTGGCCAGCCTGGTCTACAGAATGAGTTCCAGGACAGCCAGGACTATACTTCGAGCCAGAAACCCTATCTAATATATATATATGTATATATATCACAATATGTTATATCTAATATCTATATTATATATTGGATATAACATATTGTATTATGTATAATATTACATATTTTTTTTAAAGTAGAGGACCAGAGAGATGGCTTAGCAGATGAAGTAGCTTTCCACAAAGCCTGACAACCTGAGTTCCATCCTGGGGACTCATACTCTGAACTCCACACACATACATCACACACAGACACACAGGCACACATACATACAGAGAGACACACCCACACAAAAAGATACATAGATGCAGATATACACAGACATACGGAAGCACACACCCACATACACACACACAGGCACATACACACACTATAAAAAAGAGAAATGTGGAAAGTCAGAGGTTTTCTCTGTAGAGGGAAGGGGCATGTTCAAATGCCCTGAGGTGGGAGGGATCTCAACACTCCAAGGGAATGAATAGCTACAGAACTAAAGCTCACTGTGTCTCGGAGAGAAGAAGGAAGCATCTGTGAAAGCCTCCAGGATCTGCATGCTCAGGGCCAGTTCTTCTGGCCTTTCCTTGATGCCCCTAGCTCATCTAGCTCACCACTACTAGCCCTAGGGCGTGGAGACAGGCCCACCCCCATTTTATAGGCTTGCAGACCTTAAAGCTACATGACGATGGAGTGCCACACCTTGTGGCAACCCGAGTGCTCCCACGGTCCTCATGTGACAGAGATGGGAGAGCATGACTTCAGGGGAGGAAACTTGCCTACAGTTACAAAACTGGAAGGTAGCATGGCTTAGATCACCTGGGGGCAGACACTGACTCTGAGTCGGGGAGGAGAGAGAGGAAAGGGTGATTGGAGAGACTGGAAGTTTCAGTTTCCCTGTTAGAGGGACTTCCCCTTCGTGGGGGATTTTGGCTGGAAAGTTATAAGCAATCCCAATTTTGCTGTCCGGATAATCTTTCCTCAAAGATGCCCAGGAGTTGAAAAGAAACTAAAAGTCATCAAGAGGGAGGGAGTCGGGGCAAGGGCGGGCTCCACACAGCCGAGATAACTGGGTTGGATTTCTGGTGACCTCATCAAGCTTGGGAAATTGAGCCAAGAGCACAAGCCTGTGCTATCAGGGCAACCAAGTCCCACACAACTGAACCGGGCAGAGAATGTGCCCATCCAACCTGCTTCTGTGACATCAACCCTGCCCTGGCACCCAGTACCCTCCCCCAACCCCTTCAAAGAAAAGGAAGGGAAGGGAAAAGCAAGGGTGTGGGACAGCCTAAGATTCTGAGAGGGAATTTTCAGATGTCTCCTGAAGTGGCCCAGAATCTATTGCAAGGCCCAAGGCTTAGGATGGACGCGGAGGCTACAGAAGTGATGCTGACAGCTGAGCTGGGACCCTGCCAGCCCAGGCTCTTGAAAAGTAACCCTGGACCCAGATGTCAGGGTCTGAGGGTATGGGCCGCATCCTTGCTAGGCTTTTCTTTGCCAAGGCTCTAATCACTCCTAGCCACCTGAAGTATTTTTCTGGATGCCTCTTGCTAAGCCCAATGTCTGGTGCTTTTGCTCTCTGAACATCAGAAAACTTATTTAAAAAAATTTTTTTTTCTGGTGCTAGGTGGTTTTTGGTTTGTTTTTGTTTTTGTTTTGTTGTCCGAGACAGGATTTCTCTTTCTCTGTGTAGCCTTGGCTGTCCTGGACTCACTTTGTTGACCAGGCTGGCCTCAGGCTTACAGAGATCCGCCTGCCTCGGCCTCCCCAAGTGCTGGGATTACAGGCGTGCCCCACCATCGAAGCTCCTTCACTGGGCTTCAGCTTCCTCCTCAGACAATGGGAACTATGTTGGCTGTACCTTCCTGATCCTAGGATAATGTACTCAGTCAATGCCATAAGCCACCAGCACTGCCGTCTGTACTCAAAGATCGCCTTCATTCTACTTCTGGAAGCTCTTTTCTCAGTCAGCTGGTTTCTTCCCAGGCCCTCCCTTGCTGCCTGCCCCGCCCCCCGCCAGTGATCCTTAAGCCTGGGTACTTCCTGGATGACTTCACACAGCAGAAACCAGAGGCCCTGATTTCCCTGAGTTAGTCCTGTCTTAAAACCTGCCTGTTGTCCCTCTCAGTTTACTAGCCCACACTGTAGGCTCTGGCCGTTGGCTCAGGAAATATGTGTATCTATGTACAGAAGCATGTCAAGTTCTGGTTGCCTCCTGATGCCCTCCTGGATCTCTCTGGGCCCCCTCAAACAAGATTCAGCAACTCCCCAAACTCCTCTCTGATGTCCAGCCTCAGTCAGTGGAAGCTGCGCTGGCTTTGTTCAAAACAGGAAAGGAGTGTCACCTTCTCTCCATTGTCTCTACACTCATTCTCTGTGTCCTAAGATCCTGCCTCCCAGACCTGTCCCAAGCTAGCCCCTTCCCCCACCCTTACCTACATAAAAGACTCACCACTCCCACAGTCCCCTGATCTAAGCTTTTCCTCCACAAGGCCATGAGGCCTCATCCAACCTCCAATCTGGATCTACCTTAAATCACTGCGTGTCTGTTCTACTAGATAGAAAACTCCCTGTGACCGGGACCCTGGGTCTCAACATCTACCACTCTTTAGTGTGAGGAGGAGGGATTCCAGTCTGTCTTCATGAGTATGGATTGGGAGTTCATTCCTCACTGCACAGGCCAGGAAACCAGGAACAAAGAAGAGAGAAAACCAGCTATGGAGCGAAGCAAGATGCTGGCCCAGGCCAGATCTGAGGTTTCTGCTCAGGAAGATGTTTCAGGAGATGTGGACCCTGCAGCCGGGATCCAGACTATGCGCTCCCTAGAGCCTCTAGCCCTCTTGGAGGTCTTCTCCTATGCCAAGGCCTTCACTGTGCTGTTTTCAGGCTGGAAAGCTCACCCTCCCACCTCCCCACCCCCATCTCAGTTGATAGGCCCACTCACAGCTCACCTGACATGTAAGCTGCGGCCTGCTGCGGGTGCTTTTTTAATTTTTCTTTTTTAATTTAATTTTACTCTTATGAGTATGGATGTTCTGCCTGCTTGAATGTCTGAGCACCGTCTCTATCCCTGCGGAGGCCAGAAGAGAACATCTGATTCCCTGGAACTGATGGTCACAGACAGTTGTGAGCTGCTGTGTGGGTGCTGGGAATTGTACCCAGAGCCTTTGGATGAGCAACCAGTGCTCATAACCACTGAGGCGTCTCTCTAACCCAGAGGTCCATTTATTTACTTACTTGGTTATAGACAGGTTTGCATCATGTAGCCCTGCTTGTCCCAGAACTCACTATGTAGAGCAGGCTGGCCTCACACTCACAGAGATCTGCCTGCCTCTGTTTCCTGAGCTGGGATTAAGGGCAGGGCACTGCCACGCCCGGCCCTAGCGTCTTTATTAGAGGGAACGTCCTCTTCTTTCCTCTTCTGTTTGGTCCTGCCCTGTGTGTCTGTAGAGGTCCCAGGTTCTTCCCAGGAAATTCATCCTCCCCACCCACCACGCCGAAACATGGACCAAAAGCAATTTAGAGGAGGAAAGGGTTTATTTGGGTTATAATCCCAGGTCACAGTCCATTACTGAGGGATGTCAGGAGGAGAAACTCAAGCAGGGGCTTGCAGCAAAACCCGGAGGAATGCTGCTTGCACGTCTGCCCTCTGCTCCCGCTCAGCTCAGCCACCCTTCTTACACAATCGAGGGAGGACCACCTGCTTAGGAGTGACAGCGCTCACAGCGGCCTGGGCCCTCCCACATCGCTTAGCAATCAAGGAACCCTAGAAGGCCTCAGAGCGGATGCCCACAGTCATGGCCGCAGGCCAGTCGGAATTAGGCAACTGTTCCCTGCCCAAGTGACTCCTCCAGGTTGTGTCAGGTTGAACAGGACAGTCTGCCGCAGTCTCAGTGGCCCACTGAGGCACACAAGCCTCCTGGGGAGAGTTTCACAAAATAACCACTCTTCAGTCTGTTTCCTCAGCCTCACATGTAACCCAGCTACAGACCACATCCCATTCAAACACCATTCAGTCACCAACAGACAGTCTCGAGGAAGGCCAAGAAACCACCCAGAAGGTCTCAAAGAGTCACCGAGGTCACCAACACTCTCTAAACTCTTGAATATACAGAACCAATCAAAGATGCAGACTTATCATTTGTTTGTACAGTGACAAATGTGCCCACCTAGGGTCTCTCTCTCTCTCACACACACACTCACAATCACAATCACAAAGTCACACGCACACCATCACAAAGCCATACGAAGTCACACACAGCAAACAGACACAGTTGCACACAGGCTCTGGGAGTCCCAGAACAATGGGAGCATTGTCCGGGTTGGCAGCAGCTGGGGAGAAAGAAGCCACAGTGTGGACAGGAGGCCACGGGGGCTGCTGTATGCGGCCTCTGCGGCCCCAGCATCTTTCCTTTCCCAGAAATCAGATTCTGCTAGAAACTGGATTTGCTGAGGGCCTGGCACCCCCTCCTCAGCCTTCTGGGATATTTGGAGAAGATGCAGACTCCCCTGTGAAGGAGGCTCTTGGGAGAGTGGGGCTGGGCAGTTGGGGTCTTTTAGGTCTCATGTTCTTCCCTCCCAGGATCTCCTCAGACACTTGTCTCAATCCCCACCAGGCAGTGCCTGGAGAACAGAAGCCTTGAGATCTACTCCTAACCTCTGACCTCAACCCCTCCAGGACTCTCTCTCTTACACACACACACTGAATCTTGCTAGCCAGGACAGGCAGTGCCTGGCAGCATTGTGGGTCTCCTATTGTAGCTGTGACAGAGAGCAGGTCAGACAGAGCCACTGTACTTCGAGTGACCTGCAGTAGTGACACAGTGCCCTTCTCTATCCCTAAATAATTTTTGCCTCTCACCCTCATTGGACAGCCCCACTTCTCAACAGGAAATTCCTTCAGGGGGTTTTCACCCTTAGCTACTGGTAGCCTATGCATGCTTTTGGGAGTGTCCTGAACCGGGGATAAAATGAGAGGCCAGTCCAGAAGTGTAAGAGTCTGGGCGGGAAGCTGAATGTAGAAGCAACATCATCCCTCTATGGTCAGATCTGTGGGGAGTTCCCTGATTTCACAGGCCCTGGGGATTCCGCACGCCTCACAGATTCTGGCTTCTCCTAGGAGGGAGGGACATTTTGAGCTGTCCAGGACAGTCTTTCTTTACAAACACTTGGTTTCCGCTGGTCCCCATCCCTTTTCTACTGGGGGGAGAGGGGGAAGCAGCAGCAGCTGTACAAGCCCATACACATATGAGGGCCCAACCAGAGACTCTGGGTTTCTCGCCGGTCTACCTGACCCTAAGGAGGAAATGGAAACCGATCAAGGTCTTCAAACAGGGTAGGTTTGGGGGTTTTATCATTAATGGAGGAAATCCTTCACTTTCAGGGACTGGTGTTTGAAGTCTGTTGAGTCTCACTGGGGAAGCCTCAGCAGATGGGCAGAGAGAGACCTGAGAGGAGGGAAAATCAGACCTAACCCAGGTATAGGCCAGCCTCTCTGAGCCCCAGGCTCTTCTGCTTACAAAGGGGGATGAAGATGCAATGACTTCTGGTCAAGGACACACACACACACACACACACCAACCTCACCCCTCCCCCTGCCATGGACTTGGTAATGGGTCCACACTGTGAGGATTAGGAACTGGCCGTCAACAGGCCGAGAAGATGTATTGGATCTCACCATTCTGACCTGAGTGCCCCAGCCTAAACTCAGCCCCGCAGGGTGGCTGCAGTAGATTGGCAGGCACGTGGGTTGGACTTGACTTCTGGCCCGAGGGGGCACCGTATTCAGAGGCTGGGCGGGCGGGGGAGGGGGTACTGCGGGAGTTTTGGACAAATTTCTAGAGCATAACTCAGCACCCGAGGTCTGACGAGTCTGGACCTGTGAGCCCTTCCAAGAGTTCAAGGAGCCAGTGTGGAAGCAGGGAAAGGGGGCCTCGCCACTGTGGAACGGGAGTCAAGCTGAAAGTGGGGCGCTGAGGGCAGGGGATGCCTCTTCATCGACGGCCTCCCCCTAGTCCATCTCCCGGCGGGACCGGGAACCTCTCCTTCCGACACTGCACCCCACCTGCCCCTGGTAGTACCATGTGATGGGGGAACCAGACGGCTGGCTTGCCCACTGCACGAGAGGGGCCCCGGCCCGACCCCGCCTCCGCCCCGGATTGGGTGCTCATTTAAATGTCCGGCCCCGCCCCGAGCCCCGGGCGCGTACATATAGGCGGCTCGGCGGGCGGCGGGCGGCATTCTGGCGCGGAGCGCAGCGGCGGCGGGCGCAGCTAGCGGGTCGGCCGCGGAGCGGGGGTGCAGCGCGCTTGGCCCCCGTACCCCTCCCCCTCGACGCAGCCCCACCCCTCTGCCCGCCGGGCCGTCCCAGCCGAACTATCCCCTGCGGCGCCAGCGCGGGGCGGCTCCGGGCGCCCCCAGCAGACCCCCACCATGGGCAGCCAGAGCTCCAAGGCTCCCCGGGGCGACGTGACCGCCGAGGAGGCAGCGGGCGCTTCCCCCGCGAAGGCCAACGGACAGGTGGGTGCGCTCGGCGCGGCGGGCCTCGGCCCCCTGCCCGCGCGCCTCGCCCCCTCTGGGGCCCAGGGCCGGGGCCGCGCGCTTTGTCCGGCCCGGGACACGCGGCGCCCCCTCCCCCGCCTGGTCCCTTTGTTCTCGGCGCCGCAGCCCCCGCGGGCGAACGAGGGGAGGGGCAGGAGGGGGCGCCGGCCGGGCTCGTCGCCTTCTTTGTTCGCGCCCGGACCGCGGGCGCTGCCCCCAGGCCGCCCCGAAGGCCGCGCGGGAACAAAGGCGCTGCTAGGCCGCGCCAAGGGGGCGTCTGGGGCCGCGGGACCTGTGTTCGGCGCTCAGGGACCCCCATCTCCAGCCCCGACCTCGGCGGCCCGCGGTGGTTTTGGGAGCGACGGGGAGCAGAGATGGGGGGGAGACCCTGGGGTGTGTGTGGGCCGTTCGCACAAAGCGCGAGCCTGGGAAAATAGGCCGTCCAGGTGCAGGGAGGCAGCGCCCCGGGGCTGCTTCCCGCCCAGTAGTGCCGGGCGAGGCTTGCCCGCCAGCCCAGGGCCCGGTGAGGTTCCGCGCGGAAAATAGAGAGCGCGCCCCGGGGGAGGGGGGTGGGGGCCCGTACCCCAGCGCCTCCTGCCGGCTGCGTCCGTCCCCGCGCGCCCGTGAGCGAGAGGGCTGTGTTGGATGGGAGTGAGGCCAAAGCCAGATTTGTTTGCTGCAGACCCCGGCAGTGGCGTTCCATAGCCTGCGAGGGGCCAGAAGCAGGCTGGGGGAGGGGGAGAAGGGCCCCGGCCCTGACTTCTGTGTCCTCTGCCCCGCAGGAGAATGGCCACGTGAAAAGCAATGGAGACTTAACCCCCAAGGGTGAAGGGGAGTCACCACCCGTGAACGGAACAGAGGAGGCAGCTGGGGCTACTGGTGATGCCATCGAGCCAGCGCCCCCTAGCCAGGAAGCTGAGGCCAAGGGGGAGATCGCCCCCAAGGAGACCCCCAAGAAGAAGAAGAAATTCTCTTTCAAGAAGCCTTTCAAATTGAGTGGCCTGTCTTTCAAGAGAAATCGGAAGGAGGGTGGGGGTGATTCCTCAGCCTCCTCACCCACAGAGGAAGAGCAGGAGCAGGGGGAGATCAGCGCCTGCAGCGACGAGGGCACTGCCCAAGACGGGAAGGCTGCTGCCACCCCTGAAAGCCAAGAGCCCCAGGCAAAGGGGGCAGAGGCTAGTGTTGCCTCTAAGGGAGGAGACACGGAAGAGGAGGCAGGGCCCCAGGCTACAGAGCCGTCCACTCCCTCGGGGCCAGAGAGTGGCCCTGCATCTGCCAGTGCTGAGCAGAATGAGTAGCTGGGTGGGGGCAGGTGGGTGATCTCTAAGCTGCAAAAACTGTGCTGTCCTTGTGAGGTCACTGCCTGGACCTGGTGCCCTGGCTGCCTTCCTATGCCCAGAAAGGAAGGGGCTTGTTGCCCCCTCCCAGCCACGTTCCCTTCCTCCCTCCTGTGGATTCTCCCTTCAGCCATTTGGTCTTACTCTTAAGGCCAGTTGAAGATGGTCCCTTAGGTTAGTGATGTGAAATGCTCCTGTCCCTACCTCCTTCCTGGGCCCCACCCCTGCAGAAGGCAATTGTTGGCTTTCCAATTCTTTTCCAAGTACATTTTGTTTATCCTACTTCCCAACCCCCTGAGCCAAGAGTGGGGGCTTACACTCCCAAACCCTGAGTGTCCAGCCTGTCCCTTGTTGAGTTTTCAGTCTCTTGTGCTGTGCCTAGTGGCACCTGGGCTGGGGAGGACATTGCCCCGTCTGGGTTTTTATAAATGTCTTACTCAAGTTCAAACCTCCAGCTTATGATTCAACCAATCAAGTCTCTCTGACTTGATAAACAAGTATTAGGCTTCGGGCGGGAAGGAGGTCTGTAATGTGAAGCAACTTCTTGTTGTCTTTTTTTTCCCCCCTCCCATCGTTGTAAATAACTTTTAATGGCCAAACCCTGGATTTGTACTTTTTTTTTCTAACTGCTATAAAACCATTCTCTGCCACCTGGATTTACTGTAACATTTGGAAAAGGAATAAATGTTGTCCCTTTAGTGGTGCTTACTGAGTGGTCTTCTGGGGCGTGGGGTGGGAAGCCCTGCATGAACTAGGAGTAGTAAGAAGGCATGTGAGTCCAGTGGGTTTTCTGGAGGTGATGATCCAGAAGAGACAGGAGTTAAAACCAACCAGGGACACTGCTAGGAAACAAGTGCAGGAGGGTATAGAAATGTGCTGTTTTATTACAAAGAGTCTCACAAAATGAAAATATCTCAAAAAGGAAGCTAGGCTAACAACCTCCACCTGCAGAATTGGGGGAAGACAGGGCAATGTTAAGTTTTTCTGCTTGCCTGAGACCAGTGGGAAGGTATAAACAGAACCAATCTAAAAATGGCTGATATTACCTCAGTCTGAATAAAGGGTCCCAGAAGACCCAGTCACCCCCTCTAGAAAGCTTAATAAGGGCATCTTAACAGCTCCTAAGCAGGCACTTGGCAGTTCAGGATTATGTCTTCTGGTTGTTTTTCATCCCCCACCTCTCAGACCCTACATGGTTCACGACTAAAACCTGGGGCAGATGGACAAGGTAAGTTCTCTCAGCACCACTGCCCTGGGCTCTGGTCCCTGGTTCCTATGTAGTCCCTGGGGACATTATATTTAATATATTTTATATAAATACACAGAAGAATAGAAAATATAAAATCTGGGGGCAAGTGAGGAATCTAGGGAGAAGTCAGAGCTGTAGATCTTGCTCAGGCCAACTTGACCTCTTCTTTGACCCTGTGGAGAGAACAGACTCAGATGAGAAAACCCTAGAGGGCCTGAAGCACAAGTATGGCTACAATGACTTCCACAGGACCCAAGCTGCCCAGGTGACTGCTGGGGGCAGAGACATGCAGACTGGACCCGAAAGAGGCCTCTGTAAGCTGGACCCGATGTCTCCACTCCCTCCCTCACGGTGGAAGGACGCAAAGGGGGTGATGCTCCAGTACTAGGAAGATGGCCAACAGCTTCTTCCTCACCCTTTGACTTCTGGCTTCTCCTCCTTGATTTTCTCCTCTTCTGTGACTTCTAGAACATAAGAGCACAGGTATGGTTGAAGGCCTCAGCTGAAAAGAGAGGGGGGACTCTTCTATCCTGAAACCCCTTCAGTTCACTGGTTATAGGAAAATGAGAAAAAGCTTATCCCTGGTCCTTTCGTGAGCCTGGCTGAAAACAAACGGGTTAGACCGGTTTCCCAGCCTGTTTCAACCAGAACACAGCAGAGACAGCCCCCTGGGAAACAGGGCAAAGTGCTGGGAAAAGGGCTTGGGTGGTATGTGAGAGCCAGGCTCAATCAGCCAAAAGAGACCGAGTGTCATTGTTTTGTGGGTCTTGCTATTTCTAGGAGCCACTGAAAGGCTCAAAAAACAGTTAAAGATCTAAAGGAGTTGTCTGGGCCTGGGTCAGCTCCTTCCCGTGCCCTATACAGACCCAAGTCCTGGTCCAATCCAAACCTACCTTTTTTTTCTTCTGGATCTTTCTCTTTTTCATCTTCTGTTTTCACTCTTTTGGCTTTTTTGAAGTTAGATGAGTTCTTGCGACCACCTTCTCCCTCCTCATCTGAATCAGAGAATTCTTCCTCACAGGCAATTCGTTTGTCAGAGGAGCAGACTGGGAGGCAGTAGATAAAGAAACATTGGTAAGAGAGCAAGGGGCCATTTCAGGATCTATGCCTAATACCTCTCTGAGTATCCTTCAAGACATGCCAAGGGACTGAGTGGTAGAGTGCCTGCCTGCATATGAGAAGGCCCTGGGTTCCATCCCCAGCACCTCCCATCAAACACATCAGGGAAAGATAGCAAGACAGGTAGGGGCAAGGGGACTCAAAGCTTGGAGATGAGAAGTGAAGTCTAGAGCTGTCTACTGAAAGGGCACAGGCCTCTGGACCTAGGTCTTACTGGAGATGCGTTTGTCAGGGTCTTCTTCGTCCTCATCACCACTCTCCTCTGGGATGGCATCTTCAGGTATGGCCTGCATTTGGACCCCAGGAGCATGGGGCAGCATTCTCAAATTCTCAAAAAGTCGCTGCCTATGGTTAACAGGAGAGGATGGTTGGGCTCTGGTTAGAGAGAAACCAGAGCCTGGCCTGTTGAATCCAGAGGTAACCTGACCACACACTCACTTGATCTTTTCCAGGTACTCATTAGTGTTCTGGTTAGTCATATTGGAAGGGCTGATGTGAAGCTTGAAATCCGGTCCAAAGTATTCAAAGTAGTCATTGTATGGTAGCTCTGAGGGGTATGGGAGAGGACAGTCAAGACATGGCCAATGTAGGGCCCATAGAAAAGCACAGAGCTTCCTCTGGATCCGTTTACCCATCTATAAGAGAAGAATGCCTCCAAGATACAGCATGACCTGGGCACCTTCTAAGTGTTTTTTATCTTTTCTGCTTTTTGAGACAGGATCTCTGTGGCCAGGCTGGCCTGAGCTTCCTTCTTAAGGGTTTAACTTACACTTATGACTCTTTGTTTCCAGACAGTTTCTTTATGTAGCCTGGGTTATCCTGGACTCGCTTTGTAGACCAGGCTGGCCTCAAACTCACAGAGATACGTCTGCCTTTGCCTCCTTGAGTGCTGGGATCACAGGCATGTGCCTCCATACCTTGCCAGGATTTTACTCTTTGTAACACCATTCTCTAGAATCAACATCAGTGTCATCAAGCCCCTGGTGTACAACTAAGCACTCATGTACTCACTAGCCTATGCAGTAGAAATCCCAAACATCTCAATAATTGATAATGCCCACAGGTAGAGAAGACAAGACATGGGAAAAATGATGGTTACAGTCTGCCTATAAGAAAATAGGCAGGAGCCTCAGTGATGAGAGACCTTATGACCACGTGGAAATAAGTTGTAAATGAAGTCCAGCTCCCACAAGGCCCAACCTGGCCCTGGAGCTAATACCATTAGGGATCTCTGTGTCCAGGGCCACAGCTGTTTCGTAAGTCCAGCACCGAGCCACATTACGGATGGTGTAGCCACCTCCTCCCAGCATTAGCATAGGCAAGTTGAAACTCTTGACGAACTCCACACACTTGGCGTGCCCTTCGGGAAGAAAAGGGATGTTGGTTTACAGGGGACCGAGGAGACTCCCGCCCTACCCATGTGTACGCTGCCAGGGCTCACCTTTGATGGTGAGATTGAAGCAGCCTAACCTATCCCCAGACAGGGAGTCTGAGCCACACTGTAAGACCACTGCACTAGGCTGGAACATCTCCATCACTTTGGACATGACCTAGAAAGACACACCTCAGTTACCACCAATCTCAAAAAAAAAAAAGAAAGAAAGCATGTGAGGGTCAGAGGTAGAAAGGACTGGTCCATTTTCTTCCTTTTCATTTCCCTGATACTGTGTGGTAGCCAAGAGTTTTCCAATTTGAATGCATCTATAAAGATACTTACAGGTCGAACAACTGCCAACTGTGCTTTGAATGGCCTCCCTCTCGACTCCTTCCTCTTTTCCTTTTTGAACTGCCAGGCTCCCAAGCTGCTTCCTTCTGGAAGCTTCCCAACCTCTAGCTGCATCTGCTCTATTCATTTGTCCCTATAGATTTAAACCTTACATGGAGTCACTTTATTTTCGTATATTTTATTCTTAAACACAAGCATAGAATGTTACTCAGGAGCCTGTAACTCAAGTTTCTGTCATCTTTACTACTAAACACATAGTAGGCACCCATCTGAATGACCACAAGACTTACATCAAATACTTCAAAAAATTAAATTCTTCAGCATGGCACTTGAGGTCCCTTAGAAATACAAACCCTAATGTGCATCAATGATTTTAAAACACATGAACTCCAACATCCACTTCCTAGCAGCTTTTTTCTGTTCTCTTCCCACACATTAAGACAGCATGTGTCCACTCCAGACTCCATTCTTGACTGCTTCTATGCCGCAGATACTCCTTTTGTCCAATGTCATCCCTTCAGACTTTTGTTGCTGTTGTTTGGGTATGGGATTTTGAGATAGGTTTTCTCTGTGCAGCCTTGGCTGTTCTGGACTATAGCTTTGTAGACCAGGTTGGCCTCAAACTCAAAGCAATCCACCTGCCTCTGTCTCCCTGAGTGCTGGGATTAAAGGCACAGCCATCCCTTCAGTCTTTACCTCCTTCCTTCACATAGGTACGGCCTCATTTAAAACAAGAACAATCCAGCTCAAGGCTTGGCATGGTGGCACAGTGTAATCTCAGCACTCAGGAGGCAGAGGCAGGCGAACAGACGGACATCTGAGGCCAGTACTGCCTTGGTGAGAGACTTTGCAATCTCTTACTACCATCTCCCTAACTCAGGAGCAGGCGTCTCTCAGTCCTCTGTTCACCCCTGTAAAAGTACAGGTTCCAGTCAGCCTGCTGAGGACTCCAAAAGCAAGCCAGCCTGCAGAACATATCACATGGTCTTTCCAGAGTCTCCAGACAGGATGAATAGCTGGGGGCTTTTCCAAGCAAAGCCAGTCTGCAAGGACCAGAATAAACCCCAATTCGTTAAAATGTGTAGACATTAGTAAAAGGCAGAAAGAAACATAAACACGGGAAACAGAACATAATGAAAAGAACAAATCTACCAGTGGCTGACTCCAAAGATGTGGAGAGAGGAAACACTGACGGCTACCCAATTAGATCAGCTCTTATCTTTCATTGGCGCATTCCCTGCTGTGCCAAGTAAACTCCCGCTTCAATGGACAAAAATAACAACAAATCCACATTAATGTTATGTAACAGTTTCTGATTCCATCCTGCAGGGAAGCTCCTTAAGCAGGAAGGTAATCAACTCAAAATAGCTTTAGGAAGTCCCTGAAGTTGAACAGACTCACTAGGCCTGTTCTTTGCCAAAAAATAGTAAAAGCTATAAAAAAATATTTTCAGGGCTAGAGCGATGGCTCAGAAATTAAGAGTACACCACTGGCTGTACTTTCAAAGGTTCTGGAGTTCAATTCCCAGCAACCACATGGTGGCACACAACCATCTATAATGAGATCTGGTGCCCTCTTCTGGTGCACAGGCACACATGCAGACAGAATACTTCTTTAAAAAAAAAAAAGGCTGTATTTGAGGAAACAGAACAACTGAGCTGCCTGGAAAAGGTTTAGACTAACTCACACACCTGGAAAGGACACTGCAACCTGTTGAGCTGCCTCAAGGTTGTGCAGTGTGCTTCAGGTTTCCAGCTTTTGTGAGCGGTCGCACATTCTGTGAGCTGTCCTAGCAAAGAGTGGGCTTTGGTGATGCAGCTATCTTAGAGACATTCTATTCCTGTGAGTAACTTCTTTAAAACTCACTGGTTCACCAAGCTGGACTTTGGTGGTGTCTGTACTTTGCTCTGTTGTGGGTTGGTTCCCTATCTGGGGTGAATACACATATGTGTTTTGGCTCTCTAGGAAAAGTTTTGTCACACAACTGTCCACAGACTGTTGGGTAAATACTGTTTACCTCCCACAAAGATTGTGCCTTACATGCTTTTGTACTGAGCGAACGGCCAGACTCAGAAGGCAGCAAGAAATTACATAGATGGTTTGCTTCCCACTGCCATACAGCAAAGTTGGAAATGTTCCTCCTTTCCAGCAAGCCACTGGGAGGAACAACGACTGGGCTATGGTAGGTGTTTTGCTATCTTCCCCAAGTCAATCCCAACAGTAGCCCGAGGGATGAACCAAGGCACTCACTGGCTTGAAGATGGCTTCATAGGACTCATCATCGATCCCATCTCGGAGCGGGTAGTTAACGGCATAGTACTTTCCTTTGCCAGCCCCAATATCCTAATCAAAAAGGACATTAAAATTGAAAGACAAAAAGAAAAGGGGATTCAAAGATGGGGTTGGAAGAATAAGGAGAGAGACAGTGGTTCAATGAGGGACAAGCTAAGCCCATGAGATTAGCAAGGCCAGAACAAGGACAACTCCCACCTCCCAATAATCCTGAGCAAGACTGGGCAGACACTTCATAGCCTACTCCACAGAATGAGGTTCCTGCCTCTAGTTAAGAGCCAGCAAGCAGGTGGTCACAGAAGTAACACACAACTACCAAGGATACTGTACTCTACTACATTCACCATATACTACTCCTCTACGCTTATTCTGTCCTTTTTAGGAAGCTGTGGAGGGCAACAGAGGAGAAAGCTTTTCCCAATTAACTTCAAAATAATAAGAGCTACTTATCTGAATGTCCCTTATATCAAACAACTTAGTTAGTACCATTTTTTCACCTAAGGGTGAATGGCAGGGCAAACAGATCTAACTGTATTCATGCTAACAGATGGAGCAGCCTTAGGAGGGGCACACGTCTATTAATTGTTCTATGTAAGGTTCAGGCTTTCATGTAGTGTTGTGGGGAGAGTTCATTGCTTTCAGTCACACTGCTAACGGGGAAGGTGACCTAAAAGTAAAGAACCTTTGAAATGACTCCCAAGAGTCCTCCTTCACTCCAAATTCCAGCTTAAGGGATGAAGTGGGCCAGCTATGATCAGAAAGGACAATGAACCAGAAAAGCCCAAATTCTTCTGACCCCTTGTCTCCCAATATCCCTCTTCCAGAATAAAGAATGAAAGAGATTGTAAAGGTGTCCCAGACAATAGTGTGGTATTCTGAATGGCAGAAGAGGCGAGGAGTAGTGTTTGGTGGCATATGATAGGAAAGTTAGAGCTGAAGGTGAGTTGGTTAGTCCCTAAAGGGAGTTCTCACCCGTAGGTCCCCAGTTCCTGGGAAGTACTCTCCGTATTTATGAAAAGACACAGTCATGACCCGGTCTGTGGTATAGAAGGCCTCTTCCACGCCATCGCCATGGTGAATATCAATGTCAATATACAGCACCCTCTGGTGATACCTAGGATTAGAAGGTGGTCAGGGGCCTGGGGGCTCTTTGGGGATGGGACGCGCCAAGGGCGCCAGGTCCCAGCTTACCGGGCTAGCTGCCTCCCTCAGGTATCTCTAAGCACCAGAGACGTGGAAACTGGCTGAAGGAAGGTGGAAGAGCGGCCGGGTGTCTCCAGAGGCCTGACCAAGCCGACCATGTCCGATCTTCCTACTCTACAGCCAGGGTCAACTCCAGTCACACAAGGACACTCTGGAGCAGGATCTGAGCAGCGCTTGCCCCAGATCTTGCCGTGGGCTCAGATCAAATCAAGACCCCGTCAAGGAGAGGATGGCCAGAGACACTCATGGAACACATCCTAGCCAGCACACCATAAGAAAAGGAAACTAGGGAAATAAGCCCAGGGGAGAGGGAAGTGGGAACCTGGCCTAAGGTGCTCCTCCAAGACACAAGGCCAGGCAGGCATACTTTAGCAGTTCCAGGATGGCCAAGACGATATCATTGACGTAACAGAAGCCAGATGCTTCAGATTTCTTTGCATGATGCAGGCCTCCAGCCCAGTTCACAGCGATGTCCGTCTGCTGCTTATTAAGTTTCACAGCACTTGCTGGGCACAGGAAGAGGACACAAGCCTGTCAATACACCACTCTCCTTCCTTCCACAAACCCAGTGAAAGAGAGTTTATTATACAGTGTAGATTATAAAATTCACTACTCACCCAGTTCTCATTTCAATAGGGAATATACCTAAGCCTGACCACTGGTTTTCAAATCAAGGATGATAACCCTTTATATCCTGAAACTGATTTAGTGGGTCATACAGAGTCTACGCAGAGTAAAATAAATAACAGTACAGGTAACTGTTCCTTTATCAATAATTTTGGTGTCACAGTGGATGCGTAAATGTGCATACTTGTGTGGACTGCATACATACGTGGGTTACCCCTGAATGCATTTGTGAAAGTATTAGGTATTGTGGTTCAGTCAAAAAAAAAAAAATCTCAAAAAGATACGAAGGTCAGACTGATTCAAAGTACAGAGTTCCAGGAAGATGAAAGACTGCACACGTATGTGGAGTGGCAGCTCTGTTGCCTTCAGCAGCATCCAAAGCAAGCATGACTCATGCTCTAACAGGGACCGTGTTCATACAGTGTGCATAACATACCATCACCAGACACAGACTGCCTGATACTACACACAAGCAGTTTAAAGCTACCTGTGGTGACGCGTGACTAGAGCAGGAGGCCAGCCTGAGCTACAGAATGAGATTTCAAAAGAAGGCTGGTGGAAGAACTCAGTTAAAATGCTTATAGGCTGGCAAGATGGCTGAAACAGGCCTTGCCACCAAGCCTGACTACCGAGTTCAATCCTCTGGATCCTACATGATGGAAGAAGAGAAGCACCCTCTGTAAGTTATCCTCTGACTGCTACATGCAGGTCACTGCACACATATGCACACATACACAGACACAAAATGTCAAAGAGGAGTTTTACAGACACCGAAGGGGCTTTATTCTTGGGCCTCCATATCACATTAAGTCATAGGCACATGAACATATAAAAACAGACAAATAAATGAACACACACATATTAAACAAAAATTTACCAAAAATGGCATAAAACTATATAATATAGCAACATAACATACTTTAAAGGCAGGCAGATCTCTGTGAGTTCCAGGATAGCCAGGGCTACACAGAGAAACCCTGTCTCAGGAGAGAATAAAATAAAATAAAATAAAATAAAATAATGTGTCCAGACAAAAATAAAGAGATGAATACACAAACACTGAAATGAAAAGAGCAGTCACCTACAGAGTGAATCTAGATGGGCTTGGGTTTTCTTGTGTGTTTTCAAAATTACATGGGGGAGGAAAGGAAGAGCTACAATAACCATAGAAAAATGAATACAGTTAAGCACTGTACAAGGTTTTAAAAATGAAAAAATACATCTAATAGTGTTTATGTAAACCTATCCTAGAGCTAAAAATAAAAAGCAGTGCTTTGTTGAGGCAGCTTTATAGGATAGCCCAGGTTAGCCTGAAACCAGTGGCAGTCCCGCCTCGGCCTCTGGGTACTGGCTTCAGACGTGTGCGCCATCGTGCCCAGCTGCTGCAGCAGCGTAAATCAAGCCACAGCTCACACTCCCGGAGTGACGGAGTCTGCTGTGCTGCCAGGCACACATGGTGCCTGAGTAATTACCTGGCAATGTTAACAAATGCCCACGGCACACACTTACAGACCTGAGGAACATGCTGGCTTGAACCAGTTACCTTCCTACCTCAGACCAGTAATGGAATCAGGCATGTGTCACCACACCTGGCTTATACATTATTATTTTACAGAGTACACTTATTAAAAAAAAATTCACTAAGCCAGGTATTGAAGTGAACACCTTCAATTGTAGCAATCAAAGTAGAGGCAGGAGGATCTCTGTGAGTTCAAAAACAGCCTGGTCTACATAGCAAGTTCTAAAGCAATCAGAATTACAAAAAGGTCCTCTCTCAAAAAAGCAAAAAAAATAAAATAAAATTTAAAATAATTTGCTGCTGGGCATGGTGGCACACGGCTTTAATCCCAGCACTTGGGAAGCAGAGGCAGGCAGATCTCTGAGTTAGAGGTCAACCTGGTCTAAAGAGAAATTGCCAAAACAGAGAGGGCTTCACAGAAAAATCCTGTCTAGGAAAAAAAAGATCAACAATAAAAAATTCACTGTATGCCACATATGGTAGCATACAGACTTAATCTCAATACTAGGGAAGCAGAGGCGGACAGCCAGCCTGTTTACTTAAGTGAGTTCCAGGGCTACATAGTGACCGTGTCTTAAAACAAAAACAAACCCCAAAAAGCTCTAAAACAGAAATGGTACATAGGTATATTGTGTTTAGTGTTTTATGAGTATTTTGCCTGCATGGATGTTAAGTGCAGCAAGTCAGAAGAGGGCACTGGATGTCTCGGAACTGACGTTTTAGTTGTTAGGTGCCATGTGGGGGCTGGGAACTGAAACCCTGTGCAACAACAATCAGTAAGGCTGGGCTGCCCCTGTATTTTTTTTCTGGTATTTGATTTAATCTCACATTCTATTCATCAAGGTCCTGGGAAACAATATACCATATGTAAAATATATGAACTAGATATGCAGGAGGCGCTACCATCTAAATTTGTCTACACTATACAGCAAAACTGTTTAACAACACATTTCTGAAAATGTGTCCCCATCCTTAAGTCATGCATGGCTACATTTGCTAATGTTTAGGGTAATGTTAAGGTAACTCAGAAATTCTAGTGGAAATGACCTGTGAAGAGTACTTGTGACATCAGAAAAAGGCCTTCCTTTTTCCTAAGACATAGATGTTTATAGAGCTTTGCAATTCGAAAACTGCTTTTACATAGAGTGTCTTATCAACCCCTTAAAGCCTACCAGGATCCTGTAGATAAGCTCTCTGGGCAGGAGAGGAGAGTTAACAACACCTTTCGCACTCTGTCAAAGATCTGAAGTAACAACCCACAGGATCATCTTAGCAGTCATAGGTCAGCATCCAAAAGGCAGATCTCACTACAACAGTACAGCATAGCCCAAGGAGTAGATTTTGTTTCCTTACCTACAGAGCCACCAGTAGACAACTGACAGAACTCGAACAGGCCATCAAATACTGGACAGTCCTCACCAACGTTGACTTGAGAGAGAGAAGCAGAAGGTTAGTTTCCACAATTTCCTTCAGTTTTTTTTTTTTAATTTAGATATTTATAAGCTGGTGAAAAGAAAAACAAAACAATTTAGATTCAGAAGGCTTGGGTTCTAGCCAGGGTTAACTTCTTGGAGACTTAGGCTATTAACTATAATAAGCAATAATGAAATTCACTTCAACCAGTCAGTGAGAAAATTAAGAGACTCTCCCCCACCATTTTCAAGACATGGTATCACTGTGTTCCTCAAGCTGGTCTTCAGCTCCTGGCTTAAGCTATCCTGCTGCCTCAGCCTTCTGAGTAGCTAGGACTATTGCACACACAGCATTAGAAATCTTATAGGGAAAGCATCTAGGAACCTGGAAAATGCTGGTAAAGAGAAACCATGCTACTCTCATTTGGTGAGTGTTTACAGGATGTCATCACTTCTAAGCACTTTATCCTCACAAATTCTTCTGAGGTAGAATTCATTCTAATCTTATAAATGAAGAAACAGACTCAAGAAGATGAAGTAAACAGAGACCTAGATAATTATTTGCTGAGCGCCAAAAGCATTCATCCGATATGCTGCTGAGAACTTTAACCACCTGATGCATCTATCCTCACACATCTTCTGAGGTAGACTTTGGTTCAATCCTATAAATGGGAAAATAAGCTCAGAGAGGTGAGCTGCTAAATAAATACCAGAGGCTACATTCAAGCCTCACAATTTGCTTCCTGTCCTAAAGACCTGAGAAAATGTATCCTGGTCTTTCCAAGTGCTTTCACATATACACTCATTTGATTTTCACAACTCCACGAACTGGACAAGACAGGACCACTGTACAGCTGAATCAAGACATGCAAAGAAGGCAAGTGTCTTGCTGAAGGCTCTGTAACCAGGTAGTATCAGAATCAGAATAGGACCTACGTGTGTTGCCTACCACAGTCCAGTGCTTTCTACTACACCCCAGTGACAACCTGAGTTATTTAAAGTCCATGAGGTCAAAGTACAAAGTAGGGCATGATGCAGAAACACACGCAAGCACTAATGCAAATGTAACAAAACAGACAGGACGCACACCTGCAGGAGGTGTGGCAGAGGAACCCAGGCTATCTCCTCTCACAAAAAAGAAAAAGGAAACTGCTGAGGCCATAGGCAGGAGTGGGGACTATATCCTTATTCTCTTTTATCAATAGCGGTTTCCCAAAGCAGAGCATGGAGGAAGAGGCTGGGAAGGAACATCCTGGATTGTGGTGACATCTCAAAACACAGCTATATCTGCAATAATCTCCAAAAGTATCAACCAATGGGCCAATGAGCTGGCGCAGCAGGCAAAGGCACTTGCCCTGTAACCTGATGGCTGGAGGTGGGAGGAGCCAACGCCCCACCACACTGTAACACGTATGCGCTCCCGCCTGTAAGTCAGAAACGGCTACAGCAACTTGAAAAGTTCCCCAGTTAGGGAGTGGGCAGTGAGTGGCTTTTCCTCACTTTCTTGAAAAACACTGGAAGAGGCTATGTCAATAAGAACTTTGGTCCCTGGGGTCAGGCTATTTATCCCAGAGGCAAATAATTCCCTGACCTAGCTGTTTCCCTCAAGCCTTGGTACCTGATTTCCAAAGGTTGGTTTATACTCCCTTGCAGAACATGACATCCCACAAGGAGGGAAATGGGTGTTTTAGACACGAGAAAAAGATGAACCTTCAGGACCCAATTCAACATATAGCTCATACAGCCCACTTATTTTCAGTTCAAGGAGTTGTGGTGCCCAGCATAATAGCTCACACTGTAAGCTCAGTACCTGGGAGGTGGAAAGGGAATAATGAAAATTTCGATCTAACTACATAGTAAGTTCAAGACCATCCTTCACTACATGAGACTGTCTTTTAAAAAAAGCAGTGTCTTTGGAGACAAAGCAAGGATGGAAGTCTTGGCTGTAATAGCATCACTTAGGAGGGTCTCTGTGAGTTTGAGGCTAGCCTGCTTAAAAAGCAAGAACCAAGCAGATCTAAATAGTATTAGCCTCTGACTCATGCAACATGTGGCAGCACTGTAGAAACCTGTATAGGATTAAACAGTAACTTCTGGATACAGGTTGGCAATAGGGTCACAGAGTTGGGGAGGGGGAGGAAGAGAACCGGCATAGTAGAGAAACAAGCTGTGCCTAGGTCTTCAACTGTACTCATCATGTCTTCTTTCTTGGGCTGTGAGGAAACATGGGTGTTCATTATTTTTTACAGTTGCTTTTGAGACAAGCCTCACACTGTAGACCACTCACTCATGATGTTGCCAGGGGTGTCTTCAACAGAAGGCAGTCCTCTGGGGCAGTCTTTGGGATTACAGGTATGGGTCACTAAACCCCGCTGCCTATCATTTTGATTTGGTAGGACAGAATCTCACTGTGTAGTCCTGGAATTCTTGTATTTTTTGAAATCATCTCTTGAATGGTTATTATACCTAATACAATGTGCACGTTACATAAATAGTTGTTACGCTATACTGCTTAAGGAATGATAGGAAAACTCTGCTAATGTTCACTTAGTACAAACGCATTCTTTGCTTTGAACCAAGGTCTTACTCTCTATTCAAAGATGACCTTGAAGACTCAGCTTTCTTCCTCAGTCTCCCGAGTGCTGGGATGACAATGCCTGACTAGGGATGCTTTCTGTTTCTCAAGACAGGGTTTCTCTGTGTAGACTTGGCTGTCCTGGACTCGCTTTGTAGACCAAGCTGGCCTTGAGCTCTGAGATCCCCTTGCCTCTGCCCTCCTGAGTGCTGGGATTACAGGCACCACACCCAGCTTATGAATTTTTTTAATTTAATTTTTTTTATTTGTGTTGGTATGAGGGTGTCAGGCAATCTGGAACTAGAGTTACACTTATGAGCTGCCATGTGGGTGCTGGGAGGAGAACCTGGATTCTTTGGAAGAACAGACAGGGCTTTTAACCTGAGCCATCTCTCCAGCCCCTTATGATAGCTTTTAGAGTGTGCGACAGAACCACAGAGACAGAATGTAGGGACACTGATGACTACACTCCAAATCAGGAGTCTGTAGTTTTCTTTTCTATCTTACCATGTGACTATCTCTTGGATCAGTCTATAGTCAGACAAAAAAGCTACCTGACTGCTCTACTACCTCAACTCCCCTCATGTTTTCACCATGAGCTTCATGTTCTGATTACCTGCTCCAGGAACTACATTTATTTAGGTTCCCATTTTGATTTAATAATTATTAGCAGAACATGTAATCAAAGCCGTCAAAGTCTCCAAGTTTTTATGTGTACCAAGAGCACACAAACTCAGTTGGTATGACTCAGACATAACTCCCTAGGTTAGATACTTATTATTAAACATTAATAAAGAACTCATAGGTCTTGCTTACTGCTATGATAGACATTTCAGAGAGTACTTCATTAAGTGACATCTTTGCTACTCTGATTCCTGGAACTATGAGTCAAGTCTGAAAGGATTCATTAAGGGGAGATCCTCATCCTGTCCACCTTTTCTGTTTTCAAAATTTATTTTGATTTTGTTTGTGGATGTTTTGTCTCCACATATGACTGTACACCCCATATGTACAATGCCCAGAGAGTCCAAAAGAGGGCATCATCTCGAACAGATGGCTATGAGCTCTCATGAAGGTACTGGGAATCAAACATCAGTCCTTTGGAAAAGCAGCCAGTACTCTGACCACTGAGCCATCTCTCCTGCTCCAGGTCTACCTTTATTTTCAATGAGAAAATTACAAACCTAATATTTATTTTTTTTTAATTTTTTAAAAATTTTATGTGCATTAGTATGAAGGTATCAGGTCCCTTGGAACTGGTGTTACAGACAGCTGTGAGCTGCTATGTAGGTGCTGGGAATTGAACTCAGGAGCTTTGGAAGAACAGCCAGTGCTCTTAACCTCTAAGCCATCTCTCCAGCCCCAAACCTAATATTTAAACACAACTTTATAACGCTAATTTCTGAGACACTAGAATGCTGGCATTGAACCTGAACATTCCTGAAGGCCTTGTATTTTGTCTGCCTTGGACGGATTTGTAAATAACAGATATCACTAAGTTGAAAAGCTGCTGTTCCTTGAACGCATTAGCCTCAAATACAAGATCGCCATTATTGTTTTTCTTACAGAGAGGGAAGGTCATGCTCAGAGGGTCTCAAAAACTTGGTCAAGACAAAGTTGAACAGGAAAGATGGTTCACTGGGTAAAAGCACCTGCAATAAAAACCTATGACGGGGCTGGAGAGATGGCTCAGAGGTTAGGAGCACGGGCTGTTCTTCCAAAGGTCCAGAGTTCAATTCCCAGGAACCATATGGTGGCTCACAACCACCTGTAATGAGATCTGGTGCTTGCAGGCACAAATGCAGATAGTAAATAATAAATAAATCTTAAAAACAAAAACAAAAAACCTAGATGTGAGTTCAATCCCTGGAACCCACTCCCCAAAGCTGTCCTCTGAGCTTCATGCACAGGCCATCGCCACATATACTAACACTCCCCCCCACACACACACAAAGACAAAAACAATAAAGGAACACTAAAGGAGAGGTGAGCAGCTCAGTGGTCCAGCACTTACCCAGAAAGCTCGAGACTCCAGTTCAGCAAAGCCACACAACACACACAACTAAGCAGACTAGGTGGCAGCCGTGCCCTCAAACCCAGATGTGAAATCTCAAGACCAGCCAGAAAACTCAGCATGGCTGGGCACACTGGCACACGCCTATAGTCCCAGCACTGGGGAGGAAGAGACAGAGGTAGGCAGATCTCTGAGTTTGAGGCCAGCCTAGTCTACAAAATGAGTCCAGGACAACCAAGGATACACAGAGAAACCCTGTCTTAAAAACAAAACAAAACAAACAAATAAACAAATGAAAAAGCTCAGCAAAAAGGTGCTTGCCAGCAGCAAGCCTGTTGGCCTGGTTTTGATCCCCAGATACCACAACCTGGTAGAAGGAGAGATTCAACTTCACCTTGTCCCTCTGGCTTCCACGTGCACACACAGAGACAAACACACAAAAAAAATAAATGCTAATAAGTAAGTAAATAAATAAATCAATAAATTAAAAAGAAAGAAAGAAAGCTCATTTTCTTGCCGTGACACTAATGAGGCTTCTCTAATGAGAGCCCTTGACAACTGAGCTCGATCCTGATCTTCTTTGTCAATGTTTCGTGAAAACCCCTAAAACGACCACAGGAAAGAAATGAACTGATCTCCAGGAAGTCAGCAAGATCTTGTCAATTCAGAAAGCAGGCACTTCCATCACAAGAGAGAATTCAGGTATGACAATGTAGTCCCAAATTTGACCAATGCTTTGCCACAGCTAAAGCAATCACAATTCCTACAAAGGGTGGCTTCTCAGATAGGATGCAGCCTGCAGTGTCAGGTCCCAGCAGTCAGGGGTAGCATCACCTCATCTCAAAGATTACATCATCAAGTCTGTCCTTACTAGCCTCTAAATTCTAAATGCAAAGTTAGAGCAATTAAGGAATCAGAAGCCACACAAGCTCATCCCAATTTACAGAACAGAGATCTTAGGGAAAGTGCCTTGTACAGTCAGTTAAGAGCAGGACCTGTTATCTACTGTTCCTTAGCCCAGGGCCTTTCCCTTCACTGTTACAGTAAGCCATGGACAGCGCTGTAACCCTATTACTTATTTAGGATCAGAAGACAAAAAAAAAAAAAAAAAAAAAACAGATTAGATGAGAAAATATGTTGGCACCTTTGGGGCACAAGACAAATAATTTGTAAACTAAATGGGGCTAAAGAGTGGGTCTCCCCATGGAGAAAGAAATCCAAGAGCGAGCGTCAGAGTGGGGCAAAAACAGAACATACTTACATCTCTGCATTTGCTTGCTGTACTCAGACATGTTATCCGGGCGGATGGAACGCAAGAATTTAATGTAGTCATCACTGTGGTACTTTGTCATCTCCTCAGCGTTGGCTTTGTGAGGACGCTAGAGGGCAAAAGGAGAAGGGCAATTTAGCCTCGACCAGTGTCAGCCTTCACTCTTCTAGTCGAATCGCTTGTATTTTCTCTCAGCACCTGCTGTCTACTTCTTAGCACAGTACCTTTCCCATCAGTTACAATTAAGGACTGAGCAAAAACTAACTTAGAATACTACACAATATTATTACTCAATAATATTACTCAATAATAACGCAGTCATGAGCCAAAGCTCCAAGAGTTCAAGGGAAGGTTGACTACAGATGATTAAAATATACAGGCCTTTGTTATTTTTATTCTTTTGAGACGAGGTCTCATTATATAGTTCTGGGTGGCTTGGTACTCACTATGTAGACCAAGTTGGCCTTAAGATTTACCTACCTCTGTTCCTGGATGCTGAGATAAAAGATGTAAACCAAAACACCAGGCTGGGATATATATATTTTTAGGGGTGGCAGTGATTTGAGAAGGCTTCTTTGTGTACTAGCCCTGGCAGTCAAGGAACCTGATCTGTAGACCAAACTGGCCTTGAATTCAGGGATCTGCCTGTGTCTGTTGGTCTTCCTGAGTGATGGGATTAAGGGTGTGTGCTACTACCCCCAACTGGGAATCTTTTATAAACCTTTGCACCAAGAATCCTGATCAAGCCCTTCCTACTAAAACTTTTGAGAAGTTTTAGAAGTTTTTTAGAAGTTTCCTAATGATCTCAACATATTTCCTCAAAATATTATCTTATTTTATGTGCATGAATGTTTTGCTTGTATGCATGTGAAACAGTGGCCATGGAGGCCACAAGGGGCATTAGATTCCCTAGAACTGGAGTCACAGACAGTTGTGAGCTGCCATGTGGGTGCTGGAAATCAAACATAGGTCCTCTGGAAGAGCAGCCAGGGCTCTTAACTGCAGAGCCATCTCTCCAGACCAAACCCCACCGTCACTACATAATTCAAGTTGACCCCAGCTCCACATGCTGACCTCAGCCTGCGCGCTGAGCTTAGTGTTCACCATCACCACCAATTCTTCCTTCGTCTCAAATGAGGATGGTGGTGGAGACCTCCCCGACAGCACTCAGGAGGTAGAGCAGGCCTGTGGATCAGGACACGGCACAGTTCAAGGCCAGCCTCTGGTGCAAGACTAACAAAAGCCCTCAGGAGAGAGGGGCAGGCAGATCAGAGCTGAGCTCCAAGGAGTGTCAGGCCAGCCAGGCTATAGCCCTGTGTGTGTGGAGGGGAACAGACTCCCTTCTCCCTACCCTTAGAGGTGGCGACCTTCAAAGATGCCCCTCTTCTCTATATCTACACAACTATCACTGAGTGTTTATAGTCTGTGTCCTTCACGTGCACAATATTAAAGTTTACAGTATTGTTGCTTTCATTCACAGCAGAATTTGCAAATTACAGCAGAAAAGGTTATGGTTGTGGTACACTTGACTGGAAACCCAAGTATCTGACTCTAAGCACTGTTTTGGACCTCAGTTAATCTTTAATGTAAAGAGAAATAAACTGAAATTAAATTTCACCAAAACACCCTAAGGCCAGGTAGAGTAACTATTCTAGAATAGTTACAGGACTCAGGAGGCTGGAGCAATACAGGAAGTTCAACGCCAATCAGGGTCACAGAGCAAGTTCAGGTCAACAGAAGCTACTGAGTAAAATCAAAAGCAAAGAGAGCCATGCCTTTAATTCCAGCACTTAGGGGGCAGAGGCAGGCAGATTTCTGAATTCAAGACCAACTTGGTCTACAGAGGTCCAAGACAGCCAGGGCTACACAGAGAATCTCTGTCTCAAAACAAAAAAATACCAGGAGTTTTGTTTTGTTTTACATATTTGAGTTTTTTGAATGTGTGTATAGATATGGGAATGCCACAGTATACAAGTAGAGGTCAGAGAACAACCTACAGAATCCACATGTACTGAACTGAGGCCCCAGGCTCAGCACCAAGTGCCCTGCCCCAAAGACCCATCTCACCAAAGATCCAAAAACCATTTTTAATAAACTGCACCCTTTACACTCTTGGCAATATCAGCAGAGCTGTTTTGCACTGGCTTCTAGATACTGGCCAAACCCTAACTCCATTTTGGTCTTGTTCTGAGTTGAAGACTCAGTTTTTTTTGTTTGTTTGAGACAGGGTCTCACTTTGTAGCACTGGCTATCCTGGCACTCAATCTGTAAACCAGGCTGGCCTTGAACTCACAGCGTTCTGTCTCTGCTTCCCCAAGTGCTGGGATTACAGGCGTGTGGCTCCAAGGCCAGTTGAGGACTCACAATTTTAACAGGTCCCTAGCCAGCTCTACCCAGGAAATCTAGAAACTCTTTAATCAGTTGGAGTAAATGGTTTCTTGTTGCGTGTCCAGCACTGAAGTCCAACCTCACTTTTAGAATTTCTCTATCATTTGTTAACAAAACCATATCCACTCAGTGAATGTCTGAAGGGTTCAAACTCTGGATGCATGCACACACACATGCTCTTAGGAACACGGTATATAATTCTAGCTCTTCAAAGGCCAAGGCTGGGAATTCAGGGTAACATGGACCTTATTTCAAGGGAAGAGGGGGAAAGGGCCCAATGGAGAGATGCTCAAAGGTTAAGAGCACTGGCTGCTCTTCCAGAGGACCTGGAGTCGGTTCTCAGCACCTACAAAGCAGCTCACAATCATCTACGACTCCAGCTCTAGAAGATATGACACTCTCGTGACCTACATGGCATTGCACACGGTTAACAAGAATGGTACATGCAGGCAATGGTACACACGGTAAATGCAGGCAAAACAAAAACACCCACACAACTAAAATACAATGTACAAAGCCAGGCATAGTGGCACTCGCCTTGGAAACTACCAATTTGGGTGTTGACATATCCAGCCCAAAGGATCAAATCACAAAATACGTTAAGGGTAGAGGAAAGCTGAAAGATAGCAAATGACCAAAAGTCAAAAAAAGAATTCTGCTAAAAAGCCTTAAAAGGGTTTCCCCCTCTTTAATAAAGGAGGGAAGAGTGCCTGTCATCCCAGCACTTGGGAGGAAAAAGGAGGAATCAACATTTCAAAGCCAGCCAGCTTCCTGTCACTTGTCCCTCCTTGCTTTCCCAGGTCTCCACTGGCTCTGAAAACATGACAAAGGCATCTGGGTAAGAAGATTCATCTACTTTCGATCTCTAAATCGCTGAGGATATTGCTGTTGCTAGGTTACTCAAGCTGTGAAGACAGCCATTAATAGCAAACTTTATGCCATAAGTCACACAGGTCCTAAGCCTGTCTCTTTCTGCTGGGATAACCCAAAGATAACTGGCCTTGCCATTTCTGCTATTTGCTAGATTTTTAAATCGGTCTTTCTTTTTGTAGCCATGCTGTCCTGGCAATCAATCTATAGAGCAGTCTGTCCTCAAACTCACAGTGATCCCCCTGTCTCTACTTCCCAAATGCTGAGATTGTAAGTCACCACACCCAGCTATATTTTATTTTTTAGACAGGGTTTCTCTACGAAGTCTTGGCTAGCCTTGAACTCAGAGATCTACCTGCCTCTGCCTCCACAGTACTAGGATTAAAGGTGTGTGTCATCTCGCCCAGCTGACAGGTTATCTGCCACTGCAGAGTGGGCGGAGTACTTACTCTGCATGAAGTCCTGGGCTCAGTCCCCAGCACTGTATGAACTGGACACACTAGTACATGCCTCTTATGCTAGCTTTGGGAGGTGGAGGCAGATCAAAAGCTCAGAGTCACTCTCCACTGCATGCTGAGTTGGGAGCCAGCCTTCAACATATGACAACAAAATTGGGAGGGAACAAGACTGCCTAAGTTTGGAGCCAGTCGGGACTACATAAACCAAAAGAAAAAGAAGCTCTGCATTTGTTCCTCACTGACTCTGGAAGAGGTCAAACTAAGAATTAAGCCAAATTTGGCCAACAGATACACTGGTGTGTTTTGCTTGCACACATGCTAAAAGACAAAAACAGTTTTGGGGATCACAACCTATGTGCAACACTCACCAACAAAATAAAAACAGAGACAAAAGCCTTGAGCCAACATTTTAAACTTAGGAGGCATTATATAATCCAAAGTTCCAGTTTTTCTTTTAAAATTGGAAACTCAGACAAAATTAGAGCTGTATCTGGAAACGAGACTCCAAGTTTACACTGAGGCTGGAGATGTAGCTTAGTCTGGAAGTTTAGCATGTGAAGACAAAAAACTGTGTTCAAGCCACTACTTAAAAATAGACATTGTGCACACGCCATTAAACTTGTAATTCCAACACTTGGGAAGGGCAGCCAAGAGGACCAAAAGTTCATAGGTCATCTTCAGCTATATAGAGAGATGGAGGTGTGGTGTCAAAAACAGTCTATACTCTTCTCTTTCTTTTCCTCCTTTGGTTATTTTTTTGTTTCCTTTGGTGTTTTGAGACAGAGTTTCTCTGTGTAGCCCTGGCCACCCATGAACTCAATGTGTAAACCAGGCTGGCCTCAGCTCAAGATCCCTGCCTCCAGAGTGTTGGGACTAAACACTATAAGGCACGTTTGTTTGTTTTGGGTTTTTTTTTTCAGGTTATTTATAAGACTGTAGCCCAGGCCAGCCTTGAATTCTCAGCAATCCACTACCTCAGCTTCCCAAGTGACAGGATTACAAGTTAGTTCCATGTTCAGCTCAGTGTGCACTTACTCACTGAACTTTCATTCTCTCAGAACACCTGTCACCCTCACTGCTGCTTGACGCCTCTGTTCAACCTTTGACCTAGGATTCCAGTCTCTGTGAATGCTAGACTCATTTCTAGTCATTTTCTTTTTTTTTCTTTTTTTGGCTTGGAAATATGGTCTCATGGTACCCAGGCTGGCTCTGAATTGATACTACTGCTGAGGCTAGCCTTGCAATCCCAATCCTACCTCTACCTTCAAAGAGCTAGAATGATAGCCCACGCTTACCTTTCTATGCACTCTTTAACCCTTCTGAGGACATTTCAAGGCTCCCCCTTCTTCATCCCTCACCTCTCTACCATTAACACTCTTAAATTACTACATATACATACCAAAGTAAAGCTCGCTTGTTTACAAACGGTACTGACACAAAAATCCTTGAAACTAGTATCTTTATCCGCCTGCCAAATAGCCACTGAATGAATGAGCAGTGGAGAAATGTAAAGACCGCCCACAAGGAACCAGAGCTGATGGGATTAGGCAGGGGAAGCACTCCAGTAACTCACATAAATTTCCATTTTTCGGTAGAGACCATAGTTCAGCAGCAAATTGTGAGTCATGCGGATTCGGTGAGGCTTCATTGGGTGGCCTTGTCCATAATAGTAGTTTCCAACATCCCCTGAAGAAGAGAATAAATAAAATAAATGTTATTTATTTTATTATTTTGGTTTTTTTGAGACAGGGTTTCTCTGTGTACTCCTGGCTATCCTGTAGACAAAACTGACTTCAAAGTCAGAGATTCATCTGATTCTGCCTTCCAAGTGCTGGGAGTAAAGAAGCAGGAGACCACCACCTGGCTTTTTTTTTAGATTTTATTTTCGGGCTGGAGAGATGGTTCAGAGATTAAGAGCATTGGTTCCTCTTCCTAAAGGTCCTGAGTTCAATTCCCAGCAACCACATGGTGGCTCATACCTATCTATAATGAGGTCTGGTGCCCTCTTCTCGCATGCAGGTGTACACGCAGACAGAACACTATACATAATAAAGCCTTTTAAAAAAGAAATTTATTTTCAATTACATATAAATGTGTGTGAATATGTGCACACCAGTGCAGGTAGAGACAGTCAATCTCCTGTGAACTGCCTGATGTGGGTGCTAAGAACTGAACCCCAGTCCTCAAAACAGACAGTGCCCTTAACGGCTAAGCCATCCCTCCCACCATAAAGAAGCGTTAGTGACACAGACACCTTGCCAGGAGAACCCAACAAACTACTAGAACACTAATGTTCATTTCTAGTTTCCGTTTCTAGGTTCTTTCCACCTTGAATAAGAGTAATTCTTGAGTGAGTCTAGCCCATTTTCTCTTTAAAACCCAGTGGGTAAATCTACTGGGAAAGAGCAGGCAGTGAGGTGACTCATCTCACCGCTCCTGTAAGGAATTCCAGAATTCCTTATAACCCACAGCCTACGGATAAACCAAACTTTCTTGCTGTCTGTTTTATCTATAGAAATTGCTTCTAACTTGTTCTTGGCCTTTGACTCAAACTGTCTACCATGTTATCACCACGTATTTTTCCTAATGCACAGCTTGTAATATCCCCTACTTGCTAAAATAATAATAATAATAATAATAATAATAATAATAATTTAACGGCTTCTCCTGCCAATGGGCCATGACTTTAATATTCTGGAAGTCAAGATTTGTTCAATCTGCCTTGTGCTGGCCAGATTTATGTCAACTTGACACAAACTATACTTTGAGTGGAGGAAACTTCAACTGAGATAATATCTCCATAAAACTAGGCTTATGTGGGCCAGCCTGTAGAGCATTTTCTTAATTAGTTATTGATGGGGGAGGGCCCAGCCCATTGTGGGTGGGGTCACCTCTGAGAAAGCAGGCTGAGGGGGCCATGGGGAACAAGCTAGTAAGCAGCACCCCTCCATAACCACGTCAGCTTCTGCCTCCAGGCTCCTGCCATTTGAGCTCCTGTCCTGGCTTCCTTCAGCGATGGACTGCATGTGAAAGTATAAGCCAAACAAACCTTTTATTCCACAACTTGCTTTCTGATGTTTCATCACAGCAACAGACACTATAAATAAGACACTGCTTCTCCAGCTTCATCTGCGGCTGCTCATCAACCACCACCCTGGTTGTCTAGTTTCATAAGTAAACTTCTGTTGGAAGCAGCCTCGGCCGTTAACTCATAAAGCACCTGTGGCTGTTCTCATACCACAGCCACAGAGCTAAGTAGGTAAGTAAAATAAACCAGGCATGGTACTCTACAGCTATAATCTTTGCACCCAGGAGGCTGAGGTAGGAGGCTAGAGAGCTAGCCTGGGGTACATGGTGAGATATTGTCTCAAAAACCGCAGCAGCACTTAGGAGCAGACAGATCTCTGTGAGTTTGGGGCAGCCTGGTCTACATAGAAAATTTTGAGCAAGCCAGGGCTATACCCCATATCAAAAAACAAGAAACAAACCCTAAACCAAAATATTTACTCCATGGGCCTTCACAGAAAACGTCTGCAGTCTGTACTGTAGACATACAGGAATGTGCTTCCCCGGCTGGCTCAAGAGTATTCTTACTTCCCCTTGAGGATTTCCTGCACTTTTGCCCAATCTTCTACCCTTCAAACTTACCTACACTTGACAATTTCCTTGTCACTTGCCATCATAAAGCTAACTGAGGACTAGTACATCTGTGCGGACTTAGGCTTCTAGCTCAGCTGTCTCCTCCATAATCTCCATCACTAGCAGCCAGCCCCTTCTCTGTGTCTTCAACTTCTTTTGATTATTTCATGTAAAGACTCTTCCCCCCCCCACCCCCCAGACAGGGTTTCTCTGTTTAGCCCTGGCTGTGCTGGAACTCAAGATATAGACCAAGCTGGCCTCAAACTCAGAGACCCCCACCCCCACGCGCTTTGATTAAAGGAGCTGTGCCACCACCCAGCTTGCTTGGAAAGACTTTCAAGGCTACATAACATGACTTTAGAGGAGAGCAGGGCACACCTTTAAAGACAGCACTCTGGAGGCAGAGACACGTAGACCTGTTAACAGGCCAAAGTACAGAGATCGTGTCTCAAAAATAAATTTAAAATTTCAAGCTAAAGTGTCCTCTTCAGCTCTCCACTTATTCTGAATCTATTCCAATGTAGTTTCTGCCCCAATCCCTCGGCCAGGCAGTGGTGGCACAGGCCTTTAAGCCCAGCAGGGAGGCAGAGCTCTTCGAGTTCCAAGGCCAGCCTGGTCTACAGAGCCAATTCTAGGACAGCTGGAGCTACACAAAGAAACCCTGTCTTGGAAAAAAGAAAAAGAAAAACCTTCCCATTACTAATTTTGTGTGCATCAATGTTTGGCCTGTTTGTATGTCCAGCACCACATTCCTGTCCAGCACACGAAGGCTTTAGAGGGCACTGGATTGTCTCAAACCAGAGTCACAAATGGTTGTGAGCCGACATGTGGGTCCTAGAAATTGATCCTCAGCAGAGAGTGCTCTAAACTGCTAAGCTACGTATCCAGACACTCTACTTCATATTTTAATTATGTGCATGGTGTATATCTGTGTGGGGCTATGTATGTACACTGTGCAGGTGCCTGTGGAAGCCAGAGGAGGGTGCTGGGTCCCTGCAGCTGGAGTCACAGGCCTCTGTAAGCCAACCAGTACAGGTGCTAGAAACTCAACTCCAGTCCTCTGAAGGGCAGGGCACACTAGCAACTGCTGAGACATCTCTCCAGGCCCTCCTTTCTTCATTTAACCAACAAACATCTTTTTTTTTTCTCTCTCTCTCTGTGTAGCCTTGACTGTCCTGGGCTCCCTCTGCATACCAGGCTGGTCTGCCTACCTCTCCCAGCCAAGATTATACATGAGTGCCACACCCAGCAACAACTATTTACTGAAAGTCTACCTTTGAGTTGAAAGGGAAGGGGAAACCTCTGCCAGGAAGAGGTGAAACATACCTTTAATCCCTGCACACAGGAGGCAGAGGCAGGATGATCTCTGTAAGTTCAAGACCACCCTGGTATACAGAGCTAGCTCCAGAACGGCCAGGGCTGCACAGAAAAACACTATCTTGAGAAAAAGAAGAGAAAGAAGAGGAAGAAAAAAGAAAAGGAGGGGAAATTATGTAATTCTATTATAAACTCAAAAATATTTCAAAGGCAGGCAGATTTGAGTTTGAGGCCAACCTGATCTACAGAGTGAGCTCCAAGACAGCCAGGGCTACACAGAGAGCCCCTGTCTATTATGAGCTACCAAACATTTTAGGAACTGGGAATACAGAGACTTTTCTCCAAGAAACTTACCATGTACAAGAAACAAGAAAAAATAATTAAACAAAATAATGAGGCTACTGGGCATGGTCATCCACACCTCTAATCCTAGCACGTGGGAGGCAGAAGCAGATGGATCTCTGTGATTCTGAGGCCAGCCTGGTGTACAAAAATGAGTTCCAGGACAGCTAGGGCTGCTAAAGAGAAATCCTGTCTCAAAAAAAAAAAAAAAAAAAAAAAAAAAAAAAAAAAAAAAAAAAAAAAAAAAAAAAAAGAAACAAGAACAAGCCAGACTTGGTGGCTAAGGCCTGCCACCCAGCACTGGGCAAGACTGGAACAGCAATGTAGCTAACAGTTGAAAAAAAAAAAACAGCATGGCAAATGAGCAATCATGGCTACTGGACCTTCTCAGTCCACTTCTTTAGAATTAAAACAGGCCAGCGGCAGTGGCACAGCCTTTTAATCCCAGCATTCAGGAGGCAGAGTAAGAGGGATCTCTTTGAGTAGGAGGAAAGCCTGGTCTACAGAGTGAGTTCCTGGACAGCCAGGGCTACATAGAGTTTCCAAAACTTAAAAAAAAAAAAAAAAAAAGTAGATCTTCACTCTCTACAACTTGAGTTACCATATCCTTTTCTAAACTAATTAAAATTACTATTATTATTAGTGGTTTTTTGGAGACAGGTTTCTCTATATAGCCCTGACTGTCCTAGAACTCACTTTGTAGACCAGGCTGGTCTCAGATTCAGAGATCAGCCTGCCTCTGCCTCCCTGAGTGCTGGAATTAAAGGTGTACACTAACATAACCGGCATTATCTGAATTACTTTATACTGACAATTACCAAACGTATGTCTTCTAAATTTCAGACATAATTAGCCAACCACCTATTGGCTGGCTGGCTAGATGTCCCCTAAACAACCCAACAGTTATTCCTAAAACATGAAAACAAATGCTGGACAAAATTGTGCAGGCCTACTGTCAGCACTCACGAAGATGATTAATTCAAGGCTAGTCTGAGCTACACAGTGAGATCCTATCTCAAATAAAGGTGCTACCCTTGCTCAACTTCCTTGGGCCTGGTGAGTAACTCCAGTTCTTGGGTCCTAAGCATTAACACACATCAGGCTCCCTCAGAATGGACTGAAGCCCCTTCTCTGTGTTCTCCATAGCTGAACAGACCCCCCATCCCAGCACTACACCGAAAGGTACTTGTGACATTGTCTAGCTCCCCCTTCAGAAAGGAACTCAAGGCAGGAAAGTCTAGATGAGCCCTCTAGCCCCAACAGAAACACTACCCAGGACAGGATAAGCTGGCCCATACTGGTTCAATGAAAAGTCTGTTTAACAAGTTGCATCTCTCTCCTGGCATCCCCGGGGCGCCCCATTTTACCCAACCAGCAACTACAGGCCCTACTCATAGACTTGGGGAGTGGGGTGGGGGAGGGGACGCGGGTGGCCAGTCCTGCCAAACTCCCCCCAAAACGGACAAGGGGGCAGTGGAGACCTTTGTATTCTCAACAGAAAATGCTATCCTGGCAAACCGTCTCCATCACATTTTAACCCCCCCCCAGCCCCCCGCGGGCTGAGCTTTCCTTCCAGGAGCGCCACTCCAACTTCACGTCGGGTTCCCTGAGACTCCGCCACCGGGATTACCCCAAGATGCCCCCTCCACGACCCCCACCTCGGCCCCAGCCTCGACTTCCTCTCCCCAACCTCCTCCTCCTCTAGCCTCGACTTTTCCTCAGCCTCCCATTTCAGCCTCGACCCCCTCCCAGCCTCCTCCCCCAGCCTTCCCCCATCGTCCGGCCCCCGCCGCCAGGCCGCCGCTCACCGTCGTAGTAGTAACAGACTTTCCTCTTGGTGCCCTGAGTCTGCGCCATCTTGCTAGCCGCCAGGCCCTCCCGTCAATCTGTCCGCCCGCCGGCCCGCGGCTCCTTAAGGCGTCCGACCCGGGGGCGGGGCCAGCCTCGTCGCCCCGCCCTCCCCTCCCGAGCTCGCCTATAGCCGCACAGCCCGGGCCCCGCTCTAACCAATCAGCTTACGCGGGGCCGGGCCCGGAACTCGGCGGGGGACAAGGGCAGCCTAGAGAAGCCGCGGCGGGCCCCCTGGGCCTGTACCAAAATCCGAGGCGGAGGGGTGGGGGAGCTCGGGGGCCATACCATCGAGTCCCGGGGGAGGGAGTCGGCTCCATCAACTCCGGAGCCCGGTTCACAGTTGCGAGCTTGTGTAGAGATCAGAGCCCAGCTTTCTCATTTTACCGAGAATACGCGGAGGCTTCCCAGGGAAAGGTCACTCCGCGGAAAGAATAGGTTTGGTCTGGATTAGAACTCTGGAGGGAGAAATAAATGACCAGGAACAGAAAGAAAATACCCAGAGGCCTGCTGTAGCGGGGCAAGACCTTTACATGTTCACCAGCTCTGATGATGGACTTTTTTTTTTAAATATCAAAACTCCATTTTAGTTGGGCGTCGTTGCCCGAACTCTTAATCCCAGAGTTTAGGAGGCAGAGTCAGGCGGACATCAGTAAACTGAGGCCCGCCTTCTCTACGTAGTGAAACCCTGTCTCAAAAAAAAAAAAAAAAAAATAATCCCGCCTCCATTTTACAGATAAGGTGAAGAACTTCAGGTCTTTGTGGCCTACTAACGCTACAAATTAAATACCATTTCCAATTGTACATATTGAAAACAAACAAACAACCCTATACGACCCAGCACTGTGACAAAGTAGCAGAATTTGGTGTTTTGTTTTTAATATATTTGAAGGAGTGCTCCCGTGCAATGGCGTGCTTGGGGGAGGGGAGAAGGCAAGAGATAGGGATCAGAGGACTAAACAGAGTCAGGAGTTGCTTTGCTTCTCTCACTAATTTAGGTCCAAGGGATTGAACTCTGCCCTCAGGCATGGTGGCAAGCACTTTTATGCACTGAACCATTTCACATTCCCAGAACTCAAGTTTTCTAAACTCAAAGCCCACCCCACCCCATGCAGTCACCCAGGCTCTGTCTTTCTTTCTTTCATTCATTCTTTCTTTCTTTCCTTCTCTCTCTCTCTCTCTTTCTTTCCTTTTTTTCCACAACAGCTGGATAAAGTGGCACACGCCTTTAATATCAGCTCTGGGCGTTAGATCTCTGTGACTCGAAGCTAGCCTGCTCTACATAGTGAGTTCCAGGGCAGCCAGAGCTACACAAACCCTGACCTGGGAAAGAGAGAGAGAAGCTTGGTGCAATGCCACTGGCCTGTAATCCAGGCAATCAAGGAGGCAGAGGCAGGCAGATCTGTGAATTTGAGGCAAGCCAGGTCTACAGAGCAAGTCCAAAACAGCCAAGGCCACACAGAGGAGCACTGTCTTGGAAAACCAAAAAAGAAAAAGGAAAAAAGAAGAACCCTCAGCATTTACTGAGTGCTCACTATTCAGCCAATATTGTGATGAGTTTCTCATCTATATGTTTACAAGCAATGGAACATATTTTTGTTTTCTTTTGTTTGGTTTCTTTTAAGTTAGGACCTTGCTCAGTTTCCCAGTTTAGTCCTGAAATCTTTCTTCTTGGTGTTGTGTGAGACAGGATCTCACTATGTATTAAAGTGCCATGGAGGCTGGAGTGATGGCTCAGTGGTTAAGAGCACTGGCTGCTCTTTAGAAGGACCCAAGTTCAAGTCCCAACATCTACATTGTGGCTCACAACTATCTCTAACCCCAGTTCCAGGGGATCTGATACCCTCTTTTCAGCTCTGTAGGCACTGAGTCCACACATGGTACACAGAACATACATAGATACATAGGAACAAAGCACTCAAACATATAAATTAAAAAAAAATATATATATATATATATATATAGATATATATATATCTATATATATATATATATATATATATATATATAGATATATATATGTGCTGCAACCCAGCCTGGTTTTGAAAACTTGAGTTCAAGGGATCCTCTCAAGAGCTGGGATGGGTCTGGTGTCATAGAGTATGCCTTTAGTCTCATCACTTGAAAGACAGAGTTCCAGGCCACATAATGGGTACTGGTACTATATAAAGAGGGTCAGTCTCAAAAAAAAAAAAAAAAAAAAAAAACCTGGGTTGAGGCTTGCATTACAACATCCAGACCTTTTATCCTTTTATATCTCATTATATCTAGTTTTACTCCCTTGGGAAGTACGTTGGCAGGGTGGGCCTTTAGTGATAAGGTAAGAAGGCAGTTCTAGTATAATGAAGGGCTGGGAAACAGATTTTCATTTCATATTGGCTTCCCTCCTGGCTTTAGGTGGGCCTACTTAACCCTTCCTAGGACAACTTTTCCATCTGTCTTTGCAATAGAGAGAGACAACCCCAAAGTTCACCAGCTCCATGGCCACACCCCATGCCTGTTATGGAATGAGATCATGAGTACAGAAGCATTTTGCAAAATGTAGAACAAGGTTTACAACACAGAGCATCTAAAGTGGGTAGTATAAAGGAATAAGTTTATACTCTCATGACTCAGAGATTGTTTGTTTGCTAACTTTAAAGCTTGGCCCTTTTAACTTCTTGACTTCTCCCTTCTCTTACCAAACATACTGCCATTTCCGGGTTTAATTTTTTTTTTAAATCAGAATTTTAAAAATTCTGACTTTGATTTTCTTTCATTTTCCTCTTTATCCTGAGAACAGCAGCACCAGGTTGGTGGTAAATGGCTGCTTGCACTTTACTTAGTATGTGGAAGGGACCTTTGCAGTGAGAGAATTCATGTCCCAACTAAATGGATAGCCAGTGCTTGCTCCGTGAGAACGGGCAAGTCCCAGGAAACCAAAACTCCCATTCTTCAAGAGACAGCCAAGATCTAGAGTTTCATATATAAGATCTTCCCAGGTTTACACATTGACTAGGTCTATCTTTAAAATACAGTGAAAAATACTGAACTTCAAGGGGCTCGGCTATTAGGAGCACTTGCTGTTCTTGCAGATCAGACTTTCATTCCCAGCACCCACGTGGTAGTTCACAACCATCCCTAACTCTATTTCCCACATCCCCTTCTGACCTCTGAGGGCAAGGCACAAGCTCATGGTGCACATACATACTTGCAGGCAAAATACTTATATACATACAAATGGATCTACAAAGAGAGCTGATCTTATCTCAGTGCTGTCTTACAGTCCACAAATTGTGTCTGGTTTTCTTTTCCATTTTGAAACATATAAGTTACCTTTTATTGACTTTTTAAAAGTGTCATATAATTTATTTTTATTAATTATTTATTACAATGTATTAACTTTGTATCCCAGCTCCTCCCCATCGTCTCCTCCCAACCCTCCCTCCCTCCCTCTTCTCCTCCTATGCTCCTCCTGTTTGTCTGTTTGGGTTTGTTTCTTTGTGTGTTTATGTTTCTCAGACAGAGTTTCTCTGTGTAGCCCTGGCTGCCCTGGAACTCACTCTATAGACCAGCCTCCCTCTGCTTTGTGCGTGTAGGATTAAAGGTGTGCACCACCACCCCATGGCTGGTTAGTTGTTTTTGTTTTTTCTTTGAGACAGACAGGGTTTCTCTATGTACTCCTGGCTGTCCTGGAACTCACTCTGGAGACAAACTGGCCTCAAACTCAGGAGATCCTCCTCTCTCTGCCTCCTGAGTACAGGGATTGAAAGCATGTGCGAGCCTGGTGCTGTGGCTCTGGGAGGCAGAGGCAGGAGGAGCTGAGGCCAGCCTGTTCTACAGAATGAGTTCCAGGAGAAGCAGGGCTACACAGAGAAACCCTGTCTTTAAACAAAACAAAACAAAACAAAAGCATATGCTATCACACTGGCCAATGGTGGTTTTATCCAGAAAACATAAGATAAACTGAGACCTGATAGCTGAGTGGCAGTGGGGGTGAGGAAGAGGAAAAGATGGGGTCCTAACTATGAAGATTGGAGGGGATTCAGAGTTAGAAGTTTTTGTTTTGTTTAGTTTTTCAAGAAGGGGTTCCTTCATGTTTCTCAGGCTGTCCTGAAGCTCACTCTGTAGACCAGACTGGTCTCAAACTCACAGGGATCAGAGGGCCTCTCCCTGCAGGAGTGCTGGGATTACAGGTGTCTGCCACCACTGCCGCTCAGCCCAGACTTAGAGGGGTTTTAGTAGAACTAGTCTCTCGAGCGGATTGACACTCAAAGGCTAGCGTTTCACACCATACGCTTCACACGGTCATGGCTCTTACCATGTTCAGAGGCGAGACACACTTAGATTACAGATGAAATATCCTGTAGGAATGCTGGCAACTCACAGCAGGAGAGGCGAGGGTGGGCCATCCGACCATAACCCCAGCCTCCACCACCTGATCCCCACCCCCACTGTCTGCCATAAGGAAATGAAGTACGCAGTAGAAAACTGTACATCCTTAATCAACAGACATTTATTGAGCTCCTGGTGTGTGCTAGGCGCTGAGGCAGAACACACAGAGATATTAGATTGGATGGCAGCCCACAAGGGGCTTCTGGAGGCCCACAGGAAAGAAGCGCTAGACAGAGACACGCGACAATCACAGGTCTTCTCCCCTCTGTGGTTTCAGGAGAGGGAAGGGTCCAGGAGAAATGCCTTAGGTGGTATCCAAGGCTTAGCCCCACATGTTCCATGGGTATAAGGCACATGTATAGAACCCACACAACTATAGATGTGTGCGCCAGACCAAAACTGCATGATGTGTGGCCCGTGCACAGGCTTCATGTGTAGAGTCCGAGTCCGTGTGCAGGCCACACGGATATGGCACAGGAACTCCATCTGCCCCAGCCAGGGCAAAGGGATGGGGGAGGGTCTTGGGACCGCAAAGCGAGTCAAGGCTGAGGCTGGTACTGGCCCTCTGTGGCGGTGAAGAAGTCATCCAGGACGCTTCGAAGGTAGTCAAACGTGGGCCGCTCCTCCGGACGTTCCTTCCAGCACAGCATCATGAGGTGGTACAGCTCTTCTGGACAGTTGTCAGGTTGCACCATTCTGTAGCCTCGCTCCAGGTTCTGAATCACTTCAGGGTTGGTCATCCCTGGAAGGTTAATGGAAACAAGAACCTTAAGCCTTTGAGCTTTGGAAACCTAAAAGCTGATGCTAAATTGGATTTCTATCTTTCTTTCCTATTTACCTATCATCTACCTATCTCTATCTAGCTTTTGTTTGTTTGTTTATTTTTATTTTTTTGGTTTTTTTGAGATTGGGTTTCTCTGTGTAGCCTTGGCTGCCCTGGACTCACTTTGTAGACCAGGCTGGCCTTGAACTCACAAAGATCTGCCAGCCTCTGCCTCCCGGAGTGCAGGGATTACAGGCACACACCACTGCATGCCTGGTTCTTTGTTTTTCAAGACAGGGTTTCTCTATGTAGCTCTTGTTGTCCTAGAACTCACTCTACACACCAGGTTGGCCTCAAACTCAGAGCCACCTGCCTCAGCCTTCTGAGTGCTAGGGGTGCACCACCATGCCCGCTCTAACTATCTATCTATCTATCTATCTATCTATCTATCTATCTATCTATCTATCTATCTATCATCCATCTATTTTTGTGGTACTTTGAATTGAATACAGGACATTATGAACATCAAACAAGCGCTCCATCACTGAGCCACAACCCCAGCCTATAATTTGGATGTTGAATGTCTCCCCATGAGTTGGAAATCCTGGTCCCCAACTCATAGCACTAGTGGGAGAGGACAGAACCTTTAAGAAGTGGGGTCTAAACTGAGCACGGTGACACATGCCTGTAATCCCAGCACTCAGGAGGCAGAGGCAGGCAGATCTCTGTGAGTTCAAGGCCAGCCTGATCTACAAATCCAGTCCAGGCCAGCCAAAGCTACACAGAGAAATCCTGTCTTTAACCCGCAGCCCCACCACCCAAAAAAAGGGGTCTAAGATGGTCGTGGTGGCACACCTTTAATCCCAGCACTCAGGAGGCAGAGGCAGGTGGATCTCAACAAGTTCAAGGCCAGCAAGGCCTGCCTGGTATACAGAGTGAGTTCCAGGACAGCCAGGGCTTTACCTGTGTGCAATATCACATATGTATAGTGTCCAAGATGGCCAGAAGAGGGCACTGAGTTCCTTGGACCTGTAGTTACAGACAACTGTAATCCACCATGTGGGTGCTGAGAACTGAACTCAGGTCCTCTGGAAGAGCAGCCAGTGCTCTTTGCTACTGAGCTCCTGTCCTCCCTCCTGCCCCTCAGATAACAACTTTTAAGAGTGAGTTCTCAGCTGGGCATGGTGACTCATGCCTTTAACCCTGACACTCAGGAGGCGGAGGCAGAGGCAGGAGGATCTCAGTGAGTTCGAGGTAGGCCTGGTTTACAAAGTGAGTTCCAAGACAGCCAATGGCTATAACACAGAGAAACCCTGTCTCAAAAACAAACAAGCAAACAAAAAACAAACAACCAAACACCAATATAGTGCCTGGTTAGGAGGTGTTCTTTCCTAAGGTGTGCCTGTGATTGTTCTTATTTGGTGGCAATGATGGGTTCGTCAGGGCTCAGAACAGATGACAGCCCATAGCCAGGACAGTGTGATGGTATCCCTAGCTTTGGGAATAGGCACAGGGTTGAAAACTGGGCTGAGATAGGACAAGCACAGAACTGTGAGATCTTTTTGTCTGTGAGGCCTTTAAAGGTTAGAGGAGTCTAACCTGATTCTCAGTGCCTTTACATTCCTAGGATCAAATATCAGCTCTTGTTGCCCGAGGCTTATGTGAAGTTTCTGCCAATCTGGCCTCTGTGCTCTGTAACCTCCCTGCTCTTTTCTGTGCCGTTTCCTTTCCCCAGAGGTTAGCAAGTTCCTTCTAGAAAAATTCCACCCCTCGGCCTAGAAGTAGATCTCAGTGGCAGCATGCTTGCCTTGCATGCACAGGGCCTAGGTTTGATCCCCTGTTCTTCCAAGACCGGATACTTAGGTACATACATGCCTGTAATCCCAGCATCCCATAGAGAGTTAGAGACCAGGCTGAGACATTGTCTCAATAAACAAACAAACAAACAAACAAACAAACCCTAATGACTAAAAAATAAACTTTCAATAAATTCCCATCCATCATGGTTGAACAAGGGGCAAGGGCCCTTTCTGGGAGTTTCAGTAAAAACAGACCAGTGCTTAGTGAGCAGCCCCCATGGGTCAGAGTGTTTCACAAAGTCTCTTGTTTTACATATCAGGAAACTGAGGCTAAGAAAGATGGCATAATTTACCCAGCGTAATGATTAGCAATGTCTTAATATGGCCTGAGCACTGTTCTTATCTCATGCTGAAGAAACAGAGGCCTGGGAGATGGTGGCACATGCTCTTAACCCAAGCACTCTGGAGGCAGAGGCAGCGGAATCTCTGAGTTCAAGGCCAGCCTGGTCTACAGAATGAGTTCCAAGATAGCCAGGGCTATACAGAGAAACCCTGTCTCAAAACACACACACACAAAGGAAGGTTTTACCTGCTATGGTAGATCCACTTCTGCCATGCTAGGTGGCCTATGTCAGAATTAAGCAAGGATTTGGAGCTTTTGAGAGGTGGGGGCTCAGAGACAGAGATGGAAGCCGGCTGGGAGATGAAGCATCTAATAGGGGATGTTAGAGTCACACGGCCAAGTGGATGGAAAAGAAGCACCTAGAAGTTTCATAGTCTGAGCCTGGGTAGATGTGAGCAAAAGGATGCGGGTTTGCTACCCTTCCTTGTAGTCCTGGGAGTTGTCTCCCTTAGGGCTTACCTGGGTAAGGGATGCGGCCATGGGTGACAATCTCCGTCAGCAGGATCCCAAAAGACCACACATCTGACTTGATGGTGAAGGTGCCGTAGTTAATGGCTTCTGGTGCTGTCCATTTAATGGGAAATTTGGCTCCTAGAGGGAAGCAGAGCTAGCTCACTTGGGCGTGCTTGCTCCACGGCAGGACCTGAACCTCCTCTCCACCACACCTACCCTCCCTCGCTGTGTACTCATTGTCCTCGATGAGGCGTGCCAGGCCGAAGTCTGCAATCTTGCAGCTCAGTGTGTCAGACACCAGGATGTTGGCAGCCCGCAGGTCACGATGGATGTAGTTCTGCTCTTCGATGAATGCCATGCCCTCTGCAATCTGCCGGTCAGGAACAGCTCATCAGTCTTTACACCACCAACCTTCGGCCATACCCAGCCCTTCGACAGGCTCCTTACCTGGGCTGCCATGTCCAAAAGTTTGTTGATGTTCAACTTGATGCCCGAGGGGGTCTTAAGAAAATCTACTAGGCTCCCTGTGTGCAAAAGCAATAATTGTTGGCCCGAATTGCCCCAAGACCCTTCTGCTCCACCTAGGATCTGGAAGCATTGCCTGACAGTAGCAGGAAGAATTAAGGACCGAAAAAAAGAGTATGTGTACAAAAGTATGGGTGTGGGCGGGATGGTTAGCATATGGAAAGGCCTTTTCCAGAGAGGACCCAGAGGCTTCTTGGGTGAGCCCCAGCTCCACAGCAGCCAAGGCCCTGTAAGCGCCACGCTTGTACCTTCTTCCCATAGACCTATCTTTTGTTTTGTTTTTGTTTGTTTGTTTTTGAGACAGGGTTTCTCTGTGTAGCCTTTGCTGTCCTAGACTTTGTAGACCAGACTGGCCTGGAACTCAGAGATCCACCTGCCTCTGCCTCCCAGAGTGCTGGGATTACAGGGGTGACCCACCAGGCCCCATAGACTCGTCTTTATCACTCTATCACAAACAATATTTGGATTATTCATATAGACAGCTAGACTCTTTGAAGTCTGGCTATCTTTGCTTCAACTCTTGTTTCCTAAAGGTTTCTCCTTTTCTTTTCCAGTCCATCTGGACTCTTCTAGGCTCTTCCTACCGAATATCATAAATTCTTTCACCATTAGCAAGGCAGTTGTGGCACATGACTCTAATCCTAGCACTCAGGAGGCAGAAGCAGGTGGATCTCTGAGTTTGAGACCAGGACATCCTGGGCTACAATGACAAATCCTGTCTCAAACAAACAAACAAAAAAAAGAGGTTGGGCAGTGGAGGTGCATGCCGTTAATCCCTGGGGAGGTAGAGATAGAACTCTATGAGTTCAAGGGCCAACCTAGAATATAGAGTGAGTTCTAGGACAGCCAGGCCTACACAGAGAAACCCCTTCTTAAAAAAAAAAAAAAAAAAAAAAAAAAAGGCAGGTCTGGAGACATGTCTCAGAGGTTAAGAGCACTGGCTGCACTTCCAGAGGTCCTGAGTTCAATTCCCAGCAACCACATGGTGGCTCACAACCATCTACAGTGAGATCTAGTGCCCTCTTCTGGTGTGTAGGTGTACATGCAGACAGAATATTGTATATATAATAAATAAATGGATCAGAAAGAAAAAAAAGACAGAAAAAAATAAAAATAAAAAAAAAAAGAAAATAATTTAGGATTTTTCTTCACCATTCACACTGCTGGGGTACTTGGGAACATCCTTAAATCACAAACTCTGCTTTTTTCAGTGTCCATTACCAAAATTAGGTTTCAGCTGGGCATGATGGAGCACAGAGCACACCTTTAATCCCAGAATCCAGGGAGCAGAGGCAGGAAGATCTCTGCAAGTTTGAAGTCAGCCTGGTCTACATAGAGAGTTCTTGGCCAGCCTATACTGCACAGCAAGAACCTGTCTCAAACACCAGAAAGTAAATTAGTAAAAATAAAACCCTGTACAAAAATGAAAATCATGCCAAGTGTGGCGGTGCACGCCTAGCACTTGGGAGGCAGAGGCAGGAGGATCTTTGTGAGTTTGAGGTCATCCTGGTCTACAGAGTCCAGGACAGCCAAAGCTACACAGAGAAACTCTGTACTGAAAAACCGTAAAAGAAAAACGAATGACAATTCTGCAGCTGAAGAGTTGGCTCATGGTCTTAAGGGCACTGGCTTTTCCAGAAGATACAGGCTGGGTTCCCAGCACCCATGTCAGGTAGCTACAGCCACCTGTAACTACAGCGACAGAGTCTATGATGCTGCCTTCTGGGATCCTCAGCCACCTGAATACATGTATCAAAACACACACACACACACACACACACAAATGAAACTGTCTGATGGTGGCACATGCTTTTAATCCTAGCCCTTGAGATGCAGAGGCAGATCTCTGAGTTTGAGGCCAGCCTGGTCTACAGACTGAGTTTCAGTATAGTCAAAGATACACAAAGAATCCCTGTTTCAAAAACAAAAACAAGAGGCTGGAGAGATGGCTCAACGATAAGAGCCCTGGGTTCAATTCCCAGCACCCCCATGGCAGCTTCCAACTGTCTATAACTCTAGTTCCACCTTCAACCAGTGCACAGAGAATAAATAAAAAAAAAAGACTTTTTATGTATACGAGTGCTCTAGCTACATGTACACCTGCATGTCAGAAGAGGACATCAGATCCCAGTATAGATGGTTGTGAGCCATCATGTGGTTATGGGGAATTGAACTCAGGACCTCTGGAAGAGCAGACAGTACTCTTAACCACTGAGCCACCTCTTCAGCCCCCTAAAACCACTATTGTACAGATTAAAAAGAACTACTTAGAGCAAAAATCGATTGAATTGATCAGCCCAAAGCTGTACAATTATAAAGCCACAACTCTGTCCAGGTACACAGGCTCTTTGATCCTTAATAAATATGATATGTATTGGGGCTAGAAACATGGCTCAGAGGTTAAGAGCACTGGCTGCCCTTCCAGAGGACCTGGGTTTGATTCCCATCAACCACACAGTGGCTCAAGTGTTCTGTGATCCATGTGGGTATTGGAAGAATGGAAAAAGAAAAAAAGAAACTGCCGATCAGAGACCATGAGAATGAATGCTCTTCCAAAGTCCGTCTCATAGGAAAGCGTCCTCAGAACCCATCAATAGCAGGCCAGAGGAAAAAGCATATTCCTAGCGTGGGACCACAATAGCATCCTCAAGTGGCTAGCCATAGCAGGGACACCCACCGTTCTCCATGTATTCGGTGATGATGTAGATGGGCTCCTGGGTGACCACTGCATAAAGCCGGACCAGCCGCGGGTGCTGCAGCTGCTTCATGAGGTTAGCTTCAGCCAGGAAGGCATCGGGGGACATGCTCCCTTGCTTCAGGCTCTTCACTGCCACCTTCGTGTGCCCGTTGTAATACCCTGGAGGTGGGGTATATGAGGAGGAGTTCCAGAGGCCATGACCATGAACTAGGTAGCTGCCCTGAATAGGACAGTGTGACAGGAAGCTCACATCTGGGAGACATCTCCTTCCCTCTTTCCAGTCAGTCCTGAGGGCGACACTCACCCATCCACACTTCCCCGAACTGGCCAGCTCCCAGCCGCTCAACCAACTTCAGTGTCTCCCTGGGAACCTCCCATTCGTCCTCCCACCAAGGCTTCTGGGGCTTCTGGGTCTGGCAAGGACGGCTCAGCTTTGTGCACAGCCCGTCGGAGGCGTCTGCAAGGACAAAGAAGTGTAAGGCAGCAGTCTCTACTGGAGACCTTGGGTGCCCCCTCCAGCCGCTACACGCGAGGGAAACAGACTGGCGTGGGGGGAGAGCAGTTGTGGGTTGACATTAGCCTGCAGGGTCGAAGGTTATACCTTCAGTCCCCTCATCCAGTAAGGGGGGGGGATGAAAGATGGTTGGAGGGTCCCTAAGAAGGCCTGGGGAGGGGGTGGGGAAATAGGCTTGCTAGAGCGGACACAAGTGAAAGTGTTCCGCAGGAGCTCACTGGTGTAATGGCGGACCAGTTCGTGTAGTCCGGGAAAAGTGATACGTGGGGAGATGTAGAAACCACCGTTGTCTAGGTTACGGATCTTGTAATGTTTCACCACTTCTCCCTGGTTCTGGTCGAAGTCTCTGACCGACAGTGAGAAAGATCCTGAAGAAAGAGTGGAGAGGGGAGGAGGGAGGTGAAGAGGAGAAGAAAAAGAAAGAGCGGGACCACGTTCCGTAAACCAGGTGGCCACCTCCCCCCCCCCCCCCCCGCCGGACCGGCTCTCGCTCACCTCCCAGCCCCGCCCACACGCCGAGGCTCCGCCCACCAGGCCCTGTCACTTACCCGCGGTGCTTTCACTTTCCCGGATAAGGAAGGATCCGTGGGTGTTCCCGGGGGCCAAAAGCTGCCGCTCTGCATCCTTACGGCTCAGATTCTTGAAGAACCAGCTGCGTAAGGCAAACGCAAGACTATAGGCTGTTGGCTGAGTCATTTTTTTTCTCCCCCAATATGTAGCCTTGGCTATCCTGGCACTCTGTGCCTCGAACTCAGGAGACCTGCCTGCCGAGTGCTCCCGAGTGCTGGGATTAAAGCGTGAGCCACCTTTGGGCAGTTCTTCCTCTGTCGCATTCATACAGCCCCCACTCCCGGGACCATGCCCTACTCAGATCCCTGGGCTCCCCCATACCCACGGAGGGCCCCCCCCCCTCCGCTCACGGTTCAGGTTCCAGGCTGTTTGCTTTCGCCACGAAGTTGAAGGGGATGAAGCCTTCCTCGCCGGTGGTCAGGGACTGAGCTTTCCACCACTCACCGCTCCTGTGCCACAGAAACCCATCAGAATGGCCTGTCTAGCCACAGGAAACCCCTCGGAGTTAGGCCAGGCCACAGCTAGCTCCCTTAGTTCAAGCGCTCTGGAGCTTGCCACCTTATTCTAAAACCTGAGGCTGGAGCCTGTCGGGGAATTCAGGAGTGCTGAGGACACACACACAGAGGACAAGCAAGGTGGGTTAGGGAGACACTCACTGTTCCAGGATTCGGAGCTGTTCACCCTTCTCAAAGCCCAGGTCTCCATCATGGGAGGGCTCATAGCTGTGCAGGGCGATGACCAGGATGTCTGTAAAGACAGGAAGAGTCAAAAAGAACCAGCCCGGGGCTGACAGGAACGGCGGAGCGCTAGAGGCACAGAATGACACAAGGTGGAGGGTAGCTGAAGAGGGTACAGACACCAACAGCCAAGCATCCCTCCACAGGCCTTAAGTTTCACACCCTGCTGGGTGGAGTCACCTTGCAGTGGGGAGGCTGGTGGGAGGGAGCCCTCATAGGTGACCAGTGGGTCCCGAACGTCAGAGCCATTCCGGATGGGCAGCTGTAGGGCAGGAAATGAGGCCCGGGTCAGAGAAAAAACACTGGAAGAGGCTGGCACCCTTCCTCTCTGAATTCACCAGCTATGTGTGGACATGACCTTAGGAAGTCTGTCCCTCTCTCTGGGCCTCTTCCTTGCTGGACTCCGAGGACCAAGAGTGTGTGGTTATTTCCAGGGCCTTTGGTTGTGGTACCTTAATTATTTTTCCCCTTTCCACCCCCAGCCCCCATTTCTTCACCAATCCTACCCCCCCCCCACTGCCACCCCAATCCCATCTTCTTACTGTGGCCTTGCTGTCCAGTGGGACAATGGGGTAATGGCAGTTCTCACATACATCGATGTTTTCCATCCAGTCATCTTCAGGGTTTGAGCTGCAGCCACAGCCCATGATCCCTAAAGGAATGTAGAGAGGCCTGAAGGAGCTCTCCCTAAGCCAGTTTCCCCCAGCATCAGACATCCCAGAGTACCGCCCTGGAATTTACAGAAGTACCTGAGGTTGTCAGCTCAGGGGCCCCCATTGGCCCCTGAGACAGAAAGAAGAGCTGAAATGTGGAATTGGAGCTTGGAGCCCTTCAGCAACAACTAAGTTCACAGGAGGCCCAGGCCCAGGGCTAGTCCCCACCCTCCCACCTGGGATGGGCAAACCGCCACAGGCGCCTTTGTTAGTCTAGTTACCCACTTCCTGCCTCCTCAGCCTGGCTACCCCCCTACTTTGGGGGACTACCTGGGAGACATCACACATTTTTGCCAAGCCCTGGGGGAAACCTAGATTTTCATTCTACCCTCTCCACCATGGAGGGTCCCTTCTAATTACAACTCCCCTGCCTAGCTACGGAAGCTGAGAGGTCCCGAAGCTGAGAGGTCAGCCTCCAGCCTCTGCCTGACCCGAGCCCCCTACCCCCACTCACACCACAGCCTTCTTCAGGCCGTTTCTCCTAACACGCTCTTGCTTCTCACCAGCAGAAAGAAACCCTTCTGCGGCCCTGTTGGCTGTTACTTGTTTTAGCGGTGGAAACTTTTTGTCAAATGAAATCAAGCAGAACCTCATAGGCACAGCGAGTAGGGATGCTCTAACCGAGGCAGCACAGAGGCTTGCTCTGGAATCCCCGTGTACCGCCTTCGCTCTCCCATAAAACTGCCTGCAAAGCACCGGCCGTCAAAGAACCATCCACCATGAGAAGATGATGACACTCTTATCTTGAAGATAAGGTCTTACTATGTAGCTCTGGATGGCCTTGAGGCCTAAAACTCACTATGTAGACCAGGCTGGCCTCGAACCTGCAGAGATCTGTCTGCCTCTGAATGCTAGCATTAATAAAGGTGTATGCTATCTTTTTTTTTTTTTTGGACCACTTTGATGTCATCCACTTCTCAGTCATTTAATCTACTGTGCTACACACCACACACAGACACCATACACATATACAAACACACACAGTTACCCACACATTCACACAACTTGTGCTCTGAACTACTTCGCCTTTTCTGAACACCCACAATTATTTTCTTTAGACCACACTTTTGTATTTATGATATTATTATTATTATTATTTGTGTGTGTGTGTGTGTGTGTGTGTGTGTGTGTGTCTGGGGATGAACTCAGATTGTCAGGCTTGGCAGCAAGAGCCTTCATCAGAGTCACCATCTTACCTACCCCGTGCTTGTGACTCTCTTATTTGCCTGCTAAACTCTAACTCCGTAGGCAAGTTTCCACTCAAATGTCACTTCTGACTCTGTGCCTCTCAGGCTCCTGCAGCGCTTGCTCGGGCCTCAATTGTTGGGTCGGGCACCGAGTGTCATTCTTATGCTCTGTGTGTCAATACTAACGCTTCTCTCCTCCCCCTCCTTTAAAAACTGTTCTGTCTTTATTTATATTGTATGTTCCTCCGTGTGTGTGTGTGTGTGTGTGTGTGTGTATTTACGTGTGCAGATGCCCCAAGAGGCCTTTGGTTCCCCTAGAACTGAAGTGACAGCAGATTGAGACACTGGACCTCTAGAAACAGAGCTCAAGTCCAGTGATAGAGCAACAGGCTCTATTGACACTTGAGCCATCTCTCCAGCTTCTGTCCTTCCCCTTGATGGACAAAGCTCCTTTTCGTCTAAAAGCTGTAAGCCGGGCACGGTGGCACACGCCTGTAATGCCAGCACTCAGGGAAACAGAGGCAGGCGGATCTCTGTGAGTTCAAGGCCAGCCTGGTTTACAAAGCCAGTCCAGGACAGCCAAGGTTACACAGAGAAACCCTGTCTTAGAAAGAAAAAGAAAAAAAACAATTGAAGCTGCATGTCATCTGCCTGGGGGATGTCCCCTACCAGTGGGATGTGGGCAGCGAGTATTCTCCCACCTGTAAAGGGCTTCAAAATCATCAAACCAAACCTCCATTTTTATTTATTTATGTGTTTATTTTTTTTTTTTTAGCAGGGTCTCACTGCACTGCCCAGGCTGGCCTTGTGCTCAGTTGGTGCTTCTGCTCTGTGTCTCAGATAGCTGGGCACACATACATAGCTTTGGCTTCTGACTTTACATGATCAAAGCAAGCCCCAGGGAGGCCTGCCTGAAGCCACAAGCTTGCAGCTGAGCAAAATAAGACTTGCTAATTTATGCTGTGTCCAAGTGGATGTGGGAGCAGGGAGGTTTCCGGTTAGCAAAATTCAGAAGACAGGCTCCGGAATCTGAAAGACCTATGCTCAAACATCAGCCGAGTTCTAGACATAGGCGTGCAGGTCTGTGATCCTGGCATTTGGAAGGCAGAGGCAGGAGGATCAGAAGTTCAAAATCATTCCTCACCATATAGGGAGTTCAAGATTTCCATGAAATCCCCTCTCAGAAACAAACCAAGAGCCCAGAACCTAAAACAGATGATACTGGTATGCCTGGCTTTTTTTAAACCATTGTTGGATTCCTCACTTTTCCTCCTGTGTCATTGAGGCTTGTCAATTCTTATCACCCTGCGTACTGTTAGCTTAGTTTACTGGGGTGTGGAAAGGCACCCACCAGCATGGGAAAATAGGACTGGAGAATAATCTTCTTCAGGCCCATGGTCTTTTCATCTGAGCCTCTCCTAGCTCCCACAGGATTTCATAACGTGCATCTTCCTGTGTATCTGACTTTAAACAATGTGTACTATATGGAGGAATGTTAAAACATCCACAGAACATTAAGTTAAACCAAGAGACCTCAGAGGGGTTGTAGATGTAGCTCAGTGGGTAGTACTTTCTCTAGCATACCCCAGGCTTCAGTCGCCAGCACTGAATAAAATCATTTTGGTAGCTGGTACATACTTGTAGTTCCAGCCCTTGGGTGGAGGCAGGAAGATCAGGAGTTCAAGGCTAGCTTGGGATACAGGAGACCTTGCCTCAGAAACTAGAGAGAAAGAGAGACAGACTGGGCTGGAGAGATGGCTCAGTGGTTAAGAGCACTGTCTGCTCTTCCAAAGGTCATGAGTTCAATTCCCGGCAACCACATGGTGGCTCACAACCATCTATAATGTGAACTGATTCCCTCTTCTGGCAGGTGTTAATGGGGATAGAACACTCGTATACATAAAATAAACAAATCTTTAAAAAAAAGAGAGAGAGAGACAGACTAAAGAAACGAGTACACAAACACATTCTTCCTTCAACCCTTTGTTGGGAGGTCAAGTGGCAGGCTCAAGTTTGCCTGCCAGAGTCGACTTATCATGTCTTATCAGCTCAGTTATCTTATGGCCAGAAAGTGGCTAACAGCATAGGAACTCAGGAGCAAGAGAGGTGAGTAAGATCCTGTTTTTTGACACAGCCTTGGGAAAACATGGGCTGGTTAAGCTGTACCCACAGTGCTAACACCAGATGGGCTGGGCTCGTAGAGCAGTGGGTGCCTTTCGGGACTGATGTTGTTGGAGGCTTTGGGAAAAGGCAGGAGAGACTGGGTGTGATGGTTCCTGCTTAATCCCATCTCTCAGCACTGGGAAGCAGATGCAGCAAATATCTACTAGGCCGAGGTTAACCTGGTCTACATAGTGCATTCCAGGGCAGCCAGGGCTACTCCGTGTCTCAAAAAAAGGAAAAAGGAAGAGAAAAGTTTGGGTTAAGAAGAGCGATGCAGGGGCTGGAGAGATGGCTCAGTGGTCCTTGTTGCTCCTCCAAAGGTCCTGGCTTTGAGTCCCAGCAGCCTCATGGTGGTTCACAGCCATCCATACCAGGTCAAGGCATCCAATACCCCATCTTCTGCTCTTTACAGGCACTGGCACACAAGGGGTGCACAGCCACATAAAACAAAAACAACTTTAAAAAAAAGCAAAGAGGAGAAGTGTTTTAAGGCTTGATGGCACAAGGTTGCAAGATGGGTTGCCAAGGAAGATCAGAGTTTGAGGCTAGGCTAGCCTGAGCTACCTCACAAAACCTGTCTGGGGCAAGGGAGATGGCTCAATGCCTAAAATACACCCACTGCTCTTTGCACAGATTCAGAGCTTAGTTCCCAGCACCACAGTGGACACCTCACAACTGCCTGGTAACTTCAGCTCCAGAAAGAGCCCCTCCCTCCAGCTTCCGCAGGCGCCTGCACACACGTACCCATGCCACACACACCCATAACTAAAAGTAAAATTAATATATATATATATATATTTTTTTTTTAAGGGGCTGACGAGATGGCTTAATGGTTAAGGGCACTGGTTACGTTTTCACGAGACAGAGATTTAATTCCTAGTACCTACATAACGGTTCACAAGCATCTGTAACTCCAGTTCCAGGGGGGTCCACCCTCTCCTGGGCTCCTCTGGCATGGGGAATGCATATGGTGCTCAGACGTACATACAGAAAATACGCACATACACATAAAAGTAAATAAATAAATACTGTCTCAAAACAGAAAAATAAATAAATAAAACCAGGCCATGGTACATGCCTTTAATCCTGGAATTTGGTAGGCAAAGCCAGTGATAGATTTCTGAGTTTGAGGTCAGCCTGGTCTGCAGAGTGAGTTCCAGGACAGCCAGGGCTATACAGAAAAGCCCTGCCTTGAAAAAAATAAAAAGAATGAATCACTGACAGAAAGGAAGGAAGGAAGGAAAAGAAAAATAAAAGCACTGAGAGCCATGTGTACCAGCTCAGACCCTGTGGCTAGCAAACGCTGGGCTCTTGAAGCTTCAGGCCTGGGAAACTTAGACTATCTCACCAGACACTGTGGCACTCGACTTTAATCTCATCACTCTGGAGGCAGACGCAGGCAGATGTCTGTGAGTTGAGGCCATCCTGGTCTCCAGAGTGAGTTCCAGGACAGCCAGGGCTACCGAAAGAGACTCTGTCTCAAAAAACAAAACAAAACAAAAAGTTTGGGCTTGGGAGTGCAGTTCAGAACACCTGTTCAGTATACACAAGGCTTTGGGTTTGACTCCAGGCACCACTAGGAAAAGGAAATTATTAGTTTGACAAATAACACTGTTTCTTCGATGTAAATTTAAGTTTCTGATTAAATTTTAAACGATGGGTCAGGGCACCGGAAAGATGATGGCTCTTGCAGTGTAGAATTTTTTTTTTTTAATGCAGGCTTGCCATTTCCTATTTTTTTCACTAGGTTGTAATCTGTTGACGTCATTCCTTTTTTAAAATTTATTCATTTGTTTTTGGTTTTTCAAGACAGGCTTTCTCTGGGTAGCCTTGCCTGTCCTGGACTCACTTATGTAGACCAGGCTGGCCTCAAACTCAGAGATCCGAGTGCCTCTGCCTGCCCGAGTGTTGGGATTACAGGAGCGGGCCTCCGTGAGTGGGGCTTCAGAGGGTAATCTTGCTTGCCACAAAACCAATGTCCTGACTTTGATCCCTGGGACCTACATGGTGGTAGGAGCGACCTGAGGCCTATAATTTGCTCTCTGGTCTCCACATATGCACTGCAGCATAGGCACACCCATCTGTCCACACTTTTCCTGGGAGCTGTGCTCTCAGCTTCTGTGTAGATGGCTTGGCATGATGGCGTAATGCCCGTGGGAGTGAGATGTAGCTCACCGACCAGCTACATTAACCAGAGAGCCACAGGTTCTGCTGCAGTGACCCTGGACAGCGCCCTCAGAATGAACCTTATCCTGGGTGTGGTGACGCCCGTCCTTAATCTCAGCACGCAGGAGGCAGAGGCAGGTGGAGCTCTGTGAACTCCACCAGCTGTCTGGTCTACAGGGCGAGTCCCAGGACAGCCAGCGCTACACAGTGAGATCCTGTTTTAATAAAAGGAAAGAAAGACACCTGACCTCTGGTCTCTACACCCACACATGCGTAGAAGCGTCTACATTCATACGTGCACACGATATACAAACACGTATGCACAGAGCGGGAGCGATGGCTCAGCAATTAGAAACCCGTACGGCTTTTGCAGAGACCCAATTTCAGTTCTCAAATTCCACAATGGTTGTCTCACAACCACCTGTAACTCTATCTCTAGGGTATTTGATGCCCTCTTCTGCCTCCCTTGACAGACACCTGCACTCATGTGCACACTCAAATGTACATGGGCGCGCGCACACACACACACACAATTTAAAAATTACATATGCACCAGCCAATAAATAAACACTAAGCATGGAGGACCTGTGAAATCAGGGAGGTTAAGTGACCTTCCCAACAGCAAACTGCTATTTTCTGGCAAAAACGAAAAATCAAATCACAGCTGGCTGGAGTGGCCCATCACTTCAATCCCAGCGCTCAAGAAACAGAGGTAGAGAGATCTCTGTGAGTTTGAGGCCAGCTTTATCTACACAGCAAATTGCTTTACCATTATGATGAGGACCACATAGAGAGACCTTGAATCAAAAAAGAAAAAAACGACAAAACAAACAAACAAAACAAAACAAAAATCAGAACCCAAGAGCCAGGCATGGTGGTCCACGCCTGTAATCCCAGCACTGGAGAGGCAGAGGCAGGCGTATCTCTGTGAGTTCAAGTCCAGCCTGGTCTACAAAGTGAGTCCAGGACAGCCAAGGCTACACAGAGAAACCCTGTCTGGAAAACAAACCAAAACTAAAAACCCCAGAACCCTCCATCCTTCATTGAGGTATTTTCTTCCCCCAGGTCACCCCGGTGCATCTATTTACACCCAACAGTGGGGTCCTGGGAAATCACGAAGGAAACTAGGCAGGGAGCCAGGAGTGGAAGAGAGGATCTCTCACCTCAAAATGTGACCATTGCCAGGTGTGGTGACCTTTATTAATTCCAGCACTTAGGGGTAGAGGCAGGAGGGTCTTGTGAGTTCTAAAACAGGCTGGGCTACATATAGAGTTATAAGCTAGTCAGAGCTATACATTGTCACAAAATTCTCTCTCTCTCTCTCTCTCTCTCTCTTTCTCTCTCTCTCTATCTCCATCTCACACACACACAAACTTGACCACTATATTGTCCACAAAGGCTTTTCTCACCAAGACAATTCTCTCTCCAGCTGGAATGCATTTAGAGCTACACTTACCTGACCAGAGAATGCAAATCTGTGCACACAATTCAGTGAGTATCTTTCTTACCTTGTGCAAAAACAAGGTGTTTGCTTGAGCTTCTGTGTGACTGATGGGTAGTGTGCAAAGCCATGCTCATCTGTAAATTGTAAGGTGCTTCTTTTTATACAAAATGTGTGTCTTACCTCTCTGGTCTTAGTTTATTCATTTTTATGTATTCATTTTGTGTGTGTGTGTGTGTGTGTGTGTGTGGTTTTTAAGAAACAGGGTTTCTCTGTGTAACCTTGGTTGTCCTGGACTCACTCTGTAGACCAGGCTGGCCTTGAACCCACAGAGATCCTCCTGCCTCTGCCTCTCTGAGTGCTGGGATCATAGGTGTGCGCCACCTTGCACCTGGCCTCTGATCTTAGTTTAAAACAAAGCTTGCTGTGTAGCCAAATGTGGTCTAAACAAGTTAGGAACAAGGTCAATACAAAGATGTCAAAGCTCAGGCTGGAACCATGGCTCACTTGTCAAAAGCACTGGCTGCTTCCCAGAGGACCAGGGTTTTATTCCCAGTTCTCACTTGGTGGCTCACAACCACCTGTTATTCCAGACCCACGATATCCAGCACCCCTTCTGACCTCCATGCCACTGCATACATAAGATACACAGACACATTCAGGCACTTGTACACATAAAATTTTAAAAGATTAAAAAAATAAATAAATAGATAAAGAGGTCGACATTAAAACAATGTAAACTTCTCATTGTGTGAAATGGAGAGGGGCGGGGAGACAGTCCTCAGGGCTCTCGCAGACATGGAGAACAAAATCTGGTGTGAATGAAGAGCCTTTTTTTCTTCTGCTTCTCCTTGTTCAACAGTGAGTGTGATATGGATGCTAAACCATCTCTGACTAGGACTTGCTCTCCGTCAAAGTCAAAGCAGTATGTATGGTCCGCTAGGCACCATGTGCTCTTATGAAAGGGCTCCCCTCAACCCAGTGTTAGTAGAGCCAGAGCCGAAGTTTGGTTCCCACCTTATTTGTTGTTCTTCAGCACAGTGCCACCTGGCCAGCAGACACAGTAGCCTTGTTCGTCTGGTATATAACACACAACAAATCAGGCTGATGTAAGCCTGAAGATCCTGAAGTAAGCCCTCCCTCCCTCTCTCTCTCTCTCTCTCTCTCTTTCTCTCCCCCCCTCTCATTTTCATTGTTTCCAGACATCTCCAGGCCTTTCATTTCAGCATTTAGAAGAAATCCAGTGGCTCTCTGTTCATAGCCAGTCTGCATATCGAGTTCCAGGCCAGCCGGGGTTATATAGTGACAACCTGCCTCAAATAATAGCAATAATAATAATAAATAAATAAAAATGTATTGGCCTGGTGCAGCGGTGCATGACTGTAAAATCCCAGCACTCAGGGAGGCAGAGGCGGGCAGATCTCTGTGAGTTCAAGGCCAGCCTGTTTCTACAAAGTTGAGTCTAGGACAGCCAAGGCTACCCAAGGTAAACCCTGTCTCGAAAAACAAACAAACAAACAAATAAAAGGTGTGTGCCTGTACATGCTCCCATATATGTGTGCATGCCACTGCACTAATGTGGAGGTCAGAGGACAAAGGTCAGGAGTCAGGTCTCTCCTTCACTTCGTGGGTTCCATGGATAGAACTCAGATGTCAGGCCTGGTAGCAAGCACCTTGACCTACTAAGCCATCTTGAGGGTCCCTGGATTAGATTTTTTTTTATCCCAGAATTGCTTAGGAGTCAAACAGATCAAAATGAGTTCTGATTCTCTTGACTTGACCGTGATTCCCAACTTCACAGCCATCACCTCTTCTCCTTCTCCAACAGCAGACCTATTGATTGATGAATGTTGCGTCTGGACTGTGTGCCAGCCTCCTGCCTGAGCGTCTTAGACTACTGCTTTGCATAGAATATAGGAAGGCCAGGCAGTGGATGACGTACACCTTTGATCCCAGAGGCAGGCCGATCTCTGAGTTCAAAGCCAGTCTGGTCTACATGGTGAGTCCAGGACAGCCAGAGCTACAGAGAGAAACCCTGTCTTGAAAAACCAAAATCAAAACCCAAACAAAACCACAAAAACAAACAAACAAACAAGGATATAGGAAAACCATTTTGTGGCAGACTGCTGACATGTGTTAGGCCACTGTGAGACAAAATCTGCCAGACACTTAACAGTTTCTTGTCTTTTTTTTTCTTTTTCTTTTTTTTAATCAGCCAAGATTTGAATGTTGTCAAAGCTGCACATGTTCCAGGAAGGACATATCCCCACAAACCTCAAGATACCAAAACATTAGGCTTGGCAGGCATAATAAAATTTGCTAGCCAGAAAACTAGCTGTGTGTCCTGCCTTGGAGATTACTAAGTAAACTACGCTGCCCTACATCAATCCACCTGTCCCTGCTGCCGGAGTACAGGCTTAAAGGTGTGTTCCACCACTCCCCGGGTCCCCAATACTTTTAAATTTTCTGTTTGTTTGAAACAGGGTCTCACTTAGTTGCCCAGGTGAGTCTCCTGCCTTTTCCTCCCAAGCAGCTGTGATTTCTGTCCTGTGCCCACAGCCTTTCACATGCTAAGAACATATTCTTCCACTGAGCCACACCCTCAGCCACAAGACAGATGTACTCTCTCAAATAGGGGCTGCCTTAAACACAGAACTGATCCTGTTTGGTAATCAACTGTCATCGGTAAGGGCCGTGCCATGGTTATTGAATGCGGCATCATAGTAGTGGTCCCTGCCCTGGCTAACTCCAGGTCCACTTTGCATTATGGGATGGAGAGGAAGGAGCCTTACAGCTTCAGTGCTGCTGAGGCTGAGCTGGCTCACTGTGTCTCTGTCATAGAGACTCAGCTGTGATTCCATAATATCTCAGTCACTCACGGGCAAAAGGTCTTCAGGAAGATTACTAAACCTTGTTCTCCACCCACCTGAGTTTTTTTTTTTTTAAGATTTATTATTTATACAGTGTTCTGTCTGTGTGTGTAAACCAGCAGGACAGAAGATGACACAAGATCTCTTTATAGATGGTTGTGAGTCACCATGTGGTTGCTGGGAATTGAACTCAGGACCTTTGGAAGAACAGCCAGTGCTCTTAACCTCTGAGCCATCTCTCTAGCCCTACACCTGAGTTTTAAAATAATCATTACAGCCATTTATTTTTGTTTGTACATGTGTGTGGGCAAGCATCCTATGATGTTAATGTGGAGGTCAGAGGGCAATTGGTATAATCAGTTCTCTCTCTCTCCACCATGTGGATTCTGGAGAGCCAATTCAGGTTGTCAGGCTTTGAGGTAAGAGCTTTACCCACTGAGCCATCCTACGCCTCCCCACAAACACATAGAAACACACAAATACACAAACACATAAACAGATACACAAAAGATACATAAATACACATACATAAACACACACATAGACACACAGAAACACACAAACACATAAACATATACACAAACACACATAAATATACACACAAACACATACACATAGGAACACAGACATACTCATAAACACATACACAAACACACATATACATACACACACAAACACACACATATAAAACAAACACACAAGCACTCACATACACATGATTTCTTCGAGTCAGGCTATGTAGGCCAAACTGACCTCAAACCCTCAACAATGTTCTCGTTGCAAATGCTAGGATTATAGGTTGGTGCCACCAAACCCAGCTTAGATTTCTGAACCCTCAGACCCTCTCCTAATTCCTGTATCTGGAAAACAAGTATAAAAATAGACCTGCCCCTTGGACCATTATGAGTACTGTATATGACACGTGGAAAACCCTGCGGTGTAAAATGCTTCATACATGCTTCATATTAAAATGGTGACTGTTTTAGTTGGGGTGGGGAGGTATAATGCAAGGGGAGGTCTGAGTCACTAGTTTGCCCAAGCTGGCCTTGAACTTGCTTTGTAGCCAGGCAGGTCTTAAACCTTCAATTCTCCTGTCACTGTCTCTCAACAGTCGGGATAACGGCCCGTGCCACCAGGCCCACTCACATTAAAGACTACACAGAGGAGAATGATTATCATCTGAGGCGGACATGTGTGTTTCATTCTACGTCTTCCACATTGAAGCTGCCTGTCATTTTCATTCTTCCTCATGATTTGGGGCACTTCCGCTTTAGCTCTGTAGATCAGGCTGGCCTCGGCTTCACAGAAATCCGCCTCCCTCTGCCTCCAGAGGGCTGGGAACCAAGGCCTGCAACATCACTCCCTGGCTCCACTTTTTCCTCCTTAAGGCATTTGCCTGAAATAGAAACTTCACTACCATAAACGGAAAATCAGTGTCACTAACAGTGAATAACCAGTGCCATTAACCATGACAGTTACATGTCGGAGCACATTAGAACACGTAAATCACCATTTGTACATGTTCATCCATCAGCCTCCAAAATAACTCACACAGTCAGCGTCTTATACGCCACAGTGTGGGGAACACAGCCACATGTGAGAGATTTGGAGCTGAGGGTTCTGTCCATAGGCAGCAATCTCTCTCTCTCTTTCTTTCTCTTTCTCTCTCTCTCTGTGTATGTGTGTGTGTGTGCTTGAGTGTGGAGGGGTCGACATTAGGTGTCTTCCTCAATCTTCCTTAATTGCTTTCCTCCCAATTTTTTTGTTTAATTTTTGGAGAAAGGGTTTCTCTGTGTGTAGCTTTAGCTGTCCTGGAACTAGCTCTGTAGACCAGGCTGGCCTCAAACTCACAGAGCTCCGCCTGCCTCTGCCTTCCAAGTGCTGGGATTACAGGCGTGCACCACTGTGCCAAGCCATAGCACAATTTTCTAAACTGGCCGATCTATTGACAAAAATGAAGTGGGCCCACCAGCCTTCCAGTCTAGTGCAGATTAACAGCGGTGAACAGACTGAGAGCAGTCCCCATCATCACATAGCCTGCCCTCTGTGACAGAGTCGGTGTCCCTCGGTGGGTCACTTCATTTTCACCCAAGGCTGCAAGGCCTGCTGTTTGCTGTCGGATCAGGACTATCGCAGCTGCCAGCAACACATTCTCACAGCAACACTTTCCAGGAAGTGACTTGAAAATCATCGATATTACCCGCTCCCCAAGCTAACATCAGAGCCCCACGTACGCACAGGGGGAGACTCCGAGACGCCTCATACCGAACAAACACTGTAGCCAGTAAATCAACCTGCATTTGAATGTATCTAGAGGCCCCTTATTTCATATACTTTTCGCGATTTGCATGATTTCATATAACTATCATTGAAATCCTACGAAATAGACGTCATTATCAACCCCACTTTACAGATGCAAAACTGAGCTGAAACTGGGTAAAGCGATTTGCCTGAAGCCTCCTAAAAAACCAAATGAGTAGGGAATTGCAGCTGAACCTTGGTCTGCCCACTCCAGAGGTGGGGCTTTATCCTTCTACCTGTCAGCTGAGGCACGCTGGGACAATCTATCAGGACGCAGATGGCTCCCAGGGGCACATCCCAGAAGCGGGATGGAGGAGGCTGTCTTTCTGGCGTCTTTAGATGCCTCTGTGCTGTTTGACTTTAAAAACAAAACAAAGCCAGCCCGTGTGCTAATTCTGTAACCGCAAAATAAAAACAACCAAATCACCACCAACGCAAAAGCATTATTAAAGACACACTCCCTCGTTCTTTCCCCCTCCTTTCAGACAACATCTGTCTATGGAGCCCAAGCTGCTCTCACACTTCTCATCTTGCCTCCACCTCCTCAGTGCGGTGACACCATCCTCTATGAGTGACAATCCTTTGAGGACATACCAACTCTAAGGCTCCCCTGACCTTTCATCCCAGGCCTGGAATAGGTGGAAGAGGGAAGAAAAAATAGTTTTCTGTCTTAGAAGTTTTAGGATCAGACGAAATGAATCAGGCTTCTCTGCAGAGGTTTAACAAGCCATGGGACATTTGTCCCTGAAGCCATGTTGGTTGGCTCTAAAACCTTTTCTTTCCAGGTGCACCATGGAACCTTTTGTTTTTGTTTTTTCCGGTGCAAGCATTACATATTCCAGACCCACACTGAGGGGAACTGTTAAAGATCATATTTTTTAGACACCGGGTAAAGTGGAATGCATTTAGTGTACATGAGATCCTGGATTAGAGGTGGGGGGATAGGGGTTGGACCTGGTGGTGCATGGCTTTAATCGAAACACTCAGGGAGGCAGAGGAAGGTAAGTCTGTGTAAGTTCAAGGCCAGCCTGGTCTACAAATTGAGACCAGGACAGCCAAAGCTATACAGCAAAACTCTGTCTCAAAAAAACAAAATAAATAACAAATAAAACAAACAAACAAACAAATAAATGGGGGAAGAGGAGAAAGGTCCCTACTTTACTGGATGTTATCTTGGGCCTGCCTTTTCCTACCCCAGCACCTTCCTTTAAACTGAACCTGGCTTTGAAGTCATCAACCTGTGGGTGTGTGGGGCCTTGTAGGATTCTACCACTGATCAAACCTGCACACAACTATTTTCCTATGATTCAGGCAAAGCTTTGAACAAGGAAGATACGTTTGTGAGTGTGTATGTATTTTTTTTTCTAAGTTAAGGTCTAGCTATGTAGCCCACACAGGGCTCAAACTCTCCACGTTCCTGCCTCAGCATACTGTGTGCCAGACAATGCAATATGGGGCCTGGCTGAGAAACCCTCTCTTATGACAGATCCCTTCTCTCAAGTCAGAAACTAGCCTTCCTGGGTTTTCACACTCATATACAGGAAACAAGCTCATTTACAAAGCCATACCACAAGCTTGAGGGACTTGGCTTGCCAAGGCCCTAAGTAGGTGTAATTTTGAGTGTGAACAAACACTCTGCAGGGAAAGGAAGTGCATGGCTTCCCTTAAGCACCTACTGTGTGTCAGACTACCCAGGGTGCACTGTCCTCATTATTCCTCTGATCCTGCCAGGTGCTTTGGATTCGAGAACTTTGTTACTGTGGAAGCCACTCACCCAGGCAAACAGCAGGCCCAGGATTGTTCCTTGGCCTCTCTGACGTGGAAAAGTGTGGGGTTTTTTTGTTTTTTGTTTGTTTGTTTGTTTTTTACACTGTTCCACATCCCTGGGCTCTTGCATCCTTGACTTTATTCCAAAGTCTCTGCCTCAGTGTACCCAGAGAGCAGCACCATGGATAAGGAGCTTAGCTTTACAACATAAGCACTCTCCAGAATGAGCCTCTGCCCTTCCCAGCACTGCCTTGTTCAGGAGGCTTCCGGATCCGACCGAAGGAAACTTCTCTCCCATCTGGTCTCAACCCATTCTCTGCACTTGACCTCTGGGCTCTTTTGAGTCTTAAGAGCCACTGTCCTGAGTTCCAAGGACTAGGGACCCCGACTCAGTCAGCACAGGGCTGGCCTAGGGCTGGCCTGTTGTTGCCTATTCAAAGACAGATGAGACACAGGAAGAGCTGGTGTGCTTCCTGCCTCTGTAGGAGGCAAAGAGGTCTTGGAGAAGGCTGGCATATGCTGACAAGACGGAAAATGTGTTTCACAAACATCTCCATCGAGGCAAGGGAAACCTGGAAAGTCAGCGGAGGTGGAGACTGTCTCCCAGAGTTCAGAGTTAGAATGTGAGGAGATGGGAGGCAACTGATGACAAGTTTCTGGGCCTCCACCCTTTGGGGTCTGAAGCAAGAATCATGAAGACCAGCATGTACACACAAATACAGCTGAGTTAGGACAGGAGGGGACAAGAGCAAAGGACATCCTGTCCTGACACTTGGCAGGACAGGAACGGTGGCTTTCCAGATGGAAGTTCAGAAGTTCTTGCCCTGAGCCAGCTGTACCCCGACCGGGATAAAAATAGTCCTTCCTTTTCCCTTCTCCCAACGTTCTCATTCACGACCAACTTCCCCTGTGAGCCCACATCCATTCTGGGTTAGCATCCCTCTCATACCTAACTCCCTGGCAACTCCTCTGTCTTTCATGGTCTGGTCACTAAGGCTCAAGTCAGTTCTCATGTGTCCATCTGGATGCCATGGGTTACTCTTTAACGAAATTTTGTCACTCGGGTCTGCCCCAGGGATCAGGGGATTGGTTCGCGGGGCCCTGTGCTCAGGACCGGCCATCTCATCGCCGTGTGCATCACGGGAGTAGGAGGAATCCAGCTCCAGCCATCACGATCCCCAGGTCCTGCTCTGCCACTGTCTGGCCTCAGGAGGTATGGGTTAAGGAAGTGCATGGCCACCTTTGGGCCTCAGAAACCTCATGCTCTGAGCTCGAGGAACTGGACTGGTGGCTGCGGGTGGCCTTCCTTTGTTGTTTGTTTGTTTTTGTTTTTCGAGACAAGGTTTCTCTGTAGCCTTGGCTGTCCTGGACTCACTTTGCAGACCAGGCTGGCCTTGAACTCACATCAGTCCGCCTGCTTCTGCCTCCCTGAGTGCTCTGTTCAAAGACATGCGCCACCACACCCAGCTGCCGGCTCCTTGTGAGGTAAGGAATGACAGACAAGAGAATAGCAGAGGCGGCGAGAGCCACCAACCTAGCCGACCTGCAGCCAGACATTTCTGAAAGGCTACTGTACATTCAGGGAGCCTATCCCTCCACACAGATGCAGCCCTCTGGGGCCTAGCTTCCACCATTGCCCCCCACCCCCGACTCTTCTTCCCAGTACCCCTTACCTGCCCAGCCTGGGAGCCTTCTGGCCCATTCACATGATGTTCCTGGCGTGGCGTGGCTGCCTGGACCCAGTCTCAGCTCCCCTCGCCCTCGTAGTCACCACCTGTCTCTTCGCGCCCACGTTCCACCCTGACTTCCTGCCTCCTTCTGAGGGCTCCGCAGCCAACCCGGCCCCAGCGACCGAACCACAAGCCTCCAGCACCCCAGGCTTCCTGCCGCCATTGCCCTAGACCCTCAGCCTCCTGGGTCCCAGACATCTCTAAGCCAGCCCCTGCTCATACTGAGGGAGGCACTTGGAGGTGGGAAAGCTGAGGGGAGGTCCGAGTGTGATGGCGCAGGTCTATAATCCCAGCGCTCGAGGTGGACGTAGGAGAGGCTACATACAGAGTTCCGGGCCAGCCTGAATCCCATGAGTGCCTGTCTCAAAAAAAAAAAACCAACCCAATAATAATAATAATGATGATAATAATAACTAATGAGAGGATTTTTTTTTTCAATGCAAGGTCTTACTGTGCAGCCCTGACTGTCCTGGAACTTGTACTGCAGACCAGACCGGTGTGACCTTAAACTCACAGAGCTCCATCTGCCTCCGCTTCCCCAGTGCTGGGATTAAAGGAGTGGGTCATTACACAAGGCAAGAGAGAATGCTTGGTGGAGCCCCCTTTCGACCCTCCAAGATACACCTGGGCAAGCGATCCAAGGGCCGCCTCTGCCCTCATGATCAGAGGACAGCAGCTACACGCTCAGTTTACAGGGAAGGGGGACACTGTGCAGGAACTGGTCACTTTAATTTAGCCTGACAGCCAAAGGCATCTCTGCTCGGAACCGAAGCCTGGGCAGTATCTCTACTAAATAGCTGGTGACAGGGTTGCGTGTGCTACGGCAAAAAGGCTGCCGCAGTCATGACCGAGCAGGACCCATGTCATCGTGGGGCACAGGACAGCAGCTACGTTAGCTGTCGAGGGGCAAGAAAGCCCCGTGTCCTTAAGGCTGCAGTGACAGGCTGGGACATGGTGGCACAGAGCTTTAATCCCAGCATTGGGGGGCAGGGCAGAGATGGGCAGGTCTCTGTGAGTTTCAAACCAGACTAGTGTATACAGTGAGTCCCAGGGCAGCCAGGGCTACATAAAGAGACCCTGTCTCAACACATAGATAGATAGATAGATAGATAGATAGATAGATAGATAGATAGATAGATAGATAGGTAGGTAGGTAGGTAGGTAGGTAGGTAGGTAGGTAGATAGATAGATAGATAGATAGATAGATAGATAGATAGATAGATAGATAGATAGATAGATAGATAGATAGACAGACAGACAGAATAACAGGCAGAGGATAGGACAGCGTGGCTGAAGATGGTAAATCCAGTAAAGGCAAGACCACATCCCTAATGGAGCACATAGCCTACACCATCTCTTGCCACTGAGCAAGCATACTACGCAGGCATCTGGGGCAGCCAGCAGACATTCTGACCTCAGCAGGAGTTTAAGAACTTTGCAACAAAAGCAGCAGGCAGGTCAAATGTGAGGATGGCGCCCATCACAGGCAGAAGGCCAGGCTACCAGTGATATGAGGAACCCAGAATGTGCCCCCATCAGGCCCAAGAATGGGTCCTGACCTCAGTGGAAGGAAAGTAAAAATGTGTCACCTCCTGAGCAACGCTGAGTGAGCAAGTGGGGGAGGGGAGCCCACAGAGCATTGTTGGGGTTTGTGAGGTGGGAGCTGAAGCTGTGTGCACCTCAGCTGCAGGGGGAGGGAGGACAGGAAATGGGGTGGGGAGAGGAAGCCTGAGTTGGAAAGTCAGACAAAGAGAGTAACAGAAACAAAGGCAGAGAGACACAGGGAAAAAAAAATCTTCAGAGAGACATAGCCGGAAGACGTGTCCCCAGACCCAGTGCAGGGTGCAGCTTCCCTCACTTGTGAACCTTAGCATATTATAGCTCACCTCAGCTTTAGAGCACGCCTTGGGTGGGGGTGTGGTACTATAAAGCAATGCTTAAATTCATTGGCTGCCTTCTGTGTGTCCTAAAGTAAGGCATTTCTAGCTGCCTGTGGAGCAAGAGTTAGCAGCTAGCTTGGTCTTATTGGTTTGTTTGTTTACTTATTTACTTATTTTTGAAGACAGGGTCTCTTTCTAGGGTAGCCCTGGCTGGCCTGGAATTCACTATGTAGATCAGGCTGGCCTCAAACTCCTAGAGATCTGCCTTTCTTGCCCCAGTGTCTAATAGAAATAAATAGGGGAAGCCGGTTGTAGTGATGCGTGCCTTTAGTACCTGCACTCAGATCAGATCAGATCAGATCAGCACTGGGAGGCAGAGGCAGGTGGATCTCTGTGAGTTCAAGGCCAGTGGAGTCTGCAACGTAAATTTTAGGACAGTTGGAGCTACATACTGAGACCGTGTCTCTGAAAAAAAGAAAAGAAAAGAAATAAACAGAGGAGTTGATTTTGACTAAAGAACTACCAGCTTCTGCGTTCTCCAAGCCTTCAATGTACCTATATCACCTGCCATGGAAGTGGCATAAAATGCTGGGCATGGTGGTGCATGCCCGTAATTCCAGCACTTTGAAGGCAGAGGCAGGTGGATTGACGTGAGCTCAAGGCCAGCCTGATCTACAAAGTGAATCCAGGACAGCCAGGGCTACACAGAGAAACCTTGTCTCAAAAAACCAAAATAAATAAACAAACAGATTCATAGATGGGTAAATAAACAAACGAATAAATGGAATTGTTTCAGCCGGGCAGTGTGGTGCATACCTTTAATCCCAACACTCACGAGGCAAAAGCCGGCAGAGCAGATCTCTGAATTCAGGGCCAGCCTGGGGTTTACAGAGTTCCAGGACAGCCAGGGCTACACAGAGAAACCCTGTCTCAATCAACAAGATAAACAAAATTGTTTCTTCCCACTTCTGGATTTGATAAGGTGAAGAAATGGTAGTGGAGTTGTTGGGGAGACGGGGTGCATCTACCCTAGGCAGGATCCTGTCTCCTGTTGTGAAGTCTCTAACCCAATGCAAGGCAGACACCCAACAAAAACATCCCGCCTCAGTGAAGGACTGCAGACCCCAAAAGGGATACAGTGTGTTTTTATTAAATAATTTGGGGCCTAAACTCCTTCTTTTCCCCTCACCCTAGGTCTTTAAGCTCTCTGAATTGAGCTTTCAAAAACCCAAGTGTGCCCTCTCCCCCCAGCAGGCGCCAAGCTTCTGAGATACCTCCTTCTTCCCAGAGTCCAGGAAACCCCCGAGTGCCCTCAGCAGAGGGTGAAGCGCCTGGCGCTGATGTTCATGCGTGTGAGTCCCAGATGCCGCAGGGGTGGGGCCAGAGCGAGGCCAGTCCCAGATTCCAGCCCCAGCCCCAGCTCGGCCTCATCCAGAAGCTCCTGGTGCAGGTGACAGGCTTGGTCTATTTTCAGTCTGTGCAGCTGGGCCCGCAGCCTCAGCAGTTGCCCCGCCAGCTGCTGGTCCTGTGCCCGCATCTCCTGCTGTGATCAAGAGGGGTGGGGGGGATGAGTTCGCTAGACTAGCCTCCTCCAGCCTGACCAGCCATCATTCCCTGTCTGTGAAGATTCTTTGCATAGACCAGTTCGAAAGCCCCTTCTCACCTAACCTCATCCTTCCCCATCTCTCAGATCTTTTTCCCGATTGGTGGTTCTCAAACCTAGTCAAGGTATCACAAATCAACTGACTCACCCAGACGAAGTGGCTATTCTCTTCCCTCTCCCCAGACAGTGTTTCTCTGTGTGGCCCTGGGTGTCCGGGACCGTTTTGCAGACCAGGCTGGCCTCAAACTCACAGAGATCCGCCTGCCTCTGTCTCCCAGAGTGCTGGGATTACAGGCGTGCGCCACCGTGCCCGGTGAGAATGGACATTTGCACATGTTGGGTTAACAGCTAATGGTCAACTCTCCCTCCTCAGATTATACCTGACAGCGCGGTCAGGGACTACTTTTTATTTGGCTGTCTCTTCTCTCTAGAGCAATGGTTCTCAACCTTACTAATGATGGGACTCTTTACTATAGTTCCTCTTTACTATAGTTCCCCAGGGGTCAAGACCCACAGGTTGAGAACCACTGCTCTAGGGTATATTACTCCAGAGTTTGTTCCACAAATAAAACAACAGACAAGTGAATCCCTGACTCCTCTTTCCTAAGGCACAGCCGTGAGGAACTAGTGTGGGCATTGGTCCATTTTCACCTCCTCCCAACCCCATGGACTCGGGCCTTTAAAAGGACTGGCTCAAAGACCAGTGCAAGTCTGTCAAACCCTCTGGACTCACCAGTTCCTGTCTGAGCCACTCAAGTGCAGAATCCATGGAGTCAAAGCCACAGACGGACCGAGGTCCCCCCGCCTTTGGTCTAGCTTGCTCTCTGCACCAAGCCTGGCTCTGGACCCTGGCAGTCCACTCCAGATATGACGGCCGTCGGGTCTGCAGCTGGAGCTTGGCGGTCAGTGCCTTCACCGAGTCTAAGCTCTCTTCCTCATCCTCCTCATCCTCCTCTCCCACTGCCTGGAATTTCAGTGGCCCTAGGGACATGGTATGCCTGTGGCAATTAATGAGGTAGTAAAGGGAAAGGCTGGCTATATGGCCGTGGGAGAGGTGGAGAAGAGTGTGCCGGGAGTGTGCAGGGGTAAATGCAGAAAGTGGGTAAGGGAGGCTAAGTGTGCCAGGGTGAGGGAGCCAGATGGGTATGCGAGGCTGTGTGTGCAAGGGATGGAATTTTCCTGGTCTGCTAACTGAGGGCCACGTGATGCCCATCCGGCTGGGGGCAGGAGGAGCCCTTCGGATGAATTTTATTGTCTTTGCCCAGAATCAGGTTCCTGGTTCCCAGAAAGGAAGTTGCAACAGGATAAGAAAAGCATCATCCACAGCGGACTTGGCCCTCCTCCCAAGACCCAAGTCAAGGGAGTCAAGAGGGAGAGGATGCTGGCTGACCAGCGCTCCTGTCCTCTTATGATGCTAGCTCTTCCGCAAGGGAATAGCCTAGCCTGGGAGTCAGGAGCCCTGGACTCTGGTGCTGCTTTGATGGGACTTTGGGTAGCTCACTGACTTCTCTGTTTCGACAGGTCAGTGACTCCAAGCTTTCCTCTAAGGAGCCTTAGGCTCTGTTGGCAATCACTGAAAAGCTCTGACAGCTGAAGGAGCTGCCCATAGCTGGAGGGGAGGGCAGGGCTGCAGATGGACTTATAGCCATCTCTTCCTGCCATTCACAGGGGTTCATTCAGTCTCTCCTTTCCTTTGTCTCTCCCTCCCTGCCTCCCTCCCTCATCTCACCTCAAATGGTGCCTGGCTTAGAACCCACTATGTAGACCAAGCTAGCTTTCAACTCATAGAAATTTGCCTCTGCCTGCTGAGTGCTAAGACTAAAGCATGGGCCATGGTGCCTCTCTCTCTCTTTTCTTTTTTCAAGGCAGAGTTTCTGTACAAGTAACTTTTACACCTGCCTCCTGACTGCTGGGATTAAAGTCGTGTGTCACCATGCCTGGCTCAGCTTGTTTTCTTATACAACCCAGGGCCATCTTCCCATGGGGAGCATCTACTCCTGGGTCCCACATCAATCATGAATCAAGAAAATGTTTCCTGTCGGTCACCAGATGTAAAAGTAATTTTTATTCGTTGTCTCTGAGACTTACCGATGAATAAGCTCACCCTTTCTAGTTCTTTCTGAAATCTGACTAGCTGGTTCAACTCCACTGTTCTGGCTCAAGTTCCTCTCCAAGCTGACTGATTCAAAATTGATTCTCTAGACTTCTGATTGAATTGTTCTGCTTGGCCTCAAACTAATTCTAGAAATTTGTTCTAATCTTCTGGTTCCTTCTCATTTTCTGGCTTGTTCTGTCTTCACCTGTGCCTAGCTTGTTCTTTCTGCAACCTATCTGTAAAACTGTCCTGCTCAAAACTGCCTCTGAGGGGCTGGAGAGATGGCCCAGAGGTTAAGAGCACTGGCTGCTCTTCCAGAGGTCCTGAGTTCAATTCCCGGCAACCACAAGGTGACTCCCAACCATCTATAATGAGATCTGATGCCCTCTTCTGGTGTACAGGTGTACATGCTGGCAGAATGCTGTATATGAAATAAATCAATAAATCTTAAAACAACAACAAAAACAAACAAAACCTTGCCTCTGAACTCCATGAATGGAACTCAACTCCCTTGCACTGCCCTCAGCTCACTGACTCCTGAGTAAGGTGTGTACCACCACGATTGGACCTAAGCTTTTCTGTACCTAGAACCTGTTCTGTACCCGCTGGCCTCGAACTCAGAGATCTGCTTGCCTCTGTCTCCTGGGATTAAAGACCTGTCTGTCTTCTAGACAGAGCAGACATGTTGCTGGATTAAAATTTCCCTACACATTTCTCTGTGTAGCCCTGGCTGTCCTGGAACTCACTCTGTAAACCAGGCTGTCCTCAAACTCACAGAGATCCTCCTTCTTCTGCCTCCTGAGTGCTGGGGTTAGAGGTGTATGGCACCATCCGGCTGCCGCCATGCTTCTCAGAGGCTCTCTTTAAACCTGTGTATTACTTACTGTCAGCAACGAGAGCAAGGCTGGGCTTCTTCTCAATAGTACAACCCTTCTTAGCATGCTCAAGGTTCTGGGTTTGCACCAGCAATTAGAGAGAGAGGGAGGGAGAGAAAAGGAGGAGAGGAGAGGCGAGAAATGGATGTAGTGCCAGGCAGGCATGGTGACAGCGTAAGTGGATTTTGCTAGTTGGTATTCTCGCCAGCTCCTGTGTATACTTACAGGGGGCACAAAATTAACCTAACAGAAAATAGGCGTGGTGACACACACCCGTAATTCCAGCCCTTGGCAGGTAACTACAGGAGCTCATTCTTGGCTACGTGGTGAATCTGAAGTCAGCCTGGAATACATGAGACCATGACTCGAAAACAAAACAAACCAAGAAGAAGAGGAGGAGGAGAGGGAGGAGGAGGGGAAGAGGAAGAAGGAGACAAAAAGAGGAACGCACGCATCTAAATATATAGTATGCTAAATTCTTCTGCATGATCAATAAGCAGCACCGAGGTCAAATAATTCTTATTACCAGGAAGCTTCCTGGCTTGACATTTCTCACATTCTCTGTACAGGATAACATTCCTTTGTTTGTTTCCAAATGAATATATGTGTGTGTGGATATGTGAGTATGAGCATGTATGTATGTATACATATCTAATTTTTGAGATTGTCATATTAATATTATTTTAGGCAGGGTCTCATCCTAAGATGACCTGGAACTTATTCTTTAGCACAAACTGCCTTCAGATTCACAGGGACCCTCCTGCCTCTGCCTCTAAATCCTGAGATTACATCCACGAACCACCACAGTCTACCTTCTACGTTTTTTTTCTTCCTCCCAGCCATTTGCTGGTGCAAACCCAGAGCCTTGTGCATGCTGGGGTTTGACTGAATGGCTCCCCCCAGCTCTGCTCTCATTTCTGACAGCACAGCTGGAATTTGCCACGTTGTATATTTTCTGGTGTTCCTCCAGCCCTGGTGTGCTGTCAGAATCACCTGGAAAGCCTGCCTCTGAGAAATTACGTCACGCAAGAGATCTGGTGAATACGAGTTTTTTTGTGGGAAGGGTGAGGAGTGAGGACCCGGGGAAGGGATAGAAGCAGAGAAATGGACAGGTAGACAGGCAGATAGACAGGAAACAGAGAGCTGTGAGGACAGAGAGAGGGGGGCAGAGAGGGAGAGAAAGGGGGGTGTCGGCAGGGAAGGGGGGAACCCCAGAGACAGAGAGAGAGCTGGGGTGGTGTGTGGTTTCTTTTATAGCAGCACACACCTGGCGACCTGGTTTTGGCAGGTGATGACGTAAGCAGTTGCCACGTCCCTGAGAACAGGCCAGTGGAATGCCTTTGAGCCAACACTCAGGACCCAGGTTTGGTTCTCAGCACCCACATGGTGGATCACAACCACTCATAACTCTAGTTCCAGGGGACCCAAGGCCCCTGTGTGGTCACCAGGCCCATACATGACACACAAACACACATTCAGCTAGAACACTCAGACACATTAAGTCTAAAAAGAAAACAGTTAGAGGTAGGTGCACACATGAATGGTTGAATGAGCCCTCCTGCAAATCAGTTTTCTATTGTAGTTACCAACTGAAGCATGTCTCTTGCTAGATTGAAACCCTGTGAGCATAGGGTCCATCCCCAAAAGCATGGTCCAGTTCATTCTGTGGGCAGTTCACACTTAATGAAAAAGGTGGACTCAAAGGGCTGCAGCCCCTCAGGTTAGGATAAAGCCAGGCAGGGCTTCCAGGTGTGGGCGGTGAGGGGCACCAGCCGCACAGCTGTTTGCTTTTAAGGTGGACCAAGGGATTTCCCCACCCCATGCTTCAGATGTGTGGAAGAAGGCAGTTCCCAGCTAAGCCACCCACACTTTCCAGCCCACCCACTAAGGTACAAGGGAACAATATTTTCTTCTTCTTTCTTTCTCTTTATGTTAACAAGGGTCCCAGCACCCCAGGACTTACAAAAATAAAAAATAAAAAATCCGGAACCTCAGAAGACCCAGCACAGAGGTAAGCCTTAGGCAAGATTGTCATCACCATTTCACTGATCGTGAAACTTAGATTTTCTTAATGGACTCTAGACGGGGGTCCTAAGAAAACCTGAGAATCTGGGACTAGGAGAAAATGCCTGTGGAACTGTGCGGTCCCTTACGGAAGGGCCTTTGTCGGTGTCTCCAGCTGGCCAGAGTCTGTGGAGCTCGGTCCCGGGGTCGCGCTAGCAAAATGGAGATCTGCACAAGGCTGAGCCCCAGCCAAACTCTGAGCTCCGCGCCATCACCTGCCGCTGTCGCCAGGGCCCCGGTCGAACTCGAATCCATCGAGAAACGGTGAGAAAAGGCAGTGGCGACCCGGGAGAAGACAGGGTGAGGGGACCCGCGACAGTCGGAGATGGCGCCCGCCTGCACATCCCGATCCCTGCAGCTGGATCAGCCCATCCCCAGCGTCCCAGCGTCGCAGCTGTCCCAGGCACCGCCACCCCACGACGCGCGGACCCGAGGATGCTGCCGCTGAACGCCCACCCACCCCGCAGAGGAAGACACGCTGGATCTCCGTTTTCCATCCGCGTTTCCAGAGGGCGCCGTTGAGGCGCGGACGCTACCCCTTGTGTATTGAAGGGGAGTTTTAAAAAAGGGTACTGTGCAAAGTGCACTCTCTGCACGCAGTGTTATTCTGGGGCAAAACCAAGTACAGTACGGAGCCTGGGGTGGGGGTGGGGTGGCTTGAGATTCGCGAAGCAGCAGGAACTGAGAAGAGGGAATGACAGAGGTTACCATCGTGACTTTCCCACATCCCTTTACTCAGGACCCGTCCTTGGAATCAGCCACCATCTTCTTTCTGTTCTTCTGAGGTCCCAAAGGCCTGAGACAGGGAGACCCGGGCACTTCCACGTGATAAGGGATAGTCGCTCGAAAGAGGGACAGTGGTCTCAGGGTAGGGTCCTCTAGACCTAGCTTTTGCCTCTCTGAATGCATTTCGACTAAGCCAAGTGACTTAGCTCGCGCCACAGTTGTCCCCACCCCCCTCACCCCCATCCCGCGCTGCCTAGGCCGCTTCCCACCCCTCAGTGCTCCCAGCACAGGGTTCCCCAGTCTCAGGTCCGTGGGTTATCGGCCCTTTTTAATCCTTGCCTGGTCAATTCCTGCCTGACCGTGGCCCCGCCCCCTCTGGTTCCGGGTGTGGACCCTCCCCCCTGAAATTTTGTCATTTTGTCAACCCAGGGCAGATGCTCACGGTACCCTTTCGCATTTCCACCACAACCCTCCTATACATATACCCTTTTCGGTCCATGCCTGCCAGCTTTTGCTAGTTCCTCTGTGTAGACTAACCTAAGGTCTCCCTGAGCCCAGTCCTTGAAAGCAGGGTGAGGTTCTGTCCTCAGCCAGCCTGCTTCAAGCTGTGCTGGTGGGCGCTCACCTTGGGGCCCAGGGCTTCACCGGGGGAAACATGATCGGCCTAAGGCACTAATCATGCATGAATAAATTGTTGCCGGTTCAGGCCAAGGCTGCCTATCCTGGCTGCAAACTGCCAGACCGGCTCTTTGCTGCAAGACCCTCTACAGATGGATGAGGCAGGAGGAAAGGTCTGCTAGGATGCTCTTACGCTCTTGCCTACTTCTAAACCTTATGTAACCCCACTTCCACCTAGAAAGAAAAAGCAATTTTTTTTTTCCAAGACAAGGTTTCTCTGTGTAGCCCTGGCTGTCCTGGAACTCACTCTGTAGACCAGCCTGGTTTTGAACTCAGGGTTTCACCTGCCTCTGCCTCTCAAGTGCTGGGATTAAAGGCACACGCCACTACATTGCCCGGCGAAAAGCACCTCTTTTCTCTCAACTGAAACTGATCTTCTTTCTTTCTCTCTCACACAAACACGCAAACACCCTTCTCTGACTGCCAGGCCTGTACAGATGTGTGTTTGTTCCCTGCCTTCAGGTCATGTCAATGCCAAGAAAAAGTCCTGAGGGAGTTTTTGTACTTTTAGGAGAGTAGAATGCTTCCCTAGAAACACACAAAACTCTCTTTATTCACTTATTTATCTACCAGTGAGCACAGAAGCTGCTGTGGTGGACCGCTCCGTGTGACAGCGGCTGACAGGAAGATGAAGCACAGCACAAAGGCACCTTCTTGTAGCCATCTGAAAGAGGTTTCCCAGGGAATGGGACGATTTCTTTCTTTCTTTTTCTTTCTTTCAATATTTATTTATTATGTGTACAATGTTCTGCATGCCAGAAGGCACCGGAAGATCCTTTTTCATCAGGCGGGTTTCTGGGAGGGCTGTCTGCCTCCTTGGGACAGAGTACTTGTTCTGTTCCCAGGCTGGGCTCACCAAGAACCTGAGCCAGGGAAAGGATGGCCTGTTCTCATTTGACTAGGATGTGTAGGATAAGACCCCCCACCCCCACTCCATCCCAAGAGAGCTTTGTATTCTAGAGACACAGAGTAGCACACAGAAAGTTGTCTTAGTGGGCTAGGATGTGTGTAGGAGACATGAGTGCCATCTGCCTGGATAAGACAATGTTCCTGGGGGCTGGAGAGATGGTTCAGTGGTTAAGCGCACTGTCTGCTCTTCCAAAGGACCCGGGTTCGATTCCCAGCACCCACATGGCAGCTCACAACTGTCTGTAACTCCAGTTTCAAGGGATCTGACACCTTCATACTGAGGCACATAAAATAAAAATTAATAAATTAAAAAAAAAGATAATGTTCCTACGTTATGAGATAGAGGGCTAAGCATAGCTCTCAACCCTGGCAGAAAACCATGACTTGGTATGAAACCACACACACACATTTATACATTCTAGAACTCAGCATACTTTATTTTTGACCTGGCCACCCAGGCAGGCAAGACTCCAGCTGCCAGTGTTAAGCCCTGGGACCACAGGGGTGGATCCTGTATCCTGGCACATGAAGCTGAAAGTACAGACAGTGCCCTGCTTGTGATTTTGCTGCTGAACTCATCCTGGGTCCTTTGAGCCAGACCACGACTGGGCCCTAGGAGTTGGGAGGGTGGAGAGGATCCAGGTCAGTGGTCAACGAAATCCTATCCCATTCTTTCTACCCAGAAACCCTGTTTCCTGGTGCCCACTGCTTCTCCCTGGCCCTAGACTGGCCACCCCTTCCAGCTGTGTTAGGCCTACTTGGCCTTCTCCCATGCCCATCCCAAACACAAAGTAATCACCTTTCTCCTTCCTTTCCCTAAGAGTAAGTGTCCCTCCTTCTGGGTATCACATTTCTCTTAGATTTCTGCAAACCCAGAAAGACACCCCACCATGCCCTCTACTCACAGCCAAGAACACGTGCACCTCCTCCCTGAGCAATAATGATTGCAGAGTCAGGTTGTAGTTCAGGGGCTGTCGTGTTTTGAATGACAGATCCCGAAGGCTCACAGACTTGAATGCTTTATCTCCAGGGATTGGCACTATTTAAAAGGATTATGGGGTGTGCCTTGGTTAGAGGAAGTTTGTCACTGAGGGTGGGCTTTCAAAAAGTCTGTTTACAGCCCAGTGCTTCTTTCCCGGCTGCCTGTTTCAGTTCCTTTTCTAGCACTGTGTCTGTCTGGGTGCCACCATGCCCCCCTCTGCGATGATACAAACTGAACCTCTGAAATGATAAGCAAGCCCCAACGAAATGCCTTCTTTTGTAAGGGTTGCCGTGTTCATGATGTCTCTTCCCAGGACTAGAACACTAAGGGGAAGAGGGCTTGCTTAGCACACACAAGGCTCAGGCTCAATCCCTACTACCACAATATAATCATTTTTAGCCGTGTGTGGTGATGCACACTCTTGGCACTTGGGACAGAGTCAGCCTGGTCTACAGTTCTAGGACAGCAGGAGCTATATGGAGAAACCCTGTCTCAAAATAAGCAAGCAAATAAATACCCAAAGTACATTTAGGGGTTGTAAAGAGCCTAGTGGTTGAGCACTTACTGTTCATGCAGAAGACCTGGGTTTGGTTTCTAGCACCTACCTGCAACCCATAACTGTAAACTTAGTTCCAGGGGATCTGATATCCTGTTCTGGCCTTCATGGGTACAAGGCAAAACCAGAATGCATTACAGTGTGTGCTTTGTGCATGCAGGTACATGAGAGTCAGTGGACAGTGTTCAGGTGTAGTACGAGTGTGTAGACACACATGCCATGGCCTGTGTGAGGGTCAGTGGCAGGTTTTCAAGTGTGGATTGTCTTTCACAATGTGCGTCCTCAGGTTACCAGGCTTGTGTGGTGACAGGTAGTTGAGAGCTACCTAACATGGGTGCATGAGAGCCAATTGCTCTGTATCTTTAATTCCTTAGCCATGTGGAGTCCCAGAACCTATGCCTAAGGTGAGGTAATCCCCAACTGTTCCCCTGAAGAATTCTCTCCTGGTGGAAGTTCCTTATTTTTCTTCCTCTTCAGGGCCTCTTCTTTGCCCACCTGAGCCACCATAGAGACAGAAGAGGGAAGGTTCTCAGCCCAGACCCTGAGCCAACCCTTAAGCATTGGCTTCTTGAATGTGGTAGAATGGCTCTACAGCCTCTTGGATGAAGGTGTTGGAGGTTGGTCTAATGACTGTCCCTGGCCCTTACGATCTGGTTACACCCTCTTTGTTTTGTAAACCTGCCTAAAACATATCTGATTGATAAAACAGCCTACACCTGTGCAGGGCAGAATGGGGTAGGCATGGCTAAGGTTCCCAGGTTTGGGAGGACAGAGAGGATGACAGGAGAAAAAAGCCAGATGGGGCTGGAGAAAGGACCCCAATGATGGCATGGAAAGGCCTAGATAAAGAATAAAAGCAACTACCATAGGATTATGGATGAAGAGGGTTAAGGTGGATGGCATTTGGTGGGGACTGGGAGATGGATGGTGATGGATATTCAGACAGCGTAAATGAAACATCTGGCTGGCCAAAGGTAAATAAGCCAATTATAAATCTAACAGGTGTCTGTGTCTTTTTATTTGTGATAGTGGGTTAGATAATATCACTGTGACAATGATAGGGCTAATAACAATAAACATTACATAGCCCAACACCTCTATTACCCTTTATTTACTACAACTTGAAGGTGTCTGCAACATAGCCCAACCTAGAGCAATGCAGAGTGTGTGTGCAGACAGAAGGCCTGAATAATAAAAGTATTCCTTATTACTGTTAGCGACTGGGGGTCAGTGAAGAGGAAAAACCAGACAGCTGCACAAAATGTCAGACAAAGAACTATTTTTAACAAACTAATTTATTTCTCAGAGTCTAACCCTGGAAGCAGGCTCCTTGGTGTAGATGGAGGTTCAGCTCCTCAGGCCTCAAACTCAAACTCAAAGTACTGTGGGTCGAAGTAGTGGATTCGGACGTAACCGTCTTCACCGCCGCTGCTGTAGCTGGAAAGAGATGGACAGGGACTGTCAGGTGCTGCTTTGGGAGGGGAAGCCAGCACAGCAGCACACAGCAAATGGGCAGAGACCCCCGCCTGGCCCTGCCACTGAGATCAGACCCTTCAATGGGGCCATACCTCTTGCCATCAGGATGGAAGGCAACACTGTTGATAGGACCAAAGTGGCCCTTGACTCTTCCAAACTCCTCCTCAAAAGCCAAATGGAAGAACCTGGAGAGGGCGGGTAGTTAGTTGTTGTTGTTGTTATTATTATTATTATTTATTCTCCATCTCTTTCCAAAATACATTTAAGGCAGCATTCTACAAAATAAAGACCGTTGAAGCAGAATTCTTTGTAACAAAATTTTAAAAAGGAGAGAAATTAGAATAAAGGAATGAACTAGGATGAAGTTAAAGAGCCTATAACTTCACAAACATCTGCCCTTTATGCAGCGATCACCAGGCGTTTACACTGCGGGCAGTGCTCTAAACCTTGGTATTAAGCTGATGTGAGTGCACTCCCCTGCCAGTAAGCAGTCGAGAACCCTGGGACAGAGTCTCATGTAGCCCGGGTGAGCTAGGAGTTGGCTGAGGCCAACATTGAAGTCAGGGTTCTCCACCTCTGCCATGACCGGGACTGTACCACAGGCTTGGGGCCACCGCCAGCAGGTAGGGCCAGGGACAGAAGCCTGGTGTGCTAGGCAGGCACTTCTGTCAGCTCATGTCCAGCTGAGTTCATGACCTCATCTGCTTGCTGCATTAGCATCTGCACAGTCCCTGTGTGTGGTCAGGAGGCTGTGTAAATTCTGAAAGGTGTCCTCCATGTGGTTTCAGTGTGTTAGAACTTGCTTCCCCTTTACCTGGCCTCAAACTTGCCAATCCTGGTGGAGGTTGTGGTTACGTCCATGGCTTCCTGACCACCTCCCAGCACCACCTAAGGAAAGAAG
>CM053763.1:103510335-103564810 GCA_028658305.1 Pachyuromys duprasi
CCCCCCATCCACAAACACCCAGACTACAGAAGCTTTAGCAGGAAGCCCGAGCGGGTCTTCTTACATGGTCATAGTTGGGTGAGAGGGCAGCTGAGTTGACAGGTCGTTCTGTTCGGAAAGTCTTCTGATGTTCGAGGCTTGTGGAGTCGAAGAGCTGGAGAGACGGGAGGGGAGAATGTGCGATGGGCACCTCTTTGGAAGGGTCAGGCTGGTTCAGTAGGAGGGCAAGTGAGCTTCCCCAGACGCCTTCCCCAGGCTCACCTTAGCTGTGTTGTCCTTGGACGCGGTGACAAACATGGTCATGTCTCTAGACAACTGGATGTCATTGATCTGCCGGGAGTGTTCCTTAACATTCACCAGCACCTCTCCAGACTGCAGGAGGAGGAAGAGTTAGACTTGCCGGAGGCCCAGGCCACTATTCCTCAAAAACCTGAGACAAGCCAGACTTCTGACTTTACCCCTTCCTGACCTCCTCAATCTAATCTCTTAACCCTAGAAGAGGGCATCTTACACAACCAGTGTAGATGGCTGTGAGACACCACGTGGTTGCTGGGAATTGAACTCAGGACCTCTGGAAGAGCAGACAGTGCTCTTAACATTGAGTCATCTCTCGAGCCCCAGAGATATTTTTAATTAAAAAAAGAAGTATATGTATGGGTGTGTGCCTGCGTATACATGTGTCAGGTGAGCAGAGAACATGGAGTCCCCTGGGACTGGAGTCACGCGCAGGTGTGAACTGCCTGATGTGCTAGGAACGGGACTCAGGTCTTCTGCAAGAGCAGCAAGTATTCTTAACCACTGAGCCATCTCTGTGGGCCAGATCTTGCCCTACCAAGTTGCCTACGGTTGGCCCTGAACTCACCCTAGCCCAGGCACACCTGGAACTTTTTCTTTTTTGAGACAAACTTTCACTAAGTATGACTCACTGGCCTGGAACTGGCTATGTAGACCAGGCTGGCCAGGCACTCAGAGCCACCTGCCTTTGCCTCCCAGGTGCCGGCGCGAAAGCTGTGTGAGGAACTCTTGGTGCCCTCTTTCACTGGCCCCACCTGCCACTGTGCGGGTTGCAGCGCCAGCACCCCCACCTGTAAGCACACTGCTGCTTCCTTCTCACCCTCACCTGTCCCCTAACTCTGGCCTCAGATTCTCGTTACCCAGGTTCACTCTAACTTAGCTTCTCAGTAACTGGGACTACAGTGCACGCTCCTCTCCTGGATGTCGAGCTATGATGTGAGTATCTAAAACTCTACATCCTCATGTGGACCACCCAGTTCGGGTCTATTCTCCGAGCTGTAGCTACAGAGGCCTTCGAAATGCAATAACAACCCACTGCCCAGAGAAGAACCAGATCCTCACCTTCTGATACTCTGACCTTCGAAGTTTAGTCCAATGCACTTTCCAGAGGACTGCATTCATTTGGCTATAACCATACTCCCTACTATTGGGGATTGAACTCCTGGCCTTATACATGCTAGGCGAGTACTCTTCCCTGGGCTAGGTTCCCAAATCTTCACTTTTGCTATTCCTTTTCCCTGTCTTTCCTGCTGGAAGATCTTTTCTTTCCTTTTATGATTTATTCATTTTTATGTGTTTAAGTATTTTGTCTGCTCTCCGCCTCCTCCTGTGTGTGTTTGTGTGATGTGCATGCCTGGTGCTCAAGGGGCCAGAAGGTATCAGAAGTAGTCCTGGAAGGAGCCAAGGACAGTTGGGAGCTGCCAATCACTGAGCCATCGTCTCCAGCCTCTGGACGCTGTACTTATTTTTCATGACTCCATGTGCTTGCCACTTCTCTGTGACAGAGCACACTCAGGATTTAGCTGAAATCTCTCTGTGGCATAAACTCAGCCTGACACATGTACTGGCAGTTTTCAAGCTGGTGCCTGAGTCTCATTGTTTGCCCAGGAGCCTCACTTAGGGCCTACTACTCTACAGGGGCAGGAAAATGCTTATTTGTGCTCACCATAACATGTCCTGAGTACTAGGCTTCTCAATACCTAATGTCACCTGATAACACTTGGCCCCTTACCTTGGCACTATACTGGTTGAGCTCTCCACTCTCATGGCCTGCGATGATGCACTCCCCCAAGGGCCCCCAAACGGCACTGGTGATCTTGGAATCATTGCAGGGGATCTTCATGTAGGGCTCGTTGGTGTCTGTACATAGAGCAGAAGTCAAGCCCTGGGATCTGAAGGCACACCTCCACGGCAGCCCTCCCTGGTCCTGCCCTCACCGATCTGGCTTCGATCCCGCAGATCAAAGAAGCTCACGAAACACTGGTACCCCATCTGCTTGTCGGTGGAGAACATGATGATATTGCCTCCAAAGTCAAAGCCACACGTCCGGACGGCTGAGTTGGTCTTGAGAAGAGCCAGCTGCTTCCCTGGAGTCAGGCAGAGTCCAGGTTACTCTTGTCTAATGTTATCACAGGGAAGAGCCGTCACAGTCACCAAGTCTCAGAGTGTTTCTTCCCTGATGGCCACAGGCCACCACTCTCCTCTCCACTGCTGCTCTCTAGCTGCCTTTCTAGCCCCTTCCTCTAGTACTTCATGAATTCTGCGAAGGTGACCCTATGAATGGTAGGTTCCAAGATGAGTCTGCTGCGCAGAGTCTGTTTCTCCTGAATGCTCCAACATAGGAGACGCATAGCAATCACTCAGCAGCAAGAATAATGACCTCCCCTCTCTTCACTGTCACACCTTTTACTGCTTGTACCTTGTTCAAACCCACCAGTCCACTATTATTCCCTGCTCAAACTCCTCAGTGTACCCAAGTTTTATAGAACTTTTTTCCCCCTGAAAAAGTAAATGACTCAGGCTTACCTGTTTCACAGTCCCAGAGACGACAGCTGTTGTCAGCTGAACCAGTAAGGACATGCTTAGTGTCCCCTGAAGAAGGTGTTAAGAAACATGACTAGGGCTGGAGAGATGGTTCAGTGCTAAAGAGCACTGGCTAGGGGGCTGGAGCGATGGCTCTGAGGTTAAGAGCACTGTCTGTTCTTCCAGAGGTCCTAAGTTCAATTCCCAGCAACCACATGGTAGCTCACAACCATCTATAATGAGATCTGGTGCCCTGTTCTGATGTGAAGGCATATATACATAATAAATAAAAAAGAGCACTGGCTATTCTTGTAGAGGACCTGGGTTAAATTCCAGCACCCATCTGGTAGTTCACAACTCCAGTTCCAGAGGATCCAATGCTCTCTTGTGGCATCCAAGGGTACCAGGCGCACATACATTCATGCAGGCAAATCAATCCTGCACACAGAATAAAATAAAAATGTCAAGGGCTGGGGGGATAGCTCAGTGGGTAAAGTGCTTGATGTGCAATACAAGGACCTTAACTGGGATTCCCAGCACCCACATAAAACTCAGGTGTGCCTGCAGTTACAGCGCTGAGAGATGAAGACAGGAAGTCCAGAGGCTCACTGGCCAATTCTAGCTAATCAGTGAGTTCCAGACTCAAGAAAAAATTATTTTTAGTTTTTGTCTCAAAACAAACAAACAAACAAACAAACAAAAAACAACAACAAAACAAGTTGGAGTCAGGCGGTAGTGATACACACCTTTAATCCCAGTGCTTGAGAGGCAGGTGAATCTCTGAGTTTGAAGTCAGCCTGGTCTACAGAGTGAGTTCCAGGGCAGCCAGGGGAGGCTCAGAGGTTTGCAGCATTGGCTACTCTTCTAGAGGACCCAGGTTAGAATCCCAGCACCCACTTGGTGGCTAACAGTCATCTGTAACTCCTGTTCTAAGGGATCTGATGCCTTCCACTTGCACTGAATACACATGGTAAACAGACACATGTGCAGGCAAAACACCCAAACAAACAAAACTAAATCTTTTTTTTCCCCTTGGTTCTTTGAGATAGGATTTCTCTGTGTAGCCCTGGCTGCCCTGGAACTCACTCTGTAGACAGGCTGGCCTCAAACTCAAAAATTTATCTACCTCTGCCTCCTGAGCACTGGGATTAAAAACATGTGCCAATACCCGCCGGCTATAAAACTAAATCTTTAGGAAAAAAAAAAGTGGAAGAATGATTGACGACAACCTGATGCTAACTAGATTCATCACACAGACATAAATACACACATACAAAACAAAATGACTAAGTCCGCCCGCGTACATGTCTTCTTGGAAGCCATCAAAGCATTTCCTCATTCAGTCCCAAAGACTTTTCTCCCTTTTACCTCAGAGTGTTCCAAAACTCGACCTTTCCTGTTTCTCCAACAGATGAAGCAACTGGCAGTAGGGAGTGCTATTCTCTACACCATTCTAGCACATCAAACTTTCATCCTCAAAGTCAGCATCTCCAAGGTTGGCCCACCCACAGCAAAGAGGATACAGTCCGCATCCACACACCACACAGCTCCAGTGTGGCCCATGTAGGTGCCTAGCCTCTCGCCATTCACAGAGTACCACACATTGACGATCTAGAAGAGTAAAATGACAGGACGTGTTACATCCTCGAAAAAGCAATAGCTTATTTTGCCCTACAAGCCCTCTGTAGACTCCGGCCAAGCCAACTCTGCCTTCTGCTCATTTATTGGTGGAAAGGTGATATAAAAGACCAGCTCTTGGGTTCTTCTCCCTTCCTTAGGTAAACAGCAGCAAAGCCAGGCCTTCAGAAGATCCTCATGATCCACTTTTGTCTAGACACAGCATCCCTCTGAAGAACCAAAGGCTAAGTTGAGTTCCAAGCTAAAAACACCTATATCCTGTCCAACTGGGAACAGATGGTATTATGGACATTTTGGCTCCAGTGCTTATCACTAGCCTACCATGTGATCTTAAATACAGCGTGTCTTCCCTTTAAAAGGCTAGGACAGGGGGCTGGAGAGATGGCTCAGAGGTTGAGAGCACTGGCTGCTCTTCTAGAGGTCCTGAGTTCAATTCCCAGAACCACATGATGGCTCACAACCATGTGTAGTATCTGTAATGAGATCCAGTGCCCTCTTCTGGCCTGCAGGCATACATGCTGGCAGATCACTGTACACATAATAAATATACACACATATATTTTAAAAGACTGGGACAAGCTGTGTGTATGTAACACACACTTGTGTTCCCAGGACCCAGGAGGATGGAGAGGTGAAGGACAGCTTGGAAATATACCTCATCCCACCAACAGCTTTCTTCAAAGGGCAGCTGTGAAGCTCCAATAAAATGATGTCTATGAAACTTAAATTGTAAGTGACTCACACCATGTATAGTGAGAGGCTCTTTACAAGAATGACCTCAGTTTGTTGAGGGTGGTACTTAAACTATCCATGTTTTATTAAAAGGGAAAATTCTAGTTTAGAAAGTTAAATGTCACCTGGGAGCGGTGGCACATGCCTGTAATCCCAGCACTCGGGAGGCAGAGGCAGGTGGATCTCTGTGAGTTTGAGGCCAAACGGGTCTACAAGAAGCGTTTAGGACTGCCAAGGCTACGCAGAGAAACCCTGTCTCATAAAAAAAGAAAAGCAAAAAGCTAAATGTCATGTTCAAAGTCACACTACTGGAGACTTTAGAATCCCAACTGTTAACCATCAGTTTACTGCCTCCGGGTGCAAACGCTTCAAAAGGCAGCATCCAAAGGGGCTGTGCACCCCTTTGTATCAAAGTGGAGTTGGGCAGACTCCGCTAAGCAGTCTAAATCCCATGTCCTTTTCCTCCTTTCCCCTTTTTGCTTTACGGTGTTAGGGACCCAACATAGGGCTGGGTGCATGTAAACCTCTCTAATCTGAACTACAACCCCAAGTCCCCCGTAATGACACAGCTCACTGCCATGGACCAACTTTATCCCCTAGGTTGTCTGTTCTGGGTCTTCCCATCCTCCGAGTCATTAGAGCTGACCCTGTCCCCACTCCCTCCCACGGTCACACAGTCTCTTATCTTCTCCCTGAGTCCTCTTTCTTTCCAACCACCAACTTCTTCCAGGTGTCCCTGGCAGAATGCTGTCGCTAACCTAGCCCGGTATAGGTGGTTGTCCTTTTTAGAGGAAATGCCCTCAGATGGCAAAGCTTATTCACCCACCGTCCCGGCGGCGCGAACTCGCCCCTCCGGCTGCCCCGCCCGCCCTCCCTCGCGCGGTCGCTCACAGGGTCTTTGGCCACCGTGAAGAGGAGGTCTCCTTCGCGGTTGTACTTGATCTGCGTGATGGACCGCTCATGGCCCTGCAGCAGGATCGGCTTCTGTGGGGACAGAACCGGAGTGTCAGTGCCGGGAACCCCGTCCCATGCTGACTGGGACCCCAAAACCGCGGCACTCCGCGCGTGGAACTCACCATCCTGGTGGTGACGCGAGGAGAGAGGCAATGTGAGTAGGACCGGAAGAAGACTAGAAACGACTTCCGGATGGCGGGACTCCGCCCCCTTGCTCCCGGAAGTAGAAGGGCCTGGCGTTTCCATGGCGGCGTCCCTGGGTGGGTAGCTGGCCCCGCCCCTCCAAGGGCTCTGTCTTTGGCTATGGCAAATTTTCTCACTCCCCTGCTATCCCTGAAGCCTCCGGCTACTAAGCCCTGGACCCTGGTCCTTCGGATTCAACTTCCGCCGGCTTCGGGGTCGGGTCCTCCCGGCCTATCGCAGCGGGGCGCTTGGCGCGGGAGGGAGCTGGAGACGGCTGGAGGATGCCGGAGAGGGCCTGGGTGACTCTCTGACCCTTTGCTTTCAGGGCAGGTGCTTGCCCTGGTGCTGGTGGCCGCACTGTGGGGTGGCACGCAGCCCCTGCTGAAGCGCGCCTCCTCCGGCCTGCAGCAGGTGCATGAGCAGACATGGGCCCGGCAGCTGTTGCAGGAGATGAAGACTCTCTTCTTGAATACTGAGGTGCGTCTGTGGATCGCCGCTCCCTTGGAGGAGCCGCTGAGTGTTTGGTCACTGGTGGGCCAGATTCCCAGCCCACCTCCTACTCACTAGAAGCTCCCGGAAGAGTCATTTATCCTCTGTGAGCCTCAGTGTCATCATTGGTAAAATGGAAATTCTAATGATAACCTATGTATAGTGCTGATATAAGAATTGAGGTAAGATACGCAAAACACTAGCATTTGGCCTAGTGAAGCATATATGTTCAAGTCTATGACTGCTATTTAATTTTTTTTTTTTTTTTTAGTTAGAGTTTCTCTGTGTAGTGCTGGGTATCCTGGAACTCGCTCTGTAGACCAGGCTCGCCTTGAACTCAGAGCTCCGCCTGCCTCTGCATCCCTAGTGCTGGGACTAAAGGCGAGCGCCTCCACCGCCCGGCTCAATGACTACTATTAATGACACTCTATCAATTATATAACTGTAGTGAGCCTTTTCAGAAGCTTGCTTTGGGCTCAGCTTGCCCTGGGGTAGAACATTAAGGCTATGTCAGGAACTGCCTACAACCCATGGCTGCCGATGTAAGCTAGCTAGATACGCAGCACTCTCGGGAATAAGGGGGAGGAGGGACATACAGATGAAGAACAGTGTGAATTCAGAGGAGAGAGATGGAGCTGGAGGACTCAGAGTAGGCTTCTTGGAAGGCGTGACACTGGCACTGAAGGCCTTCCACCTATAGGGAAGACGGAAACTGGCCACGATAAGGGATAGGACATTTTGGCCAATAGTGTACTACATTGAATGTGTTTCACTCTTTGCTCTAAAGGGTCTTCAAATCCATTAGCGTTTTCTGGGCATTTATAAACATCCTGCCCCCTTGGGGGAAAGGCATACCCTAGAAAACTGGATTGTGAGCCCACAAGGGGTCCATATCAGACATCCTGCACATCAGATTTTTACATTACAACTCATAATAGTAGCAAAATCAGTTATGAAGTAGCAACAAAAATAAGTTTAAGGTTGGGGGTCACCACAGCATGAGGAACTGTATTAAAGGGTCGCAGCATTAGGAAGGTTGAGAACCACTGTGCTAGAAGATCAGAGCAGACTGCATCTCTAGGCAGTCACTGACAGCTCTCGCTTTTTCCAGTACCTGATGCCCTTTCTCCTCAATCAGAGTGGCTCCCTTGTCTACTACTTGACCTTGGCATCAACAGGTAGGTCTCTGGCTTGGACCCCCTCTGGGGTGGGGGCCATATTTCCCAAAGAGAACCTGAAACACTTGTACCTGTCAGTGAGGGAGAGCACCTGTTTCTGGTCCTTCTCTGAGCCTCAGGGCAGTGAGGTGTGTGTGTGGCAGGCACTAGGGCTGCCCTGCAGCAGCAAAGGGAGGTTCATGTTACTGTCAGAAGTCAAGACTTGTTTTATTTCTTTTGGGAGGAGGTTTTTTGTTTTTTGGGTTTTTTTGTTTTTGGTGGTGGTGGTAATTTTTCTTTGATAGTGTAAAAATTTGGGGGATGGGGTAGGTTGGTTTTTCCAGGCAAGGTTTCTATGTGTAGCCCTGGCTGTCCTGAATTCCCTTTGTAGACCAGGCTGGCCTCGAACTCACAGAGATCCACCTGCCCGTGCTGGCATTAAAGGTCCGCACTATCACTACCCAGCAGTTTTAAGTTTTTATTATATTTATTCTGTGTGTGGTCAGAGAACAAGTTTCCAGGGTAGTTCTCACCTGTCACCATGTAGATTCTAGTAATGAACTCAGATCATCCTGATGACAAGGGCCTTTACCCACTGAAGTCTCACTGGTCCCTTATTTGTCATTTTTGAGACAAAATCGCCCTAACTCAGGGTGGCTTCCAAATCATGACTCTCATGCCTCTGTTTTCCAAGTGCTATGCTGATAGATGTTCACCAAAACACCCATGTAAGTGATGCTCTCATGCCTTTGGTCCTAATGTACACTACCTGCTTGGTCTGGAGTAAGTGCCTTATTTGAATCTTGGTTTTATATAGCAGGCTTCATAGCATTGTGAAGATTAATTCAACGTATGAGCAGACTCTCGCAGAGTACCTGACATATAGTAGAGGCTCAATAAATATAAATATCCTTTCTTCAAATGTTTGTTGACTGTTCCTACTACATTAGATTACATATTTTATTTATTTTTAAATTAAGATTTATTTATTTATTATGTATACAATATTCTGTCTGCATGTACAGCTGCACACCAGAAAAGGGCACCAGATCTCATTATAGATGGTTGTGAGCCATCATGTGGTTGCTGGGAATTGAACTCAGGACCTCTGGAAGAGCAGCCAGTGCTCTTAACCCCTGAGCCATCTCTCTAGCCCACATATTTTATTTATATCATGACCTTCTGAAACAAGCATGTTTATCTTCATTGAGGAGAAGTTATAACACTGGGCAATTTACCATGCTTGTTTTAAGACCAACAGCATATTAGTGCAAAGGAATTTAAAGCTTCATATTAATGGTTATATGCTGGGCATGGTAGCTCGTGCCTTGTAACCCCAGCACCCCAAGGTTGAGGCAGGAAGAAAGCCACAAGCTCACAGACATCCTGGGATATTTAGTGAGTTCTAAGCCAACCTGTCTCAAAAAACCAACAAGAAACTCTGCCCCACCCCCAGGTTTTTGCCTTTGAACTTCAGCAAAAGTCTCTTTGCAGTGGTTTTGTCTACCCTAGAGTCAATTGCTACAAGAGGAGGAAAGGGCCTGGTAAGATGGCCTCCAGATCTTATACTTGAGATTCAAGTAGAGAGAGTCAGTATTCATAAGGCTTTAATTACTGGGCTGGGATGCAACTCATTTGGTAGAGTCCTAACCCAGCATGCATGAGGCCCTGGGCTCTACCCCAGATCCCAATAAACCCTCGGGTGGTTATTAGCTGTAGTTCTAGTGCTTAGTGATCCGGGAGGATCAGAAGTTTAGGCTCCTCCTCAACTAATAGCAAGTTTAGGAGAAGCAGCCGGGAATACTTGAGAGCCTGTCTTACAAAAAACAGAGGGAGAGGGCTCCACAGGGAAAGGCGCCCACCACCAAGCCTGACGACCAGACTTTGATGTCTGCACCATAAAAGGTCAGAGGAGTGAACCAATTCCTGCAAGTTGTCCTCTGCGCTCCACATTTGTGGTTGGTGTTTCAACATCTCTGGCCTAATGTAGCTCCTGCGGGGAGTTTGGAACTTACTGTCCCTTAGCTGCATCTGGAGGAGTTTGGAACTAACTGTCCCTTAGCTGCATCTGGCTACTTAGGAAGTTTTTATTTTTTATTTATTTTTTGGTATTTTGACACAGTTCCTCTGTGAAGCCCTGGCTGTCCTGGAACTTGGTCTGTAGACCAGGCTGGTCTTGAACTCAGAGATCTGCCTGCCTCTGCTTTCCTGCTGGGATTAAAGGTGTGCACCACTATCGCTATGCCTGTTTATGAAGCTTTTATCTTTCAGTTTTACAGCTCAAATACAGGGTGTTTATTAAAATTGGAGCATCTGGGCATTGTGGTACATACATGTAATCCCAGTAGTTAGGAAGTATAAAAATGAGGGTCAGGAGTTCACAGTCAGTCTCAGCTACATAGGAAGTTTGAGGTTAGCTTGGTCTACAAGAGAAACTTGCCTCAAGAAAAAAAGAAGAGATTTGAGCAAATTGCATTTGTAAAAAATTTTGAAGACTATTTTACGTATATGAGTACTTTGCATGCGTAGATACATGTGTGCCATGGCCTGTCTGGTGTTCAGAGAGGTGAAAAGAGGTCTTCAGATCTCGTAGAACTGGAGTTGCATATTGCTGTGACCCGACATGTGGGTGCTGGGTGAGATCTTACCCTCTGCGCCACATCTCTGGACCCTTACGATTGTTAAAATGTATTCATTATGTGTGTGGAGGTGTTTGTGTTCCTGTGCACATGTTGAGGTCATAAAACAGCTTTTGGCAAATGGCTCTCTCCATGTGGGTCCTATAGGTCAAAGTCAGGTTGTTAGGTTTGGTAGCAGGCATCCTTTTGTAAAGGTGGTGATGGTGGGGCTGGGAAGCTGGCTCAGTGGTTAAGAGGACTGACTGCTCCTCCAGAGGACCTGGCATCCACGTGGTAGCCCACAACTGTCTGTAACTCCAAGATCTGACACCCCCACACAGACATACTTGCAGGCAAAACACCAGTACACATTAAAAAAAAAAAAAATGGCAATGGTGATGAGGAGAGGAGAGGGAGGAGGGGGTGTTGCAAATATTCTGTCCCTAGAAAGCACTCATGCATCTAGATATTTTTCTTGTTCTGACTGCCCAGATCTGACTTTAGCTGTGCCCATCTGTAACTCTCTGGCCATCATCTTCACACTGATTGTTGGGAGGATCCTCGGAGAAGATATTGGTGGAAAACGTAAGCTGCACGTGGGGATGGTTGATTGAATCTTGGCATGTGTGAGCCTGTATCCCACGGGTGGGAGAGGAGAGGCCTTCCCTTATCTTGCCCTTTGTTCTGCGACAAATCCCCCCTATTTCCCTCCCCCGCCACCTGATTCTGGGCAATCTGGGGACAGAGGCTGGGGCGGGGATCGGGCATCGTCACTCTTTCCTTGGCCCTGCTGACGCCAGCCCTTTGACGTTCTTCTTTATCTCAGAAGCAGTGGCTGGCATGGTGCTCACCGGCACAGGGATCACGCTTTGCATCACAAGCTCGGTGACCAAGACCCAGGGCCAACCATCAGCCTCCTGAGGGGCCGACCTGTCCTGCAGCACTGCCACGCTCGGCTGACTCTGGGCACTGAGGTACAAGCAGAGTGAGACACCAGCTTAACTGCCTCCTCTCCTGGACCACATCTACCTCAGGGGTCACAGTAAGAACGGCACTGTCCAGAGTTCAGAACAACCGAGGCCCCACACAGGAGCCCTGCATCAGACAGCACTGTCCAGAGTTCAGAACAACCGAGGCCCCACACAGGAGCCCTGCATCAAAAGACAAGCAGAAAAATGAGGCAGCAACACCGGGAAGGCTCTGTAATCTTGGGCGGGCTCAGCTGTTGAGATCTAGCTGCGCATAGTGGCCCACACCCTTAATCCCAGCACTTGGGAGGCAGAGGCAGGTGGATCTCTGAGTTCAAGGCTAGCCTGGGCTACAGAGTGAGTTCCAGGACAGCCAGGGCTACACAGAAACCCTGTGTCAAAAACCAAAGGGAAAAAAAAGGGGGCGAGTACTGGAGACTACAACACCCTTAAGCAGCCTCTGCCCCAGCAGCCATCTTGTCTTCCTGCTGCCAACTCAGGCAGCTGTTACCTGGCCTGTCACCTGCCCTGCTGGCCTGCTCTAGACTTCGGAGTCTGCAGAGCCTCAGCCACATGGAAAGGGCTGGCTGCAGTCTCTGAACCAGGAATGTCTGGCAGACTCCACAGCTCCATTACAGGGCCTTGGCTGACTGATGGTGGAGTTCAGGGAGAGGGGTTCCGTCAGAACGACAGGTGGAAGAAAAGTGAACTAACCAGCTCTGGGCAAAAACGCAAGTAAATACGCAGCTATATGCTGATCAGCACCTGGCTGCAGCAAACACCTGGCCAACAGCATCTCTCAATAAACCTGCAGCAAGCAAACAAAGCTTAGTTAAGCCAGTTTTATTGTGCCGCGCCTGCTCCTGAACATAGCAGACAGTGCTTTCTCAGGCAGAATCACATAAGGAAGTAGCCTCCACAGATCCTCCTGGGCTATGACCTGGAAGGAGCTGAGGAGGCCATACCCACTGTGAGTCCAATGAGGCATGGCTTCTCAGGACCAGGCTGCTGAGGGCTGGGGCTAGAGGTGGTTTGGAGTGGTTGTCTCCTGGCTCTTAAGATGGTGGAGCTTGGGCGGAGGCTGAGGTTACTGGTCCAGGCTCAGGCTGGTGTTGCAAGGACAAGGCCTCTTCCACTGTCTCTGCTGCCCTCTGGTGGACATGTAGAGATATACAGAGCTATGTGTAATGCCCTGTGTGTATGGACTGCCAGAGGTCCCCAACCCAGGAAAGGAGCCTACTGGAAATTAGAACACCTCATGAGGAAAAGAGGAAGCCAGGCTTTCAGATTTAGGTGTCCTGGGAAGTCACTGGGAAGATGTGCCTTGGAGCCCAGACTTTAGGTCAGATCTGTTCATCTAAGCATAACACTTGCCAGTGTGATGGGCTTACCTGATCCACAGGCCTCTCCATGCGGGTGTTTTCATCCTCATCCACTTCCTGGGCCCCTGCGGTCTCCTTCCTTGGGTATGGCGCCCCGTACACCCCCTTAACTCCTAGTAAGGAGGCAAGACTGGCTGTCCAGGCTGAAGGGTCCTCTGCCTTCTGTGCCTTCACCGGCTACACCAGTTCCTTCCCCTGAGCCTTGCCCTACATTCTCCAACATCTCAGAGGGTGGCAGGGAAGTTAGAGGCCCGCCTGTGGCTCCCAAATGAAACTCGCACCTCTGAAGCTTCATGGCATTAAGCATTCTTTTCTGTTTACTTTTCTGATAAGTCCCTATGAAAGAAGCAAGGGACTTGAGCAGAAGGATGGCTCATGTACCGACATGTGTGCTGAGTGCGCCCGACAACCCATGCTCAGTGCTCTGAAACCCATGTAAAGGTGGGCAGAAATAACTGACTCTACAGAGTTGTGCTCTGGGCTCTACGTGATAGGCCATGGCGTTCATATGCTCATGCACACACAGTAATGAATACGGAAGTAAATAAAAGAAGCAAAAGCAGGGCTGGAGGAAGGCTGAGGCTAAGAGCACTGGCTGCGCTTCCAACGTCCTGAGTTCAATTCCCAGCACCCACATGGTGGCTCCCAACCATCTATAATGAGATCTGCTGCCCTCTTCTGGCATGCAGGCATACATACAGGTAGAATACTGTATAAATAATAAAACTTTTAAAAAAGCAGCAGCAGCAGCAGAGGTGATGCAGGTAGAGGAGGGGACATAGCCCTGCTGAAGCATTCTCCTGCTGCAAACATCCCCCAATGGCAGCAAAGACCACCCTGTCATATCAGAGGATGACTGATCTGAGTTCCTGCTCTCATGGCATGTGTAAGCAAGCAGGGGGGTAGGGATGAGAAGGGCCAGTCCCGGGGCTTCCTCACCTGATGCAAACGAGAGAGTAGAGAGCTTGCTTCCTGGCTGAATGGGCTGCTGTGATCTGGCATAGAAAGCGGATGGCTCAGTTTCCCCGGGTTCCTTTGAAGAGGGCTGGGCTGCCTGGCCCCTGTGGCCCTGGGCCTACAGAAGGGACAGTGTGTTAGAACCCCATATGTTGACTGTTCTCACCTCTCCTGCTCCCCAGTCATGCTTGAGTGTGCCCTGCTGCCTTGGGAGAGGCCGTGTGCCCATCTTAGTCTGCATCTTCCCTTCCTGCCTTTGTTCCTATCAGCCACCTCTCCAGGAACAGTGCAGACGATGCTGGCATTTAGAGGTGCCCAGTGAATGCAGCCTGCTTTCTACTCTGGTGCCGCATGGCCACTGGCTCACCTGGAAGAGCAGAGGCCTGGAATGGGATGGTGAGCAGAGGGTCTTTGCTATGCCAAGTACCCAGTCCCAACATCCTACCTAGTGAGGCATTTGGCCTGGCACATGCTACTCTGTAACTGTCACCCTGAATGAATTTATGCTCGTGAACTTCAGCTCCCACCCCAAGAAAGGGAGAAAGAATCACAGCTTCACCAGATTGCTGATCAGATGCATGGGGTAAGGCTGGAGCCCTCTGCCTCTCCCCTTCACCCTATGCAGGCGTTCCCACTATCACCTACCCCCTGCCTGTGGGATTTATACTTCAGGCCTGGAGGACACCTGCAGTGAAAGGAAGGTTTGTAGTGGGAAGAGAACAGTCATAGCTCCCAGGCCAGGGGACACTTCCTCTGCTGTGACCTGTGACCCTCCACCTCAAACATACCAGCAGCCCCCACACAGAGAAGGGCTGGGCACCAGCAGCTCCATATAGGGGAGGGCCTTGAACTCTTCTTCTCCAACAGCCACATAGTAACAGCCATTAGCCAGAGCAGTCCCTGTGGACAGTGGGAGCCCCTCGAGGGTGCAGAGTCTGGGAGGAGAGGTAATAAGGGCTGGTGGATAAGAGCTGCTTCCTGTCCCGAGTTCCATCAGAGGGCCTGCTGACTCTGGTCCTCTGGACAACAGTTCACCTAGGCTCTGCCCCGACTAGGAGGCCTAGGTTAGGGAGCCCCTTTGCTGGGACACAGAAGTCCTGCTGAAGAGAACATGCCTTCCCTTGGCCTCAGGAGCAGACAGAAGCAGTGGGGTCCCTTAGAAGTGCCCACTCTCCCTGGTCCTCATACTCACTGGTGAACAGGCCCACTCTGTAACTCGGCCTTCTTGGTCAGCAGCTTCAGGACTGTTTCCCAGTCCTGGATGGCAGTCTGGGACAGCTTCAGACTAAAGGGGGGGCTTAGCAGGTCCCCATTCCTGAACACACTGAGACAAAGACCAGCCAGGTAAAAGGAAGGATCCCCAAGACTTGCTATGTGTGAAAGGGGGCCCAGGAACCAAGTAGTCCAAGAACCACTTAGACGTTGGGTTTTTAATCTTCCCTCTCTGTAATAGGGGCTCCTGGAGAAGGTCCACTCCCATGCCTTGGTCTCACTGAGGCACAGATCTGTCCCCTAACTCCCTGATGCTGGCACTCACTGGATGTAGCAGGGGCTGTGTGCTGGCATCCACTGTCCAAAGGCCCCATCACATGGGTGGTGAGACATGGGAGGCACCTGAAACCAAGTTAGGGCCTCAAGTGAGAAGTTCAGGACTTTGTCTGGGCCTGATTGGTTCTAAGAACATGGCATGAGCAGGCAGGAGCCAGACTTGAGCACGAGTGGATGAGTAGGGACAAGTCTGGTTACCGCTTTCTGAAAGGAGCTTCTGTATTCCCGAGTCACTTAATTCCCATCCTCTGCCCTGGTGTTTCACAACTTACTCATTCCTTTGGGGACCCTGACCTGGGGGTTAAGCAACAGGCTGGGACTGGGCAGGGGATAGTATCCTGAAGTCTCATGACCCAGGCAGCAAGTTCTGGCTTGCGTGTGACTTGCTCCCTGAAACTGACATCCCTTGCTGCTTCCAGGACCCTTTGTCACCAAACTGGAACAGTCTAGGAGGGGGTATGAGAGGCTGCAAGCTATCTCCCGCCCCCCCCCCCAGACTTACTTGTTGCCTGTTCTTTCCTCCTGGGTTTTTCCTTCCAGGAGGCAAATAGCTGAAAAGACAAGGAGGTCCCAGGTCACCTAAAGGAAGGCTGAACCTTAGTCAGCCAGGTTTATGCCCAACACAGCAAGACTCCATCATCAGCAGGGCTGCTCTGCGGAGACCTTTTTGCAGGTTGAACTTTCCCCCCGATAACTTTGAGATGAGATGGCTATGGTGGCCTTTAGTTCAAGCACTCCTCTGGCTAGGTGTTGGTGGTACACACTTTTATATTTATTTATTTTTTGAGACAGGGCTTCTCTGTGTAGCCTTGGCTCTCCTGGACTCACTTTGTAGACAAGGTTGGCCTCAAACTCTCAGGTCAACCTAATCTACCTAGTGAGATCCAGGCCAGGCAGGGGTACAAAGTGAGACTGAGATGGGAAGATGGAATTTCTCAAACAGTCCAGGCTAGCCTCTACTCAAGGTGTAACAGAAGATGACTTTCAGCTTCTGACCCTCCCAACTCCATGTTCCATGTGCTAGGATTATGGGTCTACAGTAGTTACTGAAAGCTCTGAAAGCTTTCATTTGACCCCACACACCCCACACACACACTCATCTGGAGGAGGAGGTCACCAGGCAGTGGCTGCCCAGCACCCCGCACACCCTCCTCACTGGAGTACCCTATCTTTTTGAGCCGGGAACCTGTGGGTATCTGAACCTGCCTGAGCACCGAGTCACGCCATAAACCCAGGAGCAAACCACACTGCTGGACCCTGATGGGAAGCACTAAGTATTCTACTATAGTACAGAAATTCTCCGTTCATGAGGTGATTTTTTTTGTGTGTGTGTGACAGGGTTTCTCTGTGCAGCCTTCACTGTCCTGGACTTGCTTTGTAGACCAGGCTGGCCTTGAACTCTGAGATCCGCCTGCTTTTGTCTCCCGAGTGCTGGGATTAAAGGTTTGCACCACCATCGCCTGGCCAGAGGTGATTGTTCATTTTGTGTGATAGTCAAAGAAGTGACTTGTTTAAATTCACACATGAAGTGACTAAATCCAGGCACCTCGTTCCTGCCCCTATGGTAAACTACCCCACTGAGTGCTCAGAGCGGGACTTGGAAGCTAGGTCTGAGTTGGAATCTCTGATCTCATTTGTCTTCCACTTTGGAAGACAGTCTCATCTTGCAGAAAGCGATGGCCCTGGCCTGAGAGGAGTTTCGGATGCTTAAGCACAGCAGGGGAAGTGGTGGGCAGATTTAGTGTTTGGCGATGGTGACTATAGGGATTTAACCAGCAGCTCTCAGGGCTTGAGAGACAAAGAGGTATTTTGCTGAAAGCCCGACCAACCACCTTTGAGCCTACATGGAGGAAGGAAAAAACTGGACTCTGGCAATTCGTCCCCTGACCTGTACACACAAACCATGACACATGTAAGCACACACACAGAGAATTAAAAGAGCTGGAGAGATATAGCTACTCAGTTAACAACACTCACTGCTTGCTCTTCCGGAGGTGCGTTGATTCAGCACTCTGGGAGGTAGAGGCAGGGAGTTGGAGGACAGCCTCGTCTACAGAGTGAGATCCAGGGCAACCAGAAAAACTGTCTCAAAACAATTTACTTTTAAACGAGACAGGGTTTCTCTGTGTAGCTCTGTCTGTCCTGGAACTCTGAAGACCAGGCTGACCTCCAACTCACATATATCCACCTTCCTCTGCCTCCAGAGTACTGCCAGTAAAGTCATGAACCATTAGGCCTGATTTCAAAATAAATCCAAAAAAAAAAAAAAAAAAAAAAGACAGACATCAGAAAAACATTCAACTTGCAGGACTGTCCCCACAGGCTGGCCCTGGTTGTGGTGGACATAGCTTTGTAACAGAATGCATGTTCATGCAGCCTTAGGGTGGTGTGTAGTGTGCACCTGCCCTCTCCCAGGCTTTGGGAAAATAAGCCTGCTGGTTTGGAGAGGAGCACTGGACGCGCTGTTAACCCACCACCCACAGGCACTGTGGCCTGCCCCAGCCCACTCACTGGAGCTTGTGGAACCGCTCAAAGCCAGCAGCCACGTACTGCCCTCCGTTCTGTAGGTCAGCCAGGTCAGTGACAGGGTGGCCGTCGCTCAGGGTGTAGAGGGTGCGTACAGCCAGTGGGGCCTGCACGGCTGACGTCACCTCAGACAGGAAAGCGTCCATGGTGGGGTAGCGCCGTGAGGTCACCAGCAGCTGGTGGCCTGGGAAGAAGGGGTCCCCATTTCGATATACCAGCACCCTCTTGGCTGCCATAGTATGTCCTCACGCACAGACACAGAGCTGTTGCTAAGCAACTGAGCCAAGGCTGGGAGCTGTGCCAAATGTGGAGTGCTGCCCTCTTGCCCATGAATGCTTCAAGCACCTTGGACAGGAACATTTGCCAGCCTCAGGGCCTCAGACCTGCCTTTGATGGGCCTCACAAGAGCAGGATAGCTATGATCACTTTGTCGTTTTGTTTTGCCGAGTTGGGATCAAACCCTGGCCCTGATATGTGAGGCAAACGCTAGCACTGAGCTGTCTCTCCAGCTCTGGCTAGTCACATTACAAAAGGAAGACCATGGGCTCAGTGGGAAGGAAAACAGATCCCCACACGGATGTCCATCGCCAGGGCCTGGGCTCCTCTGAAGAACGGAGGCTGAGGGCGATCAGCCTGGGGGCCTGTTCCCTAAGGAGGATGGCTAACTTCCTTGGTCTTTGCTGCTCTTTGACTCTGGGGATGATGCTCCATGTCAGTGGGAGGTGGACCAGATAGCCCAAGGTCAGGGGCAGGGGATAAAAGCAGACAGGCTCAGAACCCACGAAACTTTTATTCTCCACAATCCTCCTACCCTGTTTAGCCCAAGAAAAGGTGAAATCTGGCTTAAATCACCAACAGAGGATAAAGGGCACATCCTTCATTTTTCTCCTACTGTACCAGCCCAATCCTTCGGCTTCCCTTAGCCTCACAGTGGCCAGGGGAAAGGACAGGAGATATAGGAGGTGTGAAAGAGGCAGGACAAGGGCCTGCTTCCCTTATCATCTTTTCATAGCATCCCCTTTGAGAACCCTTCCTGTCCTAGATGCCCCGGGCTTGCCTGATGGTTCTGGGTTCCATGATTGACCCCTCCACTGGTCCTCTCTCATGGAAGCCCAGTTCTCCAGTGGTCTTCATGTCCACAGCAGACTCCTCTGGTTTTCCTGTCCTTCTGACTTAGCTCGGTGGTAGTCCCCTGGCTAGAACTGCTAGCACAGGGTTTGGCCCCTGGGTGGTTAGTCCTTCTGAGATCCAGGCTGCCCTGCCAACGTCCTATCCCAAATCATGTGGTCTTCTGAGATACTCAAACTGTATGGCCTGGCTCTTTCGAAGTCAGCCTCTTTGTAGCTTGGCTTTCTGGAATATCTGTCCTCAGTCTTTGGGTTTTCACAGAGTGTAGGCAGCTGTGTCACAGACTTTCCAGGACTCCTAGGCTTGGGGTCCCCATAGGTCTGATCCTCTAGGAGTTTCAACTGCTGTAGGCAGGTTTCATTAAAGGGCTGTCCTATGAGGTCAGGCCCTTTGGTGACCCTGTCCCCTCCAGCCTGGCTCTCTAATGCTGTGGACAGCTGTGATCCAGCCTTCCTATAGCCGAGTTCCCTGCCCTTAGCCCCAGCAGTGGCTTTGTCTGCCCTGGCTATACTGTCTGGGGATTTCTGGGGCTGCGATCTGCCCTTGTGGCAGGAGTCAGCTGCACGAGGTGGCTCTCCTATGGCCCTGTCTCTATAGGAATGGTCCTCCAGAAGGCTGCTTGATTGCAACCAGGTCTTCTCACAGGCCTGTCCCCTAGGGCTCAGGCACATGTCACTAGGCTTGTCTGTGGTCTGGCTTGCTTCTGGGGATCTCAGTGTTTGCTTGAGAATTAGGTACTGTTAGGAAAGAACAGAAGCAGGCTTGCTCAGGCATGGCAGAAGCCTCCCCCCCCCCCCGACACAAAGAAAGGGCTCTCAGGACCTACCTCCTTTCGGCTGTTGATGGCCTGTTGTAGCCATAGCAGTTCCATTGCCAAGTGGTTGCGCTGGTCTTGGAGCTCCTGTTGGCTCTGGGACAATCCTAGATCTGTGACGTCAACACAGGAGGAAAGGAAGGAGAGTGCCTTGAAGGGCAGACACTGGGAGCTAGTCTAGCCCTAGATCCTGGCAACCCTTCACTGCACTCTCATCAGGCAAAGGGAAGGAGATGGGGGAGGGTTGCAACTTATCTCGCACATCCTTTCACGTTTCAGATGGGAGGCTGAGACCCAGAGAAGGTCCAGGCTTGCCTGATCTAGGCAGAGAAGTACCTGCATTTTCCACCTTGGAGACAGAGGTCTCTCTGGTGTTCTCCCGGTTGGCTTTTCTGCCCTGTTCGGCCTGAAGCCAGGGACTGTCATGTCTGCAAAGACGTCCTGGTTCTTCTGGGCTCTCTTCTGTCTTCTTCAGCACCATCTTCTCCCTGATGACCTCTTTTTCAGGGTCCTTACATGGGAAATGGCTCCACAGTTTCTGCTCTGGGTTTGGTATTTTCTCTGCTTTCCAGGAGCAATGAGATTTTGCCTTGTGAAAATACAGAGAGGTATGAGAATGGCAGTTCCCCTCCCCCCCATGTCTGGCAACCCCATAGTCTTGTGGGCACATGGGTCAGATTAAGTATAGGCCTGTGAGGAAGTGAATCCAACCTCTCTTTTAATGCCTACTGAGGCTTTTGGCAGGAAGAATGGGATCCAGCCTGGCTGGTAGAACACACATCCTTAATCGCAGCATCTGGGAAGGATGAGGCAGGAAAATCTGTTGAGTTCAAGGCCAGCTTGGGCTATGTATCAAGTTCTAAGCAAGCCAGGACTACCTAGGGAGGCTCTGTCTCTAAAGACTTTTGGAGCTGGCTGGAGACATGTCTCAGTACTGAAGAAAGTATGCTCTTTCAGAGGACCGAGGTTCAGTTCCCAGCACCCATGTGGTGGCTCATAGCTGTCTGTAACTCCAGTTCCAGAGGGTCTAAGACCACCTTCTTTAAGTCCAGGGCGCCAGGCATACACATGGTGTACAAACAGCAGGCAAAACACCCACACACATAAATCTTCAAAGAGGGGGGTGCTCCACCGTTCCCTAGAACCCTGTATCAGGTTTGCCCCCCACCCCGGGATGTGTACTACCTCTGGGAGAAATACCGGCTTGGGAATCCAGCCCCCAGTCCAGTGAAGCGTGCCGAGGTCACCCTCGATCTCCCGTACAATTGCCTCATACTCAGCTCGAAGGCTCTGGAACTGACGTCGGACCAGAAAGCCCCGAATGCCGGCCTAATGTAGAGAACAAGAGGGGAGGGTGCCTCTGAACATTTTTAGGAGGGTTATCTTGGCAAGCGCGTTCTACTCTGTGGCTGTTAGCAGCTGGAGAGTCAAGCCCAGGGCCTTGACCTCTGGGCTACATACAGCACTAGCTCAAAAGGGACAGAGATCTCTGATGTTCCTGGACGGGTCATCCCGGGGGCTGCCGGAGAGGGCACGGTCGCGGGGAAGGGTTGGGCGACTATGTTTTGGGGCTCTGGGAGGTGAGGAGATGCTGGGCTCTTCCTGAAGCACTCCCCAGTGCAGTGCGGAGGACGCGCGGGTAAGGGACATGATGTGACAGCTGCACCTCGCCGGAGGGTCCGGGTCCCTGACCCCAGGTGCACTCGCAGCGCCGTCCTGACCTGCAACGCCGACACTTTTCGAAGGAAGACCTCGGGCTCCATCTCGTAACCAACCGCCCCGCTCTGGGCGGCGCCCGAAAGCGTGCGCCTGCGCGGTGAGTGGGTCTTCCGGCGCGCCGCTCCCGGGCAAGCGCAAACACAGGGCTCCGCCCGCCCTTTGCAGTGTCACGTGCCAGGCTTCTGCCCTCCGACCCGCCCGCGCGCCTCAACCTTGTGTGCGGCGCAGTGAGAGCAAGGAGAACGCTGAGGAGTCGCTTTTCTGTTAGTTTAATTTCAACAAGAGTCCCCGACCCCATAGCACCTGGGAGGCTGCGGAACACCCTCCCGAATCCGTAAAAAGTCACAGTTTGAAGGGAAGAAAAGAAGCCGTCTGGGCGACACCTACGCCGCTGGCTGCTCCTCAGGCTCGGCATTCTCTGCCAAGTGCAGCTTCTGTCTGTGCCAGTCAAGGACTGTGACTCTTTGGACCCGTGTGTGTGTCTGTGTGTATGTGTGAACATCAGACAAGCCTTGTACTGGTGTCAGCTTACACAGTGTGACTCTGTCTCAAAACAACCCTCCCCAAAAGATACTGTATCAGTGTGTAAACCCGACTCCCTACCAGCCGTTTTGGCTTTGTTTCCGTCGTGTTAAATCCTGCCTCAAACACAAGGGATCCATTTGTTTGCCTCTGCCTTTTGGGTTAAAGTTTTGTGCCACCACACCTGATGTACTTTTCTCTTAGGCTTTGGGAAATTCTACGTTCCTCTTCAGAAGAGGGGGCGGTCTGTGGCTAATTCTGAGTCAGTAGGACTGCAGGAGATGGAACACACCCAGAGTGCGGCAGGAAGATTTCCCGTCCCTCATTTCTTCCTCACCTGAGAGACACATGAATCTCATCAGGCCCCTTGGGAAGGAAGGATACATGGAATTGCTAAGATCTTCCAGCTGTCAACAGAGGGAAAAGGAGGTTTACGTCAGGGGACCCAGAACAAACCGGGGTGCCCTGGGGGAAGCCCTAAAGTCTTGAGGAACCTGCAGCCCTTGGGTTCATGCACCCCCAGCTTTTCACTGAGAGATTTGGGAAGCTGTGCCCTCTCCACCCCTGGCGTCCCCAGGATCCAAAACCCACATTGCTAAGCAGCTGGTCCAGGTTGCGGTCAGCCATCGTCTTCTTCTGCTCCTCAGGCAAGCCCTCGGTTACCCCATCCTCTTCCTCGTCCTCGTCCTCCTCCCCACACACGTCCAGGCTGAAGTGCAGTCTGGCCAACTTCTCCTGCATCTCCCGCACATGCTCCAGCTGCTCAAAGGAGCATTCCTTCCCTGGACAACTCCTGAGTTTAGGAGCCAGCCTGGGACCCTAGCCCCAGCATGCCGGAAGCCCCAACCTCCCCGACCCCGCCCGGCCACCCCCACTCTCCCCAGCCACAGAACTACCCTGCCCCTGGACTTACCGAAGGCTTGCAGTCGGCCTGAATGAAAATCATTGAGCAGGTTCAGCAGTCCACCCTCCATCTCATAGACATCAGTCACCTCCGTCAGGAAGGAATGTTGCAGGGGCGTGCCTGCGGAGCTGACCCCACCTCCAGCCAGAACCGGTCGGCATTTCTCCTTGCCTATTCTGGTTGAAGTGGACAGAGCCGTGGTCACGGGTGTGGGGAACAGCAAGGCATACCGGCATCTCTTGTGCCATCTCTCTCTGCGCTGCTTCATCTGCCCTACCCACTCACCAACAGGAATTGGATGTCTGTTTTCGGGTCCTGCCCTGAGCAGTGGGATGGGTAGAGGGAAAGAGCTAGTGAAGGAAGAGGACGGAAAGAAGTCTGCTTCCACGAATGTTGCAGTCAGAGCCACGCCTGCAAGGAGAGCCCATGTACCCCTGTGGACCTGGCTAGGCCACTTGGCCTCGGCTTTTAGCAAATGTCTTCCTTTACTGCCGAGGAAGCACCTCCCACTCCCAAAATCTTCCTGCTCTTGTTTCAGGAACTGTTCTGAATTTTCCATCTCCTTGCAGGTGTGGCTCTGGCTACATCAAGGTAACACGTTCCATCTGAACACTCTGGCCAGCCCAGCCTTCCTTCCTCTCCAAGTGCACTTCCTACTACTCTCAAACAGCCCCGAACTTCAGATACAGCCTACTATGGCCATACTGGTACACACTTGCCAGGCCGATGTTATGGGGTCAGGGGACACTGACTTTCTTTAGAACACTAGGGAAAAGAACACATTGTATTTAGGAGAACAAATGTGGATATAGGGTAGGATCCAAATTCTTTTTTGTTTTGTCATTTTGAGACAGGGTCTCACTGTGTAGCTTTGGCTGGCCTGGAACTCCCTGTGTAGACCAAGCCGGCTTCACAGAGGCCCACTGCTTCTGCAACGCCAGGGTTAAAGGCATTTTCCACCATACCTGGACACCAAAATTCTTAACAATGAATTTTTTTTTTTTTGAGGCAGTGTCTCCTGTAGCCCAGAATAGCTCAAATTCTCTTCATAGCTAATGATCTTTGAACTTCTGATCCTGCCTCCATCACCCAAGTGCTGGGATTACAGCCCCATGTTGCCACTTCTAGACAGAGTCCCTTTATTTAAAAAGAACGGAGGAGAGCACTGAAATGGGCTAGGGAAGTGGCTCAGCGGTCCAGCACTCGCTGAGAATGCCCGCTGTCTTGGGTTCAATCCCCCAGCACCACTAAAGTAAAAGGAAATAGAGGAACAACTCATTCACCCAGTAGGTATTTATTCCCTAAGCTCCTGGAGCCTTTCAGTCAGTATCTTTGCTTTCATGGCATGCGAGCTTTTCGGCCTTGAATAGGCTTCCCTCTTCAGTGTCTGCATCCATCCATTCACCTCCTCCTCAGAGGTGCAGTCCCGCTCTGTGAGGTGGCAGTGACCCCCCTGGCTCTGGCTCTGTGCACCTGAGGCAAGCACTGGGTCTCCGTCAGGAGTGAATGCTGAGCCGGTGCAGGGAATGAAGGCATCAGCTACTGCTTAGCTGCTCAAGTCTGAAGGCTCTCCTTTCCAGAGTGCTCAGTTGGGGGTCTCTGTTCTTGCCAGGCACCCCTTCCATGCTCACCTTTTGAACTTGGCTCGTTGCTTGGGTGATGGCAGATGAGGGAGTCCCAGAGCCAAGGAACCGCTGTGGCTGGTGGGCACAGGAACTCTGCGCAGTGTGCCTGAGGCCTGTGCTGGTTGGGTCAGGCAGGGCTTAGGACTCCGCTTCTTCTTTTTGTCATCCATTCGGTGCTTGTTGGACCTCAGGCCTGGGAAGGAAGATACAGAGCGGGCAACATCACCCCTTCACTCAGCCACCCCTGAGAACTGACTTTTTGTCATCCAATTTGTCCTCGTCCAGCAGTCAGGAGCTCTGCCCCCTCATCTGTAGAGGGCCAGATGCCGGGCTGTTGCTATGCATCTGAAGGGCCCTCCAAGGCTGCCCAGAGCCCCTTTCTTCCTGAAAGCCCCACGGGCCTGCCTGAGAGGGCTGGAGTGGACCGGGGTCATGTTGCTGTTTTCCTGTCGCTGCAGCCCAGAGCCCAGGAAAGGAAAACGCTCAGCGTGGATGTGGGTAGGGACCCAGCAGAGGACCAGCAGTGTCTTAAGGAGGCCCCACTCTGCATGTGGCGCACACTGATCAGCACTGCGTGAGATGCAGCCAAGGTAAGATAGGGGCCTGGAAATGCCCTACTGTCAACCTGTCAGCCGCATCGACCAGGAATGGCTGGCTCATTGCTCACATACTGGCATTTCTCTTCCATCTCATTTCAACTACACATGCCAGGGACGCCTAGAAGTTCCCCGGAACTGCTTCTAGTCTCTTTTGTTTCTAGTTAGAAAGTCTCTAGGGCTAGACCTCCACCGGTGTGTACCTGTGGCCTACACAACTCAGCCTGCCTCCCAGGCATGCCCTCTTCAGGGGCTCTCAGTCTAAACCGTTAACCAGAGTGGGTACTTCGTTTCTGAGATGGCGATGGTAAAGGGGGCGCATGAGCGTTTAAGCCAGCGTGTGTAACAGCTTGGTGGCGTCAGTGGGGCTGGGGTGGGGTGGAAGGGAGACTTCAGTCCCTCCGTGCAGCAATGTGACCCAGTAATGTGACCTGATGGACGCAGCGGCCGGAGCGGCTGTCCGTGTTCAGCCTGAGAAGCGGTGTCAGCAATTACTCAGTTTTGAATTCCAGCTTCAAAAAAGAGCATCAGGTGCGTTACCCCGGCCACTCCCTTCCCATATCCCTCCGGGGAGCAGCCACTGACCTGGATGTTTGGGGTCTGGAGTGTGGAATGGTGCTTCTTTGCAATCTCCCTCCACCCTGTTTTCTCTCTCCTCCCGGGAACCAGAGCTGGTGGGAGCTAAGCTGGCTGGAGGTGATTTGCATTTAAAGAGAAAGTAGCCCTCTTTGGAGTCAGGGAGCTGAGCAGGAGGAGAGCACTCTTGTTGACAATTCCTCTTACCCCGCCTCCCACCTGAACTAAGGGAACTGTTAGTTCCGGGATATGGATTTAAAATACTTCCCTTTTCTTGTCATGTTTGGAGGGAATCCCTTACAAAATGGTAGTGGCTTTTCTTGCAGGAGAGGGTGATGGGAAATATGTGGGTATAGGCAACATATAAGAAAAATAAGCAGCAGCCGCCAGAAGAATCAGTCTTGTACCCAAGTGCCCTGTTAAGCCTTTTATGTACATTTTAATCCTTATAATCTTGAGATATAATTGTTACCCCAATTCTACTGAGAATAACCAATTGTCACTCATTTCTGGGCATTGTCACTGTCCCATCACATCCAGACATTGCTAGCCTGAGAGCGCTGATGAACTGACAGGACCACTTCCCACCTCCTAGAGAGCACACAGGAGACCAGGCAACCTGGCAGGAGGGACATGTGAGCTCCCAAAGGAAGCTGACCGAGACCGAGAACTGTTGTAGTGCTGGCCAGGAGGGAGGTCCGACCTGGCAGAGGATCCTAGCTCAGTCCTCTGGAGTGGCACCTGATTCCACAAGAGTAGTACCCTTAGGCTGCCCAGCAACCAAAAATTAAGACCTAGGCAACAACACATCTGTCTTCCCCCCACCCCAGCAATAGGCGGCTTCCATGACCTGGTACCCTGGCTGTACAGAGAATCTTTCCCAGGTGCTCCTAACACCAGAGGGCTCTAGGAAGCACACTAATTCAAGACTTCTGAACAACTGAAAGCCAGAGGGGAAGGCAATGGGGATGTCCCTTTTCTCTTACAAGGGCTGCTGGAGTCATGCCAGACTCTTCCATCAAAGTGGCAGAGGACCCAGGAACACCTCTGGTGTTCCCACACTCAGCTGCTTCCCTGAGGAGCCAGAAACATTTGAGGAGCTGCTGCCCTTGGAAACTGAGTTGAAGGAGGAATCCTCTCCCACCTTCTGGAAGATCTTTGGAACCAATGTGGTGTGCAGTGTAAAAGGAATTTTATCAGTCTATCTCCTCTGGTAGAAGCCAGGGTAATGCCCTCCTGGGCCAGTGAGCTGGCGGCCAGTAGGTTCCCTCCTACAGGAAAGTAGAGTCCTTGTGTATGCCCGTGGAGCACCAATGGTGCACAGTAGCTTTCCCCTTACTCAGCTGTACTTGAACACCTTCCTGCTCTCTAGGTCTGCTCAAAACTCATAAATTGACACTTAAGCTCTAGGAATAAAGCACCCTGCAAAATTTATAGGTAGACTTTTTTTTTTTTGAGATTAAGGCCTCATTATCCCTGGGTAGGATGAGTCTTAGTATGTAGACCACGCTGTCCTTTCTCTGCCTGCCTCTTCTGGGATTAAAGGTAAGATCAACCATGCCAAGTACAACTAATTATTAAATGAAATAATTAAATTTGTCTGTCCTTTTTAGGACCTTTCCTGCTTTACAAGTATCTTCTCTCTCACCAGTCACTTAAAATACTGTATTTACTATATGCACACATGTGCATGTGTCAAGATGTGCTTATTTATGCAGCAAGACAGCGTGGAGTGCATTCTACCCACCACGTGGGTCAACTTCATCTGGTGAGGTGCCCCACAGCACCCCTCCGCAGCATCCCCACCCTATGAGACAGATCTCATTACGGTACCCTTGCTAGTCTGGAACACTACAAGTCCATCAGGCTAGCCTCAGACATCCTCCTGCATTGGGACAAAGGGCATGCTCCATGCCCTTGAGAGAGTTTCAGTATACAACCCCAACTGACATAGCCCAAGCTAGCCTTCAACTCAAGAGCAATCTTGCCTCAGCCTTTCAGTGCGAGGATTATGGGTGTGTACCACACTTTACTGAAATTTTTAAAAATTCTCACTTAAGTCCTTTGATGTTCTATGGCAAGAGCAAACACAGCTCACACAACTCTCAGGATCCTGGACTTGTTTGTGGCTGCCAGCAGCAGGCAGGACAGTCTGAAAGATGCTGGATGCCAGGACACTGCCACGGCCACTTGGAAGATCCATACAAGTTTAAAATAATGGAGAGGACTAGAAGGATCCAGAAATATCAAATGATCTGATCAGCGAGATACAAGTAAGGCAACAGACTATTTAATGTGTTGTAAAATACATCAATATCAAGTCCCTGGCTTTTGTGAATACCAAAAGTAGACTGGTAAGGGGAGAAAGGGCGCGGGAAAAGCTGTCAGCACAATCTTAAACAAGTGTGGGTGGCAAAGGAAAAGAATTATGGGGCAGAGGCTGCCCTCCTACCTCACTGGTCAAGAGGGGCAGTCACATGCCCATCGATCCACCCTGCTATTCAAGTGGAGGGCTGGAGCAGCTCTCAGGAGGCCTCGGCCTTCCTGGAGACGCTGGGCTCCACTGGCCTCGCTAGGAGTAACATGATGGGGAGGGTTAAATAACCCATCTTTACCGAAAAACATTCTTACAGAAAGTGCCTGAGCTCTGCCCATGGTCCAGAAGCCTCATGGAAAACAAAGACAAAAGGGCTGCTGACGGGTACACAAAGCTCTCACTGGACAAGGACCTAAATATCACTGTTGGCGAGTAAGCCAAGGGCCTGGGCTCTAAGCTGCACCCACTCTGGTCCTCTAGAAAAAAAAGCTAACAAACTAAGAAACCAACACAGCTCTTGGTCCTAAAATGAGGTCATGTGCATGGGACTCACCCAAGTGAGGAAGGCACTGGCCCTCACTCACAGACAGGCCATTTCCCTGCAGCTGGCCCAGGCTCCTGGGCTGACTTTGGAAAGCAGAGCAGCTAGGTGACTGTTAAGATTTGGTCAGTGGAAAAAGAAAACAAAACAGAAAGAGCCGGGCAAGGTGGTGCACGCCTACAGTCCCAGCACTCAGGGAGGCAGATCTGGGAGTTCCAGGCCAGCCTGGTCTGCAGAGAGTCCAGGACAGCCAAGGCTACACAGAAAAACCCTGTCACGAAAAACAAAAACAAATTTGGTCAGTGGGGAGGAAGAGAAGGAAACGATTCCCATCTATACACTGCCCTGGTTGCCTACAAGTGGATGGAGATAATAACCAAGGTTCTCCTGATACACTGCAACCTCCTAGCCCACCAGAGACCCAACAGCTGCAAGCCCTGCACAGGCTTTAAGAGGTAGCTGAAGTGAGGCAGGCCAATTATGTGGGCCACGGCAGGCTTTTCCATTTTCAAGGAGGCAGAAGATGCCTTATCCTTACACCTCTGTTTCCTAGCAAGCCCCATGGGTTAACAGTTCAGATCTCAGCCTGGATAGGGGTTATGAGGCCTTACTGGATCAGGAAGAACACTATGATTTCCAAGGGGAAAAAAACCAAAACAACAACAAAAAAACCTTGGGAGAAATTCCACAGGACAACAGATCCCAGCTGGACATCACACAGCCTCAACATTTACACAGCTCCTGGGCACCCTGAGTGAATAAACATACCAGGGCAGCAAGTCCTTGAATGGAGGCATCCAACATGGGGATGGGGTAATTATGAGCATGGGACGTTCTCCCTTAGACTTTTACCTTTTGGTCTACTGAAAGGGTCCTGCTTCCTAAGCCCAGACTGGTCGGGAGTTCACCATCTTGCTGAGTTCTGGGATTACAGGAATCCACCGCACACCCAGCTCAATCTGAATGTATGTGGGGGCTCGGGGGCTACTTACAAAAGACAGGAACGTGCAGGATAATGCAATAGTTGAAATACAAGAAACAAAACTTCATCCAATATGGTCCACTTGGCTTACGCAAGCTGAGCCTCAGCTTCCAACAGTTACTCCAGAAAGCCGCCGTGTAAAGTGGCTAATACCCTGGCAGCTGTGCAACAGGAACTTCTGCACAGAGCCGCCACACAGAGCACAAGAACATTGTGAATGGGGGGGGAGAGAAGGCAAATGCAACCCCCTGCAGTTGTTTTGGTTCTTGGGATCAGTCTGTCCTTATTAGTTATTCACCTACCTGGTACCTCTTGGAGGCTCAGGCAGAAAGAAGTAAAATCCAAGGACTCAATGTTTTGGCCAAGAGAGTGCTAGGAAATGGCACCAGAGCAGGCCTCAAAAATTGCTCATCTAAGTAGGGAGGGGAGAGGAGCAAAAAAGTGCCCATAAGCCAAGAGGCATCTGGAGCTGGGACCCAGCAAGGGGCCCATGAAAACAGTGATGGGAATTTGTGGTAGCCTCCCAGGCTGAAACCCATAGGCAAGTTTGTGGCAAAGCCATTAGAAGCCTCTTCCTTTTGCTTAATTATCTCATCTCCCCACACAGGACACCCTGTCACCCGTATGGCAAAGGACCCTGACAGGCTAGCCACGCACCTGGGACCACTGCTAGAGTATCCCTTTCTTCCTAAGGAGATCTTTAACACAAACTCTAAAGCAAAACAAAAAGAAAACCCTCCAAAAAATCCTTTGGGTGACCTTTTGTCAATCATTGTGCAGGCTAGAGGCACCTGTGAAGGATAAGGCTACTGAGAACTGAGAAGCAGCACTGGCCTGGACCTGGCACTGCAGGGGGGTAGGATGCCTGAAGGGGGCTCCTTCCCACACAGGCACACCCTCCAGCTTCCTTGTCTTGGGCAGGGAGGAAGCTCAACTGCTAGCTGTTTCCCACAAAGGCGCTGCCAGGGACACCATTCCCCGGCGAAGAGAAGTCATGGAGCCGCCAGGGCAGCGACAGGAGCCCAGACTGCCCAAGTTCTGCTTACAAAAGGAGTCCAGGCCTAGGAGTTTTCACTTGTCAGGAACTCTGAAAAGGGCCAAGAGGGGTCTGAACCTCCAACCAGGCAGGAAAACGTTTGAGTCATCTGACCTGCCAGCTTACTGTGATGGCAGCTACAAATGACGTCTCGTAAGACTCTTCAGCTGGCAGAGAAGTCACCAACCTCATCTGTACACCTCACCCTTGATGAAAGTCCACAGTACACCTACAGGTGTCAGCTATGTAACTGCATGAGGTCTTGCACACCTGCCCCATCCACGTAAGACTAACCCACAAAATTCAAAATTGCAAAGTGTCCAATGCCCTCCAGGTCAGAGCACCCTGGCCTCAGCACTGAGCTGCTCAGCGTGGGAGCCTTGAACGGACCAGGCCTGACTGGGCTGCTGCTCCCTTCCAAGCATGCCCAAGCACCGTGATCTCTAGGCGGTGGCAGAGGTAGGCTCCCGGGGCCCTGTTTGGCCTGCTGTTTCTGTGCTTGGTGCTCCAGGGCAGACAGGAGCTTCTGTGGCCCTTGGAGAACTGGATGGTTGAGCTCCAGGACTCTCAACACCTTGTTCCCTGGAGGCAGCGGCAGCCTCTGGCCTCTGCTCAGTGCCAACGTCAGTGAGGGAGGCCTGGCCACCAGCAGTCAGGTCCTGTACCCTCCTGTTGAGATCATTGCGCTCTGTCTGCAGCGCCCGGCACAGCTTCTCCAGCCGCTGGGTTTTCACCTGCAGGCCTTCCAGCTCTTTATCCCGGAGAGTTTTCTAGGCAGAGAAACGGAAGGCCCAGTGAGACACGCATTCCTTCATGCTTGGGCAGCTGAAAACCAAGAGCTGGCCCTGCAGAAAACAGCCCTAGTTGCGGATGTGACTTTGTTATCGGACAACATTATTCCTCTACTTTTCTACCAGATGGCCATGGTAAAGCACTGGCACCCTGAAACTGTCTCAACTCTTTAAGGACTACTGACCAACCTCAGGTCTCAGAAGAAGCAACAAGTATCAAACATTTGGGAGAACTACCTCTTGCAAAAAATAAAATTAACACAACCATTTGTTACATCTGGCTCCCAGCTGTTGCTACACCAGTGCTGGTGTCTGTCTTGTACATTGCAAGCCAGTCACAACTCTCTGGGATGCTCTATGTGAACACACCGTCCGTTAGCATCCAGTGCTTGCTGATCATCAGCTCTGCTCCTTTGGGCTCCACTGTAGACACAGCCTGGGCGCCTTCCTGCTAAGGGCAGCAGCCAGCACTGTCACTGCACTTGGATAAATATGCCTGGAAATGCAGCCCTACTTCACGTGTGCAGTGTCAGAAAGATTCAGAGGAAGACACCTGATAGTCACCAGTCCACCCCTGTCCACCCACCTCTTCAGCCATCTCCAGCAAAGCCTTATTGCTGCTCTCCCACCGGGCTCGATACATGGCGGTCTCTTTCTCCAGCTTCTTGATCTTCTTTGTCATCTGTTACTCCACAGAGGAAAGGGAAAGGTTGGAATTAGGCTGTCTTTACATCTGCACCATTTGAAGTTGCCCACTGAGGGACTGACAAGATTGCTTAGGAAGTGAAGGAAGAACTTGCTGCCAGCCTGATGAGTGCCATGCCTGAAAATCACAGAATCAACTTCTGCAAACTGTCCTTGGACCCCCATGTGCCTTCTGTGGTGTCTGTATACCCATACCCGCCCCCCCATAATGTAGAGACTTTGTCTCTAAAGAATAATTTTTAAAAAATGTTTAAAAAGGCCACAACTGAAGCCCTAATAGTATAATATATACTCTGCTATTTAAAATTCCAACATCAATAATGAAATTAAAAAAAAAAAAAAACACAAAACTCCCACAAACTCTGCGTCTGGGAAAAGGAGAGGAGGCGATCCCTTTTAAGCACCTCTTTTTGATATATGAACCGTTCCTGTGAGGCACCCGGTGGGCTTCAGTGATGAATGAAGTGGCCTGAGCCCTCTGTGGTTACCTTTTCCATTTCCTGTTTGAATGTGGTGAATACTTCGCTGCTTTTGGAAAGTGTATTCTGGAACTCCTCAAACTTCTCTGTGTACAGGGCAAGCTGGATGAGAGAATCACAGGTGAGGCTGGGTTTCTCTGAAGGCACTTCTGCGCAACACAATTCAGCTATGTCTTTGGCCCCCTGATAAAAACATTCTACTAAGGTACCATTTCCTAGTAAAAGCGAAGGCCATGTACACAATGGATATGTTCCAACACGAGAAAACATGAAAGCAAGCTTTCGGAAGACTTTGACATGTGGAAACAACAGCCAGGCATGGTGGCACATGCCTTTAATCCCAGCACTTAGGCACAGGCAAGTTGATCTCTGTGAGTTCAATGGCAGCCTGGTCTACAGAGTAAGTTCCAGGATATCCAGGGCTACACAGAGTAACCATGTTTTGGAAGAAAAATACACACACACAAAAACCCACATGTAAATAAAAGACTTGGCTGAGACCAACACAGTTTTCATCCCCGGAGATGGGCCCTGGTCAAAGTGTCTTGGAAACCGCAGGTCAGGTTCTTGTCTCACCTGCTGCTTCAAGTGAGTCTCCTGCTGCTTCATCAGCTCGCACATTCTCTGGGACTCCACTGCTTCTTTCAGGAGCTATTTCCAAGACAGGACCCAAAACCTGTCAGCAGACCCTGGTGGCCTTTACTCAAGCGCTGGACCCACTGAGGACCCTGCCCTCACTTCTGTACGAACAAGTAGCTACTGGACTGAGCAGGCAAACTTCTCCCTTCCATATGAACTAGACTCCGAGCTAAGCCAGAACCCAGCCCACTTCTGTGTAGTTCCCACCACAGCCCTGGGGCCAGAGCCTCACAAACTCCTTCTCCCGCTGGTGCCGCTCCTCCGCCTCCTTCAGCATCTCCTGGGCCTGCTGGAGCTTGGCATCCACCAACTGCTGTTGCAGGTCCTTATGTTTGAAGACTTTGTCGATATGCTGTAGAGGGTATAAATGGGGCCTGCCTGTCAGGAGTTCCCTTTCAGGAAGCCACAACTCTAGGAAACGAGGCACTTCATCCCTTCTTCTCCTGATCCCAATGTCCTTGACAAGGCTCCTCCCGCCCCTCAATGTGTGTGACAAGGAGCTAGGACACGGGCACCTCCACTCTAGCACTGAACAGTCTACAAATCTAGGTCATGTGCTGGAGATACGCACTGGGGGTCAAATCTCCTTTCCATTTCAGTTCCTTGCCACGTGTAACAAATCTTCTGAAGGAAGAACAGGAACAGGCCTGCACAGTGCTGCCCTAGTCCCTGGCACTCACTACAGCCGCCCACCCTCACCTCACCTCTTCACGAAGCTCGTATTGCTCAATCAGCTTCTTGAGTCTCTCGGCCAGTTCCATATTCTCTTGGCGCAGCTTGGAGTTTCGCTCATTATGCTGTTCCATCTGCAGCTGAATGTCATTCAGTGTCACCTGGAAGTGTGATGTCACCTCTTTGCGCTTTTCTTCCTCCTCACGGGCTCGCTGCACACCTTCTTCCTGAAGAGAGAAGCCAGCCCTCGAACCATCACCCACAGCTCCCAACGCCGCAGAAAGCTCCGCTGAGCAGTCCTGGTCCCAAATAAGGAGCACCCAGGCTGCAGGATGTCATACAACGGGGTTCCTAATGTGCCCCTCTGTAAATCAGGAGTTATCAAGTGACTCTCGCCCTAGAAAAACCCAGAATATATGTTAAATGTCACTCCAAGGCAGCTTGGATCTCCTGAATTCTTGTTCCCAAATGAAGTATTCCTGCTTGTTTCAAATTGTGTTCTGGTTTGAATGTGCTTTAGTGCCTCCTGTTCCCCACAGAGAACAAGATAACAAAAGTTAGTACTATTCAGGGCTGGCAGAGTTGTGAAAATTAGGCAATTAGACACTGTTGATGGGGTTTTATTGTACCCTTGTTGTAAGGCAACCCGAAAAGTTCTATCAACATTTAGTGTTGCACCCTTTGACTCAGCCATTTAACTTCTAACCCAATTGGTCAAGAACATGGACACACACATACACACTCCTACCTAACAAAAGATTTTTTTTTGTTTTAAATCCAGACAAGGGTTTCTCTGTGTAGCCCTGGTTGTCCTAGAACTCGTTTTGTAGACCATGATGGCCTCAAACTCAAGAGATCTGCCTGCCTCTACCTCCCAAGTGCTGCAATTAAAGGTACCTCAATCTCAGGCAAAAATCTTCAATGGAGTTCCATAAACAAGTGAAGGATTATAAACATCAGCTGTTTGCAGAGGTGGCGTACACCTTTAGTTCTAGTGCTTGGGATGCAGAGAAAGAGGCAGAGGCAGTTGAATATTTTAGTGCCATCATCAATTTTTCTTGACCTTATTATTTAGAGAGGGCATTGGATCTCCCGGAACTGGAGTTGAAACAGTTGTAAGCTGCAATATACGTGGTGAGAACTGAATATGGGTCCTCTAGAGAAGTGATTTTAAAGAATTATTTTTAAAATTTTATGTGTATTTGTGTGTCTCTGGGAATGTATGCCACATATATGCAGGTGCGCAGAGGGTATCAGTTCCCCTAGGATGGTTTGTGGACTGCCCAATGTGGGTGTAGGACACAAATGGGGTCCTCTGGAAGACTAGTGAGTGCTGGGAACCACTCAGTCATCTCTCTGGCCCTTCATCCTTTTTAAAAACATCCTTTTTCATCCAAGCTGAAACTGCTGACTCAGCTAGACGGGCTGACCGCTAAGCCAGCTCCTCCGTCTCTGGCCCCAGAGCACGGCAGTTACTACCGAGCCCAGCTCTGTGAATGGCTGACAGGAATCCACAGCCTAGTTCTTATGTTCACAGTGGTACGTGCTCTCTTGACTGATCTATCTCCACAACTTGAATCCCAAGGTTCCACAAAGGTTTCTTTTGTAGAGGACCCCTGGAACTTTTACGATGCTACTGGGGGCTGGAACCTTCAAGAGACAAGGGCTGTTGAAATGCTTTAGCTTGCTGGGTGAGACCTGGAGCAGCTTTGCTATACCATACATTCTGGTCATATTGTGTTTCTGTTCCTCATCACATTCTAAAAGCAGTGGAGTGCACCAGTTGATGGACTAGAGAGCATCTTAACGTGCGAGTCAAGATAGATCTTTGTAGATTTTGTTTTGTTTTTCCAGACAGTTTCTCTGTGTAGCCTGGGCTGACCTGGATTCGCTTTGTAGACCGGGCTGGCCTAGAGCTCACAGAGATCTGCCTGCCTCTGCCTCCCCGAGTGCTGGGACTAAAAGCATGAGCCACCACAGCAGCCTTCTTTTCTTCCCCATTAGTTTTCCTATGTAATCCAAGCTGGCCTAGAACTCACGGTATAGCATGGCTGCAGCTGCTTTCCAAGAAGGAAGCCCACAAAGTCCGGTGATTATGAGCTGGCCTACCTTCAGGGACCGGTTGTGGCGCTGCAGCTCCCGGCACAGGCTCTCAAGCTTGCTTCGGGCCAAGACAGCCTTGCTATGCTCGCCACGCAGATGGTCCTTCTCCTGCACGAGCTGGCTCTGCTTCTTCTGCAGGAGCTTCATCTGCTTCTGTGAGTTCCGGTGCTCTTCCAGCTGAGAAAGGAGGGCAGGGAGTGTCGGGAGGGTATTACCCAGCTCTGCAGATCCACTCCAGCCACACAGCTCAGACAAGAGCACGCTCACAGACAAAACCACTGCAGCTCCTAAGCTCTGCAGCACCTTCTGAGACCAATCCAAAGGCCCATCTTAGGGGAATAAGGACGAATGCTCACTAGGACCAGAAGTCAGATTGCAGCTTCTATCCCAGGTCTCACTCCACACACTCTGGACAATCACATGGTCCAGACTTGTTGGATATCCACACTCCATCAGTCACCTAATCTATCTGTGACCACTTCACAGAGATTGTCAGCACTGGACTCCTTTCTCCAAACACTGTTTTCCCCACAACCGCTACTCATTTTTTGTTTTTATTTTCCTTTTCTTTTCTTCTTTTTTTCCTGAGACAGGGTTTCTCTGTGTAGCCTTGGCTGTCCTGCACTCAACTTGTAGACCAGGCTGGCCTTGAACTCACAGAGATCTGCCTTGCCTCTGCCTTTTTGCTCGGATTAAAGGAGTGCTGGAATTACAGACATGCACCACCTCGCCCAATTTCTTTTGGCTTGCTGAGACAGGGTTTCACTGTGTAACAGCTAGCCCCTCAATATCCTGGAACTCACCAGGCTGGTCTTGAATGCAGAGATCCACCTGCCTCTGCCTCCTGAATGCTTGGATTAAAGACATCCACCATCACTGCTTTGCTATGACTACTACTCTTATTTGTGATTATTTCCTTGACAGAAAGTCCTTCTAATTCTCCTGACTATACAGTCTTTAACCCCTTCCACAGACCTAATCCTTTCCAGCATAGCTCCTCCTCCAAGACTATATCCAGCCTTGAAAATGCAACCCATGTAAAGGGTTATATCTTCTAGTGGGGGGGGTTGGGGATTTAGCTCAGAGGTCGAACGCTTGCCTACCAAGTGCAAGGCCCTGGGTTTGGTCCTCAGCTCTGGAAAAAAAAGACAAAATAATCTTCTAGTGGCCACACCAAAAAGTAAAAAGGTGAAATTTAAACTTTCTTTTTTTGAGACAAAGTAATGCCATTTGACCCATACTGTCCTTGAAGTAAGTAGACCAGGGCTGATCTTCAAACTCAAAACTCTCTAGCCTCAGCCTAGAGATTACAGATACCAACCTGCCTGGAGATTACCATGCCCAACTCTGAAATCTAATTTTACTGGAAGGTGTTGAATAATTTACCCAGACTGGCCCAGCACTCTACCAATAAGCTTTACATATTAGATTTTCAAAATAAAATAATCAACTTTGTTTACATTTTTATATTAGGTCTTTAAAAGCTGATATAGTTCCCATACCTGAGCAGACCCCTATCAGACTAGCCATGCATCAATTAGAGAGAGGCTGTTGTCGTGGGCAGCACAGTCCCAACTCTCACTCCAGGCCAGGACTACCACAGCAGCTTCCTTAGTCAGTACTTACGGTCCTCACAAAGGCCCTCATCCTACTAGACTCCAACCTACTGACCGTCCACTCTGTCCTACCTGACTCACCTTCTCACCTGGCTTAGTAATATTAATATTCTACTGATTTGGCCCTTCCTCCTTATGTTTCACCTGTACTGAAGAAATCCTATTTAAAGAGTCTTCCTCTAAACTCAGATATCATTCCTTGAAAGACTTCCACCTGCCCAGAAAAGCTACCACTTTCTCTGTGATCTATACCCTTTCCTAGACAATCATTTTTCTCCTCTTCACATCTCCACACCCTAGATACAGTCCTCATTCTCATTTCCCTGAAAACCTAGAAGAAACCTGCAAAGGAATTTTAATTCAGAACATGGCTGTTCTGGCAAGAGATGACATCCAAAGACCTTCTAGGTCTGTGTGATCAGGCTGGAATACAAAAACAGGCCTTTAATCCAGGAGACAGAGGCAGCAGATCTAAGTTCAAGATCAGACTAGTATAGAGCAAGTTTCAGGAAAAGAAAAGCTTAGGTCCAGGTGTGGTGGTACATGCCTTTAATTATAAACAAGAAGGTAGAGTTACTTTGTAGAAGAAAGCACCCATGTTTGAAAATCTAATTGAGTGGCAGAAAATGTGGCAAATCAGAGAAAGAGTTGACGACGACGGTATAGGATATACCCAACTCTCACAAGAACAGAGAAGAAAGGGCAGCTAATTAAGGGCAACACTGAGAATGAGGGAAGAAGCAGTTTTACCTGGACTAATAAGAGAGACAGAACTTAGGTGAAGACCAAATGAGCCAGAGAATAAAGAGCCAAAAGATTAGAGCAATTCAGAGGTTGAGAAAAGGGGGAGAGGTTGAGGGAAGGGGAGAGGGGGAGAGGGGCAGATTGAATAAGTCAGCTGGGAAAGGAGTTTGAGCCAAAATAGCTGAGTTGAATCAGCCAGCACAGAGCTCAGGAGAAACAAAGGGTGAGCTTACTCAGTAGGAAGTCAGAGAGGCTGAAAACATTCTCAGCTAGATTGTATAGACGCTAGAAGCTTCTGGGACTAGTCCTAGGTTAGCAGGAGGAGGCAGGGGAAATAGGGGAATAAAAGTTCCTTTTACAGAAAGCAAGGGACCACCAGCACAGTCGGCTCCCTCTTGGTGGAGCCCTCTCCTCGTGGGCTAGGCCTTAGCTCCCTCTTATATTTAGCACATTATCCTAGTAGCTCTATTCCTCCTCAACGTTTTCCTAGCTAAATCCTTCCAACACGGACTTTATCTTCTCTTTTTTTCTTTCTGGAACTCATTCAGTAGGCCAGGCTGGCCTTGAACTCAAGAGATTCACATGCCTCTGCCTCTCAAGTGCTGGGATCAAAGGTCTTCACAGGCTCTATACCTCTTTTAATTTTACTTAAAGTGTTGGTGTTTGCTTTCATCTGTGTCTAATCAACCCTTGTGTGCCTGGTACTCTTGGAGTCCAGAACAGGTTATCAGATTGCCTAGAATCAGATATAGATGGTTATGCTGCCTTGTGGGTGCTTAGAATCGAACCCAAGTCCTCTGGAAGAGCAGCCACTGTTCTCAACCCCTGAGCCACCTCTCTGCGCATCTATGTTTCTATGCATCTCTCCACCCCCAAAATCCGCTCGACAGTCTTTACAATGAGAGGTGGCAGGACCACACGGGCTCTTCTTTGTCAAGACAAGGTGGCACAGTCCAGGCCAGGTTGAGTTCTTTACTCCTCTGCCTCAAGGCACTATATGCATCACTAAGCCTGGGCCACAGTTGGTATTACTCATGATCCAACAGAGAGGCCATTAGGGAAGAATTCTTTTTTTGTGTGTGTGATGTTTTGAGACATAGTTTTTCCGTTAACAGTCCTGGCTATCCTGGAACTCATGGTCTTGGACTCCCAGACATCCACCTCTGAGAGCCTCTGGCTCTCGAGTGCTGGGATTACAGGTGTGCACCACCGCAGCCAGCTTCGTAGGTATTCTTGTCTCCAGAATTGAACCTGAATTGGATCAAGCTCCCAGAGCTAACTTTCACTTTACTCGGAACTAGGAGCTGAAAGTGCTATCACAGAGATGACAAACCAGAGGTGGAACGCTTTGGAGAGATGCACTCAGAAACACAAAGCGATGACTACACAGCAGCATGATGGTGCACGCCTGTAATGGCAGAGGCAGGCGGATCTCAAGTTCGAGACCAGCCCGGTCTACAAGAGTCTAGGACAGCCAAGGCTACACAGAGAAAGCCTGTCTCAAAAACAAAACAAAAAGACATGACTCCACAGTATATGGGACTGACACCAGGATTCTACCACCTGGGATCACTCTTTGAGAAACTGACCTATGAAGTTTCTCCTCTGTCAGCCTTTAAATGGCTGACTGAAGACTAATTTCTCATTTAACAGGTGAGAGTGGGAGAATTAAAAAGAAATAGTTAACAGGAATTAAGGCAGATACCTGTTCCTGCACCCCAGCCCCTACCCTAGGTAGGGTGCTGACTTTCCAAAGGCAAGGGTTGGGGGAACCCGGAAGGAGAGGGGGCGGGACTGACCAGCTCAGCATACTTCTTGCACAGCGCAGCCAGCTTCTCCTCTGGGGCACTCAGCGTGTTCAGGGTCTGCATCAGCAAAGTGATCTCCTTCCCTGGAAGGCACAGGGAGCAAAGACATACACCCCGTTCTCGGGGCTTCCCTCTAGGCTCAGGCCTACAATCCTGAGTGATATCTCCCTGTTAGACTGGCACTCGTTAAGAAGCAGGACCAGCTCGGCCTGCAGCTTCACTGCCCATTACCACTGCAACTTGGGCAGTGGCTGTATCCCCACTAGTAAATGTTCACTCGATAAACACACCCGTCTCCTGGGCAAGCACTGCTCCTGAGGGGAAAACCTATTTTAAAACATTATCAGCAGGAAAAAAAGTAAGCCTGTTGATAAATTCAGGCCTACTGTTTCAGCACAAAGGTCCTTCTGAACAACAGCAACAACAACAAAAAAAGTCTGATATTCCTTGAAAAATTAGCCAAACTCCTGTCACCAGACATCGTTACACAGTTATGTTTAAAATGAATGTCTCATTCATAGGTGATTCTATGACTTAAAAAAAAAGAGGCAAAAAGTCTATCTTTAAGTTAGCACAGGTAACAAATGGAGGGAACAGGGACAATGACATGGTTATAGCGTCACCTAGCCTTGAGAGGGTCTTGCTCTGCAGCCCAAGGTGGCTTGGAGCTCATCCTCCTCCTGCCTCTTTTCCTCCTACTTCCTCATTAGAGTCATAAACTACCACACCCACATCAGTGGATGCTAAATTCCTATTCCCCCGGCCCTACTCGTTAAAGAACTGCCATTGCTCCCTTTTTATTTGTTTGAGATAAAGACTCATTATGTAGCTAATTTGCCTGGAATTCAAGAGATCTACCTGCCCTGCTTCTTAAGTGCTGGGATTAAAAATACATACCACCATGCCCGGCCTCCACAGCCTGCTTCTCAGTCAGGAAGCCTTGCAACTATTCCCCCTGTACTCAGCACAGCCTCCTGAATGGTCAGCCTTGGAAGGCCCAAGACATTAGCATGGAGAATGCACAGCCAACTGATGGATGGCTTTTGCTTGGCTTCTATTACTTTGGTTGCCAATTATTCAGCTAGTCAGTTGGGGCTAATCAAGCTGGAGTCAACTTTTCAGATGAAGCGGGCCCTCTCTTGATTTTCAAGAGGTCTGTGGCTTTCCTGGCTTATCTTGATACTTGATATTTCAACCCTGGCATAGCCCGATTCTGTTGTGGTAGAAAAAGGGAAACTAAAACCCAGCAGTGGGGCATGAACACGCCCAGGGTGAAGCAGCAGGCTAAGTGTGGTGCTAGCTGGCCCAGCGTCTACTTAGGCCTCCTGTTCCCCAGACCCTCATAGAGAAAGCTGGACGGAGCCCTGCCTCCACTTGTTCCCAAGGCCAGCAGGCCCTGCACAAGTGAATGATCTGAACTATGCTATGACCCCATATTCCTGCCTTTGATTAACCCAGGGGAGGTGTGGTCTTGAGAAGCAGATTTTTGAGTCCTGACGGGGCTCCCTCCCCTCACCAGTAGCTACCCTCTCACCCAGACCCTTGGCTTTCTTCTTTTCTTGTGGCCTTCGGTGGTCTCGGTCTCCGACCTCATCACTTGCTCGGATCTCTTCTGTACCAGGCTCCCCCTTAGAGGGCTCCTTCTCGCCGTTCACTACTGGAATGCCTGGCTCGGGTTCCCCATTCCTTGCTTCATAGGTTCGGGACTTCTCTGCATCTTCCGGCTCAGTGGGCTCACCCTGTGCTCCCTCTTCACCTGGGCCTCCCTGATTGTTATCCACACAGTATGTACTCAGAATGTCTTCCAGCTGCCGGCTCAGCTCCTCAGAGACATCACAGACAGCCCCAGGCTGAGCTGCTTTAGCTGCTTTAGCTTGAGCTCCTACAGCAAGAAAGATTAAGACACAGAATGAAAATAAGGTGGTTACACCAATGGCTTGGATTTTCTTTTTTCTAGGCCCAGATAAATGCACTAGTTTGAGTTAAATGTTGTTTATTTATTTGTTTGAGGCAAGGTCTTTCTACAGTGCCATAGCTTCCCCAGAACTACAATGTAGACCAGGCTGACCTCAAATGCACAGAGATCCTCCTGCATCTGCCTCCCAAGTGCTGGGATTAAAAGTGAGGGCTACTATGCCTGGCCTCAATTTAATTTTTTTAAACCCCAAATTTACTTATAAAAATGATACAATTATTTATTAACACCCAAACATACTTGTTAAGACCATAAAGACAACTGTGTAAAGCACCCCTGCACGAGGGACTGTTAGCATGTAGCAGAGGCTCCTCCCCTGACTTTTAATCCATCTTTTCCCTCTCAAAACCCATTCTTGGTTATTTTTCTAGTTCTTCAAATGCCTCAAGTATGAAGGACAATTAACCCCCCCACTGGCTGGCGAGTGTTTTCTGGGAGTATGACTTTGCCTGTGGGGTGTCTCATTTGATTGTCATTGGGTTTAAACCAGTCAGGGCATGCTCCCAACTTTCCGTTCCAGGGCTAAGAGGGGGAAGCTCCATCACCTCCCCAGAAAACATGAGGATCACACAGAATGGGCATTGTTTCATTCTATAGTTCCTCCTTCCTGGGTAAACACCAGAAGCTCCTCCCTCTGCCCAGTGGAAAAGCAGGGCCGGCACACACCCTCGGTCTTCCCAGGAGCCTGGCTTGTGGGACCTTCAGCTTCCGCCGCAGGGGCTGTCTGTCTGGGCCGTCCTTGGGCTCCCTCTGGCCCTGCTTCCCGTTGCCCAGGGCCGCTCTTCGGGTTGGAGTGTTTAGCAGGCCCATTCTTTTTGTCTTGGTTCTTCATTGTAATCTGCAAGGCCAGAAAGGGGGCAGACCCTTTAAGGACACAGTTGCTATTTTCTAGTCTTCAAAATTCTTCACCACCTAGATCAGAAATCTCAAAACCAGGCGCTCGAAGCTTCAAATTGGCCGGCCTTCGCCGGAGATTCCAAGGTCCCCTGCAACGGAGCTGGCCCTGAGAGGAGTGAGGTTAGAGGCCTCCTTTCTCCCGAAAGCCACTTCCCACCACCACTCGGCTCCCTCTCGGCGGCCGGAGCTCAGGATTGGCTCAGCGCCGCAGACTGACGTGGCGGGATGCTCCAGTCCTGACCCGACCCCCGCCCCGCCAGGTCCCACGTGGAACCCCCTCCCCCCGTAACCGCGGAGGCCACCCGCACCCCATCTCGTCCCACGGCACGCATGCGCAACGCGGCGGCACAGCCACCGACCCCGCACGGAAATGAGTTGTTCCTCTGCAGCCAACGCCTCCTGGGCCACAGACCCTCTGAAGAGCTCGTCCCACCTACATCCAGCAAACGTACCTCTCAGCACGGACGTCCGACGGCGTTCCCTGTTCTGGCCGAGCACCGGAAACCCAGTAACCGCTGCCAGCAGGACAGCCCGCTCCTGCCGCAGCCAATCAAATGCCAACACTGGCGCGGAGCTTGCTGGGAAAAAACGAGGCCAAAGCGGCTTTGGCGGCAGGAGTGGGAAAGAACTACGAGTCCCTTCATGCATAGCGGCAGGGCACAACTCCCGAGATGCAGTTTAGATGTAGGAGCCAGATATCCTGAGGGTCCGAAATTGTGTCATTCGGTCTAGAGGTTCGCAAGTTCGCGTCATCCTCCTTTCTAGTGCAGAAGCTATGATTGGCCCTTAAACCTGGGCACTCTGCTATTTTTCATACATTCCATGTGAACATGTATGGACTAGGACCTCTGAGGACTTGAAGGCTGATGGAAGGCTACACTGGAAATTAGGTCTTTATTCCACGTCTAAACCTCTAATATGTTATGTGCCTAGCGTTCTCTATTTCAGGAGAGGGTTTATAATAATTCAAACACTTACTTTGTTCTCTCCTCGTATCTAATAGCTGGGTCCTCATAATCACTCAGAGAAAGTACAGAAATGTAGGACAGCATAGAAAAGACTGCTGTTTAAAAACTTGTTTGTTTTGTTTGAGACAATGTCTCATGTGCAGCCTTGGCTGGCCTGGAACTGCGTATGCAGATCAAATTGGCCTTGAACTTAGAAATCCTCCTGTCTTTATCTCCCCAGGGCTGGGACTAATGGCAAGAGCTACCACGATCAGCTAAAGGCTAAATACTTTTAAGTTTCCATTAATATTGAATGGTAATAGATTCAAAGCTGAAAGCCTGACACCAGGACCCATCTGTTTTTTGTTTGTTTCTTTTGTTTTTATTGTTTTTATTTTTTTTTTTTTTGAGGCAGGGTTTCTCTGTGTAGCCCTGGCTGTCCTCTAATTCAGATCCACCTACCACCTACAATCCTAACCATTCTCCACCCAGAAGAAATACCCACCATCACAGGCCTTCTCTGAGGCAGTTTACTCCCCACCGTCTCGTCACCAGCTTGGCAGTGACTCCCTCAGGAAGGGACTGTAGCAGAGGGTGTTTGGTTTTAGGTAGATTGGTAAGCTCTCGATCCACCCCAGCCCCACTTTCTGCAAAGTCACATGCGTTCACACATTGGCTTAAGTTTTTTAAAAGTTAGATTTTGCTTGTCTTGGTTCTTCATTATAATTTGCAATGCCAGCTTAGGCACAGATCATTCAAAAACAAATAATAGTGATTTCAGTTCTTTTGCTTTGTGGGTTTTTGTTTTGTTTGATAAGGCCTTGTTTTATGGTGCTGGCTGGCTTTGAGCTCTCTACGTAGATCAGGCTGTCCTCAAACTCACAAGGATATGCCTGCCTCTACTCGCCCCCCTCACCCCTGGAGTACTAGGATTAAAGGCATGTCACCACACCTAGAAAGAAAGCATTTTAAGGCCCAGCTCACAGGTCACTTTAAGTGCCTGCAGTTTACCCTAGTTTCCTAGGTCTGGCTAGGCTTCTTTTATGGCTAGCCATGAAGTCTTGAAATTACTTTTGGCTAAATGCTGCGGTCTCAGAGGCTAGAGGCAGGCTCTAGAGACAGGGATAGAGCATATTGCAAATTGTGCTAACTGGATTTTTTTTAGGGCTACTAAATGTTGACCATGTTTCTGTAATAGCTCTATTAAACAGACTCAAGGCAGCGTTCTGCCGGTTCAGATGTAACTTTGAGGGCCATTACTGTACAAAGAGCTCAGTGGTAGAGCACTTTACCTAGAATTATCAAAGCTCAAACAAGAAAGCAAGTAAAAATTGCCAGCTTAGTGGGGGAACTGAGTCTCAGAAAGGTTTGGAGTAAAGGCATTTGTAAACCAAAAAACCCTGAGTACTTCCCAATAAACACAGTGGAAAGCTCTGAGGAGGTAGCATCCAGATCAAGATTCCCTACAAAGAGGATACTCTGGAGCAGGGATCCTCAACCTTCCTAATGCCCAAACCCTTTAATACAGTTCCTCATGTTGTGGTGGCCCCCAACCGTAAAATTGTTTTCATTGCTACTTCATAATTGTAATTTTGCAGCAGCCATCGCCAGCACTTCCTTGTTATTTTTACAGAACGTGTACAAAGCAGTACTTCTCTCCTTTGGGCCAACCAGGGAGGAAATAGTTAAGATTATTTAGTTTAGTCTTGTAGTCATGGAAGAGTTGTTCTAGGTGGACTAGAGCTGAGCTACGAAGGGATGAAAACTGCATCTGTTGCCAGTTTACCTTCTTGTGTTGCTGGCTTTGGGCCAGGATCAATAAATACCAGCATCTAATGCTGTCAGCTTTCCGTTGCTTTTGTTAGTGTCAAGCTACTGTTAAGCCAGTGCCAGGGGTTAATTTTTAACTTTGTCATTAGACACAAACAGCTTGTGGCTCTTCATCAACAGAAATGAGTTACAAGCTTGGAGATTTTTCACTATAATGTTTGTAACCTGCTTCCATTTTATTTCTTTGTGTTAGGGACTGAAACAAGGGCATAGCCATTACCCTTGAGCTATAGTCTAACCTTTCTTTGCATTTTGAAGTAGGTCTCAGTATAATCTCATTCTAGCCCAGGCTGCTTTTGGAATTTCTTTCCCATTTATCTATTTACTTTGTATATGTAATGTTTATGTGTGAGTGGCATGTGTCACACTACTTGTGTAGAAGCCAGAGGTCCAGGTCTTAGCAGAAAGTGCCTTTACATGCTCAGCCATCTTGCTGGTCCTGGCCTTGAACTTTGGATCCTTTGTTTCCCAAGTAGCTCAAATTGAGGCCTGGACTACTGGGGGCAGCTTGCCTGCTTTTTAAAAAATGTGCAGTCTGTGTCTGCCAAGGCATTACCAATCACTGATCATGTCCTTTGTCTCCAGGGTAGCTGACATTTGGTATCAAAGGATGCCTGGCAAGTAGATGGCATCCCACCTAGTCTTCCTCTCCCGAGGGCTCTTTACCTACGATTTGTGAAGCCCTGGTTACGATGTGCAGCAACAGAAGAAAACAAAGAGAGAAAAGGAAATAAAATTACCTGACTGAAATCACATTGTCTTCTGACCAAAACCTTGCTTTGGGAGGCAATCAGTTTTAAGTTGCTTCACTAATCTCTAAACTGGAGGCATCTGGTGGGAAGTGATGCTAAACCAGAAGAGACCAAGAAGATATATAGTAAAATGGGGAAAGAGCAGGAAGGGTTCCCAGGGTCACACAGAAACTCACGAGAAACTCACGGAGTTGATGGATGTACGTAATAATCTTGGCTGTGGTGACAGCTTCACGGGCATGTCTCAGCTTATCAAAGTGGACATTTCAAACATACAATGTATTGTATGCCAGTTATGTTTCCATAAAGCTAATTCAAAAAATCCACAGGAGCTGGGAAGCTGGCTCCATTGGTAAAGTGGCTGCTGTACAAGGGTGAAGAAGTGAGCTCTGTAATACCCAGATAACAAAGAGCTGATTCCATCAGGGTGAGATTGTAAGCCCAGCACCAGAGAGAACACAGCAGGAGTCCTGTGCCTAAGGGGCTGCCTCTGGCCCCCAATACAAGTACACTCCTCATAGGTTGTTATGTTGTCCCATCTGGCCATTAAATCCCTAGACTCACTCGAGCAGTTCTGTCTTAGCCCCAGCTTGGACAATAGACACACACACCATCTTCCAGCACCCTCATGGAACTGTCATTCTCACTGTTAAGGTACAAATCAAATTTATAATCTTTTTTGTTTTTTTCAAGACAGGGTTTCTCTGTTGTAGCCTTGGCTGTCCTGGACTGGATTTGTAGACCAGGCTGGCCTCAAAGTCAGAGAAATGTGCCTGCCTCTGCTTCTGGAGAGTTGGGCTTACAGGTGTGTACCACCGAGCCTGGCTCTTCCTCTTGTTTTTTTCCCCCATTTTTAAGACAGGGTCTCACTACGTAGCACTGGCTATCCTGGAACCATGAAGACCAGTCAGACCTTGTACGCATAGAGGTCCACCTACCTGCCTCTGCACCCACTGTCCAGAAGCTTTTTTTCTTTCAATAATAGGTAGGAACTCATGTAACCTAAGCTGGTCTTGAACTCACTAGGCAGCCAGAAATTTTGAGCTCCTAACCTTCCTGGCTCTGCCGCCCCTAGCAAGTGCCGGGGTTATAGGTTTGTGTTACCATGCTGGCTAAAACTCAGTCTCATACAGCCAAATCTTTAGTATTCGACAGTAGCACTGATCCTGGCTTCATATTTGTCGTAAGATGATTGACTTGGTGTTTCTCTTTATGGGAGTGCTGGATCTCAAAGTCACAAGGCAAAAGTTGATGCGATAATGCCTGTTGGTGGTTGGCTGGGTGTGATGAGTGCCTGATAAATTGCCCCTCCACTGACACCCAGTGCTCTCACCTGCTGAGACCTCTTGGCCCACGGCCTTGAGGCAGTGTCTCATGCAGACAGGCTGCCCTTCATTTCTGGTCCTCCTGCCTCTACAAGCCAGGGTCTGTCTTACATGATACTGAGGGTTGGACCCAGGGCTTCATGCATGCTAGGCAAGTACTCTACCATCCATATCCTAGGTCTCACGTTTGCTTTCCAGTCTGTGGTCACTCCAAACTAAAGAAGACAATTTAGAACTTTGCAACAGGTTTTTATTTTTGCTTTGTATCTATTACAGTGTTTGTAACCTAAAGAAATACATTTTCTCTTCAAATTTGGATGTGTATATAAATATCATTTGTCTGGACTCAGCACACTCAATGCCATGGTTTCTTGGCCTTTTCTGCTCTGAAATCAAGCTTTGTCTACCCAGGGGCCCTGAGAACATGAAAAAATAGAGTTTACAGTTCTTAGAAAAATAAAAGCAAATGATTTGGAAAGCAAAACCTGTGAGGATTAAATTCACCTTTCTAGGGTTCTTACCTGGAAACCCATGCTGTCCTTGGCTATGTTCTGTCTACTGGATAGCTGCACCCACTTCAATAGGTCAAAAAGGGCATTTCCCAAAAAAAGCTGCCTAAAAAAAGCCAGTAACCACCTCCATCTTCTGAGGGCTCATGGTGCAAACCCTGGACACAGGTTTCCAGGCAGTGTCAGACTTCCTTCACAGCTCCCTGCACATGCTGTATCGCTTTCTTCCTACACCTATACACTAAAACCAAACCCACAGGAGCACAGGGCTAATGGGCACCAGCAAGTGCTAGTGTGAGCATTAGAAGTCAGGCTGGCCTAGAAGCAGGGAGGTGAGCCCGAGGCCTTAAAGACCCAGCACACGAGTCTTTCCCCCCTGGTGTTCAGGCTTCCCAATTTATGGCGGCTTTTCTCACAGCCAGCTTTGGTCCTACACATAGCTCAGGCTTCAAACAAGATGCTCTCTCAAAAGGAAAGTTTTCATTTCGATTCAGCTGGAGTTAACCTTAGATTCTTCCCTTGCCATGCATGTCTTATTCTGGGGTGGGACTAGGGGACAGACTGGGAGATTGAATCAGTTATGAAGGCCTTTGGCCAAAGAGCAGCTAGTATCCACCCTATGGATCCTTAGAGGGGCAAATTCTCTCTTTGTTGGCTTACAAAAGAATACAAAAGATAAAACAGAAAAAAATACTGGATGAGGTTGGTCTAGAATGTGCCAGAAGTCTGTCTCTTCCCACCTCGCAGGAAAGCGCCACTTGAAGCTGCCACTGCTCACTCTCCTATGGCTCAGCACTGAGCCTGGCACCCTTCCCCAGCCTGCCAGGGAAGCCCGCCACCATCCTGTCTCCCTCCTGCTTTTGGAGGGACCTGGAGAAGCTCGTTTTTTTGCCTTTGAGAAGTTAGCCTCTGAGCCTGAAGAATACCACAGAGGATGGTGAGGCTGGAGAAAAGGTGAGGTCTGAACAGAGCAGAGGCCTTCAGAGAAGGATGTGGAGAGTGTGGAGGCGGAACTGCTAGGCTTATAGGCAGACAGGGGAAGTAGACAGTTCCTCCATGCAGGAAGGGGTGTGTCTTTTTATTGGCTTGTTTCAGAGAAATAGAAGTCCATGTGTAAGAAGCTTCTTTCCCTCTCCCTTAGCTAATACAACAGCAGCTGTAACCTGTGGTTAGCTTTAGAACACAGGCTCCTGGGAGATGACTTCCAGGCACAGAAAGGGAGCAGCAGTAGGGACAAAGTTCCAGGTAAAGGGGAACACCAAAGGTCTTAAAAACAGGTCACCAACACCTGCTCCTTGGCGCCAAGCAGGCCAGGATTCAGGCGGTTACACCAAAAGGCTGCAACCAACATCAAGGCCTGCAGTCACTGGGGAGCGCCAGAAACTGAAGCCAGTGTCTAGGACCAGGCCGGCAGCCACTAAAGCCGATCTCAGTGTGGAACACTAGAGCAGCCAAACAAGGTTCTTCCACGCGGCACAGGATTCGGGTCTGAAGCGGAGAGACACTGGAGAGGGTAGGGAAAAGCAGGACGCTTTGCGTTTCCTGCTGGGAACCTGCCTCCAGTGTCGGGGCCTCAACTGTTGCCTAAGGTGGCCAGAGTAGACACCACTACAGCGTTCCAGTCCTCAGACAAGGGTGGTGACGGTGTCATGGAGGGCTTTTCTTTGAACTAGGAGCATAGTTTGCAGGCCAGGTAGAAAAGGCCCTGCCCCTTGCCTTCCCAGAAGGCCCGAGGGTGGATAAGTAGTATTTGACTGGCCAACGTGGTCCAGTGTTAAGTTTTCAGTATCAGCTGGCAACCCTGAATTACCTTTCTTAGAGACGGAATCTGGAGCAGGGCCTCAACACTAAAGGAGAGAGGGCAGATGGAACCTGAGTTTTAGATCTGCAAGTGCGGGACACAGGTTTCCTCTGAGGCAAAGGGAGATCTGTGGGAACGGGAGTAAGGATGCTGGCTCTGGAGAAGGAAAGTGTAGGCGAGGGACATGCCTGCTTCACCACCCGGCACTGCATTGCCAGCTCCACAGGTGGCCTACCTGCCGACAGTGCACTGCACCCCAGCTCCCAGAGCTGGCTTTAGTGTCATGTGGAACCCACCAGACATAGGCCAGCCTCTGAGGCACTGAACTAGCTTTACTCAGACAGAAAGAAAAGCAGCTATATAACTGTCACAAGAAAAGGAAACCGAAGCCAGGTACAAGGATCCTCAGGAGGGAGATGGCGACAGCTCTTATCAAAGTATCCAGGTCACCAAGGTTTCCTGACAACAGGAGGCAGGTGTGTCGTGACTTACATGGGTAACAGTGACTGACACTGAGTTAGGGAAGGCAGGCTACTTTCTGCTCAGAATCAAGGACCAGAGCAGCAGACTTTACTGGGCCATGAGGCCCCCCCTTGCTCCCTTCAGGTCGGGGACAATCAGACCCAGCTGATTTACTTCATAAAGGCTTCAGAGGTGAGAGCTGGTCCCAAGTGGGGGCTCAGAATACAAGCGGAGAAGGACAGAGTTCAGTCCTCCGAGCTGGAAGCTTCTATGTCTCACTCTGGTCTTCCTCATAGTATCCCACTCACAGACAGTTTGTCCTCCCAAGACCAATTAAGACTGACCTACTTAAAATATAGACTATAAAAAAAAAATACACAACTTTTTGACATTCTCTCCTTTGGAAGTAAAATATACATGATCCAACTATGGCAGAAGGAAGAAGAAAGGCCAAAGGCAGGGATTCATGACTATCCCAATACACGACACTAACTCCAACCTCCTCTGCAACTTATGGGTCATCAGAGCAAGGACTTTCTCCTCAGGAGAAGGAAGGACCACAGCCCCCCATCTCGAACTCAGGAGAAAACACAGCCACCTCAGAGGTTCATTCAACTCTGAGGTGAATTTTCAAGTAAACAAATGAAGTTGGGTCGCACCATTTAGGAGGTGGAGAGGAAACAGGGTCAGTAGCTACACAGGGGAAGCCCTGTCTAAAGGCCTGTGCTCCTCCCTTCCACTCCCACTGGTATAATTGCTCCAGGAGAGTGACATGGCCTCCCAAACTAAAGAGGTCTTAGGCATAGGGTCAGAGGAGGGAGGGACCTCTGTCTCATGGGGGCCTCTCCATTAGCCTCTGTTTCCAGACAATGCTGGCAGCTGGGTTCCCAGCTTTTCGGGAAGAGCAACCTTAATACAAGAAAAATGTGCAAAAGAAAAATTAAATAATCCAAGCATACAAGATTAATATTCGGTCAGAGCAAGAACACTTTGTTTCGGACTTCTCCCCTCCCCTCCCACCTCCCACCTCTGGAATATTCCATCTGCTCAAGTACCCAAGAGTTATACACATCAGGGCAGAGAACTGGGATGGATGAAGAAAGATAACTGGGAAGAAAGTCACCACTAAAGAAAATAAAAGAAAAAAAAATTTAAAGGTGCAAATTGATTACCTCAGTCCTCCTTTGTCTACCCCTGGGCTCCTGGGTTAAAGACATGTGTGCAGCCAAAATAAAGTGTAAGGAAGAAAAACCCACACGTCCCCTTCTTGCCACAAAACCCAACGTGAGCCTTGGATGGTTCTGTCTGTCCAGAGGGTGCTCCCTCCAGGGAAGGAGACGAGCAGGTCAAGAGCACAGTCTCCAGGGCAGCAGGTGTGTGGTGGCTACTGGCAGGGCAGCTGTTTCCTGCCCACCAGAAGGCTGCTCCTCTGCTGGCTGGTGGTGCTTCCCATGCCCTCCCCTCCCCGGAGGCAGACATTATAGCTGGAAGCCCTCCATAGGGGCCTCAGGCTGCTGGAAGATGAACTGCTGCTGCGTCTCATCCACCTGGGGAGCCAGGCTGCTGTCATCATCTTCCACACCAAAGTAGTGCTCAATGAGGTCAAAGGCCTTCTGGTAGATTTCCTGGTTCTCATGGCTCTGGAGAAATTCAATTTTATCCAAGCCTGTGGCAAGAAGAAACACTTATGTCCTTTTCCTCTCCTGAGATAGAAATTTCCTAATAAAAGTAGTAAGATCATACCAGTCCTTGACTTGAAAAAGGAGTCAAGATCTCCCCAAATTACAGACATGCAAAAGAAAAGACATCAAAATGCCAGCTAACATTAGAGGCTCTAGGGATGTAGGATGATACCTCAGTTTATAAAATGAGTGCCCTGAAAACATGAGTTTGCTCCCCAGAACCCAAAAAAAGCCAGGTATGATAGCAGCGTAACTCTAGCAGGGGCTGGGGAGGATATAGTCGGGATAAACTATGTGGGGCTTCCTGGTTCACTTGTCTGCCTGGCTTACTCAGGGAGCCCTAGGTCTAAGGGAGTGGGCCTCTCAAAAAAAAAAAAAAAAGCTGTACAAGTTCTTGAGGTCCTGAGTTTGACCTCTGGCCTACACATACAATTAGAGGTTCTAGTCTGAATTCTTTCTGAGGTGGGTTGGTTAAGGTAATCTAGTATTTTTACAGGAGAGACTGATGGAGTATATGTCTTCTAGCTCCTCTCAGTAGTTTCAAAGTGCCGTATGTACTATTGAGGTGGGTAGAGCCTACTGAGAAAGAACAACACTGACCTATTGCTCCTCAGAGGGAAAAGTAACTGATATGACAAGGAAACTTAGATACTAATGAATTCTATCCACCTGGCTAGTCAGTCCTTGTCAGTTTTCCCAAGGAAAGGTCTGAGACCCTGTGCATTGTATAACATGGCTGGAATAGGAACTCATCACTGGTTTTTGAAGCACAGACTCAAGGGCTGGTGAGGAGACTCAATGTGCTTGAGTAAAGGTGCTTGCTGCCAACATGACAATCCACATGGTGGAAGGAGAGAACTGATACCTTCAGGTTGTCCTTTGGCCTCCATACTCATTTGTGCCATATCATATGTGCCCACACTCATACATATATACATACACAAATGAATGGGTAAATAAATGTAGTAAAACACACACACACACACACACACACACAAATCACAGACCCAACATTCATAAAATGTGTGAATGTGCTCCAACATCTTCCCCACTAGCAGACATGTTAGGGCAAGGAGAGAACCTACCATAGGCTTCCTCGATGAGGCCACAGTAGGGATTGACCCCTGAGCCACTGCGTTTGCCCTCTTGCTCTCCAAGCCGCAGGATGTTCTCTAGCCCATTGAGGGCCACTTGTACAATCTTTGAATCCATTACAGTCAGCAAGTCACACAGGGGTTTGATACAGCCCAGTGACACCAGGTACCTGGGGCCAGAGATGAAGGAAGCTCCAAATTAACAGGGGACAAGTGTACCAGGTGCGGGGACGGTGGGTCTCCCGGCACACCAATGCTCTCAACAGTGCGCCCTTGCTGAGAAGGTCATCACCCAGCCTTCACCTCAGTGTCTGTACCTCTCTCTGCCAATCTACTTCCTAATCTAGTTCCACACCAGTCATATTATCACCTTGGCTACAATATTATCACCCTAGATACATTAAGAAATTCCTCAGGTTCCTTCTTTCCTCACTACAACCTCTACATCGTGGGCTCTACTCAGAATATTCGTTTCTGAGGTTATTAAATGGTAGTTAAATTTGTAAAGTTCCCCAGATTTCTGACTCTTGGCGCTTTATGTATATTGTTTACTTATCTAATAGGCCTCCTATATAATGCTATATTTAATCCCCCCGCCCCCCCAACATGCACCCTTTTTAAAGGTGGCTTCTTTGTGCAGTCTCAGCTAGGCTGGGAGTCATTACACTGCTCAGGCTGGCCCTGAATTCACTTAGCTCTGCCTATCTCTGCCTGCAGAATTCTTAAGTTGAACATCATCACATTCAGCTTCTATTTTCCTTTTAGTGTGTAGGCCAATGGTTCTTCCTTTCTCCTGTGACTTTAGTATGTATAGACTTTATTCCCTTCAGTAGGTCAATTAGAGGAAAAACACATCCAATTTCCACCATTCACCAGGCAGTGGTGGCACATGCCTGTAGTCCCAGCACTCAGGGA
>CM053763.1:103564910-103853475 GCA_028658305.1 Pachyuromys duprasi
AAAAAAAAAAAAAAAAAAAAAAAAAAAAAAAAAAAAAAAAAAAAAAAAAAAAAAAAAAAAAAAAAAAAAAAAAAAAAAAAAAAAAAGTAAAAAACCAATTTGCACTGTTTCTCCTAATATTTAGATGATGAAAAGTGGACTAAAGGAGCACATGTGCAAATTGGACATGGAGGCATGTTCCTATAATCCCAGCATCCAAAAGGCTAAAACAAGAGGATCACAAGCTTCAGGAAAAGAACCCTCATCTCAAAAACAAACAAACAAACAAATAAACAAACAAAAAACTGAGTATAGAGGTATATGCACATAATCCCAGCACTTGGGAGGCAGAGGTAGGATAGGTCAGCCTGTCTCAAGAAAAACCACCACCATCAACAACACAGCAGAGTCCAGGATCACTCAGCAGTTTATCAGTCATTAATACAGTTAGAGGGCATTTAGTTACCATCAAAAGCCATTTAGTTACCTGAAAACCATGAACAAAGAAGGGTGCGCTCATCACTTAAGATGTGGGGAAGGATCATACCTAATTTGCTCAGGGGTTCCTCCTGATGTAGCATTGGTGATGGCCCAGGCTGCTTCTTTCCTTGTACGGAACTCTGCTTTCTGAAGGATTTCGATCAACACAGGGAAGATGTTTGCATCTATGACAGCCTGAAAGAAAAATGAGGAAGGAGGATGGAGGATAGAGGCAGAAAGATAGTTTACGAGAAAAAAACAAAAGGATCAGGCATGGTGACATATGCTGTGTAATCCCAGTATTTGGAAGGTGGAGACAGAAGGATCAGAAGTTCAAAGTCATTGAGGCTAGCCTGGCATATAGAAGATACTGTCTCAGAGAAAAAGATAAAGGGCAAACCTACAAAAATCATGATTTAGACTTTTCCCCATTAACCCACCTGCAAGATCTCCTTTGTTTTTACCAGGGAAGGGACAAGAATTCTTTGGCCAATTGGTCACACTGACTCCAGTTGTTTTGGTGGTGTGGGCACTGAATCCAGGTTTTGCACACATAAAGTGAGTATCCTACCACTGAGTTACATTGCTCACCCTTTGCCTTAGTTCCAGTTTCTAATGAGAAACAAATGCTTTTTTGGGACGCACATCTACCTGTATTTGAGCCCTGTTGCCAGCAGTGATGTTCGAAATAGTCCAGCAAGCTTCCTTCCGGATTGACTCCTTAGAGCTGCTCAGCAGGTGGAGGAGGCAAGGGAGGGCTGAACAGTTAAGAATGACCTAGAACACAAAAGCACAAGAAACATAGCAAAATTGAGTATTTAGTTAATCACATTAAAAATAGAAGACACCATAAACAGTGCAAAACAAACCTGCAAAATTGAAGAGCAAAACAGGTATTGGTAAGAGTTATTATCCAGCATATATGAAGAACTCCTGCTCTAAGCAACCCAACTAAAAGTGAGCAAAGAGCTTGAAAAAGATATTTCTCCAAAAAAGATGCATAGATTATCAATTAGCACACAAAATAGGCTCAGCACTACTAATCAATAGAGAAACAAAAATCAAATCATGAGACAATACTTTATACTCATTAGGATGGCTGTTACAAAAATGACAGAGGGGCCGGAGAAATGGCTCAGCAGTTAAGAGCTCTTCTAGAGGTCCTGATTCCCAGCAACCACATGGTGCTCATAGCCATCTACAATGGGATCTGATGCTCTCTTCTGGCATGCAGGTGTATATGCAGATAAAGCACTCATTATATATTAAAAAAAAAAAGAGAGAGAGAGAGAGAGAGAAAATGAGATATCCAGGAAAGAGAGGGAGAACCTGAAACAGGGCACAGTGCTGGTAGACATAAAATGACACAGCATAAATGACGCCACTGCATAAAATGACACAGCAGCTAAACTAATAAAATTAGCATAAATTACCATGTTATCTAATCTCTTTTGCAAATACATGACCAAAAGAAATGAAAGCAGAGACTTAGTTGGTGCGTACCATGGTCCAGAGCAGCATTATTCACAGTAGCTAAGAAGTAGAACCTTGAAGGAATTATGCTAACTAAGGCAGACGTAAGGGACAAATATGATGTGACTCCATTAATAATGAAGGGTCTACAGCAAGAGAAACTCATATACACACTAACTCATGGAGAATAAACCACAAAAAGGAAATCAGCAGAGTTCTAACTTTTGAGCAATGGAAGCTTCCTGAGGCCCTCTTACTTTATCTTACATTTACGTGTTTCATGTGTGTGCAAGGTGCACACTACTCTACTCTTCTGAGACATGACCTTGTATTGCTCAGGCTGGTCTCAAAGTCCTGGGCTCCGGTTCTCCTCCCCACGTCAGCCTCCTCAGTAGATGCACCACTCTGTTGCTGGTTTGCAGGAATTATTATTCACGCTTTTGTTCTTTTTTTGAGAGGGTTTCATATAGTTGAGGATGGCCCTGAACTAGGTGACCCTTCTGCCTCTACCCCCTAAGTACTACAGGCATATGTCACACATGGCTCGAAAGGTTAGCATGAGATTACCACGAGGTGATGTCTATCAGACCCTAAAGGTCTACTACAGATATTGGTGGACCCCACAGCTCTCAGTGTCTCCTTAGCTTTCTTTTCACGAATACCGACAGGATGATTTGTTTCTCATTTGTTTAGATAAGAAGGAACTGTGAGAATAGAGACTGACAGTGCTAAAACTGCTTTATTTAAACCCATGCTTTCTCTGCTAGATCATGCAGCCTCTGCTATGGAGGAAGACTTTTGTCCACAGGCAGCTGTCTACAATGTTCTCCCACAGCTGAGCTATGAGCTTGTGCCCTCTTCTTCCTTACCTGGGTCTGGATGTCATCCCCAGTGACAATATTACCCACAGCCCTCAAGGCAGGAGACGCCACTTTGTAGTCATTGTGCCTACAGAGGAAGAAGAGCTGTCAGTGCAGCAGCAGCCCGCCACGCCAGCCCAGCTGACAACCAGCGCTGCAGCAGCCTTTCCCGCTCCAGACCTTCGCGTGGGAGCAGTCTGCTGTGTGTAGCATTTTTGTTTTGTGAGACAGTCACACACTGCAGCCCAGGCTGTCCTTGAATTTGTTATTCTCTTGCCTCTTGCTCCCAAAAGCTGGGATTACAGTTGCACCACCATACCCTGCTTTGGGTGGAGCTCTTTGAACTTGATCAAGCTAAGGAAACTTTTACCCCTTTGAATTGAAACCATGAAACCACTCACATCAGAAGTTCTACCAATCTCCGACAGACTCCAGAGTCTATGACTGCCTGGATCTTCTCATTGGGGCCATCGGACAGGTAAGAGAGGGCCCAGCAAGCATCTGCCAGCAAGTCTGAGTCACTGCTGAAGAGTAGGCGGGACAGTACAGGCAGACAAGGAGAGACCTGTTGGAAGCAGAGTAAGGACTGATAGCAGCTACACCAGCTCTACCACCAAGCCACCCCTTCCCAGCACGTAATTCAAGACCTTGGGAATGTCATCAAACCCGCAGGCCCACCTTTTTACTTTCCTACCCTGAGGTACACAACATCAACCACTACACTGACAATTGTCTTAGTTTCACATGATTTGAGACTCTCAGGGGTCTTCCCAAAACTTAAAAAGAAATCCTATGAGGGAATCTAGTCTCACAGGTAGTAATTAGCTCTCACCTTTGCAAATTCTGGAGGAGGGTTCTTTCCTCGGCAGAGGTTTGACAGGGCCCAAACTGCATTCCGTGTCATTGTCAGTCTTGTGGACTTAGTAAGGAGTCTGTAAACAATGAAGCCATAATCTGAGCACTGATGTTCTAGTACAGGGAGGGCTGTTACCAATAAACCCCAGAGGCTAACCCAGACCCCTAAGACTTTTTTGTTCTTGTAAAAGGGTCACTGTAAAGTTCTGGCTGGTCTGAAACTTGCTATGTAGACCAGACTGGCCTCCCAAGCACTAGGATTAAAGGCCTGCACCACCACACTGGGCCTTATTATCTTTTTTTTTGTTTTGTGTTGACAGGGTTTTTCCGTAGAGGCCTGGTCATCCCAGAACTCACTCTGTATACCAAACTGACTTTGAACTCAGAAATCTGCCTGCCTTTATCTCCAGAGTGCTGGGACTAAAGGTGTGTGCCACCACTGCCGAGTCCAGGGCTTTATCTTAAGGGATCAAGTAACCTTCCCGGAATGCACTGCCACTAGCAACCCTACAGATGCCCCAGGTGCAAACGATGGCAATTACTCACGTTAACAAAGGGTTAAGGATGGAACAATTCAAGACGTAATCTCTGCAAACCGAACTGTCTCCAGCTATATTTCCCAGAGCCCAGACTGCCTGAAAAGGGACAATGGAACTGTCATCCACAGAGCCTGGCAGCTTCTGTGACTACTTATGATTAGTGCTACAAAGTACTTCATCAGGGCGAGGACAGTGTTAGAGCGGGATAGCAAGCTCAGGTGATCTCTCTGTTGGAGATCCAGATCACAGGGTCTAGAATTATTCTTGCTGAGCACTTATTGTGGAAGAGCTTTCCCCAGGAGGCCCTGGGTCAGTGGGCAGGCAAGCTGACACCTGAACTGAAGCTAGACACCAAACTATCACGGCATCATCCCTTCCATTAAAAAGAAAGAGAACAGAAAGTTTTGAGCCCTTCTTCACCAAGGACCAGATCTACATCTGGTAAAGGAGAAAAGACTCCATCGCCATTCTCCATTTCTAAGTATCACAGGCTTTTCAAACTGGGGCATCAAGCCTTTCCCATTTCTCCATATTTCTCCAAAAATGCATTACATTTTTTCATTGGACTGTCAGTATACCATGAAAACAATCAAATCTTGAACATTACCTGTTCTTGTACATCTTCAAAGTCTGAGTTAAGCAGCTCTATAAAAATAGGGACAGCTCCTGCTTCAATGACAATTTTGGTCTGCTGAGAGGTTCCAGAGGCAATGTTTGTTAGAGCCCAGGCAGCTTCAAACTGAAAGTGAGATTATACCACAACTAAGGTCATTCTGGACCAAGCAGCCATCACCTACCAACTGCCTCAAACAGTCAATCTCTAGCACATAAAGAAGCCAAAACCAAGCAGTGATGTGCACAAAGCACATGCAAAAGCAGATGGACTTTGATTTAATGATCCAGGAGTCCAGAACTATGACTATGATACTATGGCTTACTGTCTTATTTCCTAAACTTCAGTTCTTTTATCTCTGAAACAAGTGTAAGAGTGATGGTGTGTTCCCTCCTTCCCGCTTCCCCTCATTAAGGTCTTACTCTGCAGCCAAGGCTGGCCTTCAGTTTTTGCTTCTGTCCCTTACGTGCTGGAACTACAGGCACAAGCCAGCACACTTGGTGGAGATGACTCTCATCCTAGTCTCTGCTGTGGTCCTGACAAGTTCTGATCGACTTGCTCATGCCTGTCTCTGGAGAACAGACGCAGGCTCACTGAGTGATCAGCAACAAATCACCTAAACGAGAGGTGCACTAGATCCCCGATTTACAGAGAGATAGTATCATGCTCTCCCTCTACCATGTGTGTCCTGGGTCACACTGTCAGGCTTGATGGGAGAATGCCTTAATCTGATGAGCCATTTCACTTGCCCTGAGATTTCCTTCTTTCTTTCAAAAGGACACTTGCTGTGTATACCAGGTTGGCCTCAAAACTCAGGGGGTTTTTTTCCCCTTTGCTAGTTGCAATGGCTGTGCTACCACACAAAGTCCTGAAACTGTTTTTAAGAAAGGTACTTCAAAATTGATAATTTCCCTTAAGGTTTCCTTATATTACTTTCCCATTTCCTTCAGCTATGCCTGCAGATACAACCCACTGTCATGTGAGGAGCTCTTATCAGGCCATTCAGTCTTATAGAGCTTTTACCTGTAATGTACAATTCTCATTCCTCTTCAGAAACTCCACAAAGCGATCAACTACTCCTGGAGTGTTAATAACTTCATCTATTGGAGGACTTGGCTCTGGAGGGAGACAGGAAAGACATGAAAAGTCAGAAGCTTTGACTGTTTCGCTCACAATCCTAGATGCTTCTGACCACTCTTATGAACACTCCAAAACTGACCTTTGTTCATTTACAAACTGTGTAAGACCCTTGGCATGTTACAAGTATAAGGCAATCCTAATTCACAGACGTTCACCTGTGCCTTGCTAAATATAAGCACAGCAGAAAAGGAGAGAAAAGGCCAAGGAACGAGCAACCTTAGTCTATACATTTCCCTTCTAACAAACATCACTGACCTTGCCAGGCAGTGGTGGCATACAACTTTAATCCCAGCACTTGAGAGGCAGAGGCAGGCAGATCCTGAGTTTGAGGCCAGCCTGGTCTGTAGAGTGAGTTCCAGGACAGCCAGGGCTACACAGAAAACCCTGTCTCAAAAGACAAACTAACAAACAACAAAAAAAGAAGATCACTGCTCTTTTCTTGGGAGGAATATTTAGTATACTTAAAGGAAGAACTACTTTTGCTATCATGTACCTTATTTTCAGGACTGAAAAGCAAATGCAGAGCCCTACATATCTGATACATCATATTTTTATAAGCCACTGTATGCACCACACAGTTCTGGATACTAAGGACAGAGGAGTGAGTAAAGCCCAAAGCCCCTGTGCGCACAGAATCTGCGGCAGAAAAGAGAGGTAGGCTGGTCGGAGTGGTAGCAAGCACAGTCTGCCTGTCTCTGTGTTTTTCAAGCCAGGGTCTTACTCACAGAGATCTGCCTGCTTCAGACTCCTCAGTGCTGGGATTAAAGGTGTGCACCAATGCCTGGCTGTTAACCCAGAATGGGGTTTGGGGTGAGGCAGAAGGATCTTGAGTTCAAGGAGCAGACTATCTTAAAAAAAAAAAAAGAAAAGGAAAAAGGAAAGAAAAAAAAAGTTCTATCTGCAGACTCTCCTCTCTTGCTTTTATTCTGTAAATAACATAATAGACAGGGGTCAGATCAGGCTTAAGGAGTAACTGGGGGGATGCAAAGACAGCTCCAGCTGTCTGTCCAGGGCTCAGAGCATATGTTGCTTTTGAGGAGTTCTATTCTCAGCACCTATTCATGCCAAGTGGCTCAAAAGAGATTATAACTCCAACTCCAGAGCACCTGACATCCTCTTCTGGCCTCTGCAGGCACATATACTCGTGTGACATATACACGTAATTAAAAACTCTTTAAAACCCAGGTGTGAGCCGGGCATAGGAGCTCACACCTTTAACCCCAGCACTCAGGGAGACAGAGGTGGACAGTTCTCTTGAGTTCGAGGACAGCCTGTCTACAAACTGAGTCCAGGACAGCCAAGGCTACACAGAGAAACCCTGTCTCACAAAGCCAAAAGATAGCTGAAGAAGGTGCTGATATATTTTTGGGACAAGAGGATATCACAAGAGGGAATATTGAGTATAAAAGTGGGAATATACCTGATTTATTCAAAGAAAACTGGCCAAGAAGACTACAGTTGGATGAGCAATGTATAGTCGTTAAATAAAAGAGACAAGAGGCTAAGTTATATAACCTCTCTCTGAAGGACCAGGCTCTATACCTTTGGAGAGGAGTTTCCGGAATTTTTGTGTGGTTGCTAACTGCAAGTCAGAATCATCAGAAAAGAGCATCTCCACCATCTCTCTTGTGATCACACTCTCCTAGAATATAAAACAGATTTATGACCTGTGGGTCAATAATAAAGCCAGATGAGAGCACACAATCCTGTATAGCATCCTGCTTCTTAAGATCCTCAAGTAAGAGGATGGCACAATAGATCTAGAAAGAGGGTTTATCTAATCCATGTCTGCTTCAAGATACAGTATCTGAATATAACTCCTAGTCTGTGATGCAGCTTCCTGAGACATTTCTTCAGGGACTTGCACCAGAGGTGATTCCTTGCTGATTGTTTAACTGTCTGTCCACAAAGTGAAAGGAGGCGCTTAACAGGACTGCAAAGGTGTGAGAGGGCACGGCACTCCGGCACCAACTGGGAGCCGCTGTCGCCATGCCTCCCAAGGCTTACCCCTCCCAAGGCTTACCCCAGTAGTGGAGCTCACGTAGGAATCCATCAGCAGACTATCGAACATGGCAGCTTCTTCATTAATCAGCTCCACATTTCTCCTTTTGAAAAGCTGGAAAGTGAAGTGAGGAGACAGAGGGTAACACTACTCACAAATTGAAGAATAGCCTGAAGCTAGATTATGCTATGATGATAAGGAAATATTAGCAAGAGGAAAATGATGCCAAACTTTGACACAAAACATTCAACAGCTTTATTTGCTATGTCACATCAATTCACAAATAAAAATTATTTTAAAACAGCTTTGCATTCTGTGTAAATACTGAGGGATATGAAAAACTTTAAAAGGAAGAAATAAGGGCAGTGGTAGTCCACCCCTTTAATCCCATGAGGCAGAGGCAGGCAGATCACTGAGGCTAGCCTGGTCTACAGAGTGAATTCCAGGAAGGAGGAAACAACGTGGCGAGACAGGGTTTCTCTGTGTAACAGCACTGATTGTCCTGGAACTCACTTTGTAGATCAGTCTGGCCTAAAACTCACACAGTTCCACCTGCTTCTGCCTCCCAAGTGCTGGGATTAAAGGTGTGCCCACTATAGGGCCTGTCCTAGGCACATTTAACACAGAACAGTCTCAAAAGAGCAAAAGACTAGAGATGTTGCTAACTGTTGCTCTTGAAGGGGATTCAGTATCCTCTTCTTACTTCTGAAACACCCAGCACAGACAAGGGATATACACAAACAAAGACAAAACATTCATACACATGAAATCAAGTGCTTTTTTGTTCTGTTTTCGAGATAGCATCTGAAATCCTAACTCAAAAAACATAAGGCAGTCCAGAGTGACAGCTAAGTCTCTTATGGCCAAATACCGACTACAGCATGTACAGTATGAAGACAAAGGCACAAAGGTGCTGGCAGAGGGAAGAGTCATTTTCCCTCACTGGTGTAGCCACTGATAAGTTATCTAACCTTCATGCATGCTCCTGCAAACAACCCTAGTTAAACTCAGTGGGTTACAAAAAAAAAAAAAAAAAAAAAGACATGAAAGTAGGAGAGTTTACTGGGAAGAAAGGGACTCGGTAGGAATGGGATAAGAGACAGTAATGAAATATAATACAATCAAATACATTACATACATATATGACAGTATCAGAATAATTTTATTTATTTGGTTTTCTTATTTATTACATATGCAATGTTCTGCCTGCATGCCAGAAGGTACCAGATCTCATTATTTATGGTTATAAGCCACCATGTGGGTGCTGGGAATTGAACTCAGGACCACTAGAAGAGCAGCCAATGCTCTTAACCTCTGAGCCATCTCTCCAGCCCCATTATTTGGTTTTCTGAGACAAGAGTTTCTCTGTGCAGCCCTGATTGTCCTGGAACTCACTCTGTAGACAAGGCTGGCCTCAAACTCACAGAGATCCACCTGCCTCTGCCTCCTGAGTGCTGGGATTAAAGGTGTGCACAACCACTGCCCAGCAAGAACAAATTTTTAAAGCTTTTTTAGATTAGAAAAAAAAAGTATGTGTGTATGTGCCTGTGTGAGTTCAGGCATAGCACATGTATGTAGGAGCACACAGAGGCCAGAAGAGCGCATTAGATCTCTTAGAACTAGAGTCACACATGGCTGCAAACTACTACATAGGTGCTAGGGACTGAACCTGGGTCCTCTGCAAGAGCAGTAAGCACTCTTGACAGCCGAGCCGTCTCTTCAGCCCCAAATTTATGTTAAAAGATGAACAAAAAAAGGGGCCAAGAGATGGTCCAATGGACAAAGCACTTGCTGAGCAAACCTGAGGACCTGAGGTTGAGTTCCCAGCCCTCATGCCAAGGGTATCTGTAATCTGAGTCCTGCTACAGTAAGACAGGAGGCCGCCATGGGCTGGTATGTGCAACAGTCAACACAATCAAACCAAGGAGACCCAGTCTTAAAGGAGAGGGAGGGAGAGACTGACACTCGGGGGCTGTTCTCTGATAAGCCATATACAGACACACACCCCTCAACCAGGCAAGCAAATAAAACCACAAGGAACAAGAAGCTGGAACTACCATGCTTGGAAGCTGGGCGTGGTGGTGCACACCTGCAATCCCAGCACTCAGGAGGCAGAGGCAGGCGGATCACTGCGAGTCTGAGGCCAGCCTGGTCTACCAAGTGAGTCCAGGACAGCCAAGGCTACACAGAGAAACCCTGTCTGGAAAAAACAAAATAAAACAACAACAACAGAATGATGCATGGGTTGGTTTAATTTTTGGAAAGGGGATACAAATTAGTTTTTCCTTTCTCAAAGTTTCCAACATTCCTTTACAAAAGGAACCTGGAAGGCCGGGGAGAGTAAAGTGCTTTCAAAGTGCAGACCCAGCACCTACATCTAAGTGAGGTGTCGCAGTGTACACCTGCAATCCGGCACTTAGGAGGCAGGGTCTCTGCAGCTCACTGGCTACTCAAGGCAATCAGCGGGCTCCAGGTTCAGTGATGGACCCTGGCTAAAAAAGCTGACATGAACAACAACTGGGAAACACTGTAACATCAATCTCTGGCCACCATGTGTGCTCCCACACACACACCCACACCCCACCCCAAGCAAACAAACTGACCAGCCTGCTAAGTAGGCTACATTTCCCTATATCAGTGGTTCTCAACTTGTGAGTTGAGACCCTTTTCGGGGGCAGAGGTTGCCTAAGAACATCAGAAAACACAGATAGTTACAGTATGATTCACAACAGTAGCAAAATAAGTTATGAAGCAGCAATGAAATAATTTATGTTTGGGGGGGTCACCACAACATGAGGAGCTGTATTACAGATGGCAGCATCACGAAGGCTGGGGGCCACTGCCCTAGACAGAAGGATGAAGCGCAACTGCAGAAGCTGGCGTTTGAGAACACTCCAGTTGACTTACTTGCTGTTCCCGCTTCTGTTTCCGAAGCTGAATGCCCTCTTCCTCCCTCCTCCTTCTCATCTCCTCAGGGTTTAAGGCATTGTTCTTATAGCTCTTCATTCGGTAATTGTCTTTCCCTGGGCTTGCCATGGTCTCTATAAGGGAAGATATCGCCAGAATTGTGAGAACAGCATTTTCTTTTCACACATGAACAACATGAAAATATCTATAAAGAGAAAGAATAGGAAGATGGCAGACAACTCCTGACATGAAAAGAAATGAAATGGAAAAACAGTGCCTTTGGCTGTGCTCTCTAGGAGTGCTTTAGAGATCCATTTGGCAGAGTCCACACAGATTTATTACCTTAAGGGGGAGGAGGGCAAGACACAGTAGCCCTGGAGAGGTGGCTCAGTGGTTAAGATCATTTACTGCTTTTGCAGAGAACCCAGGTTCAATTCCCAGAACCCATATGGTGACTGATAATCGACTGTAACTCTAGTTCCAAGAGATCCAGTACCATCTTCTAACCTCTGAATGTACCAGACACATATAATAAAACAAAACTAACCAAACAAAAAACTAACAAGAGAAACTGGAGAGATGAGTGAGTCACTGGTTGAGAGCATGTGCTGCTCTTGTGATGGATCCAGGCTCAGTGCCCAGCACCCACATGATAGCACATAACCATCTGTAATTCCAGTTCCAGGGCAAATGATGCCTCTTTTGATGCTCCAGGTCTCTGTATACATATGGAGCATCAAGTATATATAAACACATATACCTTAAAAAGAGAAATAAAAAAATAAACAGGAGAACAAGCCATTAAGATGGTCCAGAAGGTAATGGTTCTTGCCACCAAGACTATTGACCTAATTCTATACCCAGGATCCACACAGTTGAAGGACTGACTCAAACTCCTGCAAGTTGTCCTCTGACTTCTACATATACAATATGCCATGTGTGCGCACACATACACAGTCATAAGGACCTACACTGGCCTCTCCTTTGGGCCCCCGAGCAGGCAGAGGTGAGACTACTAAAGGCAAGCCCCTGTGGAATGCTGCCCTCTATTACCTGACACATAGCTTTTCATGACTAAGCCTGTGCTGTCCCAGAGGCTGCACTCTCCTTTGAGCACAGTTGACAGTTAAACTGAATAGGAACCACATTGCTTCTTTAGTTACCATGGTGATAAGTAACTATCACAAATATCTACTTATGACTTCACTGGAGAAGCAGGCGAGAAAGAATAGAAGGATGAACATCTGCAGAAGCACAGGAGAAAACCCCTGTTCCTAAAGACGTCTCCACCTTAAAGACAGTACTTCATTTGTTCCCTCCTGCTTGTGTGATCCCACCTCACCAGTCACACGTGGTTTTTAGGAACCATTTTCAGAATGCAAATTTTTTCCTTTACAGCAAATTTTCTCTGCGGACCAAAGTCCAAGCAACAACAAATCTAAAGTTAATGTGTGAGCCAACACCTACAACATTAGAATAATCAGATAAAAAAATCCCCCAGGTACAAAGTTATAGTATCGAGACTTGAATAGCACCAAACATTCAAAGATGTTCTTCTAAAACTCACTTGGTTTACTGTCTTACCAAAGACAAAATAACCAGACTGGCCTAAACTGTGTGTCTTCTGGACAGTCTACCTACTATGAATGAACATATGGTTGGTAGCAAAAATTTGGTATTATTGCCAGGCAGAGTTCTGTGAGGCCCTGTCTCAAAAAGAAGGGGCTGGTGGGGGTTGAACAGTGAGAGCGAGAAAAAGGAGAGAACTACAAATGCAAAGATGGAAAGATAAAACATTTAAAAGTTCATGTAACATAAAAATAACTAAAATGTCCAGGCATGGTATGGCACATGCCTTTAATCCCAGCACTCAGGAAGCAGAGGCAGGTGGATCTTTAAATTTCAGAACAGTCTGGTCTACACAGAAAAACCCTGTTTTAAGAAAAATGTATACACATTGTATAGACATTGACTGTTCAGAGTTCAATTCCCAGCAACCATATGGTGGCTCCCAACCATCTTTGAGGTCTGGTGTCCTCTTCTGGCGTGCAGGTGTAAACGCAGACAGAACTTTGTATACATTATAAATAAATAAATCTTAAAACAAACAAACAAACAAGTATGGTGCTTCATGCTACCTGTAATTCCAGCATTTAGGAATGAGACAATAGCAATACCACAAGTTCAAGGCCAGCTTAGGCTAAATAATGAATTCCAGAATAGATTGAGCTACAGGTTAGAAATAAACAACTGAAAGGGAAACAAAAATAATGAACAAAAACATCCATGTTTGTGGATTAGAAGAATTAATATTGTTAAAACGTCCCCACTCTATACCCAGTGCAACTGCATGAAATCCTTATGCCCACCTAATCTTTACATGTGTTCTGGGGATAGCAAGTCCTCACCTACTGGACTTGTGTCTCCAGCTCCCTTTCAGTTTCTTCAAGTGTCCCTTGAAACAAGGAAGCTTAAATTTTAAGTCTAATTTATACCTATATATTTTTGTTGTATGTTTATTTTTGTCTTGTATGTTTGATTTATGCTAGTTAATGAGTGGGTGTACCTGGATGTCTACTACCATTTGTTTCATTCATTTAAGACACATAACATCTCACATGTAGCTCATGCAAGCTTCGAACTTACCACCCAGCCCTTAGGAGGTAGATCTCTGAATTTACGGCCAACCTACTCTACACATGGGAGTTCCAGGGCAGCCGGGGCTACATAAGAAGACCCTGTCTCAACAACAACAACAACAACAACAACAAACAACCTACCACCCCCCTGCCTCAGTGTCCCAAGTGCTGGAATTACAGGTATATACCACCAAGCTGGCCTCACAAGTCCTTTCTTAACAAATTTATCTTTATTGGGATGCCTTCAATGCTTGATGATTCTGTAGTTATTAGACCAATTAGCCTGCAGTATACAGCAAGTTCCTTTCTTGTGTTGGACCACTTTTCAATTCCTGCTAGGAGGGCACTCTTATTGGGCATTGCGTCAGGCAAGGATCATGATGCCTGGACCAAGCTCCTATTTGGCCGAAACATCACAGCTAGCTGCTGAAATGGTCTTCTTGAGGTCAGTCCAGGATGATTTCTAGTCTCTAGTTATAGTGAACAAGATTCACCTACTAAACCCAGACTGAAAAGATTTCAAGATCTTCCATTTAAAAGGTTTTTTTTAGGAGCTGGAAAGATGGATCAGAGGTTCAGCGCACACACTGCTCTTGCGCAGGCCTGTGTTTGTTCCCAACACCCACAACAGGCGGTACTTCATCCTCACTGTAACTTCAGTTCCAAGAGGCTCTCTTTTGGCCTCTATGGGCACTGTATGCAGGCAGCGCGTTTATATACATGTAGGTAAAACACTCACACACATAAAATCTTTTAAATCTCCCCCAAATCAGCTTCTGATCTGTGCTACAGGGTCTCATGTAGCATAGGCCAGCCTTAAACCTAGAAAAGTCCAGGTTGGCCTTGAGTTTCTGATTCTCTGGTTTCTATCCCTGGGATCATATACAATAACACCTAATCTTCTCAAAGAGGTGTTCCCATTGAAAACTTACATTTGACTGGTAATGATTTATGTAGTATTTATTTGCTTAACTCAAGTTCATGTAAAAACTTCATTTTATTTTACTATTACTTTATATGGATAGGTGCTTTCCCTGAATGTGTGTCCATGTCCCATGCTTGGTACCTGTCGAGGCCAGAAAACAGTGAAAAGGAAAATGGAACTACAGACGTGTGCTAGCCGCCACGAAGATGGCGGCACCAAACCTGGACCCCGAAGAACCAGCACCGATGCCAGCTCTCCTGCTCCATCTCACTGTCTTTTTAAAATATTTTCACCTGTTAGGATCCCGTCTGCGTGTACAGACAAGTGTGCTGCGTGCACATGTGGAGGTCAGAGGACAAATTCAGGTTAGTTTTTCTTTCTACCTTTACATAGATTCCAGGTTAGCAGGCTTTTGTACCAGGTGGATGTACCAACTGAGCCATCTTGATAATCTTTCTTTAGTAGTTCAAAAGCAGCACTGTCACCGGCTCACAAAATAAAAACAAAATGCATATTGCAAAATTATGGTGAACAGATGGTTGTGACTAGAGGTTTCTCTCGAATGCTAGATCTCAAAATCAAATGGCAAAAGTTAATGTGAGGATTGAATTCCTGCTGGCTGCCTTGTCTGTCATTCACTTTGTTGTTGTTGCTTTTTGTTTTGAGACGGTTTCTTTGTGTACCCCTGGCTGTCTTAGAACTTGCTCTGTACACCAGGCTCTCCTTGAACTCAGAGATTCACCTGCCTGTGCTTCCTGGGTGCTAGGATTATGTCACCACCAGCCTCTGTCATTCACATTTGTCAGTTCTTTACAGGGTTTATTGAGTTTTGGTAATTATTTTTAACAAAGTTGATGGGTGGGGGAGGGAACTGTCACATGCACACACACACTAAATGTCATTAAAAAAAGATATACTCAGGGCTGGAAAAATGGCTCAGAGGTTAAGGGTACTGGTTGTTCTTCCAAAGGTCCTGAGTTCAATTCCAGCACCACATGGTGGCTCATAAACCATCTATAGTGAGATCTAGTGCCCTCTTCTGGCCTGCAGGTGTACACGTAGGCAGAACACTGTATGCATTATAAATCTTTTTAAAAGGGGGCTGGAGAGATGTGTTAGTGGCTAAGAGCACTGGCTACTCTAACAGGACCAAGGTTCAATTCACAGTACCCACATGGTGGTACTGTGACACAGCAGGTCAAGGTGCTCACCACCAAGCCTGACACCAAGCTGAACTGAGTTCAATCCTGAAGAATGAACACCGTAGAAGGGAGACTTCTGACCTCCACATGTATGCCATGGCACACCTACTCCAATCCACAAATAAACTTTCTAGGATTTTATTTCAGTCCACCAGAAATACTGACACACAAAGGAGAAAATGAGTGGGATGCAGTATAGACAAGCATAAATGTCATAAAATCCTAGCACGTTGCCCTGCACACTAGGATTTTAGCAGATGAAGTCCCTGAGATGAAGAGGGCTGACAAGGTCGGGTCTGACACACTGACACAACACAGCTAACAAAGGGGCGGCCCTGGAGATGTAGCTCTCAACTTAGAGGCGTGACCACCAAAAAGCACATATTTCTGACAGTCTTAGGAACTCCCAAGCATAAATTTATTTTTGTTATTATTACTTGATGACTGTAATTTTGCTACTGAGCAGTCTCAGTCACTAAGACCCTAAGAAATGTGTGTTTTCTTTCTCATTACCCCCAGACTGAGCCCCACTGCCACAGGGCACATGGCCTTCAGAGCTTTTGGAGCACTAAAACCTCCATGGTTTAAAGTGTTTTTGTTTGTCTTGGTTTTTGTTTTGATACAAAGAATACCAGTATATGGTCCAGGCCAGCCTTCAACTCCTGATCCTTCTCTGCTCAGTCTGTTGAGTGCTAGGATTACAATTATGTACCACCATGGCCTGCTCACAAAGTATTTTTTTTTAACAATCCAGCATTTCACCAAATCTTCACTAACAAACTTAAAATTAGCATCCTTGGCTGAAGATGGTGGTACATGCTTTTAAGCATGTGCTGGGGCTGGGCTTTAAGCACGTACTGAGCTTAAGGAGGCAGAGGCAGTTGGATTTATTTGAGTTTGAGGACTGGTAGGACTACATAGTGAAACCCTATCTCAAAATTGAAAATCATTTTAAGGAGTCCAAGACTTGGCATGGTTAAATGATGCTATCAAGCTCTAAGAAAAACCTACACAAGACAGGCGCAGTGGCCCACGCCTGTAATCCCAGCACTCAGGAAGCTAGAGGAAGGTGGGTCTGTGTGAATTTGTGACCAGCCTGGCCTACAGAGTGAGCCCAGGGCAGCCAGGACCATACAGAGAAACCCTGTCTGGATGGATACACACACACACAGACACACAGACACACAGACACACACACACACACACACGTACGTTTTTATTTTTTTATTTTTTTATTTTTTCAGTGAACTCCAGAGAATTTATTTCCAGTTTAGTTTCAACACGTACGTTTTTAAAGACAGGGTTTCTCTGTGTAGCCATGGTTGTCCTGAAACTCACTCTGTAGACCAGGCTGGCTTCAAACTCACAGAGATTAACCTGCCTCTGCTTCCCAAGGGATGGGATTAAAGGCATGGGCCACCAATGCCCAGCTACACATAAAATATTTTTATAAGTTAGCTATTACCTCCCCCTGAGAAAGGAACAGCTTTGCCAGGCCATAGAGGAGGATAATGCAGCCAATCCTGATGAGACCTGATAAGCTAGGGTCAGATGGAAGGGGAAGAGGACCTCCCCTATCAGTTGATTTGGAGAGAGGTTTGGGAGGTGAGGAAGGGAGGGTGGGATTGGGAGGGAATGAGAGTGGGGGCTACAGCTGGGATAAAAAAATGAATAAACTGCGATTAATATAAAAATTTAATTAAAAAAAGTTAGCTATTTTTGCAGCTCAAAACATTAGAGAACTTTTCTACATTTGCCCTCTGTAGCTAACTCTTGAGTCTTATTTAGCTTAGGCTGGCCTTGAACTTGCTATGTAGCTGAGAATGGCCTTGAGGTTCCGATCTTCCTGCCTCTGCCTACACAGTACTGGGGTTATAGGTATTTGCCAATATTCCTGGTTTATGAAGTTCTGAGGATCACCTCAGATCTTTGTACATTCAAGGCAAACATTCTACCAACTGAATAAACCACAACCCTAGCCCTACACTCAAGAAAAAAAATTATATTTATGTGTTTTACATGTGTGTGTGCTGTGGTTCATGTGTAGAGTTAAACACAACTTGTATGACTCTGGTACCTCTAGCCTCAATGTAGGTTTTTGGACTTGGCAACAAGCACCTTTATCTGCTCAACCATCTTGCTGGCTCTATACACACTTTTAAACTACCTATCATTTACAAATCATGCCTCATAAGCTTGGCATTGCCAGTGGCAATTTCAAAGTCAGAAAAGGGCTTTTTCCAGGAGGAACACTGACCTTAGTAGCCCATATTCTGGTAACAACTACACTGAGTCTATTAATAGTCAGAGCAATGGAATATGTTCTGAGAAATGCATCCTTAACAGATTTCATCATTGTGAGAACATCACACAGTTTGCTTACATGATCCTACTAAGATGGTGTGTTTTTTTATGCATCTAGGTTATATGGTGTAGCCTATTGCTCAAAGGCTACAAAGCATGTTATGGTACAGAACACTAGAGGAGAAACAAAATGATGAGTATTTATGCATCTAAAAATAAAATGTAGCTGGGAGTGGTGGTGCATGCCTTTAATCTCAGCATTTGGGAGGCAGAGGCAGGCAGAGCTCTGTGAGTTCAAGGCCAGCCTGGTCTACAAAGTTTGAGTCCAGGATAGCCAGGGCTACACAGAGAAACCCTGTCTTGAAAATCCAAAAATAAATAAACAAATAAATAAATAAATAAAAATAAAGAAAACAGAAAACTAGTACAGGAAAAAAAAAATACCAGTGTGGTACAAAAAGGCTCACTGCACTGAACACTTAGCACGAAAGGCTGCTGTGGGTGCTGGAGGCGATCTCAGTAGTCAACAGTGACTGAATGCTGCATCGCAGTGCGAAAGCCTTGGATGCTGCTGCCCACTTTGAGGTGACCAACTAAACATATGGGAACCTTTTTCTTCTCAGCGCTGAGGAGATGTTTCAGTTGTCAAGGGCACTTACTGCTCTTGTAGAAGATCCAGGTTTCATTCCCTGGATTCGGTCTGGGTAGCTCACAAATGCCTGAAACTCCAGTTCCAGAGGATCTGATGCTCTTCTCTGATCTCTACAGGCATCTGCACTCACAGGCTCATATCCCCCCACAAACATACCTAAGTACACATAATTAAAATAACTTGTAAAAGGGGCTGGAGAGATGGCTCAGCAGTTAAGAGCACTAGCTGCTCTTCCAGAGGTCCTGAGTTCAATTCCCAGCAACCACATGGTGGCTCACAGCCATCTACAATGAGATTTGGTGCCCTTTTCTGGTGTGCACTTACATACAAAATAAATGAATTCTTTTAATATTTTTTTTCTTTTCACAGTATAAACTTTTAAAATTTTAACAAAGTTTTGACTATTTTGAAATAATAGCTTAAAATACATAGTATACACCTGTATAAAAATATGTTATTTCTTTATAACCTTATTCTCTCTTCCTGAGATATGGTCTCACTGCATAATCCAGGCCAGCCTTGAACTCAAGACAATCCTTCTTCAGCCCTCAAGTACTGGGACTGTGAAAAATAAAGCACAGACCACCATGTCGCCTACATTTTCTTTTCTATTTTTTTATTTTTATGTGTGTATACATCTGTACATGTATGTGGGTAACCACAGATGCCTATAATGTAATGAAGTCACAGGCTGTTGTGAGCTGCCTGAGGTGGGCGCTGGGACTGAACTTGGAGACTACATAATAATAAACGCTCTTGACTACTGAGCCATCTTTCTACACAGTAATAAATGCTCCTGTCTACTGAACCATCTTTCTAGCCCCAAACTGTTTTTGTTTTTCAGACAAGTACGGTGGAGCTTGCCTGTGATTCCAGCACAGGGGAAGCTGCGGTGGAAAGACTGAGTTCCAGGTCACCTGGTGTTACAGATTAAGGCCTTGTTATTATTGTTTTTTAAAAAAGCCCAAGATCCTTGAAAAAAGAAAAAAGGTATTTTTTCACTTTTTCAGCTGGAGAGATAGTTCAGTATTTAAGAGCATTTGCAGAGGCGCTGGTTCAGTTCACAACACCAACAAAGTAGCTTACAACTATCTCATCTCCAGTTCCAGGGGATCCAATACCCTCTTCTGGCCTCCATGGGCAGCAGGCACCCATATGGTATAGACCTAGGCACTCACACATATACATAAAATGTATAATCCTTTGAGGAGCTGCGGAGATGGCTTAGTGGTTTAGAACACCAGCTGGGTTTACTTCCAAATACTCACATGGAAAAAAAAAAGGCTTTTTTGTTTTTATTGGTTTTGAGACAGGGTTTCTCTGTGTAGCCATGACTACCCTCAAACTCAAGAGATCACCTGCCTCTGCCTCCGAGTACTGAGATTAAATGATGTGCCCCCATCTCCCCATCTCTGCTGGCTTCATATATTCTTGGCAAGCACTTGTATATACCATGCCCTTAAGTTTTTTTTGAGTCAGTCTTGCTCAGGCTGTCCCAAACATAATCTCAAGTGCTAAGATACTACAGGCCAGAGTTGCCATATCCAACTCAAAGTTTATCACTTCTTACGCATTTATTTTTATGTGTGTAGGTGTCTTGTCTGGGCTTCAGATCCCCTATGCCTGGAGTTAGAGACAGTTGTGAGGTGCCATGTGGGTGCTGGGAATCAAACCCCAGGTTAAAGAGCTGATGCTCTTAACTGCTAAGCCATATCTCCAGGGCAATTTTTATTTATTTAGTCGGTGTTCAAGAACAGGGAAGTGTGTGTATGTGTGGTGGTAAGATACTTTGTGGCTTCTGGGGATTAAACTCAAGACACCGGACTTGGCAGCAATCACCTTTGACCTCTGAGCCGTTTCTCCCACCCAACTCAAACTTCTTTAAGACAGGCCCAGGCTCGAGCAACCCCTGCTTCAGCCTTCTGTGTAGCTGAGACAGACAGTGCAAGCCACCAGGCCAGGCTAATAACTTAAAACTTAAAGAACTCATTAAGACTGACTTCAGGTATATGTTCTCTGGACAAATGGGAGTTTTTTAGCTTCATTATAATCTTCCAGATTTTAATCATAACTACAATGTGCTCATCACTGAAAAGTTGTTATGTGGTACACGACTATTCATGACTACTCTAGGACTTTGCCTGGGTTCAATACCCAGACTATCAAAAAACAAGAAGAACATACCCGCCCTCCCCTACCCCCCCAGAAAACAAAGACACCACCATACACACTAGGTCTGGTAAGTCTGGGAGCAGAGCTCAGTAGTGAAGTTCTTGTGCTTCAGTTTCTGCAACTAAAACCCGAGAACCTGAGAATTAAATGAATTAATCTGCAAAGTATATGAAAGACTGCTGATCACTTAGCAAGCTCTACAAATGCACTGGCTATTACTAATAGAGCTTTTATGAAACTGTCTTTTCCTAAATTCTCTTACTGCGGTAAAACAAATTTAAAATAAAATCTGGCAAATAATTTTTTTTTTAAGCCAGTAAGTCAGTTTTAAATTAAAAAGTTTCTTCCAAGCCACCATGGTGGTGCCCACCTTTAATCCCATGTGCAGGAGGCAGAGACAGCTGGATTTCTGTGAGATCGAGGCCAGCCTGGTCTACAAAGCAAGTAGGGGACAGCCAGGGCTACACAGAGAAACCCTGTCTCTGAGAAACATAGGCCCTTGGAGCACACATGCGAGGCAGGGAAAATACAGCTGACTCTGGGTGAAGCCGCTGTACCCTAACCAGTACCCTTGCACTAGTTACCCAATCTTCTGAAAGCAAAGATTTACTGTTGTCACAGGAATCACCCAACCTATCTAGGACTACACATTGCGATTAAATATGTCCTTATATAAGCTTGATCACTGAAGTTGGACTGGAAGTCACCTGACTATATACTAAAATTTCTTTCTGGGATTTTGATCAGGTCTTGTTCTTGCGCCAAAGAACTTTCATCTCACAATGTGATAGGAATAAACAAAAACAAAAAACTAACTTCATTTAACACCTAAATCTGTTTTTTTTGTTTTTTGTTTTCCAGAGCTGAGGACCAAACCCAGGGCCTTAGCAAGCGTTCTACCACTGAGCTAAATCCCCAACCCCTTGTTTTGTTTTTCAAGACAGGGTTCCCCTCTGTGTAGCGCTGGGTATCCTGAAACTCTGTAGACCAGATTATTTCTCAATCTGTAAAAATTAATCTCGAAGATTACTCCTTTCCCTCCAGGGCTCCAGTTGAGCTCCCAAGTCAATCTTATACTTTCCAGAGGATTCTGGAAACCAGAGTGCTTTAGGGAAAAGAACTGCTATTACTAAAGGTGGAGAAAAATGCTGTGTTATTTTCAGAGCTCTTGTTAAGCTCCACATACTCCCTTCCTAGAGATGTGAAAGCTCAGAAGTGAGGACTATAGGGTTTATTTTGCCACGTTAGATGCGTTCTCTATAAACACTTTTGTTTGTAAATTAAGTAAATGAGGTCAGGCATGGTGGCCCACATCTTTAATCCCAGCACTTGGTAGGCAGAGGCAGTTTTCTGAGTTTGAGGCTAGCCTTGTCTACAAAGTGAGCCCAGGACAGCTAGGGCTGTTATACAAATAAATTTTGTCTCAAAAAAAAAATTTTTTTTTAAGTCACTGGATGAGAGAGGTAGGAAGTGGCAGGCCATATCTGATTCTGAAATCACAGGCAGGGGAAAATGTTTGCTCCCCCGGAATCAAATTATACCAAATTTTAGAAATACATTTAGGCACTCTCATAACAGATGGGACTCCGCAATTCACTCTGAACTTTTTCAGTTTCATTCACACTAAAAACTTCAAAACTGGACCCATAACAAAACACCCTTACAACTTTCTGCAGGGTTAAAAATTCTCCCTTCCTTCCTTTAGCCCACCACTAGAGGGCCAGGCCATAAAAGGCAGCAGTTAAATCCTAGGGCTCAGGAGTGAACACCCTGGTTTAATCAATGTGTGATGTGTGACCTTGGATAAGTTACTTTACCATTCTGAGCCTCAGTTTCCCCATCTGTAAAAGAGGAATAACAGCAGCACCTGTCCCACTAGGTTGCAATTAGGTTAAACAAGACGTTAAACACTGTCAATAATGCCTGCACATACAGATGAGCAAATTTAAACAGTTTTTACTTTACTGGTGTCAATAAGTTACCAATGCTGGTTTTGTTTCTAAATTCAAAGAGCACCACCGTATCCTTTGGGGCAACGGCCCTCGCATCCAGAGTCCTCTTAAAAAAGATCAACAGGTCTCTCTTTCTCCTAAGCAGAGTTAGTCCAGAAACCTCAAGTGCCTGACCTGTCTATGCCAAGAAGTCTTGGCTTTGGGCTTTCTAACACTACGAAGGCTGTCACCGAGTCTAGCAGAACCACCCCATTTCTGCGCCGCCCGGGACATTTTTCTGGCCTTCAAAGGCCCAAGCTCTGCTGGACCCGGCCTGCCCATGGTTACCGGTCCGGGGCTGCCCTGCCCTGCGTCTCCTCTCCAGAGGACTCTATCCTCTACGTAGGCAGGTAGGACTTCACCCGGTTCGGAAGCGCGTCGGCCAAACGCCCATGGGAGCAGGCTCCCTTTGGCGGCGCCCAGGCCTGCCGTCCGGAGCCCGGCCCCCAGCAGGACGAGAGGGCAGGGCAGGCAGGGCTCTGCTCACCCCGGCACGCACGAGCTCCGGCCCAAGGCTTCCACGTGGAGACACCGGGGGCGCTAGCCGTCGGGAAGCAGCCCCGGGGACTGCTCCCCGTGCGGCCCTACGCCAGCCCTAAACTGGCCTGAGGGGCACTCCCGACCCGATTTCTCCTCCCATGCCTATCTGAATGTTTCAGACATCTTCTTCAGACTAGAGTCAGGCCCTCGCCAGACCCCGCTCCCCAACACCTCGGCCCGAACACCTATCTGCCGAGCCTCCTCACTCACCCATCGCGGCTCCGCTCGCTCAGACTTGGCGGCGGCCGCAGCGGTACCTTCAGCGGCAGCTTCGGCAGACAATATGGCGGACCTGCAGGACGGCGGCCTGACGGGGACAAATGTTTTACACCGTCCAAAACGCGTTCTTAACCCTCACGCCCCCTTCTCTCCAGGAGATGATTTGATAAGCGCGCGTTTAAAGAGAACGCAGCCTCTGAATGTGGCAATCAGGAACGGAATGGACAGACAAGACTAGAAGGGTTATATACTGAACAGAGTGTGCCAAGCTCTCAGCTGTTTGTTTTCATTTCTTCTTCATGTCGAGGCCTCCTTTTCCAGAAAGATATCCCTTTCCTTTATAATTAAGGCTAAATATATATAGACCCTGAACTAAATAAAGGATTATCTGGCAAGAGGAAGTGATTCTTTCACGGTAATGGAGATACAGAAAAGAAGTGAAGATTAAACTACGGTTTGTTTCTTGTTTTTTTGTTCATTTGAGACAAGGTTTCACTATGTATCTCTGGCTGCCCTGGAACTCTATGTAGCCCAAGCAGACTTCGACAGAGCTTCACCAACCAGGGCCTCCGAAACGCTGGAATTAAAGGCTCCCAGACCTTTCGGTTTCAAGTATCCCAGAATTTAACTCCAGAGCCTCTTGCTCCCACCTCCCTAGAGCTGAGATTACAGGTGTGTGCTATCACGCCAAGGGGTTGCAAATGATTCTCCAGAAAGTGTGGGGGGGAGGGGCGGAGCCCACCAGCCTTTTCTGTGTTGCTTAAAAAGATGGCCACCAGTGTCTGGTTTAGGGCTATTGAATGGATACACACACACACACAAATTAACAGGTTAGTGAGCTTCCTTTTTTAGTGATGAGGAACTTGAAGCATGTGCCTTTTGAGTTAAGGAATTTGGGGCTGATAGTTCATAGACCTCCTTTTTTGCATGATAGCAAGCCAATCTTCCTGTTTTCCACCTCAACCCGGATTATGTCTAATCTTTAGTTTCCATCCTTTGGAAGAATGACCTCAGGGGCTATCAGAACAAATTGCCAACCTTACACAGATGCCTGGTCGATAAAAACTCAAATTTTCTTTCTATGACTTAATCTGAGGAGAAGGAATTCTGCAATTCTCTGTTATCATTGTACTCTGCCTCCTTATCTCACAAATCTCCAGGCCCAATTTTTCTGCCCCATCCTCCTTTAAAGCCACAGACAGTAGGACCCAGAGAGACTGCTCAGCAGGAAAAAGTGCTTGTAGTACTTTTGGATCCCTGGAATCTCTGGTGCACAGAGATTTCCATCTCCCGAAAGTTGCATGCTACCTTTGCTCACATGCTCTGACACAAACATATCCACACACACACACAAATTAGTGTTTTGTTTAAGGATTTAGCTCAGTGGTAGAGTACTTGCCTAGCAAACACAAGGCCCTGAGTTTAGTTAGAAAATATGAAAAAGAGCAACACAAAAAACAAAGGTAAGCACTGGGCGAGGTGGTGCACGCCTGTAATCCCAGCACGTGGGGAGGCAGAGGCAGGCAAATCTCTGTGAGTTCAAGGCCAGCCTGGTTTACAAATTGAGTCCAGGACAGCCAAGGCTACACAGAGAAATCCTGTCTCAACAAACAAACAAAATACAAAACAAAGGTAACTAAATACATTAGTGTTGCTCTTTTGCTTAGCAATTTTCCACTGGCTGCTCTTTGGAATGCCCAAACATCTCAGTCTGGCACACAGGCTGGTTCTAGGGCCACCCACCAACAGAAAAGTCAGACTCCAGCCCTGCTTGAGGAATCCTTTTCCCCAGGCTATTATCTTCTCTGTGTGCATATGCACATATGCAGTTCCCTCGGTTTGGCATGCAGTTCCATCCCTTGTCTTGTTTATTTGACCACATGAGGCAACAAGTCAGGCAGGGTGGTGCATATCTGTAATCCCAGCACTAAAAGAGGCAGAGGCAGCTGGATCTCTGTGAGTTCGAGGCCACCCAAGGCTACACAGAGAAACCCTGTCTTGAAAAACAAAAACATCTTTTTTTTTTTTTGACAGAATTTTTTGGTATAGTCCTGGCTGTATATTCTTTCTTTAGCATTTCACATTGGTTTGCTCCCAAGGTATGTTCACATTTCCCTGTCATTTAAGGAAAGGAAGAGATCTTTCCCTTATTTGTTATCCCAATGTGTGGCACAATGCTAAACAGGCTAAACAGAACCACCAGAACTGTCAAGTTTGTCTCCCATCCTCCGGAGCTCATTTGCATATCCCTGGCCAAAAGTAGGAAAGCTCAGGTGTGTGCATTCCTTCCCCTAGAGCACTCTAACTGCTCAGGTGTTGTGGGTCCCTTCCCCTTAGAGCTCTTTATGCCTGCAGGGGCCAGCTGACCCTCAGCTGACCCTTCCCACAGCATTGTTTCCATTCTAGGACTCATCCTGCTTATGATTGCATTTCCCCCTCATCCAGACCCTGACCTCACTTTCGTGTGCTGGAACCACCTTCTGCTAGCCCTCTCCCAACACACTGGAGAATTTCAAACCTTCAGTCCTTCATTCTCATTGGGATGGCTTTCCTCACACCTAACGTAAGTACAACTACAACTGTCACCTCAGAAGTAGGGGAACACCAACAGCCTCCCCGCTGGGCTGCTCTTTTCTTTTTTCTTTTTTCAAGAAACATAGTTTTTAAAATTACATTTACTGGGCTGGAGAGTTGGTGATTCAGAGCACCCGTGGCTCTCGAAGAGGACCAGGGGGTCATTCTCAGCAACCGGATGGTGGCTCACAAAGCATGTGCAGTCCCAATCTCAGGAGGTTCAAGGTCCTCTTCAGACCCCTAAGGGCACCAGGCACACGCATGGAGCATATACATATATATGTAAATCACTCATATTCATAAAATAGTAAATCTAAAGCTATGTAAAAATTACATTTACTTCATCTGTGTGCAGAGAGGCTAGAGGAGGATCGATTTACAGGAGTCATCAGTTCTCTCCTTCCACCATGTTGGTCCCAGGGATTGAATTTGAGTTGTCAGGATTGGTGCAGAGTGCCTTGACCCTCTGACCCGTCCTACCAGCATTCCTTTCCCAGTGTAGCAGTATCCTGGTCTGGCACCAATACCCAGTACAGGGCAGGGTTGCTTCGACTGCAGCCTGGAAGAACCAGGACATATTCTTCTAGGACAATAATGTCCCCACCTCTCAGAGTTTTGTTTTTTGGCCAGCTCTACCATCTCACAGCCCTGTGACCAGGAGCAAGTCACTAGAGCTCTGGGTTTGGGTTCACACTTGGGAGTGACAGCACACACTTTCCTAGCATCGTCAAAATGAGGACGGCAAGGCCTGAGGTAGTCCACACAGCAGCATCTGGACACAGCCGCCTCCGCCTCTGGGATCTCCTCATCTCCCAGCCACAGGAGAAGGAGTCACAGAAGTCAAACGTGGAGCTTCCGGGCTCAAGATGCCCACACTTCTGACTGCCTGACGGGCAGGAACAAGAGAAAGAATCACAGGACACAGGCTTATTGGGAGTATAAAAATAAGACTTTTTTCTTCTTATCACATCAATTATCAAAGAAAGAAACATTACGTAACAAAAATACAAAGCTCTGGTGGATTTTTTTTGTTTTGTTTTGTTTTTTTGCCCCCTCCCCCTACCTAACCCCCAAAGCCCTTGGCCAGGAGGCCCTAGGGTGAAGCCCGGATGTTGTCTCGAGGATCACCCTGGGGCTCAGGAGAACCGGTGGTCCAGGTCTCTCTGGGGGCTGGCTGAGTATGAGTAGGCTTTGCCCAACACCAGGCGGTCCCGGAGCAGCTTGAAGAAGGCATAGTAGTTGCTGAAGAGGATGAGGGCCAGCGAGATGGTCTGGTGCCACTTTTCAGAGGACATTAAGGAGTATAGCTGGTAGACAATGACGGCCCCCTCCAGCAGCAGGAGGATGTTGAGGATCCTCAGGGGGTTGCTGAAAAAGAACTACCCGGGAGCGGGTAGGCAGAGGCCAGAGGGCATGCTCCAGAAACCCGCTTCCTGGATGATGGGGGTTGGGGGTTGGGAGGTGTTTCCCTGTGAAGGGGACAGGCTCTGTGGGTCCGTGTGTATGTGGGTGGGTAAGACTGTCAGGTCAGGCGAGCTCTGCTACCTCATTTGTCTTTGCTTATGGTGTTCTGCTCTGCTGCTTCCATACAGGCTGGGGAAGACACTTCTGGGAAGCCTTTTCTTTCCTTTTTTTTTTTTTTAACTTTTTGTTCTTTTCTTTTTATGAATATGTATATATTATGTATACAAGTGCTCTATCTGCATGTACACTTGCATGTCAGAAGAGGGCACCAGATCTTGGTATAGATGGTTGTGAGCCACCGTGTGGTTGCCAGGAATTGAACTCAGGACCACTGAAGAGCGGCCAGTGCTCTTAACCTCGGAGCCATCTCTTTAGTCCCATCTGGGAAGCCTTTTCTGAGAGGTCTCACTTGCTCTTTCTGGCCTAAAATCAACTTCTTTTTATGAATTTGTTTCTAGGCTGGCCTTGAACTCAGCCTAAACAACAGGATTTAAAGACATGTACCATCACACCCAAACCGCCTTTTTTTAATATGTTATTCTCTGCAGCACTGCTGGGCCTAAACAAACCAGAATCTCTCTCTCTCTCTCTTTTTCATTTTCTTTTCTTCCTTTCTTTTTTTGTAGTGTTAAGGACTGAACTCAGGCTTTATATATGCAATAGATTTTAGCTTAGCAACTCTTATGTCATCAGCATGAAAAGCTATTTATTTATTCTTAGTTGCTAGGCGTCAAAAGTATGGAAAGCTATTAAACTCTACAGCCTGAGTACTTACTACCTGCTCTGTAGCATCCCTACCTAGACTGACAATGTAGGGAACACGGCCACACCTCAGTCTTACAAGGTGTTTCAAAGGAAAACAGAATGTAGAACACAAATTTTTTTTCTGCCTGGCAGTGGTGGTTCATGCCTTTAATCCCAGCTCTCAGGAGGCAGAGTTCAAGGCCAGTCTGATCTATACAGTGAGTTCCAGACAGCCAGGGATACACAGAAAAACAATGTCTTGAAGAAAAAAAAAAAACAGAAAGAAAACATTTTCTGCTAAGTTCAAGAGTACTCAATGTCTAGGGATCTCAATCTGCAGAAAAAGCACCTAAAACTTTTTTTGTTTGTTATTCAAGACAGAGTCAGGGTTTCTCTGTGTAGCCTTGGCTGTCCTGGACTCTCTTTGTAAACCAGGCTGGCCTCAAACTCACAGAGATCCGCCTGCTTCTGCCTCTCTGAGTGCTGGGATTACAGGTATGTACCACCACAACCAGGTAAAGCACCTAAAACGTATGGACTGCTTACAGGGTAGGGAAGAGGAATCAGGAGTGTAGCTAAAGAGACCAGGATGCTGAGGTTAGGCCTTCGCCTTCTGTGAGTCTAGAAGCAAGTCTCTTCTCTCTCTCTGGGAAATGAAGGTAACTTCCCAGATCAACCACCTCTAAACAGCGAGCTCCAGCTCCACGTGGTCCCCCAGCTTCAGCAGAGGCTTCTAGGAAGTGAGGAAATTCAAGCTCCTTCAAATAGAGTAGTGCCATGAGGCCTCTGCTGGAAAAGGGGTTTGGAGGCTAGCAGCCTTGCTGATTCACAGCAACTCTTTTCCCTATGCTGACTCAGGCCAACTGCATGAGTTCCCAAGTTTCTCAGTAAGGCATTTTTGAATAGCTTAAAAATGCATGGCACACAGTATGGATTCATAAGCATTATTCCCACTGCTAGGATCGCTCTGTCTCTGTCTTTCTGTCAGTCTGTCCCTCCCTTTGTCTCTCTCAGTGCTGGGCTTAAAAGGACCTGCAAAACCCTTCCTTTTAATGTATGAGCCTCTCACCATCTAACTGGTGCTCTGAAAGAGCTGCAACTGAGGGGACTGCAGTTGTGCTCATCTGTGTGGATGTCTTTGGGCTGCGTGTGGACAATGTCTTCATCTGGTTTTGGCAATAATGGGCACAGGCATCATCGTCCTCCCTGTTAAGGCCACCCACTCCCTGCCTTGAATATCAGGCCCCACCTGCTGCCCAGAAAGAATACTCACGTGGAACCGGAAGTGGGAGACATCGGAGGGGATGGCCACATTGTAGTGGCCCACTGCTTTGTAGACGTTCTTGCTGTGCTTCACCAGCACACCCTGTGGCCACATGCACTCCTCAGTCCACCTGGAAGCAAGAGTACATCTTGTCCCCAGCTCATCCATGGAAATGGGTGCCCAAGGATTGGGCACAGGGTGGTCATCACTCTACTTCCAACTCTATCACTTTGACACTGTGACTCCTTTTCTGAGTCTTAGCTGCATCCTCTATAAAATGGAGTGACAACCAACCATAAGCAATTCACTATCCTGGAACATCTAGATTACGAAGGAAACCCTTGACTCTATCTATTTGCCTCACTTGTAACCTCCTATGGGTTTGACACCCAGCCACCTAGGTAGACCAGGGCTCTGTGATTATGCTGTTTGAAATGTGCTGAAGGCTTTTCAGTATCCCATGGGTTTGGTGTGACTTCCTGTGATGCCATTTGCCACCCCTTGACTTCCACTGTGCTGCTCACAGCCCTGCATAAGCCATTCCCCCCAAACTGACCGAGTTTCCTGATGGCAGGCTCTTTCCTTATTTTTCACATCCTAAGAACCCCCAGAAAGCCTTTCTCAGACTCTTTAAAGAACTGAGTATCTTTTATTGTTCCTTGAAACTTTTGCTACCTACTGGTCTACATTCCCCAGTGTTTGCCATTTATTTGTTTCCTTGTCTGTATCCATTCCTTCAGGACAACATCCACTACATGCCTGGCATTGAGAGGCTAACTGAAGCCAGGTGGCACACACCTTTAATCCCAGCACTTGTAGAGGCAGGTGGATCTCTGAGCTCAAGGCATGCCTGGTCTACAGAGTGAGATCTAGGACAGCCAGAGCTAACCAGGGAAACCTGGCCTCAAAACAAAACAAAACAAAACAAAACCAAGAGAGAGAAGCCAAATGAGAGCAGAGAGTTTCCTTCCAAAGTCCTATGACATTTCACGGACCTCAAGATTCTCAGCCAGAAACAGAACTATATTCTTAATATTCTTTTTTTTTTAAAGATTTATTTATATTATGTATATGAACACTCTGTTTTCATGTACACCAAAAGAGGAAATCAGATTCCAATGTAGGTGGTTGTGAGCCACCATGTGGTTGCTGGGAATTGAACTCAGGACCTCTGGAAGAGCAGTCAGTGCTCTTAACTGCTGAGCCATCTCTCCAGGCCCAGAACTACATTCTTAAGCAACTCTCACATAACCATATTCCTGACTCATTGGTTCATACACTTAAAAACACACAAGGACGAACCTGATAGATATAACCCTGAATGAAAGAAGCTGAACATAGCGTCTATGATTTCATTCGTACAAAGTTCTAGAATAGGAAAAAACAACGTGTGTGTGTGTGTGTGTGTGTGTGTTGGAGGAGGTTTACTGGGAAGAATCATGAAGAGAAATGGCTCAGCAGTTAACAGCATTGGTTGCTCTCACAGAGAGCCTGGGTTTAATTCCCAGCACTCATGTGGTAGCTTCCAACCATTTGTAATTCCATTTCCGGGGCATCTGACACCATCTTCGGACCTCTGTGATCATCAGACATGCACTCATAACCACAAATGAATCAATCTAAACAATTAAAAAACAACAAAAAAAAGCCCACAAAACACAGCCAGGCATTCTGATGGGAGAGAGGACATGGCTGAGTGCTACACAGGCGACTGCCATGGTTTCTAGAGGCTTTCAGCCTGGAGCAAGCAGCAGGAGACAGAGGAACAGAAAGGAGCAAGTGAAGAGGATGCTGTGGATGAGCACTAAGTGGAAAGGCCCTTTACAGAGGAAGGCGCCTGGAGTTTCTAGGCGGGCAGGAGATAGGAGAGGAGAGAGAGCACACTTCAGTGCATCATTGGGAGAGGCTGGATTTGGAAGTGAGCAAAATATATGAGAACTTAGCTAGAGGCAAGGTATTTGTTAGGATATAGGAAGAAAACGATGGGCTCATAGGCCCCAGCCCAGCCTGGACGCTGTGCAAAGGGCCTGGATCTTACTCAAGGACCAGAGTGAGGTATAGACAGGAAGCTTTTTTTTCTTTCCTTCCTTCCTTTCTGTTTTGTTCTTTCCTTCCTTCCTTCTTTTGAGACAAAGCTTCTTTGTGTAGCCTTGGCTGTCCTGAAACTCTGTAGACCAGGCTGGCCTCCAACTCAGAGATCCACCTGCATCTGCCTCCTGAGTGCTGGGATTAAAGGTGTGAGCCATCATGTCCAGCTACATTCTATCTTTCTACTCCTTCTTCCCTCCAGTGCAGGGGCTGAGCCAAGTCCTCTTGTGCCTAATCAGTAAGGTCAGCCGCTTCTTGCTGAACCTAAACAGAGCATGAGAAGGATCCTATGACAGGACCATCAACACAAGGGCACTTGGCCTCTGAGGTCTCTTCTTGCGCTTTCACTCTGGTTGGCCTCCCTCTACAAAGCTGTCGTAGAGACTCATATAAGAACCTTCAATGAGGGATGGTTAATCAGGACAGGGACTCAGCTGAAGGGCTGTGCAATTGTTAGGCACTGATGAAGGATGAGGAGGCTGAAGGAAGATCAGCCGAGCACCTCAGGGCTCCTGTGCAGGGAGACATGAACTTCTGCTCTGAGAACAGAGTTAGCCTGCAGCTAGGCCTTTTGCCTCACTCATCCTAACCAATTTTTATGTGGTTATCTTCCCCCACCAGCCTGTGAACCTGTTAAAAGATTTCATCTTTGTTTCATCCCTGATGCTCTCCCTCCCTGGACAGGGTTTACCACAAGCTAACAGAGAACTGTATCACCTTCTGACTGAGGTTTCGAAAAGCACAGACTGAAAAGTTCTTTTTACTTTTCAGAGCCGTCTATATATAACTCCCCTCAGCTTATAGGTGGAGCACGCTCCTTCGCCTGCTACAGAGCCCCAGGCTGAAGTGAACGACTACGGAAGGAACAGGCAATGTAATGGTGGAGGAAGTAAGCGAGCAAGTGACAGGAGTGAAGAATGACTGCATGCATGAGCAATCAGTCTGTGAGTGGAGAGTGAGTGAGACAGTCCGGGGTCCAGCATCATCATCTGCCTCCCCCAAGCTCCCCAAGGATGGAGAACAGGTCTAGCTAGAGTCCCAACACACTCTACTCTGGACACAAGTCCTAATACGTCAGACAAGCTTCATAATTAACTTGCTGGCCAACTGAACGTGTTAGTGAGCCAGATGGCAAGTGACTCCGGACCCTGACCAGGGAAATGGGTTGGTTGGGCAAAGCAGGGCAGGGTAACTCACGGGTGCTGCAGCACGTTGGAGCAAAGAGCTGGGTCCACCTTCTGCCAGCAGCCCAGGTGGGCAGCGGCCTTGTGTAGCAGGTCGCAGTAGCTGGCAGGAAGTAGGTGCTGCATGAGGATCACAGAGGTGCTGATGGACACCAGCAGGAAGAGCTCGCAGGACCAGCGCTTGTCATAGTAATGTGTATTCTGAGGAAAACAGGAGGTGGGTCAGGCTCAGGAGATCCATAATGGCCCGATCCCTCTCCCTTCCCTGATTCTACCTAGAAGCCAGAACAGTACTGTGGAGATTTCAGGACAGCCTGAAACCAACAATGACACGCCTGAGAAGAGCAGCTTAGAGCCTGTGCCCACTAGTCAATTTCTATGGTGGAAAATTGCTCTCTTGCCCCCTACTCTGGGTCAGCACATGCCTGGACATGAAAAGGAGTGGGTCAATCTTGGCTCTGCTGAGCATTAATTATGAACTATGTGACTTCTCGCAAATTAACCTATTCTTCCATTTCCTCACCAATTTGATGAGGGTAAAAGGAACCACAGAAAATGTAGGCTTTAGAGAGATTTTAATACATAACAAGGTTCTCTGCAGACAGAGTCCTCTCAACATCCAATTAAAAAAAAGGTTTTGTGTGGGGGTTTAGAGATGTGGGTTAGTGTTTAAGAGCATTGGCTGCTGCTCTTCCAGAAGACCTGGGTTCAGTTCCCAGCACTGACATGGAGACTCACAACAATGTAGAACTGTAAGCCCAGGTAATCTAGTACTCTTTTCTGGCCTCTGAAGGCAGAATGCCCAGAAGAAGTCATTAGATCCCCTGGAACTGGAAGTACAGACGGCCCTGAGGGGCCATGTGGGCACTGGGAATTGAACCCAGGGCCTCTGAAAGAGCTGCCTGTGTATTCAACTACTTAGTTATCTCTCCAGCCTCTAACTTCCAATTTTACCCTTGGGCCAGAGAAATGGTTCAGGAGGTAAAGGCCCCTGCTTCCAGACCTGACAACATGACTGCAATCTCCAGGACCCAGACCGTGGGTGAACCAACTCCCACAAGCTGTCCACTGACTTCCACACACACACACACACACACACACACACACGGGGGGGAGGAGAGAGTGAGAAATTAACAAAGTGCATCCTGGAGCAAGGGGATTCAAGTCTATTGCAGCTGAAGAAACTTAAAGTAAAGAATAAACTTTGAGATTATTTAGATCTGATGACTCCTTGCTTCTTTCTTTCAAGATTTACTTCTTTAATAGTATGAGCATTCTGCCAGCATGTATATATACGTACAACACATGAAGCAGTATCTGCAGAGGCCAGAAGGGGGCGGCAGAACCTCTGGAACTAAAGTTATAGTTATGGAGCACCATGTGGTGCTGGGAACTGAACTCTGGTCCTCTGCAGGAGCAGCCAGTACTCTTAACTGTTGAGCCACCTCTCCTGTCCCAGCTCTTGGTTTCTCTATTCAATGGCAAAGCAGCACACTCACAGACCTGGGCCAAAGGAGCCACTAACATGCGAAGTCTCTTCTGTCGATCAGGAATCCTTGGCTAGGTCGCTCCCTTCCAGGGAACCTTGTCCTCTGTATTCGAGATCTCCCGAGGAGAAAGCCTATCAAAACTGGCAGAGACGAGGCTGGGAGACAACGTCGATGGTAAAGTGCTTGAGGCACAAGCACACAGACTTGCACTCTACTCCTCTCAGCCTATGTGAGAAGCTGCACGTGGTGGCTCTGAATATCCCGTACTGGGAAAGCAGAGACAGGAAGATCTCTGGATCTAGCTAAATCAGCAAGCTGCAGATTCAATGACAGACCATCTCAAGAAATAAGGCGGGAAGAAACTGAGGAAGACATCCACTAGCAATTCTGGCTTTTACTCGGACACAGACAGACTTACACAGACACACACACAAACTCTCATATACACACACACCTAGAAAACAAACAAATAACAAGAAAACCCCCAGGAGAGTTACTTTACAAGCAGGGAGACTGAAAAGTGTGTGTCTGGCGGGGGGCATAGCAAGCCACTTTGCTTGCGTTGAGCTTTGTACCTTCACAAACCAAACAGGTACGAAGGCCACATAGTAGGCACTCAGCATGGAGCTAACAAGCACTTCCTTCATGCGCCAATTGAAGTCCATTTTGAGGAACTCTACTTCATTGCGAATGAGGCTGGGTGACAGGCAGCAGGCGTGGGTGGGCATGGCTTCTGGGCCATACAGCTGTCGCGTGTGCTGCTTCCAAGTCTCCCGCAGTGTCAGCAAGTAGTCCCGACTCCTCGCCAGGCCACTGACAGCCTCTCGGGGCCCCATGGAAGCCATGTGGCTGAACAGGTTTGTCTTGCGAAGATCATAGTTGAGCTGCAGGAACGGAATGTACATCCCAAACCTGCTGTGGAAGACAGAGGTGAGGCCAGGCCTACTCAAGGTCAGGATTCTGAACCTCGACCCAGGGGGGATGCTCTGATTTTCACTCTGGGCTTCAGCCCTCCTGGACACTCTGAGGGGAAAATTTACTTATCCTCCTATCCCTCCACCTTTCCTTCAAGTCAATAGTTCAAAACACGTCTCAGCATTGAGTGCATGCTGGAACTGAGCATAGTAGGAAGCCAGAGGTAAATTCTTTCCTGAATCGTGATAACTAACAATTACCATAGCAACCCACACTCATTGGGCACAGTCTATGATTCAGGCTAACTCTTCTACATGCAATCTCTTCTTTCTTATAAACATACAGACAGTAGGTGCTATGACTTTGCCCTTTCCTCAAGGAAGCTGTGGGTCAGAGCAGTGTAGTTAGTTCTCAAAGGTGATACAATTAGTTCAGAAGAAAGAGAGCCTAGGTTAGACCTAGAACTGTCTGGGACCAAACAAATTAAGAAAAACAAAAACACAAAACACCTCCGATCAATTAAAAGCGTAAGATGGGGAGCAGGTACAGTGTGCCTTTCATCCCAGCACTCAGAAGGCAGAGGCAGGTGGATCTCTGACTATGGGGCCAGCCTGGTCTACAGAGAGTTCCAGAAAGCCAGGACTACAGAGAAAGACCCTGTCTCAAAAAACAAAAACAAGCAAGCAAACAAACAAAAAAAATAAGATGGACGTGGTGGCATGTGCCAGTCATTTCAGAATGTGGAAGGCTAAGGCGAGAAGATCATGGGTTCTAGGCTAGCCTGAGTGATAGACTGAGACCTGTCTCAAACAAAGTACAGCATAATGGCACAGGACAGGTCATGGCTGTATAGCTGGTGCGTGTGTAGGAGAGTGCTCTTCACCTTGCAGGGGAGTGGGCAGGAACGAATGCTTATCCCCCGTTGATTTCGTGCCAGGAGCTCAACAGTCCACAAATGTTCCCTGTGCAGCACCCAAGTGGGGATACGAAGAATTAGTCCAGGGGTTTGGAAGTGTGTGTCTGGGACTATGAGGACAAACTAGGCAGGTCCCATAACCTGAAAGAGTGCAGCCACCTGCAGATTTAAGTAGCCACGGGTTGAAATTGTTTTGGAGACAGGGTCTTACTATGTAACCCAGGCTTGGCCTCGTCCTTAACTTGCTAGGTGGACCAGGTAATTCTCAGGCTGCTCTTGGGCAAATCTCAAGATCCTCCTGCCTCTGCCTCAGACACGCTCGGGTAATAGGTCTGTGCCACTAGGCCTGGCAGAAATATTACATTCTTGAGGACTGTGCTGAAAACAAGCCTAGAGTGTTTTTGTCGGCTGATTGAACATGTATAGTTTTCCCACTGGAAAACTCTAAACAACAGTTAGCAACTTTTTATATATCATTTACACTGTATTAGGTATTAAAGGATAATGAGGTATACAGGAAGTTGTGTGTAAATGGTTTGCCGTTGCTATGCCGTTAGATATATAGGACTTGAGCATCTTAGATTTTGGCATCTGTAGGATGTCCTGGACATAATCCTCCAGAGCTGACAAGGGGGTAATATATCAGAAAAGTGGGTAAGGGCCAGAGAGATGGCTCAGTGAGTAAAGGCACTTGCCATCAAGCCTGACAACCTGACTTTAATCCCTGGGACCCACATGGTGGCAGGAGAAAACTGCCTCCTGTAAGCTGTCTTCCGAGAGCTGCGTGTGCACCCTGAATGCATACATATGCATTCACACAAGTAAACATAATTAACATGAACCTTAAAATAGAAAACACATCTAGTGAGATGGCTCACTGCTCTTGAAGAAGCCAGGTTCAGTCCTCAACATCCACACAGAGAGCTCACTACTTCCTGTAACTCTAGTCCTAAAGAATCCAATGTCCTTTTCTGACCATTGAGGGTTCTTGCATGTATGTGGTACACTTTTATACATTCAGGCGTGTGTGCACATACACACAGTTAAATTTTTTTAAAAGTAGAAAACAAATCTAAGTCAGCAAAAAGAATAACTATGAAAATAAGCTCATTGTCACACAAATAATCTTGACTAATTTGGTTAGCAGACAGAAGACAAGCACAGTAGCACGCACCTGTAATCCCAACACTCAGGAGGCAAAGGCAGGCGGATCTCTATGAGTTCAAGGCCAGCCTGGTCTACAGAGTGAGTCCAGGACAGCCAAGGCTGTACAGAGAAACCCTGTATCAAAAAACCAAAAATAAATAAGTAAATAAATGGAAAAGAAAAGAAAAAAAAAAAAACAGAAAGCAGACACGGAGACATGTTGACAAGTGAAGATGCCATGATATACAGCACCGCTTTCCAACAGAAACATAAAGATCACATATTTAATAATGATTTAAAATTTACTAGTAGCCATACTGAGAGAAAATGGTTTTAATATTCTATTTTACCATTTCAGTGCATGGAGACCAAAGTTGTTTTAGCAATGAGGATTTCCTAAGGAACTGTCATTCTTTGCTTGAAGAAGTATTCAGAATCTGCTACATATTTTATACTTAGAGCACAACACACTTCAGAGAAGCCTTCCTCAAGGCTTCGTAACCAGGGCAGTTGGTGACTACTCAACTATATGATATATGAGTACTTTATGGGATGGCACCCTGTGGCCAGCAGCTTATCTTTCCAGAGTGACCCTAGAGTAAATCTGGCTTGAAATGGACATATTTCACAGAAGATGGAAGTAAGAAGCAAGACTGAAGAGGATTAAACAAAGATGGCACTAACTATGAAAGCCAGCCCTTTACTCCCACTCACTTCATTCAGCCTGGCCCTCTAGATTCCCAAGTGCAACTAAATACAGCGTGAGAGCAGAAGCCTCTAAGGGAGGCCCTCTCGTCCACTGCCCCTCTGGTCTATTCCTACCTCACAGGTCAACAGTTACGTGTCCTGCATGTGCTCTGTTGGAGCCCAGTCAAGCCTCTTGTCCACTGGAACAAGGGCAGAAGACCAAACAAACAACTGCTTGTTCTCAAACACAGATAGAAGAGGGACTGACTAGACCTGGAAACTCAGCGCAAAACAGGGAAAAAGGAAAGTGGTGCTGGAAAGACGAAACTGAGAGAACATGAGAGGCTTTGAAAACAAGAGTAGGACATAATACAGAATAATCTGTCTGAGGGTTGGTGGCGATACTGTGTTTAAACCCAGCACTGGAGGGGCAGAGGCAGGTGGAGCTCTGTGAGTTCAAGGCCAGCCTGGTCTACAGAGTGAGTTCTGGGAACAGCCACGCCTACACAGAGAAACCCTGTCTCAAACAAACAAATAACTAAATAAAAATGAATGCTTGCTGCTCTTGAAGAGGACCAGGTTCAGTTCCCAGCACCTACATGGTGGCTCACAATCACCTGTACATCCAGTTCCAGCGGATCCAATGCCCTCTTCTGGCCTCTGGGGCTCTTGTACACATGCAGCACACGTAATTCATAGGCTCACTTACACATAAATGAAAAAAAAGAAAGATTTTGAAAGAAGAAGAAGAAAAAAGCCAGGCTGTGGTATGCATGCCTTTTTTCTTTTTTTTTTTTAAAGATTTATTTATTATTATTCTTACATTATTCTGTCTGCCAGAAGAGGACACAAGATCTCATTATAGATGGTTCTGAGCCACCATGTGGTTGCTGGGAATTGAACTCAGGACCTTTGGAAGAACAGCCAGTGCTCTTAACCTCTGAGCCATCACTCCAGCCCAAACATTTATTTTTATGTGCATTGGTGTTTAGCTCGCATGTATGCCTGTGTGAAGGTGTCAGATCTGAAGAGTTACAGACAGTTGTGAGCTGCCATGTGGGTGCTGGAAATTGAACCCAGGTCCTCTGGAGGAGCATTCAGTCCTCTTAACCACTGAGCCATCTCTCCAGCCCCTGGTGTGCACGCCTTTAATCCCATCACTCAGGAGGCAGAAGCAGGTAGATCTCTAAGTTCAAGGCCAGCCTGGCCTACAGAGTCATTCCAGGACAGAGAAACCCTGTCTCGAAAAACCAAAAAATAAAATAAAATAAAATTTAAAAACGATATATAACAGTAGAGAATGTACACACTTCTCAAACAGCCAGGTAGGTAGGGCAATTAACTGAGAGACTGAAGAAAGCATGGGATCCAGGAAAGGAGTTCAGGAGGCCAGCAAGGAAGCCCCAGCTGGGCTACACAGCAAGCCTACAGGGTAGCCACTCCACTCCGGAGCAGGAGGATGGAGATTGTAAGGCGGGATACCGTTGGCCAGAGAGGAAAAGGACTCCAGGTAACAGGCAGCACATTCGAGAGGCTGGAGAAATACGAGGATGTGCTGACAGACCGTCATGCTTTTGTCAACAAGAAGAAAGAAAGGGAGTTACAAACTCCAAGATAAGAGTGTTATTTCAATATGAAGCACAGTCAAATATAGCATGATTTTAATTAACTGATGGAGCTTAGAGAAACCATCTGACTCTGTCATGAGCAACATTCTTTTCACGAGGCCCAAGACCATCACCCAATAACTATGACAATGAGTATCATTTTGGTATATTTACTAAGGTTACACTACTGAGTAGTGCTTAATTTTTTAATTTATTATTTATTTATTTATGATTTATACAGTGTTCTGCCTGCATTTGTTCCTGCAGGCTAGAAGAGGGCACCAGATCTCATTCTAGATGGTTGTGAGCACCATGTGGTTGCTGGAAATTGAACTCAGGACTTTTGGAAGAACAGCCTTAACATCTGAGCCATCTCTCCAGCCCAGTGCTTAATTTTTTAAAATTAGTTTCAGACAAAGGATGGAAAGCTGAAATGTGGTTATATAAGAGAATACGAGTATCAGCCTTAACAATATAAATGACTACAGTTGCCAGGAAGGGAGAAGAGGGAAAGGAAAAGAAAACTGGATGGGTAGCTTCCTAACAGTTTTTCTTTAAAAATTAAAGAAAATTTAATTACATGTTGTGTGTATGTGAATATGTGCATGTACTCCTAGCATCCAGAAAAGAGAGCTGTGTCCCTGGAGCTGGAGTTACAGGCAGCTGTCAGCATTCATAGATGCTGGGAACTGAACTCCTATCCTCAGGAAGAGGAATATGTGCTGTTAATTACTGAGCCATCTCACCAGGCGCCCCACCCAGGGTCCCCAATATTGACTCAAAAACACTGTTGATGAAATAAAAAATAAATAAATAAAACGTTCTTTTACAATGGCTGAGATGGCACATGCTAGAGTTCCATCTAACGGAATTTGGCACATGCCAAAAAGGAGCTATAGCACAGGGCAAAGTATCTTTATTAGTGACAAAAATAAGCAATGCGGGTGGGGGGGGGAGTTATTAAATGCTGGGGACAGTGGTAATGAAAGGGGGAGCTACATCTGTCTACCACTGTGGGGAACCGGTGTGCATGTGCTTGCACGCTGTGTGTGCTGTGCTTGTACTTACTAAACCCTATTCGGGGCATGTGCGAAATGTGAAAGAGTGCTGATTACTCCTTGGAGGGGAAACAGATGGCTGGGAGGCAGCAGTCCAGGGTGGACTCTTTCAACTTACACTTTTACACCTTTTGACTTAAAACATTTTTATTTTATCAGTGTTCTTGCATGTATGCCTGTGCATCACATGCACACAGTGCCTGAAGACGCCAGAAGGTGGATCCTCTGCAACAGAAGTCATATGCAGTTGTTAGCCACCATGCTGGGAACGGAACCCAGGGCCATCTGCAAGAGCAGCCAAAGCTCTTAACTAGCTACAGAGGAAGAGTCTGTCTCAAAAGAGAAAAAAAATTCCAACAAAAGAAAATACCAAAACCCCAAACAAAAAACCAACTTTAATTATATGAACTTATTAGCTAATTATAAAATTACTAAATAAAAGTTTAAAGTAGTAAAGGTATAGATAAAAGAATAGCAGAGGCCTAGGCTGCATTAGACCATGCCTTTACTCCCATGGTGGAGGCGGAGGCAAGTGGAGCGCTGGGAGTTTGAGATCAGCCAGTGCCACACAATGAGCTTTGGGCTGGTTAGGGTTATACGGTGAGACCTTGTCTCAAAACAAATAAATCATAGAACTGGAAGAACAGCCAGAGCTCTTAACCGGCTACATAGAAGATCCTGTCTGTGAAAACAAAACAAAACAAAACACCAAAAAACAAAACAAAACTTAAAACTGTAAAGAGTTTCTTTTTGCTTTTTTTTTTTTCTTTCTGGTGGGAGGAGGTCTTGAGACAGGGTTTCTCTGTGTAGCCTTGGCTGTCCTTGAACTTGCTTTGTAGACCAGGCTCGCCTCTAATCACAAGAGCTCCACCTGCTCCCTTCCACATGCTGGACTAACGGCCTGAGCCACCACACCTGGCTTTTTTTTTTTTTTTAAGGTAGGATCTAATGTAGCCCAGGCTCTAACCTCAACTTTGCTGTGCAGCTAATAAAAATCTTGAACTCTTGATCCTCTTGCCTGCACCTCTTGAGTACTGGGATTATAGAAATGTACCTGACTTCCAGCTAAGAGACTTGCTTTATAGCTTGGAACTGAAACCCTGGCTGTTGGGACCGGAAGCTGCTGTTCTTTCTCTTTCTTTGGAGTAGAGGGTGGGAGGACAGGGAGGCGTGCCACCGCATCCTGTGGAGGTCAGAGGGCAACCTGAGGGAGCTGGTTCTCTCCTTGCATCATGCGGACTGCAGGGATCAAACTCGGGCTGTCGGGGAAGCACCTTGACTCACTGAGCCATCTCTTTTGGCCCAATTTGTTAAATTCATAACAAACGTATGGAACATACTGTTTGTGCCTCAATTTATCCCTGGGAGTGTGTTGTAATATTGTAAGTGTACAGAAACGACACTGTGTCCCTGTCATAAGGAAAACACAGAATGTCAAATCTTACAAAGATAAATCAAAATGTAAAAAATTCTAGGGCCAAATAAATAAATAAATAAATAAATAAATAAATAAATAAATTCTAGGGCCAGTGAGATGGCTCTGCAGGCAAACATGCTTGCTGCCAAGTCTGACACCCTAAGTTTGGCTCTGGGAACCAATATGCTGGAAGAAGAGAACCAAGCCTTGAAACTTGTCTTCTGGCAGGCACATATACACTGCCACACATACACCGCCTTACACGTGTAAATAAAATCTTTTTCTTTTCTTTTCTTTTTTTTTTTTTTCAGAACCAGGGTCTGTAGTAAGAATTCTGGAATTTTGGTTTCTTTAAAAAACATAAATATTATAAGATGTGCTTTTATTTTAATCCCAGGTGTGGGGATGTGGGGCTGCCTCAGACTGTCTGCAGCGGCTGATTATGACTGGCCTTGTGCTCTAGCAGAGGCATGGTTTTGCCAGCTGCAGATAGTCTACAATTGAGTAACATTTGGAATTCTGGGAACTTTTCAAAGGGTAAATAAATGCTAGAGCACTGACAGGTGGGGTTGGTGGTTGTTGGTAGTTTAGGGAGATTGTTTGTGGCTTGTTAGTAGCCATGGCCAAAGAAGAAACCAAAGAAAAGAAATTAGATCTAGGGATTTTCCTATTTTTCTCTCTCCTCTCTCCTTGTTTCTCTCCAACTAGTGTTAGGGGCGAAACAAGAGTCAGGGGGAGACAAAGGGTGGGCAAAGTAGCAAAGACCAGCTAGAAGAGTCTCTCTTGCCAGCCGGTTATGGCACACACCTTGAATCCCAGGCAGAGGCAGGTGGATCCCTGAGTTCAAGGCCAGCCTGGTCTATAGAGCCAATTCCAAAACATAGAGTAAACCCAGTCTCAAAAACAAACCCCCAAAAGCTGGGCACAGTGGTGCATGCCTGTAATCCCAGCACTCAGGGAGGCAGAGGCAGGCGGATCTCTCTGAATTTGAGGCCAGTCTGGTCTACAAAGCCAAGTCCAGGACAGCCAAGGCTACATGGAGAAACCCTGTTTCACAAAAAAACAAATCAAACCAAAACAGACCCCCAAAACAACAGGAGGTAGAGGTCAGAGCATGAAGAGTTCATACACAGACACATCCTGTCTTGGGAAAAAAAATAAACACAGGCTTTCACAGAGCTAAACATTTCTGTAAGATGTGTGTCAGTCACTTGATTACAGTCTAGAATGGAGGGCGTACAGTGCCTGCCTACCATGCAGGAGGTTTGGGGTTGGGGTTCCCAGGACCACAAACACTGGGTACAATGGCAAAAAACCTGTAATTCAACCCTCCTGAGGTAAAGGCAGGAGGCTCAGCCTCAAGGTTAGCCTTGGCTACAGAGAGAATCCAAGGCCAGGCTAGTATATAGAAAACTTCTCTCTTGAGGACTGGGTGACAGCATAGTTGCCTTTGCAGAGGACTTGGGTTTAGTTTCTAGCACCCACATGGCAGCTCCTAATTTTCATAACTTTAATCAGAAGGGATCTGACACCCTCTTCCTGCCTCCAATGACACCTCATGCACATGTGTTCACGCAGGCAAAATACTTATATACATAAAGGTTAATATATTAATCTATCAATTTTATAAACATTGGTTTTTATTAATAATTTGATTTAATAATTATTTTAAATTCATTTATATTAATTATATAAAATTTTACTCATATGTTAATTTTAATTAATTGATACACACACTCAAACATGGTTTTTCTATGTAGCCCTGGCCATCCTGGAACTCATTCCGTAGACCAAAACTGGTCTCAAACTCACAGAGATCTGTCTGCCTCTTCCTTCTGAGTGTTGGGATTAAAGGGAAGTGCCACTACCGCCCAGCTGATAAATTTGTTTTAAACTATAAAATCCCTACTTATAACTGGGCATGACAGACCACCCAAACCAGCATGTTCTTAGTCCTGCAGGGGATGGAAGCGGAGAGCAGAGCTCTGCAGCTTTCCAAGAGCCAGAACTGGCCCATCCTGAGAATGCTCATGGCCCAGAAAGCACAAGGATGGCAAGTACTGTTCATGCCCAGGGAGCCAGGAGCCTCCTTGATTCTGAACCAGACAAGGGCAGTTCTGGTCTCTCCATCTTGAACAACTGAGTCTCTGGTGAGGCAGTCGAGCAAGCTAAGCAGACACTGAGACAGAGGTACATATTCATTGGGCACACACACACAGACACTCACAGAGACATGTAAACAGAGACATCAAGAAGCATCAAGAGATTTCATAGCTGGCTGTGGTGGCACTTAGGAGGCAGAGGCAAGTGTACACAGAGAAAACCTGTCTCAAAAAAAAAATTTTTTTTTTCATAAACACTGAGGAGTGGAGGAGAAAAGGGAGGAATGGAGAAATACAAAGAAAACAGAGAGAGAGAGAGAGAGAGAGAGAGAGAGAGAGAGAAGAAAGCAAGAAGAAAGACAAAGCAAGCCCATGCATTCCCATTTGCAAATGTTCCCTTGGGTATTCATTCAGATCTGAATCCCATTCCAACCTCCCATCAATAGAGATGGAGTAGTTTATACCACTTCAATTTCTTCTGCAAAAATGGCTAATCGTCCTGTTCTCAGGAGATGTCACCAGATGTTGTGAGAGGCTATTGCAGCCTGCCTGCCTTCGAGCCTGCCAGATACTGTGGACTGACAACCCAGCCATCCAAAGGGCACAATCAAGTGTCAGGTGCTAGGGGTGAGGTAAGGGGTACTCACGGATAGCAGAGGAACAGGAGGTTCAGGAAGGAGTAGGTCCTGAAGAGGTGGATGAGGGACCGGCACAGACTCCAGCCTGTGGCCGTGAGAACGGTGAAGCGGGTGAGGAACAGCAGGATGGAGCGAAAGAGGGAGACCTTCCCCCTCTGAGAAGCCTGGGTTGGGGTAAGATACGAAAGGCTGGGACCTTGGATGGAGGCCGCAGGAGCCATGCCCGAGTCCCACAGAACACGGCCTATAATCCCACCCAGGGAAAGGTGCAGAGCAGGTTGGTAAGAACCTGGCCTGTCTTTCTGATGCCTAGTGGATAGGGAGATATGCCTAGTGGATATGTGATACCATAACGTTCATCAAATAAGCCCACAAGCAGCTCAGAGGAAATGCCTTGGGGCTAAGGGCAGGTGTGTCTCCTTGGCATCCCAGGGGAAAGGGGAGTCCCAAAGCCCCTGGCCAGCCTCTAGACCCAATCACCTCCTTCACGATGGACCCAATGAAGCGGCGGCCCAGAACAATGGTGGTCACCATCAGCAAGTTGAAGTCGATCAGGTGGAAGTTCTGTCAGGGGGCAGAGGCCTGGGGGTCACACGGGCCCCTTCTCCCATACATAGGTTTTTTCTTATACCCATTACCTCCCCCGGCCCAGTCCTTTCCACAGAGACTGTCCCCATTCTCTGACCTTCATTGGCCTCCAGCTGACTCAGGACAGGAAATTACCTAGAGGAGTAGAACAGGACCCAGAGAAGGGAAGTGGGACAGTCCCTGGGGATAAGAGAGTGGTGTGTGAGCACTCTTGCTCTAACACCCATGTCCCTGTCCCTGAACCTCTTTTTCTGTCCAGGGTTCTTTCCACCCCTGAAACATTCATACATTCCCAAGACTCATCTCTCAGACAAGATTTAGGATCCCGTCTGTCAGATTCAACTCTGCTATCCTTACAATGCCCTGTATAGTTCTAAGCACACTAGCTATAGTTGAGAACTGTCAGTTTCCTGTTCCCGCTACATCCAACATGCCCAACATGGAGCCAAGGATGCAGCAGGTATACAGTGGTATTTGGTAAGCTATGTAACACATACAATACATGCAGGAATACAAGCACGCATGCGCACTCTGGAGCACACAGCAGACTCTGGCTGAGCACCTACCAGGGACGTGTGGGAGGGTGGGTGTGAGGGTGGGTACCACCAGACCGTCTTATAGATGTTGATGTAGTGCACGAACAGGGCTATGAGCTGACAGAAGAAGAGCTGGAGCTCAAACAGAATGCTGGCCTGGACGGGCAGCTCGGGGATCTTGCAGTGCTGCAGAGGCACCACTGTCTGGGTGGCCAGGGGAGGGCTGGACAGGCCTGCTCCAGAACTGGTCCTGGGGGTGGAGAACAACGTCAGGAGCTAGCCTGAGAACCTGGCCGGAAACAGCTTCTGGCACAGAGGACTGCGCAGTTCATCAGAAAAGCAGCCCACAAGGATCAAGTCTTCCTTATCTTGCCTGGCAGACAAAAGGCGCAGAAGGAAAGAGCCTTTCCTCTCTTGACTTTATTCAGCTCTTCCCACTACTTCCCAGGAGGGAATTATGAGGCTTGCTTTACAAATAAGAAAAAGGAGGTCCAGAGACAGATGGCAACCTATGCAAGCCACCAGTAAATCAGGAGTACAGCCCCAGCTGGGACTGGTTTGTTCTACCAAATCTCATAGCATCTCTCCCAGAGACCACCCTCAGAGCTTGCCCTTGTCTTTGCAGATGCTCTGTCCCCTTTAGCCCAACCTGGCATGTAGCATAGTGCATCTTAAAATCCAGTGATGGTTAGCCTGATCCACACCACCACAGGAAGAGGCAGCTTACCTTGTTCGAGAACGGACGCTAGTGACTGATGCACTGGAAGTGTGGCCTCCACCAGAGGCGCCAGAAGATCCTGGCTCACAGAGCGGATTTCGACAGTAAGATGTCCTGTTGGGACCTCTTCGACCTCCTGTAGGACATGAGTCAAGGATGACAGCAATGCTTTATTGGTTAACTGGCATTTCATTTTCTTTTTTTCTTTGCTATGTGGACAAGGCTAGCTGTGAGCTCACGTATTATCAAACCTCACAGGAGCCGATGAAGCAGCTTCTGCCTACCTCCTCAGTACCTGCCTTCTGTCCCTACCCTACCCTGGACTCTGGCTATCAGGTAGGCACATTTGTCAACTCTTGCATTTCTGTTCTTTTCATATGAAGTGCTTTCCTGCCTGTCCTTTTTGTTGTATTTCTCTTCTTCTAGTGGAGAATTTCAATTTTCATTTGGTACTGTTGTGTGTGAGGGAGCATGCATACCACACTGTGCACAGAGAGGTCAGAAGGCAACTTTCGGGGGTTGGGTTCCAGGGATTGAATTCAGGTCAGCAGGTCTGCACAATTCTCTACCTTGTCGATTGCTGCTGTTACTTTCAAACAGGACCTCTCACTGACCTGGGGCTCGCCAATTACGCAGGTTGGCTGGCCAGTGAGCCCCAGAAATCTCAGTCTCTGCAGTGTGCTGGGATTACAAGACCATGCCACCAACCCCAACGATTTTTGGGTTCTGGGGATCAAACTTAGGTCCTCCCCCTCCCCCCTTCTCTTCTCTCTGAGACCGGATTTCTCTGTGTAGACCTGGCTGTCCTGGAACTTGATCTGTAGACTCCACCTGCCTCTGCCTCTCAAGCACTGGGGCCACTACTGCCCAGCTTGAAATTATCTTAAATGTTATGTGTATGGATGTTTTTCCTGCATACATGCGCTCCACCTGTGTGCCTTGTGTGTGGAGAAGTCAGAAGAGGGCTTCAGATCCCTGAAGCTGGAGCTAGGGATGGCTGGGAATCACAATGTGGGTGCTAGGAATTAAACCTCGGCCCTCTGCAAAAGGAACTAACACTCTTCATTGCTGAGCAATCTCTCCAGTACCTCTGAAATTACTTATCTGTTAACATGTTTGCTGTCTTTCCCACTAAAATGGAAAGTCAGTAAATTCATTTCTCACTATGTAGCACTATGTAAACAACTCAAACTTACAACCCACCTGCCTCAGCCTCCCAAGTGCTAGAATTACAGGCATGTGCTACTAGACAGTGTCTTCATCATTGTTTCCCTCACTTCCAGTTCACTGGGGTCTATGCTGATAAGTGAATGGGACAATTCATGAATGGCAGGATTTTCAGATTAGTGAACCCTGTTTACACGACATCATCAAGGACAGTAAATAGCAAGCTCTGAGTCCTGAGCATCTCAGTTCTGATATTTGCTCGTTTTCTTCTGGATATGAGTCTCCAGAAACTTATAATCTGGCCAGCTTTGAGACAAGACGTTTTTTCCTCCAGAGCTCTTAGCTTAACGTCAGAATGGCCTCTGAGACAGTGCTGTGGTTGTGAATCCAAAACTTAGATATTATAAAGCTATATCCCTAAGACTAGTGGTCTATCCTAAGATCCCAGGCAGCATCCTACACATACCTTCCAAACCCTTAATTGAAGTTAAAACTTGTTCATCTTCCTCATGGCAACAGGGGAGCCTCCATTCATAAGCACTGAGCTCAGGCTTCCTTAGCTCTGAAGGTTTTCTGACAGATCCTCAAAATATACCTGTTCCTATGACCTCAAGCCCCCAGACCGAAAACTTTGTTCACAACACTGTTATATTTGGCTTGGAAAACCCCACACACACTCCCTCAGCCCAGGATCTCTGCCCACGCCTACTCTCTTTTAGAAGCTCTGCACCCACGTAAAGTCCTCAGCCCAGAAACTCCGCCCACACACAACTGTCAGCCCAAAGACCCCGCCCACAAGCCAGTTCAAAGCCCTCCAGGACTAGAAGCTTGGCTCAGAATGGGCTCCCTTGGTGGGCTGGGTCTCCCTCCATCCCCAACGCCCTTAGTGTAAGCTCCTACAGTCCAGAAGGTTCTCTCCCACACCAAGGACCACAAGTCTAAAACCGCACCCTTAGGTCGCAGTCTCGCCCACCAGGCTGCCCGGCCCCCATTTCCAGCCGGGAGAACTGTGTCCCCAAGGAAGCCTGAGCCCCTCGGGCCCTCTCCATTTTGGAAGCTCCGCCCCTAGGCAGTGACCCGCCCCCTCAGGACCGGAGGGGCGGGGTCCCGCCTGCGCCGCGTCCCTTCCCCTCCCCCTCCCCGCGGCTCCGGTCCGCGTGGGGCGGCGGTTAGCAGCCAGGCGTGCCCTATCCCGCGGCCCCGGACGAGCCCAGCCAGCTCTGCTCACCCATTTCCTTCCCGCGGCGCTCTCTGCTCGCCGCCGCAGCTCCTGCGGGCAATATGTCGGAGGCGACGGCGGCCGGGAGAGGACTAACCACCGCAGCACAGGCCGGGTATCAGCCGCGCGCTCCCGCGGGCTGCTTAATTTGCATACTAGGCGGGCTAGGAGCCGGGAGCACGCTTCTTAAAGGGGCCGTCAGGACAAAGGCTGCGCTGGCGCTCTTTGTCTCTCCTTCCCCACGCCTTTCAGGCAGCTGCTGCAGAAGTGATTCTGGAGGGGGCGTACCCACCTCCTGTGTTTCTCCACCCTGTTCTGGCTGAAGGAGGACACCGGAGCGGCTTTCTGCCGCCTCTGAAATCCTATTCTTTAGCAACACAGTCACCTCCTACTTAGCGCGTCCTAAACTCGGCTTTCAGTGCTCTCTGGTTTTATTGTAGTTTGGCTCATCCCAGTCAAAACCTAGGAAATCTTTGACCTAGACTAAGCTCTAGGCATTTCTCATGTTTATTTCACTGTTCATTTCACTGCCACCACCTTAGCTTACGCCTGCCATTTTCAAGTTTTGAAAGTATGTTCGTGGGTATTGATGATTATTATTAATATAATTAGCTTTGGTTTTTGCTTGTTTAACATTCTAAATTTTGCGGTGTGGGGGTGTGTAGCAGTGGAGGTGGGAGAACAACTTGTAGGTTTCTTTTTGTACCATTAGGTTCCCAGGACAAACCTAAGGTTTTCGGGCTCGGAGGCAAGAACCTTTACTTGCTGAACCATTTCGCCAGCCTTTGACGTTGGTTTTTGAGACAGGACCTCTGATAGCCCAGGCTGGCCTTGAACTTGCTGTGGATCAGAGAATTACCTTGAATTTCTGACCCCTCTGCTTCAGTGTGTTAGAATTATTCCCACTAAAACGGGTTTATGTAGAGGTGGAAATCAAACCTAATGCAAGCACGATTTACTTCGTAGGTGTTGAAGATTAAGTGAGATGATCCATGTTTTAATCAGTGTTAGCCATCATTGTTTGGCAAACGCTTAACAGAGGAAACAAGTCTATAAAGGAGCTACTGTGTGATTTCTTCCCTTGCAAGACTGATAATCTATGGAGGTGGAGGTGGGGGATTGAAACTAGGGCCTCACACATGCTAGACAAGTGTTCTGCCACTCAACTATATTCCCAGCCTCACAGCAATCTTAATCATCTTGTGACTTCATTGGTTATCACAGTGCTTGGCACATGTTAATCAAACAATTAAGAGATATTAATAGATTTCTACAGAGTTTAAATTATGGGGGCAGACAGACAGTAAATTCTGTAGTACATTAGAAGAGAATGTTGTAAGAAAGGCAAAACAAGAAAGGCTGTCTGGGTGCAAGTTTAATAGGATAGGCAAAGCAGCTTCACTGACTTGAGTTAGTCAAAGTATCTGGGAAGAGGGAAGATTCTAGACAGGAACAGTGCAAGGGCATTCAGCCTAATGTGTTTAAGAAGCAACAATGAGCCAGGCTCGGTGGCACATGCCTTATAATGCCAGCGCTCGAGGAGGCAGAGGCAGGCAGATCTCTGTGAGTTCGAGGCCAGCTTGGTCTACAAAGTGAGTTCAGGACATCCAAAGGTACACAGAGAAACCCTGTCTCAGGAGGGGAGTGGATACCAAGGAGGGGGGTGGAAGTTGTTAAGAGTGCATATTGCTTTTGCAGAAGACCAGTAACTCCTGCCTCCCAGTGGGCACTTGTTGACAGGAGCCAGGGTTACATGTAATGAATGCATCCATCAGACTGGCATGTAGGCAAACATGTGGCATTTCTATTAACGATTGATATCAGAGGGCCCAGCCTACGTGGGTGATAGCACCTTTGGGCAGGTGGTCCTGGGATATATGAAAGTTCTTGCCCTGACTTCTTTTTATGATGGACAACTATAAATTCTTTCCTTGTCACTGGTGTTTATCACAGTAATAGAAACCCAACTAGGATATAGGAGATCCTCTGAGGGGACTAGCACTTCTGTGCATGCAACCCCCCCCCCCAACATACATGGTTACACATTTTGGGGAGGAGACAGAGATGGCCCACAGGTTTGCACTACCTGGGGTTCTTCTAGAGAACAGACTCAATTTCCAGCACCTACATGGCAGCTCAGAACTGTCTGTACCTCCTGTTTGAAAGGATCTGACGATCTCTGGTTTCCAAGCACCAAGCAAGCACTGGCCATGTATGTGTGTGTGAGAGAGAGAGAGAGAAGGAGGGAGGGAGGGAGGGAGGAACATTTTTAGTTACTGATATATCCTGAGGACACAGAGATGACAATTTGCTAGTTGTTAATGAGGAAACAATAATTTATTGAACTATACCAAGTTTAGATGTAGGCAGAGGATAGTATGAAAACAACTTCATAGGAAGGATCAGACCCGACTCTGAGAGACGAAGATTTGCTATAGCTTAAGGGTTTTGTTCAAGGCTCCAATGGCTGGCTGTTGTGTGCAAGACCCTGAGGTTAATCTCTAGCCTTATGGTTTGTTTTTAAAGTGTACCATATGGGATGAAACTGCCTGCGGAGTTGGTAGGAAAATGTCTATGAATCTGTAGTATAGAAGATGCTAGACCTTGCAGAGTCAATTTCCCAGGAAATATTTACTGAATTGACATACAACTCAAGTCTAAGAGCGAGCATTCACAGTTCCAACCCACTTTGAATAGACTACCTGCTCTTCTATTCCTCCTCCCAGTAAGAAAACTGATTCTCCCTTGTAGAAATTTTCCCTTCCTCACTCTGTCCATTTGTTGAGTCAACTTTCTCGCAGTTCCAAGAGGCAAACGATTGGCAAATCATTTCACGATTCCTGCTACTCCAGACAAGTGACTGGCTTAAGCTGAGGGAAAATCAGTGATTCAAGTAAGGTAAAGTGAGCTGTTTTCATAGCATATATGCTAGAACTAGCAAGAATCTTGAGATCTTGTGATGGCTGATCAAAGTGAAGGTTTTGAAGAATGCCATGTTCAGCAACCCCAGCTCTCATGTGACCTGGTTTACCAGAAACAGACTTTAGACCTGACTTTCGTGTTTTTAGACAGGCTTTCTCTGTGTAGACTTCAGAACTCAAAAATGATTTGACTTTCTCTGCCTCCCAGAGTCCTGGGATTACAGGCACGAGCCATGGCTCCTGGTTCAGACCTGACTTTCAATACAAGAACATTCAGGGTCTTCATGTTCATGCCCTAATCTCTTGGACCATTTTCTATCAGCCTTTCCATACATCAGCCCTCATACTTCAAGGCTGTCTATGTCAAACATTTCACATTTTATACACATTACAGAGATAATAAGGCAAGCCACTGGTTAGTTTTTGTTTTCTTTCTTTAAGATAGGGTTTCACTTTGTAACCCTGGCTGGCTTCCAACCTCAGAAATCACCTGCCTCTGCTAGGACTAAAGACATGTGCCAGCATGCCCTGCCCAAACACTGAATTAAACAAAGGCCCCATATCATTTGAATAGACCTGCAGTCTGCAGTGGGAAGGTACAAGGCAAAGGTTCAGGTTAGGCTTTATTCCAGAAGTCTACCACGCTTGATAATAATTGTGATTAGTTTTGTCAACCTGACACGCAATCTGGAATAACTAGGGAAGAGTGGGGCATTTCCTAGATCAGGTTGGCTTGTAGTGATTATCTTCATTATATTAACTGAAGTGGGGGGACTCATTTACTCATGCCCTGGTTTGGGGTCCTGGACTGAAAAGAAAATGAGAAGTGTAAGCACCCATTCTGTTCTTGATTGTGAATATGACGCTGTTTCAAGTTCATGCAGGTTTGATTTTTCCTATGGTCTGCAATTGGAACTACGATATAAAAAAATTCAAGTTGCATTTGTCAGATTATTTTATCAATGAAAAACAAACCTAAGACAGTAAGAAGCTAGGAAGCACACTGATAAGATTGCCTGAGGATCCTAAATGCCACAAGGAATTTCAGTTTGATTCCATGTCTGAAATTTAGGATCAATTGTTATTCATTATAGTGAGGACTAATGGAGAGTGGATAGCAAAGACATAGGACATGAGGAATTGGATGGCTGTCATCAAGAGTTGGAGATTTGCCCCAGCTTGGTCCCTCAGAATGGTCTGTTAGTCTCGTACTTGACCTCACTTCCCCACTATGAGCATCCCAGCAGAGGGAGCCAAATAGAGAAACAGGAATTCCCAAAGCAACAGGAGCTTGGAGCTTATCTTGCCTCTTCAGACACATGCTCAGAGATTGGGAAGGCTGCATAACAGACAACCCAAAAACTGTGTGTGTACATGTGTGGTGTAGATATTTATATCTTAAGGCCCTAACACCCATAAGCTGTTTGTAAATTACTAGGACCAACTGGGATTCCCTGTGCTATCCAGATGGCCTAGTTAGACCTGAGAACCTTAGAAAAGGGAGCTTGGAACAGGCATGGTGGTGCATGCCTTTGATTCCAGCACTTGAGGTAGAGGCAGGCAAAAATCTGAGTATGAGATCCAGGCCAAGCCAGATAGGATGACCTTACCTCAAAATAATGAAGATTATTAACAAGAGCTGGAGCCAGAATTCAAGGCCAGCCTGAACTAAAGTGGGGACCCCATCGCAATAGTGCATACACCCACACACATACATACAAGTTGCTGTATGAAGAGGCGGAGAGAGAAAATGGCATATGTGGGAGCAGTATCAGTGCGGCATTAGGATTCCAGCCTCTATATCACAAAGGGCAACAGGGACAATTATGATAGTGTATGCCTGCAATTCTAGCACTAGTAGTCATGTTTGAAGACAGACTGGACTACGTACAGTGAAATTGTGTCCTCCCTTCCCCACAAATCTCCATTCTACACAAATCAAAAAGCAATGGGGTATAGTTCCTCTAATCATGATTTACTAGCAAAGCACAGCATTACAGATTTGGAATATTTTATAGCTTTTATTTTCCACTTACCTCCACTAAGACAGATGACGATTCACCCACCCAACCTCTAGAGGTATTAAAAAACAAAGGCCCAGAAAACTCAACAACTTACCTAAGGCCAGACACCATCCAAGATCAGAGATGGGCCTGGGAGCAACACAAGAGCTAAGGGCTCAAGGAAGAGAAGGCATGCAGGCAGAGCAAGAGCCTTCAGAGGCTCCTCCTGGCTCATAGCCAGTCCTTCACACTCCCACCATAGTCCCCCGAGTCCATCATGCTGGCAACAGCTAGACAAAGTCCCTTCTAAAATATTTATGACTCAGAGCAGTCCAGAGGCTTGGAGAAAGCTGATGTCACCCTTCTCAGCTTGCAGGTGACTGACAAACAGCGCAGCTGGGAGGGTGGGCAAACACTTAAGTCAGAGCTCTCAAAGAAAAGAACCTGAGGGCTCTAAACGGTAATGGAAGGCAGAGCCGGTGTGACAAGAATAAGCCTGGAAGACAGAAACTTTGAATGTTGTGTAGTATTCTGCCCAAACCCAGTTTCTCAAATTTAAAATACATTTGCTTGTCAGATCCCATTCAGCAGGGAAGAACTATTTATGGAATAAATAGGCCTTGATAAACATATAAGCAATGAACTGAAATTTAAATCCCGATGTTTGATTTCTGAGCTTTTCTATAAAATTTTGTGATTCCCAAGTGACTTGTACCTGAAGACTGTGGATGAACTCTCTTTCTCAAAAGAAAAACTGAGGACAAAACACTGGCCGAGATTAACTAGTAAGGGGGAGTCTTGGCACTCTCCCAAAACTGATAGAAGCTATTAGTGTAGAACCATTCACCATTATTCACATAAACAAACCTTTATTGAACTCCTTAGGCAGAGGCAGATACTTGTAGTAAAGAGGTGAAGCAGAATAGCTCTACCCTTCAAGAACTTTTGGATAAGCACTAACAACAAAGAAGAACAGAGGCTCAGAGTTTAAAACAACTAGCCTAGAAGTAAATGATTCTCAACTTTTTTTAGCATGTTACTGAGAAGGTGACCATCTCTTCTGGGAGTCCTCTGGAAATGACCAAGGGCTGCTATGCTGAAGGTTCCAAAAAAGGTGTTCCAACACATTCTATGGAAGCGAAGGGAGAACAAAAGACTGGGAATGAATGGCACAGGAGCTGAGGGTGCTCTGACCTGAAGAGCCATGCCAGGGGTTTAGTCCCTTTATTTTTATCAAGACAGGGTTTCTCTGTGTAGCCCTGGGTGTCCTGGAACTTGCTCTGTAGACCAGGCTGGCCTCAAACTCAGAGATCCACCTGCCTCTGCCTCCCAAGTTATGGGATTAAAGGTGTGTGCCACCAAGCTTTTCAATTCCTTTTTTTTTTTTTTTTTTTTTTTTGAGTCCAGTTCCCCCATATGTGCTAGTGAGACATGGTTCAACTGCCGAGTTAAACCCCAGCTCTCCCCCTAAAATGTCTTGAGCAGGTAGGTGGAGCTGACAGCAACCAGTCCCCTGAAGCTCTGAGGACCCCATCTGGTCCTAAAGACTCCTAGAAGATCCTGGCTGGCTTTCTGTGGGTAAATCAGATCAAGAGGTGGGGTAAAAAAAGAACTGTTGATCTCCTCTCCTGGGTTTCTATGTCTCAGCAAGTGCCCCAGGCCAGCCTCTATACAGCAGGTAGCTCCTGGTATTCAGGGTCCTCTGACAGCTGCAAAGACACAAAGTGGAAAATTAAGAAACTTGAGGTTCTCAGCCTTCACCTGGTCAGGCTCTGTCCCTTGTAACCTTCCTTTTCCATAGATAACCTCCAGTTATTACATTTGGCAGGCAGGTTCCTAGGCACAAACAGATGGGCAAAAGACAATTATCCATAGCCACTATGAACTCTCTCTTCGTCAGGTTATGTCTCCAGTCCTATGTCACTCTCTCATCCTTGAATATGACCGAGCAGAGGGATCTGGGGGAAAATGACCAAACATCTGAGACCTTAACTTTGCTCTCAGGTTTTCTGTTTTTTAAATTTAGTAATGTGCACTGATGCTTTGTCTACATTTTTATATGCATTTGTGTACTTCTGTGGAGGGTGCAAGCAGGACAAGAGAGGACATCAAATCCTGGAGCTGAAGCTACAGGTGGTTGTGAGCTGCTAATCTGGGTCCTGGGAACAAAACTCACTCTTAAATCTTTTAACACTGAGCCATCTCTCCAGCTCTAATTTTCATATGTACAAATGTCCTGCCTTGTTTTAAGAGACTCTTGCTGAGACCTGAATGAGTAGAAGCTAGACTGGCTGGCGAGCAATTTCCAAGGATCTGTCTACCTGTTTCCCCAGCATTGGGATTATTTATTTGTTTATTAATTATGTATACAGTGTTCTACTGGTATACCTGCTCACCAGAAGAAAGAACCTGTTCTCATTATGGATGGTTGTGAGCCACCATGTGGTTGCTGGGAATTGAACTTAGGACCTTTGGAAGAGCAGTTAGTGCTCTTAACCTCTGAGCCATCTCTCCAGCCCAGCATTTGGGATTATAAATGCATGCTATCACATGCGTAAGGGGATCAAACTCAGGTCCTCATGCTTGCTTTAATGATGAAGTTCCCCTCTTTAGCTCCTTTCTAGACCCTTCCTCCCTTAAAAAAAAAAAAAAAAAGGCCAAATGCTGGCACAGCAATCAGGAGGGAGAGACAAAAGAATCTTTGAGTTCAAAACCAGCCAGGAGTACATAAGAAGAACTGTTGTTTTGTTTTTTTTTTTTAATTTGAGAACCTCTTCTAAAATAAGAAAATGGGTTGGGGCAGCGGAATAGTTCAGTGCATAAAGGTGCTTGCTACTCTTTCAAGCCTGGCAACAGACTATAATCTCCAGAATCCACATAAGGGTAGAAGGAGAGGACCGGGTTCACAGAGTTGTCCTCTGATGTCCACATAGTTGTGGTGGCGTGGCTACCTAAATACACATGGTATGTAGACTATATCTTGGGTGTCACTAGGTTACATTCCAGCTTTGACACAGACCTAACTCACTTCCAAACAGGCACTCCATGTATTAACAAAATTTAAAATGAGAAACATGGGTTGGAGAGTGTGGCTTAGTAGTTGAGGATTTGTATAACACCCTAGTAGTAGTGTGAATGGTGCACTCATACAAAGTCTAGATGCCCATCTCACCTTGAATCTGCCTCTTACCTTCTGCTCACTTCAGTGTTCCATATTCTTTCCCAAACCATCTCCCAAGACCCCGGGGCTCAGCCAAGTCTTCCATTAGGCGATTACAGCCCTTTTCTTAAGAAAACCCAGGTAGTTTATTCTCAATAGACTGGTTTTCCTTTAGGAACTTATCACAATCTAAATTTTTTGAGTAATACAGACACATTAAAGAAAATGTGAAACAATTCCTCAGAATGGGAACGTTCTGAGGAAGGACACCTCACATTTGAAATTATGTTTTTAAAGAGTTTTCTGTGTAGTGGCCACTTCTCAAAGTAGTTTGTAAGCTCCATGAAGCAAGACTTATGTGCATTACTGGTCACACACTATCCTGAGAATAATAAACAGTAGGTGTTCTAATTTATAACGGTCAGTATATAAAAAAAAATTTAAAAAGACTGTTTGTACCAATTTCTAGAAAGAAATTTATTAACAATCCTATAAAGGGCTAGAGATGTGGGTATTGATAGATTACTTACATAACATGTACAAAGCCTTAGTTTCAATTGCATGAAACTAAGGTGCGGTGATGCGCACCTGTAATCTTAATGCTCAGATAGGAGGATCAAATGCTAAATGTCATCATTACTTACAGGACGGACTATACTCTACAAAACTGTCTAAAAATAAAAAAATAAAAACAAAAAAGGTCTTATCAGAGTATGGGGTATTTTTCTATTTCTTCTTTCTTCCCAGTGCTAGAATGGAACCCTTATATATCCTAGCCAGCACCATTAAGGTACACTTTTTTTCGTTATTGTTTTTGATTTTTTTGAGTCAGGGTTTCTCTATGCAGCCTTGGCTGTCCTGGAATTCACTCTGTCAGTCAGGCTAGCCTTGAACTCAGAGATGTGCTTGCCTCTTCCTCCTGAGCCTGGGATTACAAGTGTGTACCACTACTGCCCAGGCCCTGAGCTGTGCTCTTAGCCCCTATTTCTTTCTCAAAGTGTGTTGCTTCCCACATTCCAACTTCAAATAGCTGCAAGATGGGAAGCACTCAATTTAAACCTAAACTGCTGGAGTCAGAAGATCCTAGAAACCCTGCCCTACATCTAATTCCACATTTGCCTATTTCAAGTTTCACGTACACCATCAGTGTCTAGGGAAGAGATGGGCACACCCCAATGGACAAGCCATGCTTCAAAGGCTGACAAATGGGCAGCCAATACAGACATCTTATTACAATATTAAATCCAAATCACACCCAAATTTGTGGTTTTATATCCCACTTACTGAGTCATCTTATCTGATGGTCTGTGCCTCAAATGATCTGATTTTTCAAAAGATCTACAACTTGCATAGGGTCTTCTTAAAGCAGGGCGCTCCTTAAATCTAGGTGGAGGTCGGGAGCTTGCCTATGTAACATTAGAGAACTCTTTACTTGTCCACTTTCTGCTTGGGATGCAGCCAAAGGCAATCACTATAGCATAGGCTAGAAATGGTAAGGATGAGATGATATATCTATGGTCAAAAAGACACCAAATAGGGACTGGAGAGATAGCTAAATGGTTAAGAGCACTGGCTGTTCTTCCAGAGGGCCAGAGCTTGATTCCCAGCACCCACATGGGGGCTCACAAGCATCTGTTAACTCTAGTCCTACCAGTCCAAGGATATTCAGCATCCTCTCTAATCTCCACAGCCACCAGACCATCACATATGATGCACAAACACAGATGTATGTAAAACAGTCAAACACAAAAAATAAACCAATAAAATACAATAAGAAGCCAGGTATGGTGGCATGTCCTTTAACCGCAGAACTTGGGAGGCAGAGGCAAGCGAATCTTTGTAAAGTTTGAGGCCAGTAAATGATATACAGTCAGACCCTATCACAAGAAACAAACAAACAAAAACCCAGAAATTCTTGGGGGAAATTTGCTTAAAACAAGGTTTCATTATGCAACATAGGTTTACCTTAAGCTAGCTATATAATGAAGGCCTACCCGTGAATATTTCATCTGCTGACTCTACCTCTTGAGTGCTGGATCACAGATATATACCACTATGCCTGACTATTCAGAGTCCATGTATATACTCTCCCTAAGAAATTCAAGTCCCTGCCAGACACAAATCTGTCAGTCAGCCCATCTGTCTATGGACAGGGTCTTGCTATGTAGTAAAGGCTAGTGCTAGGGATTACAGCCGTGAGACAATACACAGCCTCTCTCTTGTAGGAGATTCACTTAGCAGAGTAGTAGATAAGAATGTATGCTTGACCCTAAATAGTAAATAACAGGGAAGATGGAATCCCACGGTATAAAAAATTGCTAATTGGCCCCAACAGGTCCAGGGTACAAACCTTAGCACCATAAGACTTTGTTGCTAACGGGCCTAGAAAAGACAGTCCTTTTTCTTTAGGCCTGGAAACAAAAGAATGGGTAATCAGGCAGTGTAGTGCACTTCCTCCCCTCTGCACAACAGCTGCTGTCTCACAGAGCTGTTGCCAGCCTGTCTGTTCTATTCTATTAAATATTCATCAGATGTGTGCTGGCTTTAAGCATGCAATGACTATTAATCTGCAGTGCAACAGTATATGTGAGTCTATACAGGCTACAAATTTGTAAGAATTTAAATCTTTTAACTTCAGAAATCTAGAAGAAAAATTAGAAACATGAATTCTAAACACAATGGTTGGGAGTACCTTTCAGTAAATTGGTCTTGTGGCTATCCAAACAAATTAAAGAGAGCAGAAGGCAATAGTTCAGCAGAAGTCTTAGATTTGAATTTGGATTTTGGCTCTCCAATGTTGTGATCCTCTAAACCACTACACATTGAAAGATTGCTTGACTAGCGTTTAGTGTGGCATGCTATCTACCAGTCAATATCCTAGCTTCATATTGTCAACTGTGAGAACTGAAGGGAATGCTGCTATGACATGACCAGCAATTAGCACATAACGGAGAATTAAAAAGACAGAGGAAGGGCTGGAGAGATGGCTCAGTGGTTAAGAGTAATGTCTGTTCTTCCAAAGGACCGGGGTTCAATTCCCACCATCCACATGGCAGCTCATAACTGTCTTCAACTCCAGTTTCAAGGGATCTGAGACCTTCACACTTATGCACATAAAATAAAATAAATTATTTTTTAAAAATGGACAGAGGCTGGACACAGTGGCACATGCCTTTAATCCCAGCATTCTGGAGGCAGAGGCAGGTGATCTACAGAACAAGTTCCAGGATAGCCAGGGACAAACAGAGAAACCCTGTCCCCTAGAATTCTAAAACCTTGCTTTGGAAATGGAAGAACTTAAAATTCACCTGTTTAAAGCCATAATGAAGATTATGTTTTCTATCATAAAATGGTAACTTTGTGGTCCTTTATGAACTGAAGTTTCACCATCTCCAGCTGGCACTCCTGAGGCCTCTAAGCAGCTCCAGGCTTCCTAGCCTGAGTAGCAAACACTCTTTAACTATATGGGTTTTAGCCTCTCCAGTTAGAATGAGTTTCTGGAGGGCAGGGATGATTAATGATGACGACCCGAGATTGAGCAGTGCAAGCATAAGGGCTCATGTGCTTCAGCAAAGAGTACATGATAATGTCCTGGCAGAGAAGTCTCCTTCCCGGAAAACAAAATGACAATGATTCTCCAAGATGGCTTTGGCTGGCAGATAAAAGTCCTTCTAAATGCAGTGTGTGTATACATATCTGAGACTCTAAAATCTCACCTGCGCTGTATAACAGCTGTGTGACTGTGGCTATGTAACTAACAGTTTCTGAGGTTGAAGTTTTGGTATAAGAAATGGTGAGGTCAGTGAGATAGCTCAGTGGGTAAAGTTGTTTGCAGACAAATATGATGATTGAGTTCAATCCCATGAGCCCAAGGAAAGGCGGGAGGAAACAACTCTACAAAGTTGTCCTAAGGCCTCCATACACATAAGAAGTTATTAGTGAAATGACATGTACTTCACTTGAAAAACTAGTACATACAGTGGTGACCAAGGCCTCACTACAGGAACATCTCATCTGATGTAAGAGGGACTCTGTTACTTTGACAGCAGTGTTTTCTTGGCAAGATTTTTTGTTTTGAGACAAGGTTTCTGTCTAGCTTGGCAATCTTGGAACTTGCTCTGTAGGCCAGGCTGGCCTTAAACTCAAGAGATCCGCCTGCCTCTGTCCCCCGAGTGCCGCCGCCACCACCCAGCTTGTACATTTCAATATACAACTTTATAAATAGCCTCATAATCAGAATACTGATTATGGTTATTGTCTTATAGAAACAGGTGTTCCAGAGAGTAGATTCTTGAGACTTATCCGTGCTGGAATGCTGTACTCTCAATTTGCTAGAAAAGCAGTGGTAATTACCCTACTTCTACTAACAGCTGTAAATCTAAGTAGAAACAGTCGGCAATCAAACTGAGCTCCTTCTACCTTAGCCTACTTTTTTGTTTTGCTTTGTTTTTTGAGACAGGGCTTCTCTGTATTGCACTGTTTGGCTGGAACTTGCAACACATGGCAGCTGTAACAGGCCCCTCACTGTGGCATGCAGTGCAGTTCACAGTACACCATGATCACCTACCTACCATAATAGATCTATCTTTTAGAAGCTTTCAGTGAAATACCCCAATCAGCTAATTAAACAACTATGACTTTAGTACCTAGTTCAAAAATATCTTCAAGATTTTATGTGTATGAATGTTTTGCCTACATACACATATGTGTTCCATGTGCATGCCTGGTACTGGTGAAGACCAGAAGACAACCCCCCAGAGATTAGCATAGTGGTGCTAAGAACCCAAGCCAGGTACATTCCAAGAGCACCAAGTATTCTGAACTGCTGAGCCACCTCTCTAGCTTCTAAATTCTTTCAATTAGGGATTATTTATCTAAATTTCCTGGCCATTCACATAACAAATACCAAACATATAACTTCTTTTTTTTTAAAGACTTATTTATTCATTTCTTATGTATACAGTGTTCTGTCTGCATGCACATGTGGTTGCTGGGAATTGAACTCAGGACCTCTGGAAGAGCAGCCAGTGCTCTTAACCTCTGAGCCATCTCTCCAGCCCCCAACATATGACTTCTTAAGGGTGCACAGAACAATACTCAGTATTCACTGCCAGCAGGGTTTGGAAAAAACACCTCAAAGAAACCAAACTTCACTACCAAGATTATACCTAACAACTTTGTTTTGCCTAGCAAGACTCTTTCTTCTCAATACCAAGAAAGCAGACGAAAGAAATATGGTAGGTAGCATCTTAATGGCTTCTAGTAACAGGAAGGCTAAAAGCCCTCAATTCTAGCAATTAAGGAATTGAAGCAGAATTAATACTAATATTTACTATGTGTGCCATCAAATGGGTTGACAAGTATTTTGGTTTCTTTGTGTGTGGAGCTGGTAACACAGGGACTTAACTGAACATACAACCATACAAATGTCAGGCATGGTGGTACAGGTTTTTAATTCCAGCATTCTAGAAGAAAAGGCAGGTGGATCTCTGTGAGTCTGAGGCTAGGTTGGTCTGTAAAATGAATTTTAGGACAGCCAGGAAGGTTATACTACGAAATCCTGCCTTAAATCAGACACCACCCCCTAAACAGACCAAAACAACAACAAAAAACATTCATACTCAGCTACTTCCCTGGCGGCCTTATATGATTTTAGAATTCCTTCTTTCTTCACTACTCACTATTCACTGTCTCCACCTGCCTTTCCCAGATGTAGAAAACAGGTAACTGTTTTGGATCACAAGACAGCTCCCAGGTTTATCATTCCTCTGCCCCTCGTCGCTCAGTTTTAAAGGCAGTGTCTTATATAGCTAAGGCTGGCTTCAATCTGCTTTGTAGGCTGATGATGAACTTGAACTTCTAATCCTCTAGCATGCTCTTTTGAGTAGAATCACACGTGTGCAATGAACCATGCTTATTGTGTTCTTTCCACCACACAATTTTCTCTTTAGTGTGAGAAATACCATTTCCTTATATACTTTTATTGTAGGATTAACATGGTATAATTTGCCAACAACTTTTGATTACTAACCTGATTAAGTTGCTTGTTTCTATAAATTATAGTAATTACTATAGTTATCTTTTTCTTCCTGATATAATTTTTTTCCCCCTATTAATACTAACTCACCCCATCCCCTTTTTCAGTTGTTTGAGACAAGGTTCCACTCTACAGTCGAGGCTGGTCTTGATGTAGCAGCAATTTTCAAGCCCTAGATTCTCAAGGGCTGAGATGACATTGTGGGCAACCACCCTAGATTCAATTTCACCTTGAGGAATTAGTTCTTACTTAGAAAAGTGTTAAAATAAGGGCAGCTGACTCAAGGTAGAGAGATTTCTTCTGCATGTTCAGCAGACGACGAAAGAAGCCAAATACAGCATAAGAGCTTACCTTTCTATTATTCCTGACCAGGAAGTGGTTCAACTACCCCTCCAAAGCAGATTTTCTGTCTTTGCAACCTATGCCTAACATCCATTAGCCACTTTGTTGCTTGCAAACAATGAACTCCAAATGAAACTCCTTCAGTGGCTCACTGGCAGAGTAGGGCAGAATTCAGGAGATGTGAGTTGACAGTAGCTGCTTCAACTATCACACACAAACTCACTACACTGTAAGCTGAGAAGTGATTAAATCTGGTAAAAGTGAGTTTTGGAAAGGCTAACCTGTTAACCACCTCCTAGCACTACTGCTTTGCCAGCACGACACATCTACCATCCTCAATGAAAACCACCTTCACATACCTGACATGGGTCTTCGATACCCATTCTATTCCAGGAAAAGCCTCAGGAATTTTCAGTCACCTGAAAATTGAGAAATAAGGAATGACTGTCTGGAAGAAGCTTTAAAGACATACAAAGTAAGATAGAGATTCTGCATGCAATTTACACATTACAGGAAAGAAACATGCAACTTTTCAGAAAATTCAATTAACATTGCATTTTGAGTATCAATATGTTGTCTTAGGGGCTCATCCTCGCACATTTTAAAATAACTGAGCAGAAAGCTTTACTCTGGGGTGCGGCAGGTCCTTCTCATCTACAGTCATTGAAATTTTACAATGTGTCATTTAAGATGTCAGACTTTGTGCCCAGGTTACATTACAGTTCACTTGTGACGGGCAGGATTATTAAGAGTTATGGATAATTTATGCGGCAGCATATGGTTTTTCTTTTTACAGCTATTTTTATTAAACAAGTTTTGCAAAGTTTTAACATTAAAATTAACAACTGAAGAATTGTTTATGCAAGTTGCTGTCACAGTTTATATAAAAGAGAAATATGTGCTATTAAAATCAGACATTTAGGTTACCTTTGGTTTTTTGCGATGCATGTTAGCTTTACACATCCTGATTCTCTTGCGATAATTTTCCTTTAAAAAGGGGGGTATAGAGTGATCTCTTTTCATCAAAACAAGACATAATGCCCTGAAAGCTCACTTCAAACCACGGTTGAAAATTCAGTTATTTACACTTTATCACAATCTATAAATACATTTTTTGTTGGTGTGTTTTAAAAAGAAAGAAAAAAAATGCCCATCATGCACTGCTACAGGCAGCTTGGCACTTCACACAAGAGGATTTTTCACCCCCGAGCAGTTTAGGTGGCTCTTAGGGAAGGAATGAGGTCCTTGAGAATTAAGAGTAAAACAGGGCCAACCAATTCCATTTTTTCCTCAGTCTTGTGGGAGGAAGTTCAGGATCAGTCTATTAGGCCAGCTGAATCCCTAGGATTGGAAGGGAAACCCTCAAGGGTGCCCAGGTTTTGCTGAATTGTGGTATCTGATCACAGGTGAATTCAATGCCTGAGCACTGATTTGGTGTTCTTTAAGGCCACCTAGGGGCTCTACAGAAGGTGCAGGCTAGAGTGGCTGGCACTTGAAGTACCTATACCTTCACATGAAAACCAATCTATGTTTTAGTCAGTTGGGTTTTTCTTTCTAAAAATTAGAATTTTTTTGACAGAACATAATAAAACTGCTTTCAACAACTTCCAGGGGGTGAAAAAGCTTTGGCTCTTTTTAAACTAAAACTTAACAACTCATAAACTTTTTTTTGGTAAACTTAAAATAAAATCCCCACCACCACTTTTAAGAATGTCTCCAAACTTTTAACAAGCCCATTAACTTTAGAGTTGATTTAAGTTTATGTGAAAGAGAAAACTATTTTATTGTCCACCCCCAAAAATGACAATTCATCACATTTACTTTGATTAAAAAAGGACTAAACTTTATTGACAAACTGCTGCAGACATTTGACATCGTTTAAGCTACCTATTTAGGCAGGCTTACACATGTAGCATTTAGTCTTCCGAGAACAAAATGGGAGGACGGTACAAACCCATTAGGACTTTAACTTATGTACAAAGTGGATTTTGATTCCTTTTTCATTCAGCTGCAGTGTCCCTTTTTAAATCATGCTAGTGTTGAGACATACTTGACCCAAAATTGACAATGGTCAATTTAATGAACATCATCAGCTTTTGGCCCCAGTGTCCAAGTGAGTTTTTCATGGAGTGCAGAATCTCAGATGGACAAAATACTATGACATTTTAAATACTGAAAATTTGATTATCAGTACTATTACTGAAAAGATTGCAGCTAAAAAGTACTCCATCAGATTCCACTGAGGTGGCCACCTTCTCTCCCTGCACAATCGTACTCAGACCCTACCCCACCCTACTAAGTATCTCTCAACACTGTATGTCTGGGGCTAGATTTCAAAACCCACATAATGAAAAAGTCAGTTTTACAAACCTAATTTTGCTGTTGTTTTAAGTCAATTAACGTTAAAAATTGCATCAACTATTTAATTCATGAGGATCTTTCATATTAAAATTTAACCTTAAGATTCAACCGCCATGTGCTTTTAAAGGAAATGTTTTTAGAGACAAACTGAGCTCACTTTTACATGGTGGCACCTACTGCCGTTAACATTGTGATTTTACATCTTAAGCAGCCCTGAATTTTGAAATGTAGCCTAGTTTGGGATTCTGCAACTATGACTTTACGGGGTGCCTCAAATCAAAACTAAGAAAAAGTTAACAAGCCTTTACTTCAGAACCTTTAAGCAAGCAATGCCACTTTTGAAACTAACATGTTTGTGGTTTTTTTTTTTTTACTCAACTTTTTTTTATTATAAAAGGTACACTGTTTATATTTAAACAACAAAGAAAAAAGCATCTACACACTTAAAAAATTAATTCGATATTCCTAAATCTATTTTAACTCATTTTAAAATACTACATACAGAAGCCAGAATGCAGAGTTAAGAATGGAGGAAGGTGGGGAAAAGAAAGGGACCACGAAGAAAAACACTTAGACAATTACTTGTCTGTTGTGGGTAAAGCAACAGGAATCCTGGGATACAAGAAATCAGTAACAACTTTGCTCATAACTGATATTTTCCCCTCCTGTTTTTTTTTAATAACGTCCATATGGGTGCTCTCTGTATGCTCCCTTCACTGGCCTAGCAGGGGGGGCCTTCAGTGATGGCCTGGTCCCATTCCAGTCATCTTGTCCTGTGGGAAAAGAAAAACAGTTTATAAACCCATGTGCCAATGTTTCTTTGGTCTAATCAGGCAACATCAGGTATGTCACTGACAATACTGTTTCTCTTCTAGTATCTTGACACAGTCCAAGCGTTCCTTTCTCTCCTCGGCCCTCCTTGACCAGCATGTGCAAGGCTCTCACCATTTTGAGTAGTAGGCAAAAGGGAACAGTTTAGAAAATGCTACCCTTCACTGTATAGTTCTCTTGAGCAGTAACATTCTCCATAGCAACAAGACTGAAACCCAGTCCCAAAACCTAGATAAATGCAACACATTGCTTGATGCAGTAAGGGAGTCATTAACCTTAGTGAGACTACAATGGCCATTCCTGTTCCCAAAGTCATTTGGCAGTCAGTCCTGAGACAAACATCTGCAAATTTTTCACTTCGCAGGTAGCCCCTTTCAAGGCAAGAGCAAGTCACGTTTCCCTGTTGAAAAACGTACTCTGGTTCCCCAAAAGCAAACAAAGGCCAAATTAAATGAGACCCTCCACTCACAACATGGTACTCAAACCCTAGAGAATAAAAGTATAATCAAATGCTGCATTATATAACTGTTGTGAATTTCTTATTTTCTTTTTCATGCCCAGCACTGACAAGCCAGCTAACATTCTCAAAAGGTTTTCTTTTGTGACAAGAAAGCCTCACATGGTCACTTCTATAGATGTCCTCTTAGGAAGATAAACTGTGCTTAAACTTACTCTTACCATACCTTCACCACACCAGTTCATGCCTCCTTTAAATACTATTGCCCCAGGACTTACTTTTCTGTATGCATTGAAAGGTGCATAGAATTCTACTTATGCTCCTAGTAGAATATGCAAGGGTCATCCATTTCACAAGATGTTCCTTGGATACCAGTAAGTTTATTTTTCTAATTCTCTTTACATAGGCAAATACCAGAACATATTGATAATGGCAACAGAATTTCAGGAACATGAGAATAGCCTGCTCTCTATTTTTAAAGGTAGGAGCTCACTGTGTATCTCACTTTAGGATAGACATGAACTCATTATGTAGCTTAACCTGGTTTCAAACTCACAATCTTAGATTAAGTGCCTGTGATAAAGTGCATGTATCTCTGTTTTTGAACCAGGATCTCTTGTAGCTCATGCTACTCTCAAATTCAGTACATAGTACACAATGACCTTGAGTTTCTGATTGTTCTGCCTCTAGTTCCCAACTGCTATGATTACATTCATGTGCCACCATGCTGGCTTTCAGCCTCTATAGTTCAGTCTTTTTTCCAGCAAAACAGAAATGCAGTTTTGCCAAATAGGAAGAGAAACTCTTTAATCAAGCCTCACTGATAAGAGGAAACTACTGAGCTACAACCACCCCATATTCTAAAACAGTGTCATGAGTGGACCAATGCAATGTTACTATGGCCACGCTGCAATGCTTTTTACCTAAAACTGGTTTTAAAAAAAAAAGGTTTTCTGGGGGTGGGGGTGCCATGAGCTGATTGGATGTATCATGCTAATGAGTTACACTTAGTTTCCTATGGGAGGGCTCTCTGGATTCCTTCTCTAACTCACTCTCTGTAGACTATCTTAAGATGAACTGTTTGCAGCTAAGGTCGCCGGCAGGGAACTCCTCAGGGTGCAGAAGATCTCTGATTATAAAGGCTGCTCTCCCAAAGGTCCTGAGTTCAATTCCCAGTAACCATATGGTAGCTTACCATCATCTATAATGAGATTTGGTGCCCTCTTCTGGCATCCAAGCATACATGCAGGCAGAACACCATATATAACAAATAAATAAATCTTTGAAGAAAGAAAAGGCTGCTTTCTCTGCATACAGTGCTACATGACTTATCCTCATAGTCATTGACAGAAAGCAATACTCAGCTCTTAAGGACATACATGAACCATGCATTTTCAATCAGGAAAGGCAGCTGCATCTTGCCACCTTCCCAGCCTGAGCTACCCTATGGGATCTATAACTGAGCTGAGGATTGGGGAAGGGCTCAGGTGATAGGACTACTTGTCCAGTAGACAAGTCCCAAGTGCCATCCCTAGTTACCACATAAAACCAGACATGCTGTAATCCTAGTAGAAGAATCAGAAAATCAAGGTCATCATCAGCTGCATAATTAAGACTAGACTGTAGTATGTGAGACAAAACAAAAATAATTTTTTTAAAAAGGAAGAACCTTGACTTGAGATTCTCCCAACTAGTGCTACCACTGATATGACTTAGCTCCACCCCCAAAAGCCTCTGATTTGATTCTAACAGGTACTATTTTTTCCTTCTAATTGGTTGCAATATGCTGCTTTCTGCTGCCATTTTCTTCTGAAATTTTATTTTCAGTGATTTCCAACTATTTAATTTTTTTTTTCTTAAAATAAGGGCGGGCAGGAAAATAGATCTGGACAAATAAGTTATTATTTATCAACATATCAGCAGCTCTGGATTAGGCATGGCCTACCTAACAAAACCAATTAGTTCACCTGAGAAGCACCGCAGTCAACTACATGAGATCTGAGCCCGAGATACACACACCATAGGATTTATGAGCAGAACTCCCAAAAGTTACGTCTACCAACACAGCAGTCTTCTAAAGGCTTCTCCTTAGGTATGTGACTGCCTGACTCCCACAAATCTATCAACCAGTATTTTTCCAGACACTTGTACATTTCACCCTACTATAAAAATAAAAAACAGGGCTAGAGAGATGGTTCCGCAGTTAACAGCACTGGCTGCTCTTCCAAAGGACCGGGGTTCAATTTTCAGCACACATGGCAGCTCACAGCTGTTTGTAATTCCAGTTCCAGGGGATCTGACACCCTCATACAGATAAACATACATGCAGGCAAAACACCAATGCACATACAATAAAACTAAATAAATCATTAAAAAAAGAAATAAAAACATACCATAGGCTTCATAAGAATCTTGAACCTCCCCATGTCCATAGTCATAATATTCTGACTCCCTGGAAAGCCAAAAATAGAACATTAAAAAAAAAAAAAAGCTTTAGTTTTACCATTCTTTCAATATTCCACATTGAAAACATTTTATTATCTATAAAACAGGGGAAATATTTGTTTTGTCCCATCCCTAACCACACCAATAGTTATAAAACACATAAACCATGTATTTACCAAAAAGTCTGTTTAAGTATAGCAAAGTGAAAAAAGAAAAAACAGATCATACAATTTAATGTAGAAAACCACAATCTAAATTGAGATTCTTAAAATATAATTATGTATGTATTCATATAGCTCACCATAAGAAAACAGGAAAAGGCTTGTTTTGTGCCTATTACAAAGGTCTGAGATTCTTTTCCAAGTAATCATAGGCAAGATATATACACACATATACACACACATATTCAAAGCTGTGCTTTAAGATAAATTAAAACAAAACCATAGGTTAAACTTCTAGCTTGTTCTTAAAAATCATCCTGTCTCCAATGTGGGCGGGATGAGCTGACTGACTATCATGAGAGAAAGCCTGTGGTATCTCAGGCAGCTCTTGAACGTCTGGTCCTTTGCTGAAGTCAAACTCAGGACTTCATACGTGCTAGGCAAGCATTCTACCAACTTAGCTCCTTTGTCTAAGACCTGAGCGTAGTAAATTATTTAATGGTATTTTTCTCTTTGTTCCTATGTAGTTATTCATAGCTCAGGAATTTTTCAAAAATTAGCTTCAGACCTAAACTATAAATATAAAATTCAGTTATCCAAACTTTCAGGCCCACGGATATGCCTGCAAGTCATCAAAAGCAGAGGAGATACCTTCAAAATGTTAAGAGACTCCTTAGGTTGACATTTGCCCAAATCTTTAGCTCCTCCAAGTCCATCCACCACCCCTTCTAGGACACTACACAGTACATGACATAGTGCTGACTCACCCTTGGCTCTGGCTATAATAGCCTTCATATCCTTCATAACTCTGCTCTGCATATGTATCATCATATCCCTGAAACAGATAAGTTAGAAGTCAGAACTGCATAGATTAGGGTAATTACAACCTATGGGGGGGGAGGAGATCATTGATTTCTGAATGAACAGGCCATGAAAAATTTCTAAAGACAAAACTCAAATATGTTTTAGTATTACAATCTCCTAGTAAAATTCTTTGTTGAATAACAGCTTAGCTCTCATTTAACTTATACATAGATAGTAATAATGCCTAAAATAGAAATAAAATTATCTCACAGTCAAAAATCAACTGAACAGAATACAGAATCCACGGCTTTCTTTGTTAATGTTATTTTGAGAGAGGGTTTCTCTCCGTAGCTGCCTTGGCTGTCCTAGACTCGATCAGTAGACCAGGCTGACCTCGAACTCAAGATATCTACCTGCCTCTTGCTGGGATTAATGGCATCACCACACCTGGCCACAGATGCCAAATCTTAAAGCAATGTTTTCTATCTACAAACAGGAATAAGACTCTTTATCACTCAACTTTCTCTGGCAACCTAGATATGGAAGAAATGATACATTGTTCAAAACATCCTTACATAATCTTCGTATGTTTCTGGTGCAGGTGGTGGAGGCAAAGGTATCCTCTGGATGCCTGCTGCCCGAGCTCTTGGTGCAGGAGCGCCCCTCACAGTGGGTGGGGGCGGCACTCCCCGACTCACAGTGGCACCTCTGGTGATAGAGCCTCTCACCGGGGTACCACGAACCAAAGCCCCTCGAGGAGGCCCAACACCACGACCTCTACAAAAAGAAAATTTATATTATTTTGAGATTTTAGTAATCAGTCCATATTCATGCTAAGGGTTGTTCATAAATTCTGGAGCTAGAATGATTTTATTTTTCTTTCTTTTTTTTGGTTTTGAGACAGAGTTTCTCTGTGTAGCCTTGGCTGTAGACTTGCTTTGTAGACCAGACTGGCCTTGAACTCACAGCAATCTGCTGGCCTCTGCCTCCTGGATTACAGGCCACCTCAGCAGGCCTTTTTCTTTTTGAGGCAGGGTTGAACTCACTACGTAGCCAAGGAAAACTATACTTCCAGCCTTTACGTCCTTGATGCTGGGATTATAATTATGTGTCACCATATACTGGTTTGTGCAGTGCTAGAATAAAATCCAGGAGATTTATGCATGCTAGGCAAGCATGCTACCAACTGCAGCACATCTCCAACCCTAAAACAGACTTTAAAGCATAGAAAAATATACATAAAGGAAAAAAACTAGGAGATTCTGTGGGCTCAATTGAGGATCACACCTCATCAGGCATATCTAGACTGTCGGAATATTACATAAATGTTAGGCGTAAAAGGTAAAATTCTTAAGTCATAACATATGCCAGGTTTGATGGTTTATGACTTTAGTCACAGCACCTGGGAAGTTTCAGATTAGCCTGGTCTATAGAACAAGTTCCAGGTCAACCAGGGCTACACAGTGAGTCTTTTTTTTCTTTTAAGATTTATTTATTATATATACAGCGTTCTGCCTGCATGCACACCTTCACAGCAGAAGAGGCACCAGATTTCATTATAGATAGTTGTGAGCCCCCATGTCATTGCTGGGAATTGAACTCAGGACCTCTGGAAGAGCAAGCAGTGCTCTTGAATTATGAGCTATCTCTCCAGGCCCTGGAGTGAGAATCGTAAAAAAAAAAAAAGAGAGAGAGAGAAAAAAGAAAAGAACTGGGAGTTGGGGTGTGTCACTGAGATGACTTAGTGGGTAAATAGAACAGCTGATTACCCGTGACAACGTGAGCTCAATCCCAAGACCCACAACAGGACTCCTACTACACTGTCCAACACACACACACACACACACACACACACACACACGTCCCACCCAAGCTAAAACGTAGCTTTTTTTTTTTAAATGCTAGGACTATCCAAATTTAAAATCCCCAAAATTTCAGTAGGACTTCAACATTTGATTATAGTCAAACTTTCAAGACCTAGAATTCTAAACTTGATGTACCATACAAACCCCACAACTACTCCTGAGTTAGAGGTAAGAGACTACAAGCAGTCAAATTCATATCTCCTTTTAAACTATTTTTACCTGGGAACAGGTGGAGGAGGAGGGGCAGCTCCTCGTCCTCTCACAGGCACCCCACGACCACGAGAGGGTTCAGGAACTCCATTCAAGTAGGACAATTCTAGAAATTGCTCCTGGCAAATATCATCCATCATATCCTGGAAATTAAAGACAACAAATAATATGTGTAACATCTGCTCTGTCTTCTAAAATTCACATGGCCCCACAAGCCTTGGATCTTAAGAACAGTCTTGAAACTGGGGATAATGGCACATATCTTTGATCCCAGCACTCCTGGAAGCAGACAAACAGATCTCTACGAGATCGAGGCCAACCTGGTCTACATAGTTTTGAGTTATAGGACGGCCTGTGCTATACAATGAAATGAGATGCTGTCTCAAAATACCACTCCCAAAAAGAAGAGCCTTGAAAGCCTAGATGAGGTCTCAAGTCAAGTAATTAACTCTCTGAAGCCAAATTATTCTCTGTCACTTCTCTGAGGATCTTAAGTACAAACCCTCACTAATAAATGAGGTTCTTCAGCAAGTATTTCCTGCTTCTCTCTCCCCTGATTACTTCCTTTATATATATATATAAATATACACATTTCCGTTACACACACAAACACAGATAGATAGACAGATAGATAGATAAGATAGATAGACACGGATAGACAGGTAGACAAACACAAAACCTTCTCCAAACAAGCTCAGTGACTGGAATAGTCTCATAAACACATTTTCCCAGTTACTTTTCCTACAATAATAGAAGCCACTAAGATTAATGAAACTCTATGTATTGGGTGCTATATAATAAGCTTTGTATGGATTTTTAAGTTTAATAGTCAAAATGACCCTACCAAGATCTCCCTTACAAGACTAAAAGGCTAGCGATATAAGTAGGTGGTAAAAAGTATGTCTATTCTATACACAAAGCCTTGAGTAAAAGTCTCAGTGTAGCCACAAAAAGGAGGAAAGGGGAGATCCTCTTTTTTGTTGTTGCTGAACCACATCTCGTTACCTCAAACACCACTTAGTTCTCACTACTCAGGCACTAAATGCCATTTTATGTTTGTCTTTCTCATAGACTGAGATCTTCAAGAGCCACTGTGTGTACATGGACATGGCACATCAGGTGTGTGGATGTCAGGAAAAAAACTTTGTGGTGCCAGGAGTGGTGGCGCACACCTTTGATCCCAGTGCCCAGGGGGCACAGCTAAGCAGATCACTGAGTTCGGTGCCAGCCTGCTCTACAAAGCGAGTCCAGGACAGTCAAGACTACACAGAGACACAAACAAACAAAATAACTTTTCAGAATCTCTATCTTCACAGGAGTTGTGGGGATTGAACCCAGGCTCTTCTGCTTCTTAGTCAAATGCTTTTTACTCATTTGCAGAACATGCACGCCTCCCATTTCTCACAAGAAACATTCAACCTTAGTCCTGGATATATTTGTATGTATCTTGAATATTGCTTTAAATATGACAGTTAGTAGAACAATGTCCCCCACAACTCTCCACTTTCTTCACCCTTATAGGTCATTGCTATTTAGACAAGAGTCAAGAACCAATACCCAGCTCATTGCTCAGGTGTCTCCAACTGTCATATTTGTCAATTAGGATAAATTTCACTCTACTATCAAGTATTTAGTAAATATGAATGAATTTTGCAGGGCTAGAGATACAGCTTAGTTGGTAGAGTGCTTGCCTAACATGCATGAACAAACAAACCTTCTGTTAGATCCCTAACAGAAAATCAGGTATGGCAGTACATGCCTGCAATAACAGCAACTGAGAGGTATGAAGGTCAAAGAATTCAAGGATACCCTCAGACACACAGCAAATTCAAGGCCAGCCTGGACAACATGAAAGGTTCTCATCAAAATAAATAAAAAAGTGTTTTATTTAGACTGGAATCCTAGACTCCAGACACCTCATTGTAAATTTGGAAAAACTCCCAAATCTGGAGGGAGGGGTATCCCTAAACATTTCAGAACAGTTAAGATAATTGATACTTAACCTGTTCTATAATGAGAATTACACACCATTTTCTAGGCATGGTGGAACACATCTTTAATCCCAGCACTTGGGAGGCAGATGCAGATACATCTTTGCAAGATGGAGACCAGCCTGGTCTACATAGTGAGTTCCAGGCCAAGCAGGGATACTTAGTGAGACCTTGTCTCAAATAAACAAAAAAAGAAAATTACATGCCATCAATAGTCATGCCTATAGTATACTCCTCTTCTAAGTCAGACTCTCAATAAAAACTCTACCAAACGAACCCTTCAGTGTACCACATTAGAAATGAATTTATTAATACTGGATGCCATAAGCTTCCTGTAGTCAATTCTACATTCAAGAGTCTAGCTAGCATACAAATATAAGTATATATTTAAGTACTTTTTTCCTAATACCACTTTCTGGTTCCATAGTAGTACCAGAATACTTAGCTGAACAAAGACATTAACAAATCTTTGTTAAACACACTATTAACACATTGGAGACCCAGGAGACTGACAGCAGATATTAATACACATGGAGCACAGTGCTTTGAGAATGAGGTATAAATAGCAATGGAAAAAATTTGGGAAAATTAACAAAGCTCTGACTCTAGTCAAGAACCCCCAGCCTTCACAACAGCTATCCTTTTTTCTGCCTTGCTTAGACGATAAAGAATATGCATTTCCTTACTGGTACTAGGAATTTCTTGACTTCCTCCATGGCATGGGCCATAAGAGCATAAGCCTCACATGGTGGTCCAAAGACTTCAATGAAGACATGCAGATCCATATTTAAATGGGCATATTTGGGGTCTCCACCCTTGCGCAACTCTTCCTCCTATAGGAGAATGCAAGAAAACATCAAATTATACACAGATTAAAAGAAAGCAATACTTTTATCTCTAGGCCAAAAAGAGAGCAATAAAAAATATGTAAAAACAAACACAACTCTTGGGTGTTTTTGAGACAGAGTTTCTGTGTATAAACAGAGCCCTGACTGTCCTGGACTTGCTTTGTAGACCAGGCTGGCTTTGAACTCACAGATCCACCTGCCTCTGCGTCCTGTGCACTGAGATTAAAGGCATGTGCCACCATGCCTGGCTTAAAAAAAAAATGAACTCTTAAAACGGAAGTAAAGCAAGTCCTAGAAGCGAATTTACACTACCCACTAAACTATACTTGGTTAACCATTCCCTTAAGCCACTGGAGCATTCACTGTAGTGAGTTAGGAATTTTAGAACCTGCTCTGATCAACACTGGTTTGCTCAGTGTTTAGTATGTGCACACCCATCTTCACTATGGCCAAGTTTAAAACCCACTAGAGCTCATCATCACCACCAGCCCTGGTGATGTGTTTTTACTGTCTAGGAATTCCAAGGGAGGAACAAAGTCAGGACAACGAAGAAAATTTCTTAGAAATCTCACTAACTAAATAACATACTTCAGCAGAAGCATTCTATGCATCTAGTGAAAAATGTTAAAGGACAAAATAAAAAGACTAAGAAAACATCTAACACATTTCTAGATTTATCAGGTAAGTCTTATCTAAAAAGCTGACCCAAGAGAGGAAAACCATTATATGTGATAGAAATTTTCTGGTCAACTAATAGCATACTGTGTAAGGTGTTGTGGAACGGAAAAGAAGAAAACTTCCGTAAGTAGGTTCCCTTTGTCCATATAAATCATGTTTACTTTTGGAATCTACTCTTTCAGCAGGTCTCACATTCCTGTTGTCTAGAAATCAAACCCCAAACTAATCAGCACTTACTTAACATCACTGGTCTCATTATTTCCTGTCACTGGAAAATGGGGTGAGCTGTTCACATTTTAGTGTCTTCAACCTGGTTAGGTTTAATATACCCAGTTCTCATGTCATGTTTTCAGAGGTTAAGTTTACCAAAGCTAACCATGTTACCTAATTGTGTCATAATATAGCACAGCCAAAAGGAAAAAACAAAAAACAAAACAAATCCGGAGAGATGGCTTAGCAGTTAAAAGCACTAGCTGTTCCTCCAGAAGTCCTGAGTTCATCTCCCAACACCTACTTAACAGTTTCTAACCATTTATAACTATTGTCCTATGGGAGCCAATGCCCTCTTCTGGTATGCAGACCAAACATCCATATACATAAAATAAAAACATCTTAAAAACAACAACAACAAAGGGAAATTACTAGGATGTACCTAGACTCTTCCCAATATTGCCAACAAGTGCTTAGGTGCAATAAAAGCTTACAGCAGTCACATTTGCACGCTGGGGGCACAATTGTACGTATTTTTAACCCCAGCATGTGGGAGGCAGAGACAGGCAGAACTTTGAGAGCAACATGGTTTATACACCAAGTTCCAGGTGAGCTACTGTCTCAACCTCTCCCAACTTCACCCCTAAACAAATTCCCAAATGTTTGCTTACATAAAGCATCCATTTCAGACACTGGGCAACTAGATAGCATTAGGATTTTATTTTGCCTCACTATTATGAACTTACCTTGGCTTTGTCTCTCATTGAACCCTTCCCCAAGACAGAGATCTTTGCACCAGTCTCTTCCTGCAGTCTTTTGATTGTATTTCCTTGTGGTCCAAGAATCTTCCCCACGAAATTGAACTGAGAGAAAATTGAAAAACAGAATTCTAAATACACACGCCTCTATAAAATTTAAACTTTTAACATGCCATTTGATCCTTGACAACCCTAAAAAGTAAGAATCTTTATATAGAAAGACATATGAAATCCCCATTTTACTCAAAAGGTGGAGTTAGGAGGGATGTAGCTTTGGCTGTAGCAATGAGTAATTACCTTTAAGCTATGTAACTAGAAGTGACAGTTCCTAGACCAGACTTTGGATTTCCTGATAAAGGCTGGTAGTCTTTCAAAAGTCACAGCAACTCTTAATACTGTTATATACACATTTTAACACGCATATTCTTCTTAGGATCAGACTCACACTACACATAAGTAAGAGCACCTGTTCTGAGTTAGAAAGCACAAATGCTGCACCTGTTGGTGGCATGTATGGTAAACCGAGTGCTAGCTACTCTCCTTTAAAAAGGAGAAAGATGAAACACTTTTAAAATTTTACATTCATTTAGATGTACACCAGAACATGTATGCGAAGAGGGGGAAGCCACACTTCACATGTGATCAGGACAACTTGTGGAAGTTAGTTCTTCTTTACCATGTGGGTTCCATAAATCAAATTCAAGCCTTTGGGTGGGCAAGAATCTTTATCCTCTGAACCATCTTGTGAGCCCAAAGCACCTACCTTTTTTTTTTTGAGTCAAGGTTTCTCTGTGTAGTCCTGGCTGTCCTCAAAATCAGAGGTCTACCTGCTGTCTCCAGATTAAAGGCGTGTGCCACCACTATATGGCAGAAGCAGCTTCTTTAAAAGCAAATTCTAAAAGGCTGGAGAGATGGCTCAGGGGGTAAGAACACTTGCTGCTCTTCCAGAAGACCTGGGTTGGATTCCTAGCACCTACATGGTAGCTTATAATCATCTGTGATTCCATTTCCAATGGATCCTACATTTTCTTCTGCCTTCTTCAGGCACTATTCACACATGTTGCGCACACACATAGACAGACAAAATATTCATATGCATTAAATAAAAATAAAGTCCATCCCATTTGAGGATATGTGTTATATATTACTTGACTTAAACTGTAAGTCAAGGGCAGAACAATGGCTTGTTTAGGTTAATATTACTTGTTGCTCTTGGAGATTAGGTTCTGTTCCAGCACCCACAAACGGATTCACAACAACCTGTAGCCCCAGTTCCAGAAGGCTCTATACACTCTCTTGGATTCCTTAAGCACAGGGCACCTACATGGTGCACATATAATATTCATGCAGGCACTTACACATGTGCATAAAGTAAGATAAATTCTAGGTCAATCTTTTGACAAAGAACAATGCTTCAAGGATCCAGAATTTTACTTTGGGCCTAGAGCCTGAGCAAAACATATAAAAAAGTAATTATTTTTGATTACTAAAAGTAACTGTACTTCTTTCTTGCCTAAAATTATGCTATTAGTAATGGACTTTTGATATTTTTTAACTTCCAGAAACAGATACTTCAAGCACAGGGAATCTTACAGGTGGATGCATGGCCATCCCATGTCTTTATCACAGGCAACAACACACCAATCTACAATATTAACTCACAAAATTAAGCCACTTTTATATTTACCTTTGGATACTGCTTGACAGGTATCAGTACCCGTTCTTTTAGCTTCATGTTCTTATGAGAAAATAAATCCAAGTAATTCTCCTCGTCGTCTTTTTTTGACTCTCCCTTTTGAATCTTCTCAATTTCTAAATAAGAAAAACAGAACTTAATTTTTTTTACTTGTAAATAAAGAAATCTGGCAAGACTGCTTAAAGCAGTATTGTGGAGTACTGGATAAAAAGACCAAACAGTTCAGATGAATGTGCTAATTTTACATACACCGGGTGTGACACCCAAAGCGATGAGAAGTTGACTACGGAACCGCTTCCCACCCTCATCTGAAGTGTCTATGCCAACCATTCACATGTTTCTTGACTTTAAGAGTCCATGCACTGGCCATGCATGGTGACAGACACCTTTAAACCCAGCACTCAGGAGGCAGAGGCAAGTGGGTCTCTGATTTCCAGGCCAGCCTGGTTTACAGAGCTGGTTTTAGGATAGCCAGGGCTACACAGAGAAACCCGCCTCAAAAAAAAAAACAACAAAAACAAGAGTATATACATGCATTTAAATTAATTCAGTGAGATGGTAAAAAGAAATTTAAAAAATGTAAACAAATAAAAATTTTCAACAAGAAGAAAAATACTGAGGAGACAAGATGAACTGGGGTCGGATGGAAGGGGAGGAGATCCTCCCCAGTAGGTGGACTTGGAGTGGGTGGGATGGGGACAGTGAGAAGGAACGAGGGAAGGGGCTACGCCGGGGATGCAAAGTACCTAACCTCTGATTGATATAAAAATAAAAAAAGAAAAAAATACAAAGATTTGAGAGATATCTCAGCTATTAGAAGCCCATACTGCGCTTCCAGAAATCCTGAGCTCAGTACCCACAGCAGAGTGACTTTCAGCCGCCTCTAACGCTCCAGGATCCAAAGCAGTCTTCTAGACTGCATACACACTGACAAACACATATAAAAATTAAAACAAACCAAAAAATCTCTTTTATAAAAGCTGGGCTGTTTGCAGCTAATTCATTACAGCTTACTACAGATTTCTTTGTTCCTTCTCTGTTCCTGTTTCACCTAACCAGCTGAAGAAAGAGAAGTTTCCCAATAAAGCAACAAAAACTAACATTTAAAGACAGGTCCATTACCATTTCATTATAGCAATAGTGTTTTTGTTTTCCTTAGACAGGGAAGTTTCCTTCCTTTTAAACTAACATGTTTGAAAGATCCTTTTCTTACTCTGTCACACATTAGTAGTTGTCATCTTAGTTATGTAACTGTTTTGCATATCTGTTTTCTCATTTATAAAATACAGGCAAAATCAACCTATAAGACTAACAATGAGGGATAATAGTATCTCCCTGTGGTCCCAGCATTCAGGAACCAACCAGGAGGCTCCTGCTTAAGTACGGGCTCCTCTGGTATTTCTCAACTACTGAGATATATAGTTAGGCCCTTCAGTTGTAAGCTTATGCCACCTTGCAAAAACTTTAGTTACAGTACAAGAAGACTCAAAAGCTGGATTTGCAAACCAATGGTATGAAGGTTTATATGCAATATAAAGTATCCTATAAATTTCGCGCCTACCTATGACACAGAATTACTCCATTGCATTTTCTACTAGTTATTGGTTCTCAGAATCCTTTTCCTACTGTTCCACAACTTTTAAAAGAATACCAACCATTTTAGAGAATTCAAAGAATGGTAATCAGTGAAATAAAACTTCAACTTGGAGTAGAGCTGAGGATATGTCTTAGTCATCTGTGCTTACTACACAAATATGAATACCCCCCCCCAAAAAACCAGAAAGTGGCAAGTGCTCCCTGTAACCTAGACTCTGGGGTTGTAGAGACAGGAGAATCCCTGGGTTTGCTGGCCAGCAATCTAAATCAGTGAGCTCCCAGATGCAGTGAAAGACTATCTTAAGAAATAAGATAGCAAGTAAAGTAAAACAAATAATAAACAGGGTGGAGAAGACCTGAGGAAGAAACCAGACATTATCTGGCTTCCATACATGCATGCAAAGGAGTCAGAATAGCCTAGGAAGCAAGAATAGCAAACGACCTGAGCCTTCATCAAGGATCATCTGCCATATTCAGAAGAAAAGAACTGAACATTTATTCAATACTGTAACAAATACTATTTAATTTTCCCTCAGAAACAACTCAGTCGAGTTGTTAGTATATATCCCCATTTTATAACTGAGAAATTGAAAACTGAAGAGGTTAATTACTTCTAGGTCATAGCTGGGTGGTAGTGGCACACACCTGTAATTCCAGCACTTGTGAGGCAGAGGCAGGCGGATCTCTGTGAGTTCTGGGCTAGCCTGGTCTACAAAGTGAGCCCAGGACAGCTAAGGCTACACAGGAAAACCCTGTCTCAAAAAACAAAACAAACTAAAATTACATCTAGGTCACAAACTGTTAACGTAGCAGAAAGCAGATTAAAACATAGGCTTGGGGCTAAAGATATAGCTCAGTGGTTAAGAGCATTCACTGCTCTTGTACAGCACAGTGGTTCAGGTCCCAGTACCCACATGGCAGCTCACAACCATCTTCAACTGCAGTTCCAGAGGACCCAAAGGTTCTTCTGGTCTCCATGAGCACCAGGCAAACACATGATGCACATATATGAATGTAGGCATGATACTCCTACACATAAAACTTCAACAATAACACTAGGCATTTTCTAACTTCAAATCTCACACCTTTCCTATGCTCTCTTAGTGGAGAACAGAGTACACTTTAGCAAAGGAAGTGCTAACTTTTAAAAAAAATTGTAAAACTACAATTTATACCTAGTGAGGGCACACAAACCCTTAATCTCAGCACTTGGGAAGCAGAGGCCAGGGATCTATAGAGTAAGTTTCAGGGCAGCTATATGCACACAGTTTTTGCCCTCTCCCAAAAAAGAAAGAAAATAATTTAAAAAGGAAGTTTCCCAGGGCTTACCCTAAACCAAATGCGGTAGCGTATGCCTGTGATCCTAGCACTCAAGGACTTCTGTGAGTTCAAAGCCAATCTGAGATATATCAAGAACTTGTTTTTTTAAAAAGTAGATGAAGAACTAAAAAGATGTCTTACCCTCAGGCAAAAGCACTTTCTAAACAACATTTCTATAACTGACTCCCTCAAATGATGTTTGCATGGGCCTCTGGAGACCTTCGAAGTCCCAAGAGCCAAAGAAAGAAAAGCTAAGGTATAAACAACAAAGAGATGTGACCCATCTGTTTGTTGGCCTGGCAATTATAACTTCTCCTATCTTATCCAACTGTCTGATTTGTCAGGAGTTTTGGATTACTCATTCTAAGCAAGACTATGCCCACTTAATGGGCAAAGAAACCTGAATTCGGAAGTGTTATGGAATTTGCCACCAAACTAATAACACACTTGCACCAACTCACTGTTTTTGCCATAGTAAATGCAATTAAGCTTAGACCTTTTAAAAAATGTAACTTTTCTAATTTTTCTCCCTCTTGTCCCCCTGTAAGCTTGCAAAAATTAGGATTTAATGGTTCTTAGAAAAAAAAAAGAACAGTGTTTTTATTTGTTTAAGGGGGGAGGGCTCACCTCGATGAAGTACTCTTCCTGCCGTACCCTCCAGAAGACAAGGATTTAGATGTGCACTATCATGCATACCACACTAGAACACACATTTTGAAGGGTAGACAGAATTTTGAGTCCTTGGCTCTGCTGCACTTGTTAACATAGGATAAGCTGAGTTATGTCTATTTACCCATGTCTACAACCACAGCACTTGGAGGTAGAAAGATCAGAAGTTCAAGGTCAGCCTGGGCTATGAGACCCTGCCTAAAACTACATGACCCCCACAAAAAAAAAAAAAAAAAAAAACAAAAAACAAAAAAACCAAAGAGAATAAAAAAAAATGCATACAAAGGTTAATATTGGATAAGTCTGAAAAAAATATATGAATAGAATGTATTGGTTCAAGCCTGCAATCTCAGGGACCCACAAAGTTGGAACAGGGTTTCACGATAAAGCCAGGAAATTTTAGTGAGATCTGGTCTCAAAATAAAAAAGTAAACAGAGCTGGGCTGTGGTGGTGCCTGCCTTTGGTAGATCTCAGAGTTTCAGGCCAGCCAGGTCTACAGAGCGAATTCCAGGACAGCCAGAGCTACAGAGAAACCCTGTCTCAAAAAAAAAAGAAAGAAAAAAGAAAAAAAAAACCTGTAAAAAGAGCAGAGTATAGAGTCCAATGGTAGAACACTTCAGCATGTATACAAAGGCATTAGCACCAAAGAATAAAATTATGTCATCCTCTAGAATCCAGGTGCACTTGGCTCATACTTCTGACCACTGCATCCCTTTCCTGTTAATTTCTGGAATTCTATAATCATCAAACTAAATAACTGTAAGTCATAGTATAATGCAGGATATACACACATATGTAAACACTATGAAAGAAATTGCCTTACTTCCCTCATTCATGTATTATTTTGAGCTGCAAACAGCTTTTTCTGTTAGTGCTATCTTTCAGAAACAAGACAATTGATTTTTGTGTAAAACAAACAAAAAAACCTACTCCAAAATTTTTATTTACCACTCTGTTTCAGGTAAAAACACCTAGCATTTTTAACCTTTTCTTGGGGGTTGGAGGGGGGGGAGGGTAGTGGTCCCCTTCAAGAATTTGAAGAAAGCTACAGGCTACCTCTCCATCTATATAAAGTCACAATATACTACATACAATAATAGCCAGGAATGGAGAAAAAAATAGCCTAGCAGTGGTGGCACATGCCTTTAATTGCAACTCTTGGGAGGCAGTCAGGATGATCTCTGAGTTGAAGACTAGCCTGATCTACAGAGTGAGTTCCAGGATAGCCAGGGCTACACAGAGGAGAAAACAAAAACAAAAACAAATCTTTAAAAACAAAACAACACAAATGGAGATCAATTCTTATCGGTAAAACCCCCTATTATGGCATATTTATCATGGCTCCCAAATCGTTTCCTTAGAGAATGACTTTAAAGTTAGGAAACTTTTTTAAGTTAATATTTTTGAAAGAAGAAAATCTGTGTTTATATGTACTCTTTATTTTCAAAGATGTTTTATCTTACGTGTATATTTGTTTTATATGAATGCATATCTATGCACCACTTGTGCACCTAGTGAGGATATACCGGAAAAGAGCATCAGAGCAGCCCCTGGGATCTGGAATTACAAACAGCTATGAGCCACCAAATGGGTTTTTACAATTGAACTCAGGTCCTTTGAAAGAGTAACCAATGCTCAGTTGCCTAGATATTCTCCAGCCACATTTTGCCTGCCTGGTATTGAGGGAGACCAGAAGAGGGCATCATCAGATCCTTTAGAACTATAGTTACAGGCAGTTATGAGCCAAAATGTGGATGCTTCAAACTAAACCAAAGTCCTCTATAACACAGGAAGTGCTCTTAAATGCTGAGCCATCTTTCCATCTCCATGCTACCCTATTTGTAGGCTTGATCACTTTCATCCCTAGCCATCAATAACCACCAATCTGTTTTCCACCCTTACTGTTTTTTTCAAGAATGCTAAAGTCAGATGGGGTACTAACTTAAGAGGAGACTGAGGGCATTAAACACACAAATTCAAGGTCAGCCTACACTAAATAGCAAGATTTTGTTTCAAATAAAACGCTGCACTAGCAGAGCAAAGCAGCACATATGCCTTTAGTCTCAGCACTCAGAGGTAGAGGTAAAAGGATCTCTGTGACCATGAGACCAGACTGATTTACGTTAGTTCTAGGCTAGCCAGGGCTTCATTGTGAGACTCAGCCACAAAGAAAAGGCTTTACACATGCCAGGCAAGGATTTTACCACTAAACTATACACAGCTCCATTTTTTTTCAGATTTTCATTTTGAAACAAGGTCTCACTAAATTCCCAAGCTGACCCTGCACTCTGTAGCTCTAGCATATCTTGAACTTGAGATTTATTTGCCTTGGCCTCCTGAGCACCTGGGATTACAAGCCTGTAGCAACAGGCCCAGTTTTGTTGCTGAGCTTTAAGGAATTTGAGTGTTCTGCTTTCAAATCAAATGTCAAACTGTTACCCAGAGTGGCTGCACCGATGGTCAGCAACAGCAATGTGTGGAAACTCCTTCTGTCAGTCTCAGTCCTATTCTTGGCCTTAAACCTATCCTTCTTCAATGTCTTCCTGTCTCTAAAACTGTATAAAGTAAAAATATAAAGTAGCTACTTTATATTCAACTTATCAAGGCAAAAAATTTCTCCCCCTCCAAACCCTAAAAATCCTTTACGATGCATTAAGCACAGGCTCTTGCACACTTCCAACCAGCCTTCAAGACAGAAAACTAATCTAGTTGGAATCAGTTAACACAATGCAAAGAACAGGTTTAAAAAAAAAAAAAGTCTTCTCTATAGCTTTAGTCTCCCTCCTGAGAATATGGTATTCAAATCTGATTTGCATATAGATCTTCTGATGACTTTTACTGAGTCATTTACAATTTCTACTTTTCCAATTGTAAAGAATACTAACAGACTAGCATTTTTATAGAAATTTCCCTGATTCAAAAAGTCTAACATGGGTAGGTAGCTTTGTCATTGCGTATCTGCATTGAATCATCACAGCTGATTCAACCTGGCCAATAGCAGTGAGTCTATGTTTAAAAATCTACATTCTTTCTCAAACAAACAAACAAAAAACCCTATACTCCTCAGAATTCTGTCAGTGGTTTCCCATCAAAGTAATTTATAACAGAGTATGAAGGCACTCTGGGAAGCACCCTTCCAAGAAAGAGGAAAACAATGGTGAAAAAGAGACAAAAGATCTTTGCAAATTGTGGATCTGACACATAATTATAGCCAGGCAGGGTGGCTAATGCCACTCAGGAGACAGAGGCAGTTGGATCTTTTGTGAGTTTGAGGCCAGCCTGGTCTACACAGTGAATTCCAGGACAGTCAGCACTGTGCACAAGATCCTGTCCCCTACACCCCCAAGTGTACGTGTACACACACACACAGTATATACCAGAAGACAATAAATACAAAATAAACTGTGTAAGAGCAAGGGAGGGCTATGTGGTGGTAACAGGAATGCTGGTCAGGGTCTCATACAGAAAAGGCTGAATGTTGGGCTCTGATCTCTGGTGTTCTTTATCTCAGCTTCTTCATCTTCACTTCTTTACCAGCACTCTAGACTTTCTCATACCTTTATTATTTCACGCAATTAGATCTTTTCTTTTTAAAGTTCAAATTGTAGCAGGTAGTATATAATGAAGGAGTGAGGAGAAAACTTTTAGCTGTTGAAGGGGGAAAAAGCCATGTGTGTCAATCAAATATAAATGTAGACTGATTGTAAATCCTTTTTATACTGCTAGCCAACTAGCTAGCTTAGCCAACTATTATCGTGTGTCTTGATCTCCTTGTCTATAATGGTAATAATAAGATTATCTGCTTCTCAGCCACCCAGAGGTAGAGGCAGGTGGATCTGAATTCAAGGACAGCTTGGTCTATAGACCAAGTTCCAGGACAGCCAGGAGGACATCACAGAGAAACCGTCTCAAAAAGAAAAGAAAAAACTTATCTTCTCATAGGCCTTGTGAAAGTTAAATATGGGCTAGAGAAATGCCTCAGTGGTTAAGAGCATTTACTGCTTTTCCAGAGGACCTGAGTTCAATTCCCAGCACCCACCATCAGACAGTTCATACAAACGCCTGTAACTCTAGCTCCAGAGGGTCTGATGCCCTCTTCTAGTTTCCAAAAAGCAGCTGTATACACACATACACACACACACCTAAATAAAAATAAATTAAAAAACAAAAAACTAAATATACTCAATCCATTGCCCAGCACAATACTGGTTGTTTTTTCCTTACATGTATCCTTTCTAGAGCTTAAATTCAATTAAATTCAATCTTCCTCATGTTTTTCCTTTTTCTGAATTATTCAGAAATATCTTAAACCTCACGTTATAAGATAGGCAGGGCTATAATCTTATTTATGAAGAAGGCAAAAAGAGTCAGGTTGGAGGGCAGCCTGGGCTACCTGCTAAGACTTTGTCAAAACAAAAAGGCTGGGGATGCAGCTCCAGAACTAAAATGTCTGTTCCTGTTCTGTATGAGGATAAAAAATTCATAGCCTGCCTAAGCTATCAAGTGAGTCCCAAGCCAGTCTGAAGGACGAGAGCATCTCAAAGTCAGTTTTTTTAAGGGCTGGTCAGAGGATTCAGAGAGTAAAGGTGCTTGCTTCATGTCATGCTTGACAGATGACCTGAGCTCTATCTTTTTAAAGATTTTATGAGTGTTTTGGTTGCATATACGCCTGGTGCCCTCAGAATTCAGAAGAGGGAGTTGGATTTCCTACAACTTGAGTTACCAATGACTGTGAGCCACCATGTGGGTGCTGGGAATTGAACCCAGGTCCTCTGCAAGAACAAGAGCTTTTAACCACTGAGCTATCTCTCCAGCCCCAACCTGAGCTCCATTTTGTTCTATATCAGCACAGAAGAAGAACTCACACCCTGACATTCTGACTTCCATAGGCCCATGACATGCCCCTTTGCCCTACACAAACAAACAAATGTAAATTTTGTTGTTTTAAGTTTTTTGAAACATAGTCTCACTATGTAGCCATGACTGGCCTGGAACTCAGAGATCTGCCTCAAGAGTGCTGAGATTAAAGGCTTGTACTACCATGCTCCACCTGAAGAAAAAACAAAAAAGTTATAAAACAAGCATGTGCAAGGCATAAATCCCAAGAGTTAAGTCACCAATTAAGGGAAGAGAGATCAACATAATTGAAAAACCTGAGCTAGAATCATTGCTGAAAGCAATTGGGGGGGGGGGGTGAAATATATAGTAATTTCAAGGACAGACCAGGCTAAAACATGGTCTCAAAAACAGTAATAAATAAATTAAAATTCATACTAAGAAAAATCTCCATACATCCCAATTCTGGCACCTCACTAAGCCAACATTTATCTCAATCCCATTTCTCCAATAGAAATATCAGTTTGGAACAGAATTGGTAGTACACAACTATAATCCTAGCGCTAGGGGAATAGATCATAAACAGATTCATACAGAGCTGGAAAACAACCTGGGCTAAATGAGACCCTGTTTCAAAAGGCTAAGGGAAAGGGGCTGGGGAGACCGCTCAGCAGTTAGGAGCACTGGCTGCTCTGCCGGAGGACCCAGGCTCAATTCTCAGCTCCCGCAAGTTCCACACCTTCAGTTCCAGTTTCCAGGGGAACTGATGCTCTCTACTGGCCATCCTGAGGCAACAGGCACACAATCTGTGCACACATAGGCAAAATACTTCATATACAGAAAATAAAAACATTTTTAAGAAAAAAAAAAAAAAGAAAAAAGCTAAAGAGCATGGCAGATCTCTGTAAGTTCAAGGCCAGCCTGGTTGGTCTACATACTTAGACACTAGCACAAAATAAAAAGGGCCTAACTTTAAAAAATATTCTAATCAAAGTGTTCTCTTAGTAACCACAGCTGTGACTGCAAAGTTTAAAAGCAACATTTGAGAATCAAATTTTTGTTAACCCAGAAAACCATCTTTTAAAAAGAGGATGGCCACCAGCACTTGAAGGCCAAACTATACCTTGTGTATACAGAAATGTATAATCAGAAGAAAACTGTAGTGACATTTTATCTAGTGAGTATATAAAACTCAGTCCTCACACTCACCACTTTACAGATGAAGCTGCTGAGGTTTTTTTTAAGTTTCTCAGGATAAAGTAACTAGTTAGGGATCAGTTTCCAAAGTTAACATCTTAAAACCAATATTAATTTTTCTGCAATTGTTTTGACAGGTTATAAAGATTTGAGAAAATAAAAATACTACCACCAACTCAACCTTTACCATAGTGACAGTCTTCAGTCTACAGGTGCTTTTTCTCAGTGTTTGGTAGTTTGTTATTTGCAAGCCAGTACAAAATAAACATAAAAGATAATGGCCAGAATATGAAGATCAGTTAGTAGAATGCTGTTTGATCCTAGGCACTGCACCAACTGAGTCTGATGGTGTACACCTCCCAAACTGTGGAGATAGAGGCAGAAAGAACAGAAGTTTAAGGCCATCAATACCTACATAGTGAGTGCTAACCCAGTCCCAGCAACTTGAGACCTGTCTCAAACTAAAAGAGGAGGAGGAGGAAGAAGAGAAATATTAAAATCTTTACCGGTAAATAAATTGTCAGAACATAGCAAACAGAAACATAAGGACCTGAGTATGTTGCAGAAAAGAGAACACTAAGCTGAAATGCAAACTATTGATGTTTGTTTTTACTGACCACAGGTTTTGTTATCTGTGCTTTAAGACTCGTTTTTATATCTGACTATAAATAAAAACACATCTTTAAGTCATTCTTCTACAGTCATGACCTTTTTGCATTGTAAAAACAGTAAAGCTCCAACGATGCTGGGAGGCAGAAAAATAAATGGAGAAAAACAGCATTTTCCTTTTATTCCTTTCAGGTTTGTATTTGAGTTCGAGTATAGGACAGAGAGAAAATCAGATTCCCCAGTGCTGAAGTTACAGGTGTTTGTGAGCCATGGGATGTGGGTGCTGGGAACTGAAGCCCTGTGGAAGAGCACAAAGTGAGTGCTCTTAACCACTGATCCATTTATCAGATAATGGTGTTTTCACAATGAACTGTCCACAGTATCATTCTGGCCAGAGTCCAACTACTCAGTCGGTGAGACGGACTGTGGGTCTTATATGATATCTTATTGATATCATAAAAAATATTTATTAAAACCATGTCTTAACTATGAGAGGGTCAAACACACGGTCTGATTAGAAAACTAAGTCACTGAAGTCAAAGAGAACTCGCTGGTCTACAAGCAAAGAACAAAGGCTACCATTTTTAATATCTCTCTCTACTCAAGCAGAAACTAAAACAAAAAGACCAATTTCTCATTCATCTCACGCCAAACAACCTACAGTCCCTGACCTCCTTCTACATTTCTTTCTATGGTCTCCTGGGTTACTTTCCCCCACTTTGCTTAACTGTAAAGACACATTTTAAAATAAAGGAGAAAAACCGTCCGTGTCTGCAGCAATTCTTATTCGACAGGCCGAAATAGAAAACTTGGCCTGCGAAAACCTCAACCTCCCGATTCTCTCTCGTTGCTCCGGCCTCTGAGTAACTTACATCCAGCCAAGTCCTGCATCGCTCCGCAAAGGCGCCGCGTGGGACCGGCATGCTGGCCGTCTCTTTACCTCCTATACCCCGGATCAAGCCACGCTCTACCAACCGAAATAAAAAAAAAAAATGTTTCTCTTTGGGAAAGCGGGGAAGAGAGAGTTCCATTTCTGTAGAAAGAGCTGGTCCGCGGCGCGCCGGGCAACTACTACGGGACGGGAAGACGGGGTCGGGAAAGGGGCGGGAGCACAGCGCGAGATCCATCAAGTTCTTCCCGCTCGGAGATCGCGGGTCCTCCACCGGCCTCACCGCGGCTCGGAAAGCTTCCCTTAAGCCCTGAGCCGGGGTAGGACTGTGGGTCCAGGTCCTCGAGGGCCAGGGCCAGGAGAACTCTCGATGCCCGGGCTCCGAGGGGGCGGGAGCAAGAGGAACAAAGCGGCGGCCACCTACCGCCAGCACCGAGACCCGTCGGCACGCCAAGACCCGCTTACCTACGGACAGCAGCTGCATGGCGTGAGTGAAGGACGGGTCGAGCGAGTCCTTCTCAGCCATGAGTTCAGGCAGGTACTTATTCTCCGGCTCCATCTTGACCGCGGCTGTGGCAGACGGGGGCAGCAGCGGGGTCGGCGCGGAACCCACCACGGTGGCGTCGGGACCTGTAGCCGAGGGAGGCAGCAGCGGCGGCGGCTGCGTGGCGGGCGAGGCCCGAGCGCCCCCTCGGGGCCCACCTCCGCCTCCCCGGGACCGGTGGGGCAGCGGCGGCGGCCGCGACGGGGCCTGACGCACCGAGGGGTGGACACCTGAGGGGTCCATGGAGCCGCTGCGGCCCGAGGACCGGGTGAGGCGCGCGGCAGGGTCGTCCCGGCGCTGCATCGGGGAGAATGTGCGGCGTGCGGGCGAGGAAACGACGCGGCGGCAGCTGAGGCCCGAGCGGCGGTTGGCGGGGGTGGAAGAGCGGGAGCGACGGCGACCGAAGCCGACCTGAGCGACCCAGCGAGAGAGCACCGGAAATGAGGCGGCGCGCATGCGCAGGAGCCTACCGGCACCGCCCTTGAGTTTCTCCGCGGAGAACAAAGTCCCCAGTCCGGCCACGGCGCCTGCGCCGACTGAAGACGTAGCCTCCCGTCTCAGGCTCCGAGTTTACTGCGCCTGCGCGGGCGCCCGCCGCCTTCGTTCGTTTCTTTTTTTTTTTCTTTTCCACGTGACTCGGAGCTAGCGGTACACGTGTCTCCCTCCCCCCTCCTCCACGCCCCCCCCACCCCGACTTCAGGCGGAGTGCGCGGAGAGGGCGGGCGCTGTGGAATGTCTTTGTCTGCGCGCGGGCCCGCGGAGTGCCGGGCAAGGAACCTGTTATTCGGGGGCCACGCCTCCTCCAACGGCTGAGCCTCGGAAGGTCCCCGGAGAGATGTGTTGCTGAGTGGAATCGGGGCCGCCCCTCCAGCCAGAGGACGAAAGAAACGCTTCTGGGGACCCGGAGAGGGCAAAAGAGAGGGTTAGAGCCACGTGAGGCCGGAAGAGAGGGAAAGACTGTACGGACCGGGTGGGAAGATGGGAGCGCTAGGAGAAGCTGACTGAGGGCTAAGTGGTGGGAGGCCTGAGGGAGAACCAGAAGACCAAATGCTATTTTTATTACAGGACTGGAACTCAGAAGGGTCAGTCAGAGACGGGAGCAAAGGGCCCCAGACCCAAGGAAGTCAGACACCAAGATTTCCATTAGAGCAGGTTCTCAATTGCTGAGAATTGTTAAAGGATGCATTTGGGGCCGGATCAGCTGGTAAAGCTGCTTCTGTCCCCAGGCGCTTAAGAGTGAAGGGAGAGAACTGCCCTCACCCGTTGTCTGACCTCTGCTTGCCTACTGTGGCGTTCGTGTTGTCCCACACTGCTGGGGGTGGGGGTTAGGATTAAGATGCACCATTGGTCTACGCTGAGGATGGAAAAACACAGGAGAATTACCACAAGTTTGAGACAAGTCTCGTCTATATAGGGAGCTCCAGGCCATCTAGGGTATGGAAGGGACACCCTGACCCTGCATAACAAACCAGGAAGTTAGATTAGGCAGATGGCAGGCATGCAGTCCTAGCGCTCGTGCAACTAAGGCATTTTAGCTTATACACTTTGTTGCTTCTGTCTCTTCTGTAAAAGGGTGACTACAGGCCCAGTCCTTAATCCCTGTCAGCTGTGTAAAGGCTTCCTGGCTCCTACTTTTGGTATGAATGCTGGTCCTGCCGTTGTTGGGTCCTTGCTCTCTCTCTCAAAAAGACAGAACTTTTCATTGTTGTTTTTTGGTTTTGAACATATTTTCACTGCAGAGTCCTGGCTGGCCTGGTATTCCTGCTGTAGCCCAGGTGGCTTTGAACTCACAGCAATTCAGTCTTAATCTTCTGAATGCTAGGATAATAGACACAAATCACCATGAACAGATACTTAATACTGTCTAAATACTCTAAAGACCAGAGTACATAGAGTCCAGGGTATTCTCTTCATCCTGGGGTGCTATATGCAGTGGAGCCCAACTCTCATTAAAAATCTAGGGCAGAGATGTCAAGATGGCTAAACTCATTAGTTTATTGCCAGGCCTGATGATCTGAGCTCAATCTCCAAGACCACAAGGGGAGAAGAGAAAACTGACTCCCAAAGGTTGTTCTCTGATCTACATACACGTGTATGCTGTGACAGGAGAGCATATACAGACAAAAAAAGATCTAAGGAAAACTTAGAAATTTCCAGGTGTGGTGGCACACGCCTGTAATCCCAGCACTCTGGGAGGCAGACACAGGTGAATCTCTGTGATTTTGAGACCAGACAGGTTTAAAAAGTGAGTCCAGGACAGCCAGGGCTACACTGAGAAACCCTGTCTCCGAAAAAGCAAAAACAACAACAAAAACACCCTACAAATTTTATAAATATATATTGACAGTTTTAAGATGTAAAGTTACTGGAAAGTTGCAGGTTTTTGTCTATTTTTATTTTGTTTATTTCTTTTTCTATTGTTTTTGAGTCAGGATCTTACTATGTAGCCCTAGCTACATGGACTTAATATATAGACCAATCCAACCTCAAACTCTCAGAAATCCACCTGCCTCTGCCTCTGGAATGCTAGGATTAAAGGCACCCAAAACAGATCTCTAAAATATTAATTTGTAAAAAAACTTTTTTAGAAAGGGTATTTCTGTGTAGCCTTGGCTGTCCTAGACTTCCTTTGTAGACCAGTTTGACCTTGAACTCAGAGATCCAGCCTGCTGCTGCTTCCCCAAATCCTGGGATTAAAGATGTGCACTACCACAGCCTACTAATTTATATTTTTTTATTTCATTTATAATCAATTACTTGTTTCTAGCATTTGTGCTTGAATCACTTATTAAAGCTAGCAGCCACTGAAAGCATTCAATAAAGGTCACCCTCAAATATTTTGCTTTTGATATGTTGATTATAAACAGGAAATTGGGTTAAGACTTTCTGAATTTCCCTTATCTGCCTAAAGAAAAAGCCTTCAATAAGAACTACCTCTTCATCAATTTTCTCCCCAGGGAATTCTACCAGGAACTTTTATCCTAGGAGGGGAGAATTCCCCAGATATAAACTATTTCAAATTATTATGCACTTTTTTTTTTCTGGACAGGGCTTCATTTGTCCCAGGCTGGCCTTCAATGCACTGTGTACCTCCTGTTTCCCATCTTCATAGATGGGATTATAGACCTGCATGAGAACATCTGCTTTTGTGGTACTGGGAATCTTTTGGACTTTGTGTATACTAGCTACGCAAAAGCATTCCAACAACTTGAGCTACATTCTAAGCAAAATTATATATATTGTGTAATTTTATATAATTCATATAGTAAGTTTAATTCTGCTGACTTTTGGAGGGTTATGTTTTATTTTTATAACTAAGTATTTTTTAACTGAACAAAATTTTCATGCAATATTTTTATCATATTTTCTTTTCTCTCAATTCATTCCTACCTACCCAACTTTATGCTCTATTTTTCTTTTCCTTTTTTCTTTTGTTTTTTTTTTTTTTTTTGAGACAGGGTTTCTCTATGTAATAGTTCTGGCTGTCCTGGACTCACGTTGTAGACCAGGCCAACCTCAAACTCACAGAGATATGACTGCTTCTGCCTCCTAAGTGCTAGGAATAAAGGCATGCATTACCACACCTGGCTTTTTTTCCCCCTCTCTTTTTAAAGAAAGAGATGGCCCAGTATTTAAAAGCAGTGGCTGCTCTTGCAGAGGAGCTGGGTTTGGTTCCCAGCACCCACATGTCAGCTCACAGCCATCTGTAACTCAAGTCCTAGAGGATCTGACATCCTTTTCAGGCTTTTGCTGCCACTGTATAAATATACATGCAGGCAAAACACCCATATGCAGAAAATAAAAACAAAAACAAGAGGCAAAAAAAACACAAAAACACAGAAAGAGACCAAAATATACAAGGAAAAAAAAAAAAAACCCAAACAAAGCAAAATAAAACAAAAAGTTTACAAAAATAGCATTTAATTTGTTTTGTGTTCAGCTGATTTTTCGTTGTTTTGTTTTTGTTTTTCGAGACAAGGTTTCTCTGTGTAGCCTTGGCTGTCCTGGATTCACTTTGTAGATCAGCCTGGACTCAAACTCACAGTGAATTGCCTGCCTCTGGCTCCCTGAGTGCTGGAATTAAAAGCCTGTGCCACCACGCTCAGCTTCAGATGAAAATTTTAAAGTAATATTTAAATGCATTGGTGTTTCGCCTGCAGGTGCTTGTGTGAGGGAGTCAGACTGTCTGGAACTGGGGTTACTGAAAGTTGTGAGCCACCATGTGGGTGCTGGGAATTGAACCCAGGTCTTCTACAAGAACAGCCAGTTCACTTAACCACTGAGCCATCTCTCCAGCCTGTGCTGAATTCTAATTGTTTTGGTTGTTGTTTTGGTTTGGTTTGCTTGGGTTGGGTTTTTTACTACAGGGGTTCTCTGTGTAATCATTTTCTTATAAAGAGAAACAGTTAATTTGGGTTGCTGTACAGTTCAGAGGTTTAGTCCATTATCAGCATACACCAGGAAAAGAGAGTGGCGCTGGGCTTGGCCTGAGCATCTGAAAGCTCAAAGCCCACCCCCAGTGACACACTTCCTCAAAGCCACAGCTATTCTTACAAGGTCACACCTCCTAATAGTGCCACGCCCTTTGACCAAGCATTCAAACACTGGAATCTAGGGGGGGGGAGTCCCTACTCAAACTACCATACCACTCCAGCACAGTGTAAGTCAAGGGGCCTTTATTTTTGTCCTCCTTGATTATTGGTCCTACTTATTTTCATATTAGATCTTCAGTCTCCAGAGCTAATCAAAGCCTAAAAGGTAAACATCATCACCTTTAATCCCAGGATTCCAGGGGTAAAGACAAGCAGATCTCTGAGTTTGAGGCCAACAGGGTGTAAATGGTGAGTTCCAGGACAGCCAAGGCTTCATAGACCCTATCTCAAAAACAACAACAAAAACTGAGCCAAGCATGGTAGCATACACCTTTGCCTTTAATCCCAGCACTCAGGAAGGCAGAGGCAGGCAGATTGCTGTGAATTTGAGGCCAGCCATGGCTACAAAGCAAGTCTAGGACAGCCAAGGCTACACAGAAAACCCTGTCTCAAAAAATAGAAATAAAAAAAAAAAATCAGTTTTATTGTATGTGTGCATACCTGTATCCATAAGTGTCTATAGAGTCTAGAAGGTGTCATCTGATTTCTTGAAGCTGAAGTAACATTATTTGTGACCACCCAATGTGCAAACTGGGATCTGAACTCCTGTCCTCTGATAGAGCAGCAAGCCCTCTTTAACAGTGAGACATCTCTCGCAGCCTGTGAACGATTTCATGAGGCTGATTGTTAGAGGGTGTTTTTGTGCCCTGTGTATTCAAATGCTGATTTCTGTACCAAGAGAGCATCTCCTGCCTTAGTATGTTGTAAACATTGTTTCCCACCACCTTCTGATTGGTTAAAGAGCTGAAGAGCCAAAGGCTTGGCAGGAGAGGATAAGCTGGGGCTTACAGGGCTGAGAGGGAGAGGGTAGAGTGAGACTAAGATGGCAGGTAATGGGCCACGTGGCTTGGGAGTAGGCCAGGCCACTATTGGTGGGTTAAAATAGCTGAGTATCTGCCTAGCTGTAGTGCCTGAAGCATATAATAAAATTAAAAGGTCTCCATGTCATTATTCAGAGCAAGGGCAGGCATAGAAAAGACTTTGCATTTACAGCTGATGGCTAACCTATGGTAAGTATCTTATTCCATGTTCAGTTTATCACATTCAGTTTATCCTTTTATGGAAAATTTATCATTGGGACTTTCATACATCTTAGTGTACTCACTATTCAGTCTGTACCTTTGTCCCTCTTGACCATCTAGCCAATATTTTTCCCCTAGAAAAATGAAACAAATATAGTTCAAGTAGAATGCTTGAATTTGATTCTATCCTAGTCCTAGCCTATCCCTGGATTCTATCCCTAGTACACCAAAAAGAAAGCCAGAGTTTATATCCTCTTTGCTGCCATTTATTGTTAGTTTGTATCTCAACTAGTTAGTAGACAAACATTTTCTTTATAAGACCCAGTAGTGTTCATGTTTCTGTCTTGACTGCTACTTTTTTTTTTTTAAGATAAGATCTCTGACTGGAACTTACAATGTAGACCACACTGGTCTAGGACTCAGAGAGACCAGCCTGCCTCTGTCTTTCAGGTGTTGGAACTAAAGGTGTATGCCACCATACCCAGCTTAAATGTTTTCTAAATTTTTTTGTTTTTAATCATGTATGTCTGTGTGTCTATGTGCCCACAGAGGCCTGGAGCTACAGTGGCAAGGATTGTAAGATGCCCTACGTGGGTTCTGGGAACTGTACTTGGGTCTTCTGCAAGGGCAGTATGCGTTCTTAATGGCTGAGCCATCTCTCTAGCCTCTAGGATCTATAATTTTAACTATGTGTGTATATGTGGGAGTGCCTTTGGAAAATATAAGACTCTTAACTGGCTTTTATTTGTGGTCCTAGAATCAGGACACCTTATTCCATACAATAGTGTATGTGCTCCCTTCTAAAAGAGTGGTTTCTGATATTGTAATGAATGTATTGTGACAAGTGCCAAAACATAGGTGAAAATTAACTGCTATTGGGGTTCAAAGCAGAAGGTAGATTTTAATCAGGGGAGAATAAGCTCCAGGAGAGGGGAGGTGTGAATAAGTGAGCAGAGATGAAATGTGAGAGTTGCTGTCAGGGAATGGGAGTAATCCAATTTCAGAGCACAGGAATAGGTAAGTAGGTTGAGAGAGCAAATTCAAGAGGAGGGGAAAGGAACAGGAGGATTTATGGGCCCCCTGCAATTCCTGTATGCCTCTGTCCATGAAAATCCTGCTTAGGTGGTACAGTTACAGATGGCTGGTGTGTCCTTGCTTTGTAATGAGATGACCAGATAGAGGAACCTTGAGCTGAGGCTGATAAAACCTTGATAAAGACATGGCTGTGAAGGAGCTAGAGTTTTCAAGACTGGCATCACTAGTTACTGCATATGTAAATCAGAACATCATGTAATACATTTTAAATATATGGAGCTAAAAGAAAAACAGACACAGCCCAGGTTTGTGCCATATCTTTACTCACTGTGAGAGTTAGAATTGAGGGGGCCACTGAGGTCTTTTTCTGAGTGAAAACACAAATCACTCTGAACCTTAGTTGAGGCTGCGTCTAGCCTCAACTAAAGAGACACATGGGGTAGGGCTCACCCAGGGGCTTCCCGGGAGGGAAGCAGATCCCATCCCTGAAGCAGAGGTCCAAACTTCTGAGGGTTCAGCTGAGGGTAACACCTCCCCTCCCCCGCCAAAAAAAAAGACTGTCCTTGGGACAAGACAAACAAAACCCCAGCTGTGGTCATTTGAATAAACTGTCCCCCATGCTCTCGGGTATTTGAATGCATGGTCCCCCGTTGGTGTTGCTGTTTGGAGAGACTTAGGAAGTATGCTTTGTTGGAGGAAGTGTGTCACTGGAGGGACGCTGAGAATTTAAAGGGTGATTTCCATTTCTAGTTCACTTCTCTGCCTTGTATTTATAATTCATTCAAAATGTGTGAGCTGTTCCTGCCACCATGTTTTCCTCGACATGATGGGAATGAACTCATATCCCTCTGGAAACCTTAAGAAAACGTCAAGGAACCCTAAAAAAAGAACCCTGAAGAAATTCTCTAGGTTAGCTTTGTCCCAGTGTTCACCACAGCCATAGAAAAATAAACAAATTGGGCACAGTGGCACACACACCTGTGATCCCAGCACTGAGGGAGAGGAGGCAGAAGCAGGTGGATCTCTGAGTTCAAGGCTAGCCTGGTCTACAAAGTGAGTCCAGGACAACTAAGGCTACACAGAAAGAGACCCTGTCATAAACAAACAAGCAAACAAACAAACAAATAATACTTACGCCTACGCTCTTAGGGCCTAATGAAGCTTTCAGGGTGCTTAGTGTTGCTTGTGGATCTGAGAGGTCTGGCTTCTAGCCTCTAGCCTCTGGTTTTTAGCTAGGCTTTGTTTTAGAGGTGGGGGAGTTCTAAAAAGCCAGGTTTTTGTTGTTGTTTTGTTTTTATTTGATTGTTTTTTTGTTTCTACCCTATTTCTTCCCTTGATGCAGCTCCTCAGAGGTATGATGCAATGAGAGAAATCGTGGACAATAGGATAGCATTAGGGCCTGCTGCTCACCTGCTGGGTGAATCCTCTTAATATTTACTTTCTTCAGCCCCTCCTCTTTGCTCAAATAGTGATATTAATAACGTCACTCTCAGGACTTCGAAGGTTCAAAGGCACACTGTCGGTAAAGCGCTTAGCATGGGATGAGGTGGGGCCAGGTAATAAGTAGGTATTTGACATTGCATCACAGTAGCCATTGTTAGGACAACAAACATTTATCTAGCGCCTCCTTGCAGACTTTCCCTTCCTCTTGGGTCCATTATGTGAGGCTCAGGCTTGCTGTTGCTTATGACTGCTTGACCTCTTGGTGGAAGGGCTTCTGTGCCCTGTCACTTCCCCCTCTTTTCAGCAAGCTCCTGAGACAGAGAAGGCTCTGGGCAAGAGAGGTCCTCTCCCAGACGAGTAGTTTCTCTGTTCAGTCTTGAAAGTCTGCTTGGTGTCATAGCTGTAGCATGGGAAGGCAGGGGACATGGAAATTGCGCCTGGATGAAGAGAAGCCCTGTTTCACAGAGGAGACAGATTGTAAACCAAACCAGGCATGCTTGCTCACTTTTGTGATCTTAGCATTCCGGAGGCTGAGACGGGAGGATTGAAAATTTGAGGACAAATAAGTTTATATAGTGAGTTGCAGGCTAGCCTGAGCTACATAACAAGAAACTCTAAAACAACAATGAGTAAGCAAAAAAAAGGAAAAAAAAGGTGTATGAACTGGGGATATATAGAAGGCTTGCCTACCATGCTCAAGCCGCCAGGTTTGTTCAGGTTTGTTCTGGGCACTACCGCAGTAAGGGGCAATGGGCAGTGTTGAAGGAGGAACTCTAGAGGGTTTCTCTATCCCAGCTAGTTCCCAAATAATTGGGATAAAGACCTCTTGAATTTGATTTTTTAAGATTTTATTTTATGTATGAGTGCTCTATCTGCGTGTATGCTTGCATGCCAGAAGAGGGCATCAGATTCCAGTATAGGTGATTATGGGCCACCATGTCGTTGCTGGGAATTGAACTCAGAACCTGGGGAAAAGCCACTGAGCCATCTCTCTAGCTCCGATCTCTTGGCTTCATAAGAGCTCTAAAGCACAGCAACTGGACACGTATCAACCCTCAAGTTATTTTGCTATTTCCCAGCTACACATGTTACTTGCCGTAATTGTTTCTGTCTGGGCTGTTTCTATTCTATCATGGCCACGTGGTGCTCTGGTCCATACTGCCTTCTCTCCAGCTTCCTCTCTTCTCTGACCCCATGCCCAGGCACAAAAGCCTTGCCTTCTCTTTTTTGCCCAGTTACAGGTTTCTGTTTTATTAACCAATTAGCTTTAAATTAGATAGACCAAAGTTTATACAACAAAGATCAGTGTACTTAAGACTGTATTCATCTTGGGGGCCAGTAATTAGCATTAGAATACATAGCAGCAGACCAGCCCCAAGAGGGCAGTGTTGGTAAAGGTGTACTGTGAGAGCAGTAAGAACACAAAGGCAGGGACCAACCAAACTCTGTCTAGGAGTTAGGAAGCTTGGGGGGAAGGAGGGGCAGGGCACTTCCATGTTTTGCCTCTAGGAGAACTTGGTCGCATTCCAGGTTCCCTTTTGGCATCTCAGCCCTGGAATTTAGAACCCTAGCTCAATCTTAAAATTCCAAACCCAGAAGCGGGTTGAGTCCTTCACGCTCAGCATCCCCAGGAGAACTGCAACTATGGTAGTAAGCAGTGCTGTTCCAGGGCACAGATGGCTTTGTGAGTTTCATTGTGAAGTTTTTCCTGTGTCCAGACCTGCTGCAGTGTCTCACAGAGAGCGAGAGAGAGAGTACTGAGCCTGCTAAACTTCAGGGCCTGCTCTGGCCTGTCTCCCTCTAGTCCTCACAGAAGCCAGCCTTGACAGGGCAGTGGAGAGAGGCATCAGAGACGAGACGAAAGGCATGTACTGCCATGCCTGGCCTCAATTTTATGTAAGTTAAAATATGGAACTTTGGGCTGGGTGTGGTGGCACATGCCTTTAAACCCAGTACCCAGAAGACAGAGGCAGGTAGATCTCTGTGAATTGGGAGGCCAGCCTGGTATACATATCAGGTTCTAGGCCAGCCAAGGTTACATAGTGAGGCAAAAAATAAAAAATAAAAAAAAGGAAACAAAAAAACACACAAATGGAACCATTAGTATATGGTCATATAAGTCAGGGTCAGAGCAACGGCTTTTCTAGCAAAAGTAAGTTCAGTTCCCAGCACTCACACTGGACACCTCACAATTGTAGCTCCAGCTGCAGGGAATTGTACATCCTCCTCTGATCTCAGTGGATACCTACTCTTGTGTGGACACACAGGCCCATATATTTTTTTAAATGACAATAATAAATTACATTAAACTACTTTTTAAAAAAGATTATTTAGTGTATATGAGTACTCTATCTGCAGGTATACCTGCAGACTAGAAGAGGGCATCAGATTCCAGTATAGATGGTTGTGAGCCACCATGTGGTTGCTGGGAATTGAACTCAGGACCTCTGGAAGAGCAGCCAGTGCTCTTAACCTCTGAGCCATCTCTCCAGCCCCTACATTAAACCTTTAACCCATGCTTATGGTTATGTTTCTAATAAGAGTTGGAAATTCTAGGATCACTCAAGTTCTAATATAAGGCTCATGTATCCTTTGACCATGGTAACTCTGTCATATGCAATCACAGATCCTTAGAAATCCCATAAGTACTTGAAGGGACATTGCAGAGGCAAGAGCTTAGGACAATAAAGAAAAATGTTTGTGGCTTTGCTGGAACCTATAAACCTCTGGGGCCTGTGAGATATTGGTATTATTTTGCTTTGTTTTTGAGACAGAGCCCTAAACTGGTCTTAAGCTTGCAATCCTTCTGCCTCAGCTGCCTTAGCCAATATTTGGATTATAATCACATTGTTGTATATGTGCCTAACAGTGACAGTACTTCCAATCTACTGCACTTTTGGAAACCTGAGTTGTCCTGACATTTTCACACCTCATCATTTCACCAATTCTAGAGCAGGCTAGCCTTCAACTCACAGAGATCCTCCTGCCTCAGCCTTTGCAGAGATTAAAAGCATGTGCTACCAGGCCCTAGCTACCCCTGTAGTCTTGTTTTGTTGAGACAGTGTCTCACTATGTACCCTTTGCTGTCCTAGAACTCATTATGTAGACCAGGCTGGCCTCATACTCACAGAGATCCACCTGCCTTTGCCTCCCAAGTGCTGGGATTAAAGGGATGCGCCACTTGCCCAGCCCTACCCTCCTCCTCGTAGTCTTTATTTTTATTTTTTTAAAGATTTATTATGTATACAGTACTCTGCCTGCATGTGTGCCTGCAGGCCAGAAGAGGGAACCAGATCTTATTACAGATGGTTGTAAACTACCATGTGGTTGCTAGGAATTGAACTCAGGACCTTTAGGAAGAGCAGTCTGGTCTCTTAACCTCTGAGCCATCTCTCCAACCCTGCTTCTTGTAGTCCTAAATCCTATTGTTGTTGACCCCATAGTATGGTAAATCCCACTCAGATTTCTTGGCCTCCACAGCCTCTACTTGTATCTGAAGAGCCATTATTTAGACCTCTAAGTCTCTAGCAATTTCCTACCCTTACACTTTGTTCATTATTCTCGCCCCAGAATTTAGTACACTGTTTTCAAAATGCAAGTCTAAGAGTCGGGCTTGTTAGCTCACACATGTAATTCTAGCACTAGGAGGCTAAGGCAGGAGGTTTGACCTAATTTTAAATTCTAGGATAGTCTGGGCTGCAGAGTACAACCCTGGCTTAAAACAAAACAAAAATACTTGTTTCAGTTAGGGCTACTATTGCTGTGATGAAACACTGTGAACAAAAGCAACTGAAGGAAGAAGAGGTTGATTTGGTTAACACATCCTGAAAACTCACAGTCCACTGAGGAAAGCCAAAGCAGGAGCTGGGAGTGGAAGCCTGGAGGCTGGTCAGAGGCCGTGGAGGTGCTGCCCACTGGCTCGCTCCTCGGGCCTTCTCAGCCTCCTTTCTTGCAGAACTCAGGACCAGGGATGTCCCTACCTACAACGGGCTGGGCGCTTCCCCATCAGCTACTAATTAGGAAAATTCTCTACATGCCTGCCTGCTACCTGATCTTATATTTTTGTTATTATTGCTGTTGTTTTTTAACTGAAGTTCCTTCCTCTTAGATAACTTTAGCTTGTGTAAAGTTGACATAAAACTAGTCAGGACAAGCAATACTCAAACTGCAAACCCGATTATATCTTCCAAGCTCGTGTGTGTGTGTGTGTGTGTGTGTGTGTGTGTGTATGTAGGTGAGACAGAGGTCAGCATTGGATGTGCTCCTCAGTTGTTTTCCTCCTAATTTGCTGAGATAAGGTCTCACACTAAACCTGGAGCTCTAGGGTTGGCTATCTCGACTGAGACTATGCCCTAAGGATCCTCTGCCCCTGTCTCAGAGAGCTGAGGACCAGGCATGTGTCCCTGAACTTGACATTTTATGTGGGCACTAGGGATCTGAACTCAGGTCTTTATGCTCACATGGGAAGCAATTCACCAACTGGACCATCTTCCCACCCCTTTAGTTCTCTTTTGCACACTGACACACACACACACATGCACACACACACACACACACACTTAACCTTTCCCAGGGCATAACATGTTTGATCTGGTTCAGCCCCCCTGGCTGCCCATGCCTAACTTGCTAATTTCCTTCCAGTAAGCTTTGGAGTTTCCTGTGTTTAGCAATCTTGGCTTTTTTTTCAGTTCCTTAATCAAGCCACATGTTTGCCTGCCTCAGACCGCACACATGCTGGTTTCCTAGCCTAAAGCTCAGTCTCTGTTCCCTTCTCTATCCAACTCCTCTCTGGCCTGGTACTCTTCCTATCCTGCAGACATGAACACAGGCCTCCTCTCCAGGAGCGGCTCCTCACACATCCAAGGGCAGGCAGTCCTGAATCACATTGTATTGTCTACTCAGAGACTTCCATGTGCTAAGCAAGCTCTCTACCATGGACCTACTGCTTTTTTTTTTTTAATTCTTTGACAACTTCATATTTAAATGAATTTTGACTATATGTACCCCATTATCCTCTCTTATATCCTCCCTCCTCCCACTGAACCCCTTCTACTTCTCAACAAAGTCTAGTAGTTGTTTTGTTCTTTTTTTTTTTTTTTTTTAAGATTATGAAACACTGAGCCTATTATATACCTTTGACCTATAGACAGCAACTGTCGCCAATGCCTCAGACAATCTCATGGTCAACCTGTCTCTCCTTAAGCATTTGAATTAGTGACCCTGTACTAGAGGGATCATTCTAGATATGGAATCAGAAAGGAGACTGAAGAAGGATGCAAGCCAAAGACAATGGCAGTTAGAAAACCTAGGAAGGAAAAGGAGTTCCTATTCAAGTTAAAGACACCTAAACACTGCCTCTGGCTTTGCTCAGCCTGTCCTCAGTTAGCCAGTGTTAGGATCAAGGATAGGGATAGTCTTCAGTAGATAGGACCCATTTTCTGCCATCAGAACTTTTATCCACGAGAAGAAAAGCAAAATAGGAAATCAACTGATGTTGACTGATCCACGAACCAACTGGAATTTCATTAAGATAATAGTTTCTGGGCCCAGCCCACTCTGATCTTTTCATCGCCTCAGAAAGATAAAAATGAGTCCATTGTGTTTTCTACATAGGAAATGGACAGTCCAGGAGTCTCTTTTCATTTGAGAGAGGGCCTCACTGTGTAGCCCTGGCTGGTCTGGAATTTTCTTTGTAGACCAGGCTAGCCTTGAACTCACAGAGGTCCTTTTGTCTCTGCTTCTAAAATGCTGAAATTTTACATGGGCTAGCATGACCAGCACATTTATTTGTTTTGAGACTGGGTCTTGCACTGTAGTTAATGCTGGCCTGGAACCCTGCTGGCTCAGTCTATGAGTCCTGGGATTACAGGCATGAACATATACATCAAGGTTGGAGCAGAGGAGGTCATTGAAATAATTTAGGCAAAGTAAGGGAGGGAAAAATATGTAGTACTTACAGTGGGAAATATAATTTTAAACACTATGAGGCAGACACTGTACTGGGAACTGGGAATATAGTCATAAAAGACTGATAGACACAATCTGGTCATGGAGCTGACAGAATGGCCTCAAACTCAGTATGTACCAGAAGCTAGCTTTGAATTTAGATCTTCCTGCCTCAGCTTCCAGAGCGCACTGGGGTTGCAAAAGTGGTGTGAAATCCTTTCTATTTATCATCTATCTATCTATCTATCTATCTATCTATCTATCTATCTATCTATCTATCTACCTATCTATCTATTTGTTGTTGTTTTCAAGACAGGGTTTCTCTGTATAGCTATCCTGGACTCGCTTTGTAGACCAGGCTGGTATCAAACTCACAGATATCTGCCTACCTCTGCCTCCCCAAGTGCTGGGATTACAGACCTGTGCTACCAAGCCCAGAGGAAGCCCTTTCTAAAGGATGAGATTCTAAAGTACTCTTGAGTAATGGTGACACTATCAGGACAAAGCTGGACACATCCGCCCGTGGGGGCTGCTTCAAGACAGCACTTGTTTTTCCCCATGTCCCCATACATGCATCTTCAGTACATAGAACAGGTGTTTGTTCTGCATGTTTCTTTTTCTTAATATTTTATTTATTTATTATGTATACAATGTTCCATCTGCATGTACACCTGCATGTCAGAAGAAGACAACAGATCTTATTGTGTGTGCTGGGAATTGAACTCAGGACCTCTGGAAGAGCAGCCAGTGCTCTTAACCTCTGAGCCATCCCTCCAGCTCCCATGTTCTGCATGTTTCAGTGAACTGTGCTGTTTTTTTTTCTTCAGAGAAAACAAACATCAAATAAACAAACATGGTAAAAGTTTTAGAAAGACAACAAAGCAGGGAACTATGGGAGAGTGACTGAGAAGAGGCGGGATGGATAGTTACATAGAAAGGTCCAGGAAGTCTCTAAGGGGTCCTGATAGAGAAACTTCAGCCATCACAGGTACTAGAGAAAAGGTGTGCTAAAGAAAAGAAATAGCACATGTAGGAGCTTTGGAGTAGGGACGGGTTGAGTGAATTAGAAGTGGGAAAATAGAAGGGCTGGAGAGGTGGCTCAGTGGTCAGGAGCGCTGGTCCTTCAGAGGACACAGGTCCAGTCTCCAGCAGGGCACAATAATCTGTAACTCCAATTCCAGAGCATTTGATGCCTTCTTCTGGCCTCTGTGGGCACCAGGCATGAACGTAGTGTATAGACGCAAGTAAAGCACAAGAGAGAGGGGAAAATAGATAGCTGAGGGTTCAGTGGGTACAGGGGTAATGACAGCAGTGAGGTGAGCAGACAAAGACAATCTATGTGGCCATGTGAGCTGTGTGAAGGAGTTGTCCCCAGCTGGGGTGAAGAAACTGAGTCATGAAGACCAATTAGGAGGCTATTGTAATAAAACGTTCATTGAGTGTACAATATATGCCAGGAAGTGTGGTAGATGCGACAAATACAATGGTCAAGCTAAGCGGGATCTTGCCCCCAGGTCACTGGTGGCAAGGCTATGTGGAGCAGCACATAGTCTTGAGGTCACTGATGCCAGTGCAGAAAACTGGCAACTGTGAGTCAATCAGTACAGTATGTATATGCTGGAGTAAAAATAAGGACAGGGCCTGGAGAGGCGACGTGGCCCCAAGGCGAGTTCCCTGGGACTCCTGCTCCAGGGGGTCAGGTGTCCTCTTCTGGCTGCTGCAGCATCGCATTCGTGTATGCTATGTACACATGCAGGCCGAACACTACTAACAGGAAAAAAGATTTTTTAAAGGGGGAGGGGTGGACAAAGGACAGGTATTATAGCAGTATGGAGGAGCATTGCCCAACCTGGGCTTCAGGGTCCAGAAGGGCTCCGGGAGGTGTCACTCAAGGGAAGCATGAAGGGCCTCAGGAGAAGTATAATCAGAGCATCAAGAGAAAGCTTGGGAGAGAGGTATGGTGGTACAGGCCTGTGATCACAGTACCTGTCATGCTGAGTGGGGCGTACAGATGAGGAGGTTCCAAGCTTGCCTATTGAATCATCGTGAGTTGAATTGCTAACCTAAGCAACTTAGGAAGACATTGTCTCAAAAACAAAAAGCTGGTGGGACGGTTCAACTGAAGGTACTTGCCATCAAGCTGGAGAACCTGAGTTTGACCCCTGAACCCACGTGGTAGAAGGAGTGAACCTGCTCCCACACGTCTTCTGGCTTCCACAGGGACATGGTAGCACTCATGTGCTTACACAAATACATAATAAAATGTAAGACGTCTGAGGTTCTGGTTGGTAGTATTTTCTCTGCAATAGCAAGGACCTGAGTTCAAGCCTCAGCATCCTCACGAAAGCTTAGCACTACGAAGCGCACCTGCAATTTTAGTTGTGGGAAGACAGAGCGGGAGGATCTTAGGCCAGTTGGTCTGTGCAGATCTGTGAGTCTCAGGTTCATCAAGAGACCCTGTCTAAGAATGCCAGGTGGAGAGCAACAGAGGGAAGTAACCAGTGCCCACCTCTACTCTCCACCCCTGCATACACACAGTTGGGTGCACACCCGCTGCTGCCTGTTCCCTCAGTGCCACATGAACACAGTATGTATGAACACACATATGCATACAGAAACACACACGGGCACATACAAAATGGAAAAAGAAAACGAGGCCCGGGAATGTACTCAGCGGTGGCGGCAGCATTCTTGAGGCTGTGGGCCTCATTCCCGGTACTACAGGGAGGAGGGGAGAAAGCGGAAGAGATAAACAAGAATGAGGATGGAAGGGAGGAGAGAGGCCAGCAAGGGTGAGGACTCCTGAGTCCTCATCGTGCCAGGATCTGAGAGATATCCCTTCTATTTAAAAGGAGATCCGTTTATTTTATTTTGTATAAGCCTCTTGAGCATGCATAGGAAAGACATTCAAAGGCAGCTGCATCTCCCTAACCTCCTCAAGTCAGTCTTCATAACCATCCACCTCCCTGAAACCTCAAGCCTGACACCAGATTCAGTGTGTAAAAAAGCAAAACGCACTCGTTCAACACCTCCATTTTCCCCTAATGCAATGAAGGAAGCACAGGTGGGGAAATGAAGATGTCATTGCTCTCACTGTTGGAAATGGCCTGCCTGGAAACTGAGTCTCCTGAAAGCCACTGAAGATCCAGGACCACAGGGCCAGGGATGGTATGGGAAAGCTTTTAAAAGCAAACAAAAAACATTTACTTAGCTGGGCATGGTGGCGCACCGTTCAGATCCCAGCAGAGCCGGGCAGATCTCTGTGAGCTTGAGGCCAGCAAGTCCAAGACAGCCAAGCTTGATACACAGAGAAACATTTACTTCTGTGATTGCACACATGTATGCATAGAATGACCAATCTTGCCGGCCCTCAAGAGTTTTAAATGGATTTTCAAAATGTTTGTCAAACGATGGGACTGGTTGGTTGATTCTATTCCAATAAACTGACTCCTTGCATTCACTCTGACCTCCAGGGACATGCATTCACACAGGCTAGCTTATCAATGTTTGTGTGTCTTGGGTTAGTGGTTCACTACATTTTCACATGATAAGCTCATTAGGACACTAGCGCTTCTCAGGGACCTGTCCCCTATTGCCCCCTGACAAGGTGTTGATCCTATTTTATTATCTGACTGGAAAAATAGATGATGCATAGGCCAAGGAAGGGAGGAATGGGATCAAGCCTTGCCTAGATCACCAGCCCACGACATCCCTGGTTCATCATCATCCTGTTTCATGAGGCCTGGAGAGCCACCCACGTACAAAGAGCAAAGGGAAAAGTCAGTTCATTTCCTGGTACACAGCAGACAAGGAAGGGCTTTGGTTGAGCCCTGCCCTGATTGGGTGCCGTTGCATCAGAACATGGGTATGGTGAATGGACACAGTCAAATTCAGCCACAAGACCCAGCCCACCATCACAATGGCCTCTTCCAGCACCGCATGAGGCCACTGAAGCTGAGCATTGAGGCTTCAAGCATGCTATGGGTACCAGCAGTCCCCAGCATCCTTTGGATACAGGCCAGAGGGAATCTGAGCCAGCAAAGCGCTCATCTGTTTAGAGTCCACATTCATTTTAGGCAGGATTTCCCTGAGGGGCTCTGTGGAGTCACATTCTGCAATAATTTCAGCCAGGGTTTACCAGCCCGGTGCTCATTTCTGAGATACTGTATAATTGGTTTTGAGCAGGCTGTCATTGTGTAACTAGATATGTAGACCAGGCTAGCCTGGAACTCATAGAGAGCTGCCTACCTCTGCTTCTCTTGTGCACACACCACCCCAGCTGGCTGGCTTTTGTGGATTTTTAAAAATGGGTATTTGAATATTGTAATGTGGTAACTCTGAACATCACTTTGTTTTTCTGTTTTATCCTTTATCTACTTTCTGACTTGAGGACAATATTTTAACCCCTATGCGATCAATTTAGGGATTTAAAACCCAAGATTTATCTATAACTCCCTAAAATTATATGAATTGGTAGATTTATTATACAGATTACGGTTCCTACTATAAAACTTGGTATGTTTTTTTGGTATGCTTTTTTTTTTAATCCCATGATTTCTTTATACAACACTTTCAATATCCTACAAAATATGCCCACAATTCATAAAAGCTCAAGTCAATTTTAATGAACTTATTAATTCTGACATTATTGACTTATATGCTAAAACTCAAATCAAGCAATTAAGGCTTCTTTCTGGGCTGGGCAGTACTCACCTTTAAACCCAACACTCGGAGAGAGAGAGAATTCTGGGACAGTCAGGAGTGTCCTGAAAACCAAGCCAAACAAACAAACAAAAAGATTCTTTTCAAGCTTATCAAATATTTGTTTAAGGGGATAGGTTTTAAAAAGTCTAAAGAAGGGGCTGGAGAGATGGCTCCGCCTTTAAGAGCAGGGACTGCTCTTCCAGAGTTTTGCAACCTGCTTAAATTCTATAGCCTCTCTGTTGAGACCTACTTTATTACTTAGCATTACTATGGCTCCTCTGATAACACCTGCTGCAGCCTTTAGCACATCAGAAGCCATTTTGCCTCCAGGTGTCCATTTTGATTATGTCTCTATGGTTTCATTTCTCAAACTTTGTATATTTTGTCACCTGGACACTCAATGAAGTCCCCCAACTGCAGAACCAATCATATTTAAAGGTCAGTTAGAAACACTTTGTCTAGCTAGTCAAAACAATGTAATGTTGCTTTCTACACCTGGGTACCTGGTTATGTTTTTGTTACTTGGTTGTTACCTAGTTGTGGTTTGCTTCCTACACCTGGTTACAGTTTTGTTACCTGGTTACTTTTTTTTTTTTTGTATAAAAAAAACCTACCTTAGGAGCAGACCAACATTATAGTCTGGCTCCCCACTCCAGATTCTGGCCCTGACCTGTCAGTTTCTGTTTAGCATTCAGTAAACCTCTGTTGAGTTGAGTTTGGTGTCCCAGTGGTCAGGGAGTAGCTATTCCTGAAACTGTAACAAGGGGACCTGTATTCAATTCCCAGCACCCATGGCAGCTCAAAACTTTAACTCCAAACTCTGACACTCTCACACAGAAACACATGCAGATAAAACATCAGTGCAATTAAAAACAAGGAAATCATGAAATTTGCAGACAATCTAGAAAAGATTATCCTGAGTGAGGTATTCCAGAAGCAGAAAGACACACATGGTATATAGTCACTTATAAGTGGATATTAGACATATAATATAGGATAAACACACTAAAATCTGTACACCTAAAGAAGCTAAGCAAGAAGGGGGGCCCTGGGTAAGATGATCAATCCTCACTCAAAAAGGCAAACAGGATGGACATCAGAAGAGGGAGAAAACAGGGAAGAGGACAGGAGCCTACCACAGAGGGACTCTGAAAGACTCTACCCAATACAGTATCAAAGCAGATGCTGAGACTCATAGTCAAACTTTGGGCAGAATGCAGGGAATCTTATGAAAGAAAGGGGAGATAGAAAGACCTGGAGGAGACAGGAGCTCCACAAGGAGAACAACAAAACCAAGAAATCTGGGCCCAGGGGTCTTTTCTGAGACTGATACTCCAACCAAGGACTATGCATGGAGATAAACTAGAACCCCTACACAGATGCAGCCCATGGCAGCTCAGTATCCAAGTGGGTTCCCTAGTAATGGGAACAGGGACTGTCTCTGACATGAACTCAGTGGCTGGCTCTTTGATACCTTCTCCTAAGGGGGAGCAGCCTTACCAGGCCACAGAGGAAGACAATGCAGCCAGTCCTGATGAGACCTGATAGGCTAGGGTCAGATAGAGGGCAAGGAGGACCTCCCCTATCAGTGGACTTGGAGAGGGGCAAGGGAGGAGATGAGGGAGAGAGGATAGGATTGGGAGGGGCTGAGGAAGGGGGCTACAGCTGGCATACAAAATGAATAAACTTTAATATAAAAAAAGAAAAAAGACATTGCCACATATTTCTAAAATTTAAAATGTGTTTGTAGTTGTACAAGGGATAGTTATGTTAGGTGTAAGTATATCTAATTAAATATATAATGCAATTACAGTTGTACGTGGGATAGGGATAGTCTGTTTAGGTGTTATTATAAAATAGTTATTGTTTTCATTTGGAAATTAATCATGACATAAGGAGACATGACTGTGTGTCATGATGTTGACAAGGGTTGGACTTGTGATGTCCATTCTTGGTTGTAACTTGACTACCCCCAGAATTAACTAAGACCCAACTGGCTTGGTACACCTGTGAGAGATTTTTCTTTTTTTTTTTTCTTTTATTTTTCTTAGTTACAGTTTATTCACTTTGTATCCCAGCTGTAGCCCCCTCCCTCAGCCCCTCCCAATCCCATCCTCCCTCCCTCTTCTTCTCCTATGCCCCTGAATTTTTTTTTTCTTAATTAAAACATTTGAAGTGGGAATACACACATTTAACTCCAGTTTTTTGAGCTGAAAAGATACACCTTCAATCCAGGTCTTTTGAGTTCAGAAGGTCCACCTTTAATCTGGACCATACTTTCTGCTGGCAACCTATATAAAGGACATGAAAGAAGGAAGCTTGCTCTCGCTCTCACTGGCAAATCCATTCCGTCACTGGCATTAGAGCCTTCTTTGGATTCTGGAGTGTCTGAAGACCAGCTGAGACATCTGGTTTCATGGACTGAACAACTACTTGATTCTTGAACCTTCTGTTGATAGGCAGTCATTGTTGGACTGGTTGGACCATAGCCTGTAAGCCAGTCTAATAAACCGCCTTTGTTTATGTAAAAAAAAAAAAAAGAAAAAAAAACTAAAGAAAATGTAAAAGCTAACTGTGGTGACAAAGGCCGGTAATCCCAACACTCAAGGGGTAGAAATGTAGCGATTAGGAATTCATATTTCTATCCTCAGCAACGTAGTAAGTTCTAGGCCACCCTGAGCTACTCACACATGAAGACAAACACCAAAACAAACAAAAACAACAAAAAAACCAATTTGGAGTCTTTTTCTTTTAGCTAAATTTTGCTGTTATGAGCTTCTGAAAGCTTTCACTCACCATAGAACACCAAATACCTATTTTATAATAACTACTACAAACAATTATTAACTTAAATACTTTATTATCAGGTGTGTGTGTATGTGTGTGTGTGAGAGAGAGAGTGCTAAGTGCTCTTACCAGGTGAGGTCTCTCTAGCTCCTATTAGTACATTTAAAGTCTGTGAAAATTGTTGAAATAGGGATGGTAGACACATTGCACACTGTATTGGGCAAAGCAAAGAGAGAAGAAACCTGAATGATTACAGCACACTAGACAACATGGGAAAACCAAAATGCATTGCCCTAGACCCAGGGCTTGCTTATAGAACCTGAAGAAAATTACAGAAGAAAATACAGAGGGAAAGAGACTTAGTGGCTTTCTTGATTCGGGTGATGGGGGTTAGAAAGATGGCTCAGTGGTTAAGAGCTCGCCTGTACTGCCTCGAGACCAGGCCAGTGTGGCCGAGCAGATGGCTATGTGCTAGAGGGCAAGGAGCTGGCGTTCTACCTGAGGAAGATCAAAGTCCGGAAAGGTAAATAAACCGTCGTTCATAGCTCATGCAATAAAGGTGTTTATTGTTCTGTATTAAAAAGAAGAAGAAGGAGAAGGAGAAGAAAGAGCACTCACTTCTCTTTCAGAGGACCCAGGTTCTGTTCCTAGCACCAAAGGGCAACTCACAATCACCTGTTACTCCAACCGCCTCGTCCTCCCTCTGCTGTTCGCTTCAGGCTCTGTATGAAAGTAATTCACTTACCTAAGGACTCAGTTCTAGGCTGGGTGAACTGGCACATGCTTTTTTATCCCAGCGCTCAGCAGGCTGTAGCAGGAGGATCTCTGTGAGTTCCAGGCCAGTCCGGTCTACATAGTGAGTTCCGGGAGAGCCAGACTGCATTATGAGATCCTGTCTCATTGACCCCCTACTCCGAAGGCACCAGTGTGGAGTGCCGTCTTCAACATGTCAGAATGCAAGGTTCCGGGGTGGAAACGATCTTCTTCACATTTGTACTTCCTAGTTCACCTAATCTTGGCTTTTCTGTCCTTGCAACTCTCTGGGCAGTGGGTTTGAAGAGCCTGTTTCCCAAAGGGGCAATGCTTCCTCCAGGGGAAGACATGTATTAACGTGTTCCTACCTGGGGCTGGAGAGATGGCTCAGCGGTGTAAGAGCCCTGGCTGCTCTTCCAGAGGTGCCGGGTTCAATTCCCAGATCACAGCTGTCTGTAACTCCAGTTCTAGGGTATCCTACGCCTTTGTATAGATATACATGCAGGTAAAGCACTGATGCATGTGAAATACAAATCAGCAAATTAAAAATAATTGGTTCTATCGTTTTCACAAGCTCAGACTTCCCCCTGGTTAGCTTGGGCTTGCAGTGCTGACGGTAGAAAAGGAGTCTACAATATTAGCTAGAGTGACTGGTCCTCATCATCATGTGGAAATTAGATTGCAAATTACCAAAACGGACAAAGAGAACTGTTTCCAGCGGATTCACCAGGGAGCCTCTTAGCGTTCCCATTCTAATAACTGTTGGTGTAAAACTGTAGCAAAGCAATAGAAAGGGGACCACTAACAGCTTGAATCCTGTGGAAATGAAGGTCAGGTCATCTTAACCAAGCAAAGCATCACCTATATAGCAAGTGTTGGCAGTGGGCTCAATATTGGAAATAAATTCCATTTTTAGCATCATCACCACTCACGAGGCGGGGTGGAGAGCTCGGCAAACATCTTCCAGTTGTTTCTCTCTTCATTTCTAGTTGTGTGTGGGTGTGTTTATTTAGAGATGGGTTTTAGTATAGTTGCCCAGCTTGGCCTTGGACTCTCAATCTTCCTGTCTCAGTCCTCGATATCCTGGGATTACAAGTGTGAGCTACAACATTTGGCAGTTCTATAGATAGCATACTCATTGACCTTATTTTTGTTTTTTTTCTTTCTCCACAATTTTCCTGCTAACCAATATGAAAAACACTAGCAGTGGCTAATTTTACTGTCTATATTCCACGTGGAAAAGTAATTATCTAAAATCTCTTGGTTTTGATGTAGTTGACAGTTGGTAGCCCACAACTTTGTGCCCCCCTGTGTTACTGCCTCCCACCCCAAGCCCCAACCATTTTCTCATCTTGCATGCCTCCTGCCCCAGGAAGCTAGTTTACATGGGCTTATCACCTGGACCTGCTTGCTCTTGGGTTTGGCCAATGAGAGGTACCAGTACACCGGCACACAAGAGACAAGAGAGTTTAGGGTTTACCTTCTTCTGGGCTGTCTGTGTATGTGTATATGTTTTAAGGTTTATTCATTTAGTATTTATACAGTATCCTGCCTGCATATTAGAAGAGGGCGCCAGATCTTATTATAGATGGTTGTGAGCCACCTTGTGGGTGCTGGGAATTGAACTCAGGACCTTTGGTAGGACAGCCACTGCTCATAACCTCTGAGCCATCTCTCTAGCCCCTGGGCTGTGATTTTTAATGTTCCCTCTGGTGGCTATTTCTGTCCAGGAGACACCCCCAACCCCGCCTGCACACACCTCCCAGCACCCCACACCCACATAACTCGCCTTCTCAAGCAGGCCGGGCATCGGTTTCCCGATGGTGCCAGCTTCTCCCCACTTCAGCTTCCCATGTTGGCTCGTCTTACCCTGCCCGTGCCTCCTCAACAGGCCCGTCATTAAACTGAGTTTAGTGTCATTTCCTGCTGATATCCTATCAGTTATTTAAAAGTGAGTCATCATTGGGCACATGGAAGCTGTGTGTTTAGTTTTGAGTGCTAGAATTAACAACTCACTCTTCTTTTTCTTCCCTTTAAATTACTATTATTATTATTATTATTATTATTATTATTGTGGTTTTTTTGAGACAGGGTTTCTCTGTGTAGCCCTGGATGTCCTGGAACTCACTCTGTAGACCAGGCTGGCCTTGATCTAACAGAGATCCACCTGCTCCTGCTTCCTGAGGGCTAAGATTAAAGGCATGTGCCACTGCCTGTTGGCTTTAATATTAATTTTTATTTTATGTGTGTGAGCATTTTGCCTGCACACATGCCTGTGTGCCACTGCATGCATGCGGTGCTGGAAGAAGTCAGAGTTCCCTGGAACTGAAGTTACAGTGGTTGTAAGCCACCAGTGGGTGCTTGGAACTGAACCCCGTGATCCCCGGTAAGCACCAAAGTGTTATTAACAACTGAGCCATCTTACAGCCCCAAATAAACTCCAGTCACTGTGGCCCACTCCTGTAATCCCAGCACAGGAGGCAGATCTCTGCAAGTTCGAGGCCAACCTGGTCTACAAAGCAAGTCCAGAACAGCCAAGGCTACACAGAGAAACCCTGTCTCGAAAAACAAACAAACAAATAAAATGAAAAAAAAAAAACACCAAACAAGGTGATTTGTGATAGGAGTGATGTCTTACATATATAATCCTAGCTCTCCAGACTTTCAGTCAGGAGGATTGCCCTGAATCCAAAGACATCTTGGGCTACAAAGTAAAGCTTTATCTTGAAACAAAACAAAATAAAAAAAATTCTCCCAACCAGCCTAGTGTGGTGATGCAAGCCTTTTATCCTAATGCTTGGGAGGTAGAATCGGACAGGTCTCTGTGAGTTTGAGGCCAGCCTGGTCTACAGAGTGAGTTCTAGGTCAGCCAGGCCTTTCTCAAAGAAACAAACTCCCAAACAAGGTGAGTTGTAAAACTTTCTAAAGGAATCTTATAAAAGGATCTGAGATGAAAGTTAAATCCTGCTCAGAGTTTGCTGATTATTTACTTACATACAAGTTGGGCTTTGGGAATATAAAAATCAATGTCAGCTTTTGCCTGGAGTGCGAGCTGGCTGCAAGACACGCGTAGGGAAACCACACAGTGTGCTAAGCGTTCCCCGGGTTCTCAGAGTGCTGGCAACAGATTTTAGTCATTTCACAATCCGGGTTTATCTCAGCCAGCCCTCCACCCAGTGGCCATTTAGGGGCACATAAAATCTTAGAGAAACAATTATTTTGAAAAGATTACTCTCTCTCTCTGTTTTAAAAAGGATTATCTTCTTATTCGGTCCTTACATAAGATGATACCCAGCATAACACAAAAGAGGTGGAGAAGCCTATAAACATGTTTGAAGTTGTTTCCTCTGAGAAGTGGGGATAAGTGGGAGGTGGGGGGAAGGGCTCATTGTGTTAGGCATTTTTACCTTACTGACAGTTGTCTTCAGCTTCTAGTGTAAGAGCTGTGGTAAACCCCTATGCAATTACACTCACGTCGTAAATGAGGTAACCGTGTGGCAGACTCCAGAAAGAGCAGAACTCCTTGACTGCCATGCAGAAGGAGCGACAAGACATGTCCTTTTTTCACCTTGTCACACCTCTTCACGCCTGTCCCTGTAAATCTGTTGATGAGATCTTTTCAGAAAACAACCGCTGCTCTGTGTTAATGTAATAGACACCAAGGCAGTGTCAGGCACTTACAGTCCCATGGGAAGTCAGGACATCCTAGGGCAGTTGTAGACAGGCCCATGGTTACGTGCCAATGGGTTTGGCCCGGGAAAGAACAGAAGGGGGAAAAAAAATGAGTATTTCGCCAAGGTTTGTGCCTGGAGCCTTGGAACAGTGATGCCATTTATAAAAGTGGAAATTTGGGAGGAGAGAGCTGTTTGAGAAGCAGAGAGAGTGAACTATAACAGTCTATGCAAATTACCGTTTGGCTGTGCAGACGAGGGGTGCTACAGAAAGAACGCCACGGACTATAATAATCGCCACCTTCTATTGAACACAGACTACGTGCCTGGCACTGTGTGATGCAGTTTGCGTATATTATCATCTGATCTCCACCTTTGTGACCTCTGTTTTCCACGTGAGGAAAAAAAAAGTGAGACTTAGAGAAGTGGCCAAGGCCACACAACCAGTGAGAAAGTGACAGCTAGGAACCGAACACAAATCATCTGTAAACCACCTTGCTCTGTCACCCAGGAGGAAGTGAGGGATACTGTCTCTGCCGTCAGGAGTAAGCAGAAGGCCGAAGCACATGGGTCAACAGCTATTCAGCTCGTAGAGCCAAGCCCTGTTTATTTCTGTCCTCACCCACCAGTGAACTCAGTGGGTTCTGTCAACTGGGATGGTCAGAGAAGGCTTGACAAGGAAGGACTCAAGTTCTGAGCCAAGCTGTGAAGGACGGGTTTGAGTGGGAGAGGAAATAGACAAGAGGTTGCTAGTGCAAAAGGCTAAGAAAAGACAATGAATGGAGATAGGGTAAGTATGGAATGGACACTATGGGTGGAGCCTGATGGAAAAAAAAAAAAAGATCAAACAGAGAGAAGGAGGGGCTGGACAGATGGCTCAGAGGTTAAGAGCACTGTCTGCTCTTCCAGAGGTCCTGAGTTCCATTCCCAGCATGGTCACACACAACCATCTCTACAGGGATCTGATGTCCTCTTCTGGCATGCAGATGTGCAGGCAGAGAGAGCACTCTACATAAAATAAATAAACAAAGTCTTAAACAAACAGAGAAGGCTTTGAGTGCCCAAGTCTACTGTAAGAAGGAAAGGGGTTTAATGGGGGTGATGGGGTAGATAAAGGAGAGTGTCTCGTTTATTTAGTGTGGTCATCGGAGTGCTATGTGCACCCATGCCCCCACCACACAAATAGATAAATAAATGTAATTTAGCAGGGAAGTGGTGACACATACCTTTAACCCCAACACTCTGGAAGCCGAGGCAGTTGGATTTCTGAGTTAGAGGCCAGCCTGGTTTACAGATTGACTTCCAGAGAAACAAAACAACAACAACAACAACAAAAAGTAATTCAAAATTTATTAATAAGATGGAGAATGATAAAAAAAAAAGATGGAGAATGAGTGATGGAGGAAGGTACGTGCTATCAATTTCTGGCCTGCACATACACACCTAAGCACATACCCCACATGCCTGTACACACATGCACACATGTGCCCATATACATACACATATAAGCAACCACACGCACAAACACGCACATACATGAACATGTATGGATACATATACACACAATGTGAATAAATGTAGGAAGTTGAGGTTCAGAGAAGTTAACTTGAGACAGGATAGAACGACAGGGGAATTGTCAGCATGAAAGAGAGGGAAGCTGGATGGATGGTTAAAGACACTGACTGCTCTTGAAAAGTGATCGAGTTTGGATCCCGGCCCACATGGCAGCTCACAGTCTCCTGTAGCTCTGGTTCTAGGAGCTTTAACTCCCATCACCCGGCCTCCATGGGCTCCTGTGGGCATGTGGTGGTACATATACTCAACACAAGCTCACCTACACTACATGTAAAATTTAAAAATAGAAGGTTTTATTTTTGTTTTGTTTTTGAGACAAGGTTTCTTTGTGTAGCCCTGGCTATTCTGGAACTTAGAGATCTGCTTGCCTCTGTCTTCCAAGGGCTGGTATTAAAGATGTGCACCACCACCAGCCAGCAAGATAAGTCTTTAAAAAAAAAATTCAGCTGAAGCTTCTCACTGGCAGAAAAGCAAGACTTGCAGAACAATTAACAAATTCTCAAGGCCTTTCCCAGCTACAAACCTGCAATTTTCTAGGAATCTCACCAGGAACCCCATGTACTTGGGGAGGGGGGAGAACCATGCCCTAAACCCCATATGCAATTGGAGTGACTCACAGTTCTACCTTATTAGATTATAATTCCATCCAAGACATTGCTGGAACCACCCAGCAATTCTTACTTATGAAAAGAGAGAAAAGAAAGAAAAAAAATTCTTGGCAACCTTTCCCCCTACTCTTTCTAAATTAAATCTTTTATATTTGAGACTATCACACATGCATATAATGTGTTTTGATCGAATTCACCACCCATTTCCTCCCCTCCTACTCTTCGGGACCCATTGCCTTTTCCTCCCAACTTCTCTCTCTCCCTCTCTCTGTCTCCTCTGTCTCTCTGTCTCCTCGGTCTCTCTCTGTCATCTCTCTCTTGAAGAGCCCATATGCGTGTGTGCATATGCCTCTGCGAGTACCTCTTTTTCTCCCAATCCTCATGCTTAAAGCCTATATAAAAATATCTTTAATAAAATCTGAAAATCTGCTTCATATTGGATACTTCTGAAATTCCCTTCTTCAATGAAGCCTCAAACCCCACTTTGGTCTTAGTTAAGGTGCCTGCTAGACTAAGTGAACCCCTCAGGCCACTGAGGGTGATAACACAAAGCTGTGTCTCTGCTCTATGCTAACACAAATACAGGACCAAACCCAGAAAGTGATTAGATTAGACCAAAGCTATGGGCTGTTGTTTTCTCCCCAGAATTTTTCATTTTTAACTTTAGGAAAGAATGTTTCTTGGTTCTTCTTTCTTTCTACTTATTTATTAGGTATCTAATGTTCGGTTTTAATGTACACCCGAAGACCAGAAGAGGGCAGATCTCATTATAGATGGTTGTGAGCCACCATGTGGTTGTTAGGAATTGAACTCAGAACCTCTGGAAGTGCAGTCACTGCTCTTAACTTCTGAGCCATCTTTCCAGCCCTGTTTTTGTTTTTGTTTTGCTTTGTTTTGTTTGTTCGTTTTGAGACAGAATTTCCCTGTGTAACAGTCCTGGCTGTCCTGGAACTCACTTTATAGATCCGCCCGCCTCTACCTCCTGAGGGCTGGGATTACAGGTGTGTACTACCACTGCCATTATTATTATTATTATCATCATTAGACATGGTCTCTCTAAGTAGCCCTGCATGTCCTGGAACTCACTATGTAGATCAGGCTGCTCTCAAACTCACAGAGATCCACTTGCCTCTGCCTCCCAAGTGCTGGGATTAAAGGCTAACACCACCACCGCTCTGCAATTCATGATCTTCTTCCTCAGTTTCCCAAGCACCTGTCTGCTCCCCCAGGTTTTCTTAAAGGAAATTTTGTATATGGGATTGGGGGTGGCGGGACCGGGGCATGGCCTGAAGCTTTCTGAGTCCTCGTTCGTCTAAACCAGCATTACAGGTGCCCTGCGTAGGTGGTTCCCAAGTGGCTGGGATGCTGAGCTTCTGGTGACAGGCTTTGCCAACATCAGGACCATTTAAGTCTGCTCTTTTGAATCACATAGCTTCCTCTTTAGCACAGCCCTGGCTTCGACCCAGGGGTTAGGGACAGTGCGGCTTTGAACTTTCCTTTTCATCATAAATGGTAAGAGTTCATCCACTGCCTTAACTGTCAGTGTCCAGGCAGAATCAGGCACATGTGGCTTGTCAGTGTCTCTCCCTGGTAGTTCCTGTGGCTGGTGTTACTCTTCCTGTCTGAACTCGGCGGGGAGAGGCTGCCTGAGTCAGTAGCGGCATCCACCTGGCAGTCGGGGGCCTGTGTGACAGCTCCAGGTCCCTCCCAGCAGCCTTAGCTGTGGCTTGGGCAAGACCTAGTGAAGGCAGGATCTTAGTGACAGCAGCCTGGGTAGGGAGGAGACTGGCGCACAGAGTTCCCTGTGGCGTTCTGGGCAGAAACAAGAGGAGTGAGCTTACAGACAATGTGTGATTGGTAAGGCAGAGTGAGGAGGGGTGTGAGGCCAAATGCCTCCCTTCTCCTGGGTTGTTAGTCAGAGAGCCTCGGGGAAAATGTCAGCCATCCTGATCTGATATAATTTCAAACCCCCTGCTGGATAACTGAGCCATTTTCTGTGCACACGGTCAGCAGCAGATTTTTCTCAAGGTGAAAGCAATTAGGCCTTCATCCCTTTACTTCCCCAGCTGCTAGAAGAAAAGATGGAAAAGAAACAGTCTCCAGCCTGCCAAGGTCAGCCAGGGCGCCTGGGAGGCGGCAGTGATTGGTCGACACCTGCTCAAACCTCCTCTCTCAGTTGTTGTGCCTCAGGGCTGAGGTATGAGAGGGCAAGGGCAGCTGCTTTTCCACTTGTCTCCAGAACAAGAAAAGGCAGCTCACCCAGCCCTGGGAGGGGGAACTAGCAGGGATGCCGTGAGCCGGGCCTGGGTAGCACACACAGGTGGTACACAGATGTTCTCTAGGCAACGAACACTCTGGAAGGTGAAAGAATTTAGTCATTCAGCCATTGTGGCACACTTTGTCAGGAGGTCTTGGGTCCCTGGAGCTTGGCAACTGAAGGGAGCAGCAGGGTGGGTGAGGGGAAGGGGTTGGCAGTAGGAAGGCCATTTGCAAAGGTGCCAAGAGTGACAAAGGAGAAGCTCGGGAGGACAAGGAAACTCATTCTTCCACAGAAGTGGGGACAGGCCAGGGAGAGGATGAAAATCTCATGATAGATGCTTGTGAATCAGTAGGCTAAATGTAAGATAGACACTCGTAATTGTTTCCACCCTCCCGAGTTAGAATAAGTACTGGTGTAGTTTTAGATACTTTCTTAGGCGTTTACCATAATATATCCAGGTGATTTGGTTTTGTTGTAGGTATATGCCAGGTGTCCACAGAAGTCAGAAGGGGACATGGGATTCCCTGGAACTGGAGTTACAGGTAGTTATAAACCACCAGGTGGGTGCTGGGAATTGAAACTGGGTCTTCTGCAAAAGCAGCAAGTGCTCTTATCCGCTGAGTGGTTTCTCTGGCCCCATAATCCCACCTTTTTTTTTTTTTAAGAGAGTAGGCACTGGAGAGCTGGCTCAGCAGTTAACAGCGCTGGCTGCTTTTCCAGAAAACCCAGATTTAACTTCCTATACCTACAGGGTGGCTTACAACTGTCTGTAACTCCAGTTCTAGGGGATGTGGTACCCATCTGGCCTCTATGGGTACTGCATGCACACACATGGTGCACAGATATGAAGGCAGAATTCCTATACACATAAAAATAAAAATTAAACTTAAAAAAAATAAAAAGGAGACTATACAACTGAGCATGGTGGTGCATGTCTCTAATCCCAGCACTCAAGTCAGGGGCAGAAAATTCTCTGAGTTCAAGGCCAAGCTGCTCTACATAGTGAGTTCTAGGCCAGCTGGGGCTATAAAACCATACCAGCATTTATGATAAATAAGCAACGATGGCACATACCTGTAACTCAGGCACCAGCGATGTGGAGACAGGAGGATGAGGAATTCAAAGACAGCCTAAGCTACATGTGACCCTGTCCCAAAACTAATAATATTCTGCCTAGCCCTCTCTGCCTCTCTCTCTGTATTTATGTGGGTGCACAAGTGATGCACACACATGAGTGCACCCACAGGCATTAATAAGCCAAAGCGGGCCGTCAGATGTCTTCTGTAGCTCTCTGCTGTCTGCCTGGTTGCTTTGAGGAGGGCCATTTCGCTGAGAATGGGAAGTTCACGGTTTAGCTAGGTTGGCTGGCATCTGCCTGTCCCTTTCCCTCAGAGCTGGAGTTACAAGCCCACCACATCCAAGTCTGGCTTTTTCTGTGTGTGCTAGGGATCTACACTCAGGTCTTCACGCTTGCAGAGCAAACACTCCTGCTGAACTGAGCCACTTCTCCAGTCCCAAAGCATACATATTATTTTTCTTTTGAAGAAGAGTATTTTATTGAGTACCCTGCAAGGGAGGGCAACAGACGAGGAGGTAACTAGAGGTCTGCCTGCAGCCAATAGAATGTTTTTAAAAGGATTATGAAATGCACCTGGTCTCCCGCTTGCTCCCTCCCCCTGACTTCACAATACAACTAGTGCCTTTTGCATAACACTTGGGAGGGTCCCCGCCTTCTCTTGAAGGTCCTAAGATGGAGAGAAGTGATTTCTTTTTTTTTAAGGTGAAACCTGAAGGAGGAGGGAGATTAGCCAGGCAGAGGGGTGGATCTGTGGAGAAGGGGGCCTGGGAAAACAGCAGCAACAGTGACCCCATGAACTGCACAGGGCCTTCAGCCTCCTCCTCCACTCCCCTCCAGGGTTAGCCTCCTCTGCCTCTCCCACTGCCGATGTTTCCCACTCTAATTTGCGGGGTATTGTAGCTCTCTTTGTCTTGCTGTAGCCCTGGGGAGCTTCATTCTTTATGCCAAAGCAACTTATTAAGTGTTTTCCTAAACAAAGAGCCATCTACCCAGAGAAAAATTATGGCACTCCCCGAACAGACAAAAGTAGCTGCAGGCAGTTGTGGTTTTAAATAGCAATTAAAAAAAAAAAATCTGTTGCGCGCACAAAGCACCTGGCAGTTCATAAAGGGTGGTTGTTTGTCTTCATGATTATTTTCTATGGCTTTCTGTTTGCCTTGGCTGCTGCAGAGAATCCTGCTTCCCTCCTGAGGAATCCATACTTCCCTTGAAGCGACCCATCTGTCACCATGGCACTCAAGACTGTAACCCCAGCACCCTGGACAGAGGTGGAAGGAGGGTGGCGAATTTGAGGCTAGCCTGAGTTACCAGGTGAAACCTTGTTTCAAACAACTAAGGGTTAGGGTTGTGTCAGGCTGAGGGGCCAGTGAGCTCTCCGGATGGGCCTGTCTCAGTCCCCTAGAGCTGGGGTTACGGGAACTTGTAGCCATTTAGAAGACTCCAGGTTCATTCCCTAGCATTGCAAACAAACACAGGCCTGCTTTTCTTTTGCGGTGTAGAGGCTCAGACCTTGGGCCTCACATGTGTTGCATGTTCTTCCATTGACCCCCCAGCCTGGCTCCCACCCCCTCCTTTTCTATTTTCCCCAGAGACAGGGTTTCTCTGTGTAACCTTGGCTGTCCTGGACTGGCTTTGTAGAGCAGGCTGCCCTCACAGGCTGAACTCCCAGAGCTCTGCCTGCCTTTGCTCCCCTGAGTGCTGGGATTACGGGCTGTGCCACCATGCTCCCCCTCTTGCTTGGCTGATTTTAACAAAATGAGGGCTAGCCAGGCTTGGAGGCACGCCTTTAATCCCAGCACCTGGGAGGCAGAGGCGGGAGGATCTCTGGGAGTTTGAGGTCAGCCTGGTCTACAGAGCAAGCCCCAGGACAGCCAGGGATTTAGAGAGAAACCTTGTCTTGAGAAACAAAAAACAAACAACAACAAGAAGATGGGGTGAAGGGGGCTAGAGAGACTTACAGCAGTTAAGAGCACTTGCTTCTCTTCCAGAGGAGTGGAGTTTGGTTCCCGAGACCCACATTGGGTGGCTCACAACCTGTAACCCCAGCTCCAGGGGATCTGACACCCTCTTCTGGCCTCATACTCACACAGGCTTTTTTTTTTTAAATCTTAAAAAAAAGTACAGGGATGATTTATCATGGTTGTGTCCCAGCTCTCTCAGCAGAAGGCCTCTGAGAGTGTGCTGACAAGGGCTGTTCTGAGCTTGTGGGTAGCTCCTAGGTATTGTGGGCCTGCTTTTATCTCAGCCCCTCAGCAAACACTTCAGACAGCGAAGGGAAAATTAAAGAGAGCCTCTGGCCTTGGGGTCTTCATTATCAAGCTGGATCAAGGGGTAGACTACAAAGTACCCACAGTCCTTAGCTTTGTACTGTCTTTGAGGGGAAGGAATAATTTCTCACAGGTACAAAATAGATACAGTAGTATACACTTGGAAAAAAGTTATTTCTTCATGTTGGGTGTGCGTATAACCTGGGAAGGTGTGTCATGACCTGGCCGTGGAGGTTACCGGACAGCTTTGTGAAGTTGGTTCTCTCCTTCCACCTGTATGTTTGTACAGGCCTGTGTACTGATCACACCAGGCTTGTACTTCAAGTGCCGGTACATGCCGAGCTACTTTGAGGGCTCAGCTATGTTTTTGGGATGGTGCTAATGATGAAGCTCACGGCCTTCTGCATGCTGGCCAAGAGCTGGAGCATAGGTATTCTCCCACCTATAGGAGAAATTCTTTACTTTTTTGAAACAAGGTCTTTCTACGAAATGCACATTGGTCTTAACCTCATAACCAATTCTCCTGCCTCAGCCTCCTGAGTGCTGGGGTTACAAAGTACACACCCAGCTGCTATACTTTTTAAAAAATATTTATTTATTTTTATTTATTTACTCATTTATTTTGGTTTTCCTAATTTTTTTTTTTTTGAGACATGGTTTCTCTGTGTAGCCTTAGCTAGTTTCAAACTCACTCTGTAGACTAGGCTGGCCTGGAACTCAGTGATCTGCCTGTCTGCCTCCCTGAGTGCTGGGATTAAAGACGTATACCGCCATGCCTGGCAGCAACTCCTGCTATAAAGAGAGTTATGCTGACCTCCGTTGCCACCAGTTCTGTTATATCAGTTTTTAGCTTTTTGTTTTGTTTTGTTTTGTTTTGAGACAGGAGTTCTCTGTGTACTGTGTACCAGGACTGTCTTGGTACCTGTAGATCTCGAACTCACGGAGATTCACCTGCTTCTGCCTCCTGACTGCTGAGATTAAAGTTGTGTGCCACCATTGCCTATCATTTTGTAGCTTTTTATGAATGGGTTTGTGTGGTGTGTGTCTTTTTCGTTTGCCTTTCATTCAAGATTTTTACAATTACATTTATTTATCTTGTGTAGTATGTGTGTGGTTGTGAGTGCCGGAGTGTGTGAATGGAGGATAGGGTGACAACCTTTGCAAGTTGATTCTCTCCCTTTGCTATGTGGGCCTCAGAGATCAAATTCAGCTCAGGCTTGGAGACAATGCATTTGCCCCTGACTCAGTTGGCTGGCCCTGTTTTTTGAGACAGGGTCTTATGTAGCTTAGATTACCCTCAACCTTGCTTACATAACTAAGGGTGAATTTTAACTTCTGATCCTTCTACCTTTGCCTTCAAAGGCATATATAACTAGGGTTATAGGCAGATGCCAGCAGATCTTATGATACATATAATTTTGATCTGGCTTCTTTTATCCAATAAAGATTCATTCATATAAGCACCTAATTCTTTGGAAGGTAGGGTGTGGGTGTGGGCTGCTACTCTTTGGAATACACATGTATGGGCAAAAAGAGCTTTCTTCTGCCATCTGAAGGCTCACTAATTAAAGCTGCTGAAATAAACTAATAGACCAGGCATACAAATTTATTTTGTGCTTGAGTATATTATAAAGAAGAAAGTACTTGGTAAGCCAGTGGGATTTTGTAGCTCCTACCCACTTCACAGGAAGAGGGACATGTAAGCTATAGGTAATTTTTAAAAAAGATTTGTTATATATACAGTGTTCTGCCTGCATGTACACTCGCACAGCAGAAGAGGGCACCAGATCTCATTATAGATGGTTATGAACCACCAGGTGGTTTCTGGGAATTGAACTCAGGACCTCTTAACCTCTGAGCCATCTCTCCAGCCCAGCAATAGGTAATTTTAAAGGAAGAGTAAATTGTTTTTCAGAGGAGATGAATAAACCTCAAGAACAGAGAGCAGGTGGAGACAGAGATTGGCTAGGCTCTGAGTACGGTACGGAATCAACTCTGGTTTTCCTTTCTATGGTCAGCTTCAATATTCCTGGATTGGTGAGAAATTTAGGCAAAGAGTTCTGTGATTGTGTGCTGTTTATCATAGTTCAGCCATGGCAAGGACCTCGTATTTCAGACCCACAGGAATGGCTCAGCCTACCAGATCCTGTGAGACCAAAACAAGAGCAATATACCTTGGAAGTTAATGTGAGACCAAAACAGGAAAAATATAGTTTGCAGCTTAAGGGTTCTGTTGGCAATTAAGACAGTTAAGAATGAGATCCTGTTTGTCCTGTGTTAAGTCTTTGCTAGTTAAGTTTCTATTTGTAATTAAGAAGTTCCTGTTTGGGTTGGAGAGATGGCTCTGAGGTTAAGAGCACTGGTTGCTCTTCCAGAAGTCCTGGGTTCAATTCCCAGCAAACCACATGGTGGCTCCCAGCCACTTATAATGAGATCTGGTGCCCTCTTCTGGTGTACAGATGTACATGTACACAGATCCTTGCATACATAATAAATCAATCTTTAAAAAAAAAAAAGTTCCTGTTTGTCCTGTGCAGTTAAGATTTCTGTTTGTAGTTAAAGAAAAAGTTCCTTTCCTGGGTTAAGTCCTAGCAAGTTTCTGTTTGTAATTAAGTATATTCCTGCATGGAGCTGGTGCACACTTTTAATCCCAGCACTCCGGAGGCAGAAGCAGGTGGATCTCTGTTGGCCTTGGGTTTTTTGTTGTTTTGTTTTTTGTTTTAATCTCTTTTTTTGTTTTATTTCAGTTTATTTACTTTACATCCCAAGGTTTTCCCCTCCCTCCTCTCCTCCCAGTATCCCTTTCTCCTCCCTCTCTCTTCCCTATCCCTTGCCCCCCAGAAAAGAGGAGTCCCCTCCCCCGTATCAACCCTTTCTCAGGCTTGTTTTTAAAACTCTATTTTATTTGGGATTCCCTAAAGCCTCTCCCTTCCAACCCCCCAACCGTAGGTGGGAGAAGGTCAGTGTGGAGAGGGGGGCGCAGACAGCTTTTCTTCTCCCGGCTGTTTAGGGTCGATGGGTTCTCTTAGAGCCATACCAACTTCCATCAACAGAAAACGCAGTGAGCACTCTCCCCCAAGCTGCTGCGCCACAAGCGTCACTCGCCTTTCCCGCCTTTCTCCAAACTGCCACACTGTCTGTCTCTGGTCTCTCCAGACTTCCAAGAGACACATGCCTGTTGGAGGCATCCTGCTGGTTGAGACTGTAGTCCGTCTAGTCTGGATAGCCATTCTGAGCTCAGTATAAAGGCAGGACTCCCTCGTTCCCAGCAGGGCCTCTTGCTCTCTGCCTGACTTCATCTGGACAGTGTCTTTAGACACAGACACCCCTAACCACATTTGATAGATGGCCTCTGACACAACTCCCTGCTAGCTCTCCCCTCCCTCACCTATATGATAATTAGGTACCATGTTTCCTTTCATACGATAGCAGCTTGCTATTTAATGCAAATCAAGCATCCTTGAAGGTGCTTAGTTCCAACCAATTATGTACACCTGTCCTTGGAGACCCCCCTCTCTCCCAAAAGGTATATAACCTTTGTTCTCTGGAATTAAAGTTGAATTAGCCCACCAGCTGGTTCCGGGGTATGTGATCCCTGTACATTGCTTAGCAGCCATTCCAGGCTATTCTAGGCACAATTCTTGTCTCATGCCCCTCCTGACTTTGTGGGCTGTGAGGTGACAGTCCCCAGGCAGGAGGAGGACCAGCACATGCTACCCTTTCTGGTCTCTCCTATTTATTTCCCTCAGAGTCCTAGACCATGGCCCTCTCCGTGCCTCACGAGGCAGGCCGTTATCAACTGGCAAAGACCACACCCTAAGGAGGCAATTATCAGCTGTGGACAACTAAAGCACAACCTAAAATCCCACACTTGGGATTAAAACAAAAACATATATTTACATAACATAACTGAGTTTTTAAAGAAACCAAAACTTCCTTTACAGATCTCTGAGTTCGAGGCCAGCCTGGTCTACAAAATGAGTTCCAGACAGCCAGGACTACACAGAGAAACCATGTCTCAAAAAGCCAAAAAAAAAAAAAATGTTCCTGTTTCTTAGATCTGATGTAAACCGCAAAACATGTTCTCAAAAGGACTTCAAGAGGCCAGAGGGGATGCTCTCTTAAATCTTGACTGTTAGGGTGAGAGAGGTGGCCGGCCAGTCCCAGGTGCACCCCAAAATACAGCTTGCTTTAATTTAGTTGTGGATTTGGTCTTTTCTCCCCTCAGTTCTCAGGTTTAACAATCCCAGCTCTTCTATATCCATGTCTGTGTTCCTACACTTTCTTCATTTCTGTCACCCTAGTCAGGTCAATCCCTTGAACCACATAGAATGTGTGGCAGGGTTCACTGTAACCCAAGGTCCTTTGAGAACTCAGCGGGGAAGGTAGACAGGGCGCTCTAGAGAAAGCCTCTCCCTGCTTGTGCTGCTCCCCAGGGGCTCAGTTTGACAGTATACTTTGGGGGCTTGTTTCTGAAAATCAACGAACACAGGACAATCGTCATTTGGTTTGTTTGCAGCTGTTGCCTGTTTCGAGCGATGGTTTTACGAACACTCTCACGTATACCTTTTTGGTAGACTTAGCTCTTGTTTCTCCTGGCTGTATATTTGGTTGGAATTGCTCAATCTTTATGGCTACTTAGTTTGGGCTTTAGTGATATAGCAGGTCTTTCAGGGAGAATGTACACATCTGCAGTGTGTGGGAATCCATGTCTTTGCCCTTTAATTTTAGACCTTAAATTCCATCGATAGACTTCAGAGTGCTGGGATTACAGGTGGGGGTCACCACACCCTGCTGTGGACATGGCTCCGTAAAGAGCTTGCTCACCCTCACCCTTTCACCCAGAACTACCTCTTCTTCACTCAAGGACTATGGGAAGTCCTGTGTTGGTCTTCTTTGTGCTCATCACTCTGAGATCTCTGCCCAGAGACTATTCCTAAACCCCACACTCAAATAACCCAGAAAGATGACCCCTCTCCTTTCAAAATCAGCTTTCCAACCTGAAACCTTCAGTCTCTTCTTCAGCTCTGAATCCATCTTCCTTCCCTTTTGCTCAGGCGCACTTCAAGCTGCCCAGTGTGTTTTCCGTCACCTTCATTCTCACGGCTCCTTGTCACTGCTCAGCCCATAATTCCACACACTTCAATTTGCCTGTTCTATCTCCCTTTCCTGCCTCATTCCCTCCTCACCCTGGATGTCTTTCCTCCTGGGATCTCAGCTTATCAGCCACTTCCTGGGGGTTAGATGTCTCCTACACCCTCTCCCACTGCCACTTTCTTCCCATCATTTCATCCATCACTGTGGGTTGTAATTACCAGTGTCATTACCTGGATCTCTGGACCAGGCATCTGTCATTTTTGCCTGTTCAGCATTCACATCCCGTCTTCTTAGCACTTCAGTTTTTCTGGGGAACTAGCATCCCTTCTCACTGGGGCCTGGTGCAGCAGTGTGTATTTGACCCAGGCCTGGCTGGCCAGCACATCCTATTACATATGCCTGGCTGGCCAGCACAGCCTATTACACATGCCTGGCTGGCCAGCGCAGCCTCATCACTGGGTCAATGTTAACTAGTGGATCAAGGCAGTTGATCCGAGCAGTCTTATAATTTTGCTGGAGCAAATGGAAAAGAAGAATCCCTCCTCCCCCCAAGGGAGTTATTAAAGGACTAGAGGAGGACTTGGGGAGGGAGCCCCCGGGCCTTGCTTACCACACAATCTATGTCCTTTTGCTGGGGGATTGAAGATTGAACACAGGACCTCAATCATGCTAAACACAGGCTCTATTACTGGGCCCCAATCCTAATTCCCACACTTTTTTTGTGAAGGGGGGTGTTGCTACAGGGTTTCTCTGTATATCCTTGGCTGTCCTGCACTTGCTTTGTAGTCGAGGCTGGCCTCAAACTCACAGAGATCCGCCTGCTTCTGCCTCACGGAGTGCTGGGATCACAAGCGTGCACCACTGCACCCCCACAATTTCCATACCTTTGAGTGGGGAGATCTGCCTTTCAGAGGACTGGAGCATACAGAGTCTATCATAAAAGAGACGGGGGGGGGGCACTGGAGAGATGGCTCAGAGGTTAAGAGCACTGGCTGCTCTTCCAGAGGTCCTGAGTTCAGTTCCCAGCAACCACATGGTGGCTCACAACCATGTATAATGAGATCTGGTGCCCTCTTCTGGCCTGCAGGTGTGCATGTAGACAGAACACTGTATACATAAGAAATGAATAAGTCTTTAAAAAAAAGAGAGAGACAGGTGGCTGGGCATGGTGGCTTTCTTCCGCCCTTTTGCCTTTCTAGTGCTACCTCCTGCTCCTGTTTTTCTTTACTTGACTACACATTGTCAAACTACAGAACAGCAGTTGTTAAGAGTACATGTCCCAGGGTTGGGGGTTGGGGGGGAGGTTGGCCGGGTTGAAACCCTAGCACCACCTCTTAGCAGCTGTATGACATCAGACAGATGACTTGGTCTCCTCATCTGTGTAATGGAGATGGCAAGAATATGCACTGTGAGAATTAAAGCACACTGGTTCTTGTAAAAAGACGCGTTGATTCTGGGCTTAGGCTAGGTATCACGTGGAACATTTAACAAAGGAAGTAAGGACCTAGCCAGGTTTCCAGGAGGCTGAAGACAGCTTTGTTTGAAGTGGGGTATGCAGCCGGTTAATGGTCTGAGCATCTTACCAGAAACTTCCAGTCAGTTCTTTTGTTTTCTGCATTTTGTCCATCACACCGTGTTCTTGATCTCACGCTGATTATCACTAATGGGATTCTTTTTCAAGTAGTTGGCATGTCTCTGAGGCTCCGGAGCCACAATGGCCACCAAATGAGTTTTAACTACAAAAGGATGTTTGCTCCAAAAACCTGACTGAGAGCATTGTTGACAGTGCATGAGAGGCTTTATTTGTGTGGGAAATTAGCCTCACTGTGATGCCAGCACATGTGTAACCGCATTACAGAGTCCACCCGGACCTTCTCCAGCCACTCTGTTATTGTGGGGCAGCACATGCTGCAGTCACAGGGAAACACTGTAGGTCCAAGAACACCCACTTGGGCTCAGTCACACCTGGCTTTGGGTCCCATTTCTGCCTTTTGATTGTTTGTGTGACCTTAAAGTAAGGTATTCTTTTGAAACTAGGGGTTTTTTTTTTCTTTCTTTACTCACAGAGCTGGATAAAGGAGTGGCCCACAGAGCTAACTCACAGCACCACATGTTTGTGCATTTGGGGTGCCAATCACAGCACACCCTGGACATTGACAGCAGCTACTTCACAAAGTTCCCATGAGGATGAATTGAGATGGCTCCCTCCTGGGAACTAGCTCAGACAGGCAGCTATAGCGTGCTCAGTAAATACCAGTTTTGCTATTACTAGGTGTTTTGCATGCAGTAGTACTTCTGTGTGATAATGAAGGCCTTCAGGAAAGGTTCAAAGGTCTAACTAAGCTGGGTTTCAGAGGTGAGGAGGAGCCCTAGGGAGTAGTTCAGAGGAACCTTGCTTATAAGGCTCTGGGTTTGATCCCCAGAACTGAAAGGGAGGGAGTATAGAAGGGGAAGGAGGGAAGAACGGAAAGAAAGATAGGAAGGAGGGAAAGATAGGAAGGAGGGAAAGATAGGAAGGAGGGATGGGCACAGTGGCACACGCCTGTGATCCCAGCACTCAGGGAGGCTGAGGCAGGAGAATTGTTGTGAGTTTAAGGCCAGCCCAGTCTACAAAGTGAGTCCAGGGCAGCCAAGACTACACAGAGAAACCTTGCCTCGAAATAAAATAAAATAAAACAAAAAGATGGAAAGGAAGGAAAATAGGAAGGAGAGAAGGAAGGAAAGAAGGGTAAATATTGATACTGATAGGTATGAGAGGGTCATTGTCTTAAAGATGCCAGAACTCACTTAGGCAGCAAGAGGGGTAGGTGTTTGGGGAAAGAAGAAGAGACAGATGTCTGTGAGACCAAATGAGACAATTGGATGCAGCTCAGCCCTGTCCTCAGGGCACTGCTGGGCCCCTGCCAGCAGTGGGGAATCCCGGAAGCTTCTCTGGCTTGCTGCAGAAGGAATCCAACATCTCCTGTGGAGAGAAAGAGGAGTCAAGAAGCTGCTGTTTAGTGGTGCTGGCAGCTGGGCCACACTGTCCTGAGGACAGAGGTCTGTGGGGGTAATGGAGCTAGGTGGCAGATCAACGGCCTGGAGGTAGCACAGGGCTCTCTGGCCAAGGGGGAAATGGGGCTTTCCCCCACAAAGTCAGTGGGACTGGGTAAGTGGCTTCTTCCTAGATACTCAGAATCTAGAATGTGCTCTTCAATGAGGTCATCTCTATTCCTGGCCTGGACTTGCTTTGTAGACCAGGCTGGCCTCAAACTCAACAGAGACCCACCTGCCTCTGCCTCCCTGAGTGCTGGGATGACAGGTGTGTACCACTGCATGCAGGGTCTCTAGAGACCACAGGGAGCTATGCCACTTCCAGAACTGTGGTCTGAAGTGAGACACGGTATAGAGGAATGTTAACTCAGAACATGGCTCTTCTGGCAAGAGCTCACATCCAAAGACCTTCTAGGTCTGTGTAATCCTGCTGGAATGCAAGCATGCCTTTAAATCCAGGAGACAGAGGCAAGCAGATCTGAGTCCAAGGCCAGCCTGATATGGAGCAAGTTTTCAGTAAAGAAAAGCTTAGATCCAGGTGTGGTGGTACATGCATTTAATCCCAAACAATGAAGGTAAAGTTAGTTTGTAGAAGAATCTGCGTTGGAGAGTGATGTCTAATTGAGCGGCAGAAAAGGGGAGAAAGCCTTGATAGAATAGGATATGCCCAATACTCAGGAGAAGAGAAAGAAAAGGGAAGCTACTTCAGGGGCAGAGAGTGAGGAGGCAGTTTTACTGGGACAGTAACAGAGAGACAGGTTACAGAGAGAGAGCAAGCTAGACACAGGTGAAGACAGAATGAGCCAGAACAACAGTTAAACCAGCCAGTCCAGAGCTAAGAAAGAACAAGAAAGCGTGAACTTATTAAGCAGTAGGTCTCAGAGGCTAAAAACATTCTAGGCCTAGGTTAGATTTTACGGAGGCTAGAAGCTTCCAGGACTAGGCCTAGGTTAGAGATGGAGGCAGTAAGCCTCAGAGATTGAAAGAGACAAATAAAAGTTCCTTTTACAATGGGGTGGTTCACACCTGTCATTCCAACATGAGAAGAGGCAGCCAGGAGCACTCAAAAGCAAGTCCATACAATGTAGCAGATGTGCAGCTTGGTCTTCACCTGGCTCCCCCCAAAACTGGAGGTGGGGGCCCTCTCTGGTTCTGATGTCTCCCTTTGGATCTTATTCCACTACGTGGGCTGCCTTGTCTGTCCAGTGGGAGAGGATGTGTCTAGTCCTGCGGTGACTTAATGTGCCAGGACAGGTTGGTATCTATGGGGGAATCTCCCCTTTTTCTGAGGAGAAAGAGAGAGAATGGGGGAGAGGAGTGTCCAAGGGGGCAGCTGGGAGGAAAGGGGGAGGGATTCAGTCAGGATGTAAAGTGAATTAAAAAAAAAAAAAAGAGCAAGTCCAGTTTGGCCAACATACTGAGTTCCAGGCCAACCAGAAAACGAAAACAAAACAAAATCACGGCCCCTAAAACTCTGGCGGTTGACAATACCGCTCACTGGTAGAGAGCTTAACACGCCACTGACTCACTCCCCAAGCACCACAAAAAATTAAAAGTAAACGTTTATTGTGAGGTTTCAAATGACCAGTGTGTAGGGTCGTGTGAGGGATCCAAGGCAGGCAGTCCCCGTTCTGGAAAAGCTAGCCATCTGCTGGGTACTCCTTCGCACCCACACTTGGCTCTTCTTGGCCCTGTTCTGTGTCTGCGTCAGACACAGCCTCTTTCTCTTCTGGCTTCTGGTTGGGCTCAGCCAAGGAGATGGGCTGGGCGGGTGAAGCAACAGGAGCCAGAGGGCTTTAAGAAGCCTTCCTACTCTTTGCTCTCCCTTCCCAGGTTGCCAAGCGCCTTGATTGACAGTCTCACTGGTCTTCCCAAGCAGACCTCTCTCCCTCAGGGATCAGGTAACAATCTCCCCTGTCCCCTCAGGCCTTAGGGTAGTGACAATTCCTCAGCTGTTACTAGCCTCAGGTCACCACCCCATCCCTTGTGAGTTCCCCTACACCCACCCTCACTATGGTGAACAAACCCTCTTCAGAGTATTCTAATTTGAGTGTGCCATCTGTTTTCAGTTGGGACCCTGACTGACACATTTGCCAAATAAGGATTCTTTTGGTTGTTAGGAAGGGAGAAAGGGAGAGGGAGGGAGAGAGAAATAAATACATATGTCGTATGTACCTGAAACTTGAGGCATAAACTTTAGAGAGTCTATCCAAGAGTTGAGGCTTGGGATTATGAACAAGCTCGCAGGTCACAGAATGTCCTTCCTTTGGCTCTGTTTCCCTGCTTTGTTTTGTATTCTCCTGGTAGCACAGATCTAAAATCTGTGGCAGCTCAGAAGTCTGAGACAGGAGGATTACAAGTTCAAGACCAGCCTAGGCAACTGATAAGAGCCTGTCTCAAAACGAAAATGTGAAAAGAAAGCCAAGTAGTGGTGGCACACACCTTTGACCCTAGCACTCTGGAGGCAGAGGCAGGCAGATCTCTGATCTCTGAGTTCACAGAGAAACCCTGTCTCGAAAAAATAAAAAATAAAATAAAATAAAAACAGAAACCTGGGGCTGGAGAGATGGCTCTCAGAAGTTAAGAACAGTAGCTGCTTGCTCTTCCAGAGGAGGTGGGTTTGATTCCCAGCACCCACAGAGTGGCTTACAACTGTCTGTAACTAAAGTTCCAAGAGATCTGATGTTCTTTCCCGGCCACTGTGGGCACTAGGCATACATGTGCCGCACAGACATACATGCAGGCAAAACACCTATACATGTACAAATAAATAAAATCTAAAAACAAACAAACAAACAAAAGTTACATAAATCTTTATAAAAATGCACGCATTATCTTAATGACTTCTATGCATACTGCTCCATTAGTTTTATTTATTTGTTTTTATATTATTTTTGCTGTGAGTGTGCATGTCTGTATGTTTGCACACCTGTGTGTATGCCTGTGGAAACCAGAGGTCCTGGGTTGGGTATTATCCTCTACCATTCTCCACCCCCTTCCTTTTTTTTTAAGACAGGGTTTCTCTGTGTAGCCTTGGCTGTCCTGGACTCACTTTGTAGACCAGGTTAGCCTTGAACTCACAGAGATCCACCTGCCTCTGCCTCCCTGAGTGCTGGGATTAAAGGAGTGCGCCACCACGCCCAGCTCCATTTTATGTTTTATTTATGTATTTATTTCTGAGAAGGTCTCACTGTGTGGCTCTGGCTAGCATGAAGCTTGCTATGTGAGCCAGGCTAGCCTCAAACTTATGCCATCACACCAGACTCCACCTTGGTTTTTTAGACAGGGGCTCTCACTTAGTCTGGAGTCCACTGATTGGTGAGAAGGGCTGGCCGGTGAGCCTGCTGATTCTCCTGCCCTCACTCCTCAGTGGGGGGATGACAGGTGTGTGCTGCCATGCCCAGCCAGCTACATGGGTGCTAGGGTTCAGAACTCGGGTCCTCATTGTATCCACTGAGCTCCCTCACTAGCCCCTGATCTGTTTTATTTCTGAGACAGGGCCTCATTCTGTAAACAGGCTGGTGTGAAACTCACTTGTGTAACCTATGCCATCCTAATACTCCCAGCAATCCTCCTGCCCCAGCCTCCTTATGTCTTCATACCTGGCTTCTGGCTCCTCCTTTTCTTTTTAATTAATTAATTTTGAGACAGAGTTTCTCTGTGTAGCTTTGGCTATCCTGGGACTTGCTCTGTATACCAGGCTGACCTTGAACTCACAAAGACCCAGCTGCCCCTGCCTCCTGAGTCCTGGGATTAATGGTATGTGCCACTACCTCCTGGCTGATATGTATATAGTTTATATTTGTCTTAGGGTTACTATTGCTACAATGAAACACCATGACCAAAAGCATCTTGGGGAGGAAAGGATTCATTTCACTCACAGGTCTATGTAACATGTCATCATTAAAAGCAACTAGAGTATGATCTCGAGCAGGGCAGAAACCTGGAGGCAGGAGCTGATGCAGAGGGAGAGTGCTGCTTCCTGCCTTGCTCCTCATGGCTTGCTCAGCTTGCTTTCTTATAGAACCCAGGGCCACCAGCCCGGGGACGGCACCACCCACCATAGGCTAGGCTCTTCCCCATCAATCACTAATTAAAAAAATACTCTATAGGGGCTGGAGAAGATGGCTCAGACGTTAAGAACACTGGCTGTTCTTCCATCCAAAGGTGTGGAGTTCAATTCCCAGCAACCACATGGTGGCGCATAGCATAGTGAGATCTGGTGCCCTCTTCTGGTGAGCAGGCACACATGCAGGCTGAATGCTAAATAAATAACATCTTTTAAAAAATACTCTATAGTCGTGCCTATACACCCCAGTGTTAGGGAAGCTTTTTTTTTTTTTTTTTTTTTTTTCATTTGGAGTTCTTTCTTTTCAGATGACTCTGGCCTGTGTCAGGTTGACATAAAATTGGCCAGCACAAGTGACCCCTTGCTAGTTTGACATACACCCATCTGTGGTGTCTGGTCGGCAGGAGCTGAAGGATCCTCCAGGATTAAGAAGAGTCCAGAACCTCTAAGATAGAACCTTTCTTTCGATGGGACAATGGATGCCGGTCAGCTGGGGCTGAAGAATCGGCGGTGAGTTAGAAGAGGCCGCCATCACGGAGATGAAACCTTCTGGAAAGTGTTTCCTCAGAGTCAGCATGTGAAAGCTGTGTCGGGAGGCGGCCACGGCTGTACCTTGTGCAGGCAGCCAAGCTTGGTCATACGTAAGCGTCTCCCGGGCGGTACTGGTTTTGAAGACAGGAAGGAGTCACGGAGAGCAGCTGAGGCTTGGCGCTGTGAGAGGTCACAGCAGGCCATTGGTGAAGGTGCAGCCAGAGTGGCAGTGGAAGCCCCAGGATTGAAGGGGTCGTGGATAAAAGTTGAGGCTTTGCGCCGTGAATGGAGCTCCCGAGAACTCTTGGTGGAAGCGCAGCTCAGCTGCAGCAGAAGGCTCCAGCGTTTTGGAGATGCCGGGATGACCACCAAAAACAACAGCAGCAGTGGCGTGGAAGCAGCGGGAACCTAGAAGACAGGCCGTGCCTGCTGCAGTGGGCGGAGCTGGAGACGTGACCCAAGCCCCTTGGAGGAACTCAGAAGATCCTGAGTGAATCCCAGACATTGGATGTTAAATTATTTACACTGTTGGGGTTTGGTTTTGCTTTGTTGACTGTGACTGTGCCCTGGTTCCGCCCTCATTCATTCATTCATTCATTCATTCATTCATTCATTCATTCATTCATATATTCATTCATTTATTGCTTTTTCCAAGATAGGGTTTCTCGGTGTAACAGCCCTGACTGTCCTGGAACTCGCTTGGTAGGCCAGGCTGGCCTCACACTCACAGAGCTATGCCTGCCTCTGTCTCCCAATTCCTGGGATTAATGAAGTGCACCACTACCTCACAGCATGATTCTCCCCTGTTGAAGTAAGAAATTATTTAACTTTTTAATTTTACTTTACAGGAGCCTACAGTTGAGAGACTCTGAATTTTTAAAAGAAATTTTGGGCTTTAAAAGAGATTTTGGGATTTCATAGAAACTGAAGCTTTAAAGTGTTTAAATTGGTAAGGACTGTAGGATTTTCAAGTTTGCAGAATGTTTTATATTTGTGATATTTATTAATCTGAGATCTTGGGGATGAACCATAAAAAGGAAAGATTATACCTTTAAAATCCTGTTGCATCTGGGTGTGTCACAGGCTTTTGAAACCTTAAAGCCCATCCCCCATGACATACATTCTCCAACAAGGCCAGAACTCTTAATCCCTCTAACCCATTAAAATATATGAACCTATGATGGCCATTGTTATTCACACCACCACAATTTTATGGTTGGTAATTTAATCCCAGTATTCAGGAGACAGAGAAAGGTGGATTTCTGTGAGTTTGAGGCCAGCCTGGTCTACATAAATAGGTCAGCCAGGAAGCCAGAGCTATGTAACAGAGAGACCCTGTCTCAAAATAAAAAGCAACAACAAAAAGATCTACTTTACTTTGAGTGTATAAGTGCTTTGCCTGCATGTACATGGTGTCCTATGCGCATGTATGAATGATCCTGAGCCACAGTGTGGGTGTTGGGGATTAAACCCAGGTCTCTACGAAGAGCAGCCAGTGCTCTTAACTGCTGAGCCATCTCTCCAACTGACTCAAAGGTAAAGCTTTCATGATTAGGATGACTGTGACTTCTTGAAATCTGGTTTCTACTCTCCCTCCCTCCCCCCAGTCCTGACCACCAGTCCTCCTTACCAGACAGGAAAGCTGCCTTCCCCTTCCCCTGTCCCCCAACAGTTGTTAAAGAGCACCTGGGAACATCTGCTTTGGAGCAGTTCGTGTCGTTCACCCGAGCTTGCAGCCACTGGGGTCAATCTAGGTAAACCAAGACCATGGCCTGTGTAGGATCTGGCTTCTCACCTGATGCTGGCATCAATCACACAGAATGCAGGGCTAACAGTGAAGGGAAATCAGCCTTTGAGGATGACCTTGGCTGTTGGGATACACTGACTTGTTTAGCTAGACCAGGTACTGACCCGCTATTCCCACTAGAGGGCACTAGTGAGCCGTGTAGCGTTTCCACCGGGCTCATGGGCAGCTTCTCTTCCCTATAAAAGGCTACCGCCTGAATCAGCCTACACCTCACAGAAGCTAGGCAACCAGGTGAATTCGCCCGTTCCAAAAGAGTGATGATGCAATTGAGGAAATCCGGTTGAACCCAATAGAAGGACAACGTAAGAGAAAGTAAAATCCAAGTATGTTGCCTCCAAGAAAATACCTTAATGATATTGTTCATGTATATTATAGAAATTTATAAGAATATGTGAGACTATATAGGAAAAAAAAAAAAAGATGGCCTGCGACACACACCATTCATGGGTTTGGCAGTATTTTTGAAACCCTTTCCACTTGGAGAATGTTGTGGGTATCTAGTCTTTAAGATTGTATCTTTAGCATTCGCAGCCCCAGGACAGGTGCTTACACAAATACTTCATACTTTTCATTTCTACCCAAGTAGCTCCAAAGGCAGAGAAAGGGACGCTTTGAAGGGCAGGTGGTCTCCCAGGCTGTGTGGGGCTAGGAAGCGAGAGAACCGGAGGAAGTTACTTGATACATTAAAGTTTTACCTTAACATTGTTTTTAGACAAGCTATGTGTTCTACAGCACAACCCCTTATTATTATTTAATGATTTATTTACTTTTGATTTCATGCACGGTAGGTGTTTTGCTTGCGTGTATGACTGAGGGTGTCGGAACTGGAGTTACAGAGAGTTGTGAGCCACCATGTGGGTGCTGGGACTCTAATGCAGCTCCTCCGGAAGAGCAGCCAGTGTTCTTAACCACTGAGCCATCTCTCTAGCCCCAACATCTTGAATTATATCCCATGCTTTTTCTTATTCAAAAATAGTGTGGCTTGGGGCTGGCAAAATGGCTCAGGCCATATCTGATGACCTGAGACTGATCCCTGAACTCATACAATGGAAGGCAAGAGCAGTGTCCTGCAAGTCATCCTTCGGCCACCCCATGCACACAGCGACATGTGGGCACCCGTGCTCAGAAGACACACCTGTGTACACAGAGTTTATGTATATGGATTTTGGAGTCTAGATCTCTCTATGTAGTCCTAGCTAGCTAGCCTGGACCTTACAGGGATCTGCCTGCCTTTGTCTCCTGAGTGTGTTACTATGCCTGACATAATTTTTTATATTTGTTTTCTTATTAATTAATTTTTTTAATTTATTGGTTTTTGAGACAAGATGTCTTTCCATAGCCCTGGCTGTCCTAGGACTCGCTATGTACTCGAGGCTGGCCTCTAATTCACAGAGATCTGCCTGCCTCTGCCTGAATGCCAGGATTAAAGGCGTGTGCCACTGTGCCCAGCTATTTATTTTATTTTTATGTGTATGAGGTGGTTTTGTTTGTTTGTTTTTTGATTTTTTTGTTTTGAGATAGGGTTTCTCTGTGTAGCCTCGGCTTTCTTGGAACTCACTCTGTAGACCAGGCTAACCTCAAAACTCAGAGATTCACCTGCCTCTGCCTCCCAAATGCTGGGATTAAAGGCCACCATGCCGGGCTGAGTTTTTCGGTTCTAAAAAATGTTTAGGGGGGGCATGCCTGCATGTATGTCTGTGTGTCACATGTATGTGCATCACATGTATGCCTGGTGCCTGAAGAGGCCAGAAAAGGGCATTATATCTTCTGAGACTGGAAGTATGGTGGTGAGCTTCAGCTCGGGTGTTAGGACTTGAACCTCGGTCTTCTGGAAGAACAACCAACGCTCTCAGTCAATCCTGAGTACAGGATTTTGCCTGCATGTATGGACAAGTGCCACATGTATGTCTGATACCCACCAAGGCCAGAAAAAAGGCATCAGACCCCCTAGCTCTAGAGTTATGAATAGCTGTGAGCTGTCATGTGGGTGTTGAGAATCAAACCCAGGTCCCTTGCAAGAGCAACCAATGTTCTTAACCACTGAGTTATCTCTCTACCCCATACCCAGCATAATTTTTTTTAAATTAAATACTGTGTGTTCTTTTCAGCCACATTTTTTTTCCAGGCAGGGTCTCAGTGGCCTTGAACTTAACATATAGCTAAGGGTAAACTCCCAACTCTACCTCTCTAGGGTTGGATGTACAGGACAGTACCTCTGCACCATCATCCTTCGCATCTCTGGGACATTCTATTGCACGGACAAAGCAAAGCACAGTGCTGGCCATTTAAGTCACTTGCGGCTTTTCCTTCATAGGAACACTACTGCAGTGAGCATCCTTACGTGTTCTCTCTAGTCTGATGATCTCATTAGAATGGAGTTCCAGAACATTCCGTTGCTCCCTTGCTGCTTTTGAGAAACTGATGCAAATGAGATGAAAGGATAAGAAGGAAAAGCCTGTCCCTTTAGGCTCCTTTTTCTTGTGCTTGCTGGGCCCTACCCAAAGGGCTGGTTCTCGACTTGCTCCTCACCTTTCTGCGCTCGCCACATGGCGTCTCTGTGCTCAGAGCTCCTGTTCACCCTTACCTTGCTCAGTCTTTCAAATGACTCCGTAAGCTAGGCGCCGTCATCAGTTTACACAGGAGAGATCCATCACTGTGAATCCAGGTGTTTGGACGGAGGGTGCAAAGCTAGTAATTGGATGTTTGGGTGTCTGGGCCACTGAGCCCCAGCTTAGAGAACAGGAGGGTTTAGCTGTAACCTTGATGCTGTGGCTGCAGTCTAAAGGCCTTTTGCTGGTAAGGAAAAACAACAACAGTAGAGTTATTTTAAGTTTAAGGAGTAACAGTGGGGGAGGCGATTGTGAACAAAGAGAAGTCTCCTGGAGCCAGAGAGGAGAAGTAATTAGTCTCATGAGGAACGAGGAAGCTTTCGCTCCTTCTGTTTCTTTCTCCCTGGGAAACCATGGCCTCCAGCCTCTCCTTCTGCAGGTTCCTCTTCAACACTCTTCAGCAGACATGCCTCACCGCAGCGCCAGGAACGAACATGCCCTCCAACTTCACATCACCTTTGTTTGAACCTGCAGCCTACCCAGATTGCTCATCTTAGACTCTGGTCCGCGGAAGGAAGAAGCTGGTTTGATATCCTTGAGACTGCTTCCGGTCTAACCAGTTATGGCCTTGGGAAGCAGTTAGTCTACTCTGCCGGCAGGATCACTGTGGGCTCACAGACAGCTAAAAGGGTGCAGCTGGCTCCCCGATAAGACTGTCTGACTAGAGAACCTCAATATCACTCAGGAAGCCGGGTGCAGTGGTGCTCGCCTGCAATCCTAGCATCAAGGAGGCAGAGGCAGGTGGATCTCTTTCAGTTCGAGGCCAGCCTGGTCTACAGAGCAAGTCTAGGCCAGCCAAGGCTACATCGAAACCTGTATCGAAATCCTGTATCGAAAAACAAAACAAAACAAACAAACAAACATATAAATATTATATATAGTACCCAGGAGTTATAGAAATTTCGTTCAAATAGAGACAAACAAAACAAAGGAAATTGATGATCCTAAACAGAAAAGCCAAGACTTGGTTTTAGGCACTTTCTCAAAGACACTGCCAAGAGAATTTATTATCTCTCAGACCTTTGTGTGTGTGCTTTATACCTAGGGAAACTCTTTCCTGCGGAGACACCATGGCTCCGGCTTATAGTCTCTTGATTTAACTTCCTCAATGGGAAAGTAATGTCCTCCTTTCAACAGTTTCAGTTCTGGCTGTATTTGACTGAACCTTCAGTTTCTGAGGCAAGTAGACAACTCCTCTCTGATTGGTTAGCTTTGGGTCATGTGACCATCTCAGCGTGGAGGCCGCCCAGCCACTTTGAGGAGAGGGGTGCTGGGGTCTGAATGAGAATGGCCCTCTTAGGCTCCTCCGTTTGAATACTTGGTCCCCAGTGGGTGGAATTGTTTAGGAAAGATTAGGAGGGATGTCCTTGGAAGGGGTACATCCCTGTGGGGAGGTAGTGAGACTTCAAAGGTGTGCTTTCTATCTCCTGCTTGTGGATCGCGGTGCGGGTGTGGACTGTCGGTTGTCCCTGGTGCTGCGCCTTTGCTCTGCCATTGCGCATTCCAACCTCTGAAGCCACACGCCCAATTAAATGTTTTTCTTTTCTAAGTTGTGTTTTGTCACAGCGAGGAAACCCTAACTTCAACGGAGAAGATAGTTCCTCGAAAGAAACATGGAACGGCACTGGGGCTGGCGAGGTGGCTCGGCGGTCAAGAGCACGGGCTGCTCTTCCAGAGGACCCAGGGACAATTCCTAACACCCACCTGGAGGCTCATAACTGTCTGACTGACCTCCTAGGCACAGACTGGTGAGGGCTGTGAGAAGCCATTCCCTCCTTTATTCAATGTTTCCCTATCAAGGGATTGCTGTGTGCCTGGGAGATGCAAGAGGGAATCACACAGACAAGATTCTTAATACCATAAAGCTGAACTTCTGAGTACTGGACCAACGACCCATGTTTACTGAGTATGAGCTATGTACAAAACACCTTCCAAACCCAATTTACAGTTTAGTGTAAGCACTGGCAGGTACAAGGCCATGGATTTGCTATTCAGTCCTGATGTTTTTTTTTTTGTTTGTTTGTTTACAGTGTATTGAGACCAAATAGTGATAAGTACTATGAGCACAAGTGGAAGAGAGGGCTGGTGTTCGCTGGGTATTCAGTGGGTACTGAGAACTGTGCTCAGAGCTTTCTAAGCACTATCTTATTTAACTCCAATAAGCCTACCAGGAAAGTCACCCACAGAGGCTCAGGGAGGTGATGTGACAGGCTCAAGACGCACAGCCAGAGACCCACAGAGTGAGCACTTGAACTTAGGTCTGTCTGTCTTCAGAGTGAAGGATATTAGCTTATCATACAGTCCCAGGCAGGGAGGAAAGGCAGGGGAAGTTAGACCTGGACACAGGCGTGTGAGGACAGTCAGCAGGATGGCTCTGTTCTTACTCTGTGTAGAGGGCTTTCTTTGCCTCTCTGTAACACACAGCAGGAAGAGGCAGTCTCTGCCTTTGGGGCCAAAGTCCGAACCTGACTCCACAGTATCAAGCACAAACTAAATGTCCCCCCCCCCCCCGCTGACTATGACAATAACAGACAACAACATGGCCTGTGATAGTTAAAAGGAAGAATTAATGCCTGGAATTTAAAAACTGGGAAATTCTACATAAGAGAATCAGAGTATCTGACAGGGGCCGATATTTCCATGGCAACCATCTGCTAGTGCAGAGTGACAGCTGCTGCATAGAGCCGGGCACACGCTCGTAGCTGCCACTCCTCTTCATTATGTCTGCGACATTTGAACTAGAGTCACCCTAACCCAGCTTCAGAGTCCCGCTTGGGTTGAGCGTTGCCTCTGGTTCCCAACCCTGTTGCCACAGTGGGGAAGGCTGCAGTGAGGTCAGCAAGGGGTCCAATGGTTCCCCTCCAGCAAGGCCTGTGCATCCCAGTGGATTCTCACAACCAGCACTGTCACTGGGCAGAACCTTTAGTTCAAGGGAAAGGACATCAAGGCCTAGAGCCCACTTATCACACATGTAATAATCCAGGTTTTAGGTCAGGAGGGAGACTTCTACATGGCAGGAACAGTGGGCATAGAGGGGATAAGGGGGATTAATTTATACAACATTGAAAACGTGGTGTTTGTGAGTTCGGCTAGGATGGGGCAAGCCTCTCCGCCTTAGGCAACAGGCTAAAAGGCGGTATCATTCAGAAAGATTGCAAGCAGGGACCAGGCACAATGGTGCGTGCTCGAAATCCCAGCGTCTGAAGCAGGAGAACCGTGACTTCTGGGTTTGCCCGAGGTATGTAATGAGACCCTGTTTCCATGAAGGAGGCGGGGAGAGGGGGCTCTAGGGATGAAGTTCAGTTAGTATAAACTACTTGCCTAGCATGCATGAAACTCTGGGTTTGTAAATTCCCAGAACTACATAAACCAGGCTTGGAGGGTCATAGGCCTGTAACCCCAGTGCTTACGGACTGGAAACATAAAGATCAGAAGTTCATGGTCATCCTTGGCTCTATAATGAGGTCAAGGTCAGCCTGGGCTACCAGAGACCCTGTCTCAGAAAACCAAAAACAAGCCAGCACATGCCTTTAATTTCAGCACTCAAAAGGCAGAGGTAGACAGATCTCAGTGAGTTCCAGGCCCACCAGGGCCACATAATGAGACCCTATCTCAAAACAAAAATGAAAACACACCCACAAACCATAGATTGAGAACACAGGAAGGGAGCCGGTCTGGGGAGGAGAAATGGAGGAGCCTGTGTCTTCCCAGCACGGGGGAGGAGGTACGAAGATCCCTCGGGCTTGCCAGCCAGCTAGTCTGGCTAAATTGTGAGCTCCAGGTTCAGCGACAGACTCTCTGACAAGAAATAAGGTGGAGTCAAGTGCAGTGGCCAATGCCTGTAATCCCGGGGAAGCAGAGGCAGACGGATCTCTGTGAGTTCGAGGTCAGCTTGGTCTACAAAACCTGTGCAGGACAGCCAAGGCTACACAGAGAAAGCCTGTCTCAAAAAAGCTAAAAAAAAAAAAAAAAAAAAAAAAAGGTGGAAAGCAACTGAGAAAGATACCCAAGGACCTCTGGCCACACACATGCATATACTTCCCAACCCAAAATAGTCAATAGTGCCAAGCGCATAGAGAAGCTAGAATGAGAGGCGTGGCGGTGGCCTTTAGGTATTGGCAATTAACCATCCGTGAGTGAGACCAGATAGTGTTAGTGGGATAGCTGAGCAGAAACCAAAGAGGTTGGTGTGCAGTGAGGGCAAGAGTCGGGCTGTCCGTTCTTCCAGCAGTGTGTGTGTGTGTGTGTGTGTTGGGGGTGTGTGTGTGAAAAAGAGAGTCATCTAGAAGCAAAGAGTCAGAACTCAGGAATTACAGGGATCTCTTTGAGTTCGAGGCCAGCCTGGTCTATACAGTGATTCCAGGACAGCCAGGGCTACAAAGTGAGGCCCTGTCTTAAAAATAAAAAAAAAAAAAAAAAAAGGCAAAACAAAAGGAACAAAAACTAGGGAAAGGTATGGCGACTGTCTAGAGACCCAGGTATCACTGATACCTTACTCTGGGAAGTCCCAGAGCCTGGGAAGGACCCAGGTGTCAGGTGCAGGTTTGCTTGTGATATCCACAGTCAAGGCTCATTGGAGGGACCCACAGTGGAAATTGTCCTATGAGAAGGCCCCAGCCCTGTGGCTGGGTTTTCCCCTCTCTGCATTGAGTTTCCTTGATCTCCTGATTATCTTGGGCTGGTTTTGCAGCCTGACTCAGGGCCTTGAGCAAGTTTAGGTACTGGGTTTCACAGCTCTGGGGGCGGGGAGCCTGATCTCTCCCTGATAACTGGGAAATAGTCATTAGCTATTGACAAAAGCAGTACTGTTAGGCCTAGGCTGCAGAAAAAGACTCTCTAAGCCTTTTTCTTTTCTTTTTTTTTTTTCTCAAAATAAAAATAAAACCATCATCTAACCTCAAACTGTGGGGTTCGATCACCACTTCGGTCTCCTGTCAGGTACCCCGAATACCAGATATTTACATTACGATTCATAACAGTGGCAAAAATTACAGTTATGAAGTAGCAAGGAAATAATTTGTATGGTTGTGTGTGGGGGGGTGTCACCACACCATGAGGAACTGTACTAAAGGGTCACAGCATTTGGAAGTTTGAGGACCACTGTGTCTAACCGCTGAAAGATTGTAGCATTGCCAAGAAAGGTTCTGCAGCCTAGATCTGTGAGGTGTGCGGTCTTCACCTTTAGCCTTTTGCCAGGAGTCGGATGAAATGACTTGCCCCGGGCAGCCAGCAAATAGCTGCCCAAATCCCACATCCTGAACCACTATTCGCCCTGTATTTCTAAGGATGTCTCCAGGCGACCTGGTCAAGCCTGTGGTTGAGGGACAAGTGCCCCCTGCCCCTAGATGAGTGTCTTGGGCAAATGGTTAGAAAACCGTTCCAAGAGGCTGCTTTTCTGCTAGGAGTTTGGCTTGCAAAGAAGAGACTAAGCGTCTAAGCTGCTTCTGCAGCTCCCATCGCTGGAGACCCCTTTTGGTAGCCTCCTCCGTACGGCTCAGATAAAGAGTCTATTAGCCTCCCAAGAGCGGGTTCTGGAAGCTGGATCTGACATGAGGCAGAAGTCAGCCTCAGCTATGATGCCTCCTTCCTTCAGTCTACCTTCCTTGCCCCTCTCACGGGAGTCCTCCACACACCAGCGCTCTCTCCCTAGTGTCCCTGAGCCCAGGGCACAGTATCCCTTTCTTCCTCAGCTGTCCCTGGAGTGGGGACAGTTTTGCATGCTGCGCATCGCCCGTCAGTGCACACTTCCAAAGGTTTCTGTGGAACTCAGGCTTCAGTAAACACTTGAGGAGGAGGAAGTAGGCCAAGAAATGAGTGTAAGATTGCTTCGGGACTGACGCATACCCTGCCTTCTCCCCTCCACTCGTCCTGCGCTCCATCCCCCACTCAGTCTCCTGAGGGGAGTCCCCCCCCCCCTCCCGTGCCCGGCTGAGGAGCTACAGGGAGCGGCATTTCATTTGTCCTCCATAATGGGACATTACAGAAGACTTTTGCTCTTCATTGCCTCCATTTCCTTCCGTGGATCCGCCCCAAGCCTTCTCTTCTCCCTTTGACCTAGGGGACAGGCTAACGCTGGCCTGGCGGAGAGAGGAATGCCGAGGAGCCTCAGATGTGAATTACTTGACCTGGAAGAGATCTAGATGACAGTCTGAAAGATGTAGAGAGGGCTGGGAAACTGTGGTTTGGAAGTATGAGCCGGAAGCTCGGCTCTGCACGTGAAACAGTAACGATGGTACCCAGGGTCAGGAAACAGTGCTGCCTAAGGTTACTAAGTTGGGCTTTGGGATAGTCTGGGTCTGACTGCTGGTTGAGGGTTTTGTGTGTGTTTTGTTGTTGTTGTTGTTTTGGTTTGGCTGTTTTGTTTTTTCTGACACAGGGTTTCTGTATGTAGCCCTGGCTATCCTGGAACTAAATCTGTAGACCAGGCTGGCCTTGAACTCAGATATCTGCCTGCCCCTGCTTTTTGCGATGTATGCATCACCACCACCTGAGCTGTATTTTTTTTAAATTTTTAAATTATTTAAAAGATTTATTTGCTTGAGTGCTCTATCTGCATGTCAGAAGAGGACATTGGATGCCATTATTGATGGTTGCTGGGAATTGAACTCAGGACCTCTGGAAGAGCAGGCAGTGCTCTTAACAGCTGAGCCATCTCTCCAGCTGCTGTTATTTCTAAGGCAGGTACTTGCTGAGAATTCCAGGCTGGCTGTAAACTCATGGCCTTCCTGCCTTGGTCTCCCCTGTTTCAGGATTATAGACAGGTACCATTATGCTAGGTTCTTCTTCTCACCCTTAGCTTTGTTGAGCTCACTGGCTTAACTCCTAAGTGTCTTTCCTGGGTCCCTTTCAGTTTCACATCTTTCTGTCTCCTCTGGAAGTAATAGAGCCAACTCAGAGAGGCCTGGCCACTGGCTGAGGTAGGGTCTGACTTATGCAGTGAGATACCATTTCAAAATGAAAACACAGGGAGAAGACAGGGGAGATAGCTCAGTTTAGTAATACAGGGGTTAGCCAGCACAGTGGTGCATGCCTGTAATCCCAGCACTCAGGGAGGCAGAAATAAGTGGATCTCTGTGAGTTCGAGGCCAGCCTGATCTACAAAGCAAGTCCAGGACAGCCAAGGCTACATAGAGAAACCCTGTTTTGAAAAACCAAAAACCAAACAAACAAAAACAAAAACCAAAAAATCAACTAGGGCTTGCTATCAAGCTTTGGGCCTTAAATTCAATCCCGGTGGGAGAGAGAAAGGGAGAAGGAGAAAGAGAGGGAGAACAAGTACCTGCTTTGGTCCTTCTCATGCTGCCTTTTGGAATCATCTGTCCACTCACTTGGCTTTCTCTAGGGACTGCCAGCTTTCGGTCCTTGACCCTCAGCTCCGTGGATCTGTCAGTACCTGGCCCAGTGCAGGTTTGAATGAGGGAATATGGATTCCAGGAAGAGGTGATAATTTGAACCTAGGTCTATTGGGTTCCCACAGAGCTGTTTCCATCCTCTGCCTCTATCCCAGGGTCCAGGCCAGTGAGGTCCAGAAAAGAACTGAAAAACAAGGAGCCAGGGATGGACGCAGGCAGGAGAGGTCAGAGTCCTTTCCCCCTTCTCTCTTTCCATTTCCCAGAAGCCGGGGCGAAATATGAAAATTCAACTGTGCCCTGCACCAGCCTCCTCCGCCCCCAAGTTAAGGAATGCGAAAGGTGAGGAGTCACCATGGTAACAGCAGTGCCAGGTGTGTTGCTGAATACTTAGTTTCTGCAGCATGGAGGGGAGGGCCTGCCCAGTGCCCGGCTGAGGAGCTCCAGGGAGCGGCATTTCATTTGTCCTCCATAATGGGACATTACAGAAGACTCTTGCTTTTCATTGCCTCCATTTTCTTCTAAATGGAAGGGGAGGGGGAAAAAAACCCAGAACGTTTTCCTTCCTTTCTCACCCACTCGGAGAAATGCCGGGAGACCAGAGTATTCCCTTCAGAGCTGCCGCTGGTCATGAAACCCCATCGTCACTTAAATCGCTCTATTTTAAAGGTTTGTGAAAACTGCACCAAATTGATTTTCTCCCCCATCTCTTCTATCTGTGATCTCTGTGGTCTCTCTTCTTCAGAGCTGCATTTTCTCAGGGCAGGAAAGCAAGGGTAGATGGATACTTGAGGTGTTCTGTGGTTTGGGGAACCGAAAAAATTAAGAGGTTTTTAGAGGATACCGAGTTCCTGTTCCCTCCCGCCTTACTGATCACTTTTTGTATTTATTTTTACCCAGGATCTGCTGGGAAGGATTTGGCTCAAAGATTCTAAACTCTATTTAGCTCCAGGCCTCAATCACTTCAGAGCAGAGAATTTTATAATCACAAAGCTGGGAAGACTCTTAGAAGTCTTCTGGCTCAAAGATTCTCCACTTTATCAAAATTGAAAAATGAAAGGGGGTGGGGGGAATGGAGATGTCTGCTTTCCATCTGGACAAACACAAACATCAAACAAATACAATTATATTGTGTGACAACCCTCGCTTTGCATTCCTATACCAAAAAAAGGAGGAAGGTTACATTTTTCTTAGGGAGGTGCCCTTAAATAGAAGAAATTTAGCACACAAATGTATACACTCTAAACGGGGACCTTGTGGCACATGCCTGTAATCCCAGCACTTGGAAGGTGGAGGAAGACCCGAAGCAGGCATTCCAAGTCATCCTCAGTGACACAGCAAATTTAAGGCCAGCTGGGCTCTGAAATGATGAAAGAAATTCACTACTTTATTCATACCGTTCTCCTTACTCCATGCATTGTCTCCGGTCAGAGGGAGGACATTTGAAAACTGCTGATCTGGTTTGCTGCTCCTAAAAAAATATTTTTATCTACGCGTGTGTGTGTGTACATGTCTGTATGAATTAATTCACTTTGTGCAGATGCCCTTGAAGGCCAGAAGAGGGATTCGATCCCCAGCCCACATGGGTGCTGGCAACCAAATTTGGATCCTCTCAAAGAGCAGTACACATACACTCCCAACCCCTGGGCCATCTCCCCAGCCCCTGGTTTACTTTTCTTACCAGTATCTCTTGGTAATAGAGTTTCTACCTGTTTGGTTACCTCTGGTAGCTGGTGCACTCACTTCCTTTCTTTTGTTTAGGGCTAACTAGAGGCCCCAGGCGAGTGAGGTCCCGAGTGATGGTGTATTTTGACATGAGAGTGGTCATGTCAAGAACCCCAAGCCTCAGACTTATGGAACAATTTGGCAAAGCCCTTCCCCATGTGGGCCAGGCTCAAGAGAAGTAGCAAGGCTTTCCTTGGGAGGCCGAGTATGACTGTGAAGCATTGACCAGCGAGAGTAAAGGCAGCTCCCCCCTCCCAGATGAGTCTGAGACTACTCATCCTGAGAATTGCTCTTAAGTCTAGCTAACCCCTCCCTCTGTGCTGTACATAACAAACTCACTGAGGTCCCTGGTAGTGGCTAGAGAATCCCACCTGACCACAGCTTTACTATATGTGTATCTGTTCTTTCTTCATTCCCTTGCTGCCTGGGTCAGGGTTCCAGGTCACATGCGGTGGAGCTTTTGGTGAATCGAGCTGTTACCACTCCTTACCTTTCTCTTATGCCTGTCTCTTCTCCAGGCAGTTTGGATGGTTGATGTCCCTTCCTTACTCTTCTGTTTGTTTCCTTATTACTTTGTTTGTGGAGAGCTGCTTGCTTGGCAAGCTGCTTTCTTATTGAGTATTCAGCAAAAACATGTTTTTACCCTGGCCTTTACCTTGAGACAGAGATAAACAGGATGTTTTGCCGAGCTCCTTTAACTTGTTTGTGTGACTGTGGACCATTTCTGCTATACAGAGAGATGGTCTAAAAAGACAAGTTTGACTGCTCTGTGAACCCCTTCCTCATACTGATGTGCCTTCTTTTGCTTTGCCTATAAAAAGCAGCTGCGGACTAAGCTGCAGTTTTCCCTGACAGTCCTCTAGAGCTGATCCCACGTGTCTTGCTTTATTTCTTTCAATCCTCACTCCCCACTCAGGTACTGTTCCACTTTGCCGGTGGGCTCCCGTACTTGTTTTTGTTTTTGCAGACAGGGTTTCTCTCTGGAATCCTGGCTGTTCTGGAACTTACTCTGTAGACCAGGATGGCCTGGAACTTGAGATTTGCCTACCTTTGCTTCCTAAGTGCTGGGATTAAAGGTGTGTGCCACCGCAGTCGGCTGCCATTACCGTTTCTGTTTTCTGGTCTCAGGGTGTTGTAGTCACCTGTTACGTTAATGTCAATTTCTTTTTAAACATTTCTAATAATTTATTTGTGTGTGTGTGTGTGTATGTGTATACACTTGTGTTGTGGCATGCATGTGGAGAGCAGAGGACAGTTAACAGAAATTGGTTCTCTTCTTCTTGCCATGTGGTCCTGGAAATTGAACTCAGATTGTCAGGTTGAACCACATCCTAGGCCCAATGTCTCCTTCTTTAAGACAAAATGTACATCTCTTTCCTGGATGCTCAGACCCATCATGAGGTAGCTCATCAACTAATGTTGACTGAGGGTTGAACTTCATCCACTAGATTAATGATAATGTGGGACTAATGGCCCTGAAAATAATGAACATTCTGGGCATTATGGTGCTTCTTTGTCTATAATCTTGGCACTTGGAAGACTGAGGCAGGGGAAATCAAACATTCGGGCTAGACCTAGAAAGGACCTAAGCAGCTTAGAACACTGTCTGCTCTTGCAGAGGACCTGGATTTGAGTCTCAGCGCCCATGTGACAGCTCACAACTGCTGGTAACTCTAGTTCCAGGGCATCTGATGCCTTCTTCTGATCGCTGAGGGGACCAGGCATTTACCTGGTACATGTACATACATGTAAGTAAAACACTCATGTACACAAAAATATATTAGTAAATGAATAATAAAAGAGCCAGGCACTGGTGGCTCACACCTTTAACCCCAGGACTTGGGAGGTAAAGGCAGGAGGATCTCTGAGTTCAAGGCCAGCCTGGTCTACAGAGTGAGTTCCAGGACAGCCAGGGCTACACAGAGAAACCCTGTCTTGGGGAGATGGGGAGAGAATTCAGGTCAGTCTGGTTATATGGGGTTCTGTCTCAAACAACAGACGACAAAAAAAATCAAAGCTGGGGTGATGCACGCTTTAATCTCGGCACTCAGGAAGCAGAAGCAGGTGGATCTCTTAAGTGGGAGGATAGCCTGGTTTATGGAGCGAATTCCGGGATAGCCATGGCTACATGGAAAAACCCTGTCTCAAAAAACCCAAAAGAAAAAAGAGAAAGAAAAGAATGAATATTTGCTAAATATACACTATATTCCCCAGCTTCTAAAAAATATTTATTTTTCATTATATATACTTGTGGGGGAGGGCCAGTGTGTAACGCTGGAGATGCAGGTAGCTTCTGACATGACGCTGGAAACTGAACTTGGTTCACAGTGTGAACTCTTAACCTCTGGGCCATCTCCCCAGCCCCTTGCTTCTTCCTTTTATTTTGATTTTACTTATTTGTATGTTACAGGTGTTTTGACTGCACATATGTATGTACATGCCTACATGCCTTGCCTGTGGAGAACAGCAGAGGGCATCAGATCCCCGGGAGTTGGAATTACAGATGGTTGTGAGCCTCCATTTGGGTGCTGGAAATGGAACTGGCTTCTCTGGAAGAACAGGCCAGTGCTCTTAGCTGCTGAGCCATTTCTTGAGTCCCAGGCCCAGGTTCTTAATCAGCCCCAGGCTGAACCTATATGGGAGGGGGTGGGGTGGGGCTCATAACTGAATGTGGAAAGCCATGAAAAGCTTGGCAACAGTAAAATATTTCTGAAGGTCCACTGATGAAAAATGAATTCACCATCAAATCTAAAGGTATTTTTGGCCATATTCATCTGTGTTGCACTTTACAACTTCCCTGTGACCTTGGTTCTGAACATACAGCACATTCTGCAGTGTGTGTGTGTGGTCAAGCTACATGACACCAACTCTTGCCTGAAACATCTTGGCTCATATTTGAGATGAATATTATGAACTGCAGTGTTCTACTATATATACAAAGCTTTCTGCTCTTACAAAAACATAATGGTTTAATTACAGAAAACAAAGACTTAGTATTGTATTGTGCTAGAATCTTTGACATGAGAAATTGCTGACTTGAGTTTCATTTAAAAAAAAAAATTAAATGAGGCCTGGCATGGTGGCACACAGAATGGGTTAATCCCACCAGTTGAGAACAAGACCACTAGCACAATCTAAAACCAAATTTGAAGGAAGCGTTACTTAAAATATGGACCAGGGTAGACCCTGGTCAGGCACATTTCTGGATTCCTCAAAAATGGCCATGTTTTGTAGGAGCTTAAAAAGGCAAAACCTTTCCCCAACAGATCCAACCAGGGGCAAGGATATATCCTGATGTATGTCCTGCCCATGTACCTCCCGCCCACGCATGCTCAAGCATATCCAGTGCAGGCGGGTCAAACAAGCTTGTTTGGGGGAGTGAAACACATGTGTCTTCTTATCTCCCATAAACACTAGCCCCGAGCACTTCAGGAAGTATCTGTCCTCGGGCAAGGGGCTTACAGATTAGAGACATTTTTCTTTCATAGATCTTTTAGGCACAGAAATTAAAACTTAAAACCTAACTTTGGCTCTCACACAGAGGCATAGGCAGGATCAGGAGTTCAAGGTCATATTTAGCTGCATAGTAAGTTGACGATCACTCTGTGCTCTGTGAGACCTTTAACATATCCCTTCTCCCAAAAGAGTAAGTTAAAAAATATTTTTAATTTCATTTTTATTTTAGTGAGTATGGATCCCTTCTTTCTACTGTTTGTGCATGACCTAGCTCATATGTGGGGGGTCAAAGGACAGCTTGTGGGAGTCTGTTCTCTCTTTTCACTATGTTGTTCTGGAGGATTAACCTCAGGTCATCAGGCTTAGTGGTAGGCACCTTTATCTACTGAGCCATCTTGCCAGCTCTACATGAACTTTTGGACAGGAAGTTTAACTATTTCTGAAATAGCTCTAAACATGCTTTTGCCATTTTACACTACATATTTATCAAAATGGCATTCTCAGCATTGATGATTATGATTCAAAATATTAATTTATGTTCTGAAGTATCAAATATTCTACTAAGATTTAGTTCTTTATGTAAAAATAAACAAGCCCAAATATATTATTGGTATAGTGAGAATTCTGGAAATTTGGTTTCTTAAAAAAACATAAATATTGGGGCTGGAGAGATGGCTCAGTGGTTAAGGGCAGTGACTGATCTTCCAGAGGTCCTGAGTTCAATTCCCAACAACCCTATAATGAGATCTGGTGCCCTCTTCTGGTGTGGAGGCATACATGCAGACAGAACATTGTATATGTAATAAATACATTTTTTTTAAAAGGTAAATAAATAAAAAGCCTACAAATATGGGGCCTGAGAAAAGGCTCAGCAGTTAAGAGCATTGGCTGTTCTTCCAGGGAACCCTGGTTCAATTCCCAGCACCCACATGGCAGCTCACAACTGTCTGGACTGTAATTCAAATTCCAGTGGATCTGATTCCCTCACATAGATATATATGTATGTCAAATGTACATAAAAATAAATAAATTTTAAAACACCCACAAATTTTATAAGAATATGCTTTCATTTTAATCCCAGGGGGTGTGGGGATATGGGCCTGTGTTGCAGCAGCTGACTATGATTTGCCTCATGCTCTAACAGAGGTGTGAGTTTGCCAGCTGCAGATAGTTTCCGTGAATGTGTGATGTTTGGAATTCTGGGGACTTTTCAGAGGGTATATAAATGCTAGGGTCCCTAAAGGCAGAGGCTATGGGGTAGAGGAATGAAGAATTGGGTGGTTGGTTGTTGGTTGTAGTTTGTTAAATAGTCATATGCAAAGAAAAAACAAGAAGGAAGTAGATATCCTGATGGTGAATATCAAACTTACTCCAAAGAACTCAACCGCTCTAATCTTCAGGAAGTAGTCTAATGATAACATCACCCCCTTTCCAAACCTCGACTTTATTCAGGGATCTCTTTCCTTTTCTCTCTGTTCTTTTCTTCGCTCTTATCTGTGTCAGTGAGAGAAGGGTAGAAATAAGAAGAACCCACGAAGTAGCACTGCTATACGAGTTTGCTCTAATTTTGAATAAATGGTAAAATTATATGTATATTAAAATTTTTAACCAGCGCTTGGGTGGCAGAGGCAGGAGGATATCTGAGAGTTCGAGGCCAGCCTGGTCTACAACGTGGGTTTGTATCTATTTTAAACATATTTTGTTTGCTTGGGGTTTTTTGTTTTGTTTTTCAAGACAGGGTTTCTCTGTGTAGCCTTGGCTGTCCTGGACTTGCTTTGTAGACCAGGCTGGCCTCGAACTCATAGAGATCCGCCTGCCTCTGCTTCCCCGAGTGCTGGGATCACAGAGGTGTGCCACCATGCCCAGCTGTTTCTTGTTTTTTGAGACAAGGTTTCCCTGTGTACACAAGGCTGGCCTCCAACTCAGAGATCTGCCTGCCTTGCTTTCTAACTGCTGGCACTAAAGGCATGTGCACAACAGCCAGCTGCCAGTTTTATACACCTACGTAAGCTATGGCCATGTGGAAAACTCTCAGGCAAAAGAGTCACCAGCGGAAATGTTTAAGAAGCCCTGATGTATGTTATAGGTCTTGTGTGGTTTTGATAAGAAACTGGCTTTTATATCAAGGCATTTGGAATATGGTGGAAATCATAATGGATAAAATCTTTTGTTTGAAAAGGAAGTTTCTCTGGGTAGTTCCAAGACGTTTGTACAAAGCTGTGTTATAGTACTGCTTGTGATAGCAAAAACTGGCAATAACCCAAATACCAATCAATAGAGAACCCTTCACTACAGCTCAACCATGTTACATAGACAGAGATTACAAAGAACAAAGTAGCACTGATGTGGAAAACTGCTAGTGACACACTGTGAAGGGAAGGAAAACGTTTCTATTTCTGTTACACACACACACACACACACACACACACACACAAGGGAAGTGGCAGGAAGAAATGTGCAAAAAATCTGGAGGGTAATATAACCCAAACTGTTGACAGTGACTCTTCTCTATGACAGAACAGATTTTCTGGGATCTTTTCCATTACTAAAGATTCATCTCTTGGTAATGATAGTAATTAAAAAAAAATTGAAGCATGTCTTGTCAGGTACAGTGAGGCAAATTTGCAGTCCCAGGTACATAAAAGGCTGAGGCCTGAGGATCAATATTGGAGGCTAGCCTGAATGACAGTGAGATCCTGCCTCAAACAAACACCCCCCAAAATATCAGTAGAAGAAAGGCTTTTCAACACAGAGACTAACTGACCCCCTTCCCCAAGATGAGCCCCTTTTCTATTAACCTTGTGTCAGGCCCTCAATATCTCTTGGTGATCTAGGGACCTCTTTTTCTGGGTCTCTACAAAAACCAATTTTTGTTGTTGTTTGCTACCATGTCGGTACTGGGAAATGGAACCAAGTCCTCTGAAAGAGCAGCAAGTACTTTTAACAACTTAGTCATCTCTGCATCCTTATTTTTGCTTATAATTGTTAATTATATGAGTGTCTGATGCCAGTCAAAGACATCAGACCCCCATGAAGGCACAGTGGGAACTGAAATCGGGGTACACGGAGAGGAGCAAGTGCTCTTAAGCACAGGACTGTCTATGCAGCCCAGTTTTAAGGAGCCCAATGACTTCCAAGGGTCTTTCAGATATGAATTCTGGAGAGCTGATGGTTCTAGTCTCTCCATTATCAAACTGTGTGTCTAGGGAGGGAAGAGATTTGACAATTTCATTCTCATTAAATGAAAACGGTTGAGGAGATGGAGCTTTTCTCTCTTGTGGTGTTTGCATTAGAAGAAAAGATGGTTTGCCAGTTTTGGCTTTAAGCCAAGAAAGAACCCTACAACTGAGCCATGTCCATGCATGGATAGGAGACACGTTGGGGGCGAGGGGGGGGACTGACCGTTCTATGATGGCATCTTTGGAAAAGCAACAGGAGCCGAGTGGGATGGCTGATGTGGTGGATGGCAGTGGGTGCTGGAGATGAAAGCTCGGGCGTTGCGGGAGGAATCTTCTCGGTTTCGAAGTCTGACCTTGATTGCCTTGCTTAACCCGGTGCTTTGAGATCTCAGGGTGTAAGAACAAGAACACGATCCGCACAGGGAGCACATATTAAAGATTTACACTAGCACCGATAATCTCCAAGCACTCTGGAAGAGGCCACCCTAGTGAAGGCAGCTCATTCGTTTGAAGCTGAGGTCCAGAGCACAGGTGGATCCTAACTACAGAGTGGCTGAGGTGTGGGGCTCTGGAAAAATACGCACCGCGCTCGACTTCCCTTGGAAAAATACTTGTGGAGTTGAAATCCTCCTGTCCCTGTCATTCATTAGTCACCTTTAGTTGATTGAAAGGTGGGGGTGGGCAGCAAGATCGCTCAGGAGTAAGGGCACTTGCATCTAAGCCTGGTGACCTGAGTTTGATTCTGGGGTCCTTCCTGTTGGAAGGAGAGAATCAACTTCCCGATGGATATCCTCTGATCTCTCTCATGGATTCTGTGGCACCCAACCCATCTCTCCCAACAAAAGAAATAAATGTTCAATTTTTGAAAGATGAGAATAAGATAAAGGGCTGGAGACATAGCTCAGTGGGTAAGAGCACTTACTGTTCTTCCAGAGGAGCTGAGTTCAGTTCCCAGCACCCGCTCACAACGGCCTGTAACTTTAACTCCAAGGGGCATCTGAGCCTGGGGCTCTCTAGAGCATGAGCACACTCACACACACACACTCACACACACTCCATCTTTTAAAAATAGGAATAATAGCGGAGGAATAGAAATAATGTGGAGCGGGCTGGAGAGATGGCTCAGAAGTTAAGAGCACTGGCTGCTCTTCCAAAGGTCCTGAGTTCAATTCCCAGCAACCACATGGTGGCTCACAACCATCTGAAATGAGATCTGGTGCCCTCCTCTGGAGTACAGTTGTACATGTAAACAGACACTGCATACATAATAAATGAATAAATCTTAAAAAAAAAAAAGAAATAATGTGGAGCAATGGTGGGGCACACCTTTAACATCCTGTCACTCAGGGAGGCAGAGGCAGGCGGATCTCTGTGAATTTGGAGCCAGTCTGGTCTACAGTCAAGTCCAGGACAGCCAGGGCTACACAGAGAAACCCTGTCTTAAAAAACAAAAGCGAAATAATGATAATACTACCCACTCTCTGGAGATATTAATATATCTGTACTGCTGGGCGTATAGGTGGCCTTTAATCCCTGCACTGGGGAGGCAGAAGCACGTGATTCTTGGTGAATTATAGGCCAGTCAAGGCTACATAATGGAAACTACACCTCAAACAAAACAAAACAAACGAACAAACAACAACACAAACCAAGCCAACTGTGAAATAGTTAATCCCAGCACTCAAGTGGCAGAGGTGGGCATAGACCTCTGTAGTTCAAGTCCATTCTGGTCTACACAGTGAGTTCCAAGACAGTCAGAGCTACATACTGAGACCCTGTCTCAAAAACAAACAAAATAACCAAATTAATGCACATATAAAATGTTTAGAGTAACAGGGCCTCGGCCCTCAGTAAGCAGTTAATAAGGGTTAGCTGAGAACCGCAACTTCCGAATCTGTTGTGGGTGTAGGGAGACTTGCTGATCCCAACAGTTCTGGCTTCAGTTATTAATAAATTGTTGACATTTTCCTGTTGCCAAACAGGGAAAGCGAGTCACGAAGCAGCAGAGAGTGCTGTGAGTTGAACCCAAAGGGGCAGTTACCAGCTTAGGGTCTTCGGCTGGTCCTCAGGGCCTTCATGGGCAGATGAGGCCCCTTCTGGACCTCAGTTGCACCACATGTAAAACGGGGACTGAGCCTCATTTTTCAAAGTTTCCTCCTCTTCTGTCAGGTCTTAAAGCCTTTTTTTCGTCTCCAGCGGAAATCCAGTTATATCTGACAGAGGAGGCGGGCACAGGGAACAGAGTTCGCGGTCTGCCCGCCCCATCAGGTGCGAAGCGGGTCCCAACTGGCACCAGGATCACGAACTCTGTCTCCCAGAATCCACAGCTCTTCTCCCACCCCCTGCGGGCTCCCCCAAAGCCGAGCATGCCGGGGGGGGGGGGGAGGAGGAGCGTGCACGGGTGTGAGTCTGACACCCTGGCCCCTAAGCTTCCTGTACCTCGTATCTGCAGCGCGGGGGTGGGGGAGAGCCGGTTCCGCAGAGGACTGGAACCGGCGCCCTCCCCACTCCACTTCACCCCAGTGAAAGAGGGCTGTAAAATTCCGGAAGAGAGATTAGAGGCCGGGGCTGGGTGGGGCGGTGAATCAGTACATTCCTTCCTCCCCCCCTGCCTCCTCCTCTTGGGTTATCACTCTTGGGGAGGGTTGGGCCGTTTCTCACAGCCTCCTCTCTTAACTGCTTCACTGGCAGGGTCCGGACATACTGAGCAAAGATAGGCGGGAATTTCCCATGTTCGTCTGAACTTTGTAGAGCCTGGTTGGTTTAATTTGCAGCTCATGACCTATTTGGTTTCGGGCCGAAGAGTTTTAGCTGTGGCTTCCAACTTGGCCCTTCCTGTAAGTCTGTGTGCGCACTTAGCACACAACTGCTCTTGGGTTCCTATAAACATATGTTTAGTATTAGAGGAAGGGAAATCTGGGCTCAGAAAGGATAGGTAACTTCTGCCTGGTCGCACAGCGGCTGAACCTGGAGAAACCTCAGCTCTCTGCTGGTTGCATATATTTCCCACCACACCCTGTTACTTCCTTTACTTGAGGTCACTGAAAGGCAAAGCTTGTTTGTAAAAGAAGTAAAAAAAGGATGGACCACCGTCACAGTGCCAGATACTTTCAAAATGGTGTCCTTAATTTCTAGGCTTTCAGCAACTAGGATGGAATAAACACGACCATCATGTTTCAGCTTCAGTATAGACTGGGAAGCTCTATCGGTCAGGAATCTTAAGTTTCAAGAGCTACAAAATCTCTGTGTGTGGAGTCATAGTATGAAGCCTCTGCTCTTTTTGAAAACATAGGGATAAGACAAGGTCTCACACTGTAGCCCAGGCAGCCCTAGAACTCACTACGTAACATGGGCTGGCTTCAAACTTGTGGCAAATTTATTTTTTTTGAAAAATTTTACCTTTTTTTCCCTGTGTTGCTGGAGAGTGAACCCAGGGCCTTCTACACTCTGGGCAAGTGCTCTACTGTTGAGTCTTTGAGTGAAGAAAGCACCACTAGGTTAACCAGGCTGGTCTGCAACTTCTGGCCTCAAGGATCTTCCCCAGTCAGTCACCCAAGGAGCTGAAACTACAGGCCCACAATCTCTGCCTGGTAGAGCCTGTAATTTGTGTGTATGTGTGTGGGTGTGTAGGTCAGAAGTCACTGTTGGGTGTCTTCCCCAACTGCTCTCCATCTTATGAGACAGGATCTCTCACCAAATCTAGAGCCCACTGATCTGGCCAGCAAGTCCAGGCAAGTCTCCTGTCTCAGCTCTCAGAGTGCCGGGGTTACTTCTATTAGCTGCCATGCTCCATGAGAGCACTTCTGATCCTAAGCCAGTCCTTAAGCTTGGCGGCAAGCACTTTACCAACTGAGCCAATGCCTCGGCCATGTTTGCTTTGGACAGACTTGCCATACATAGTTGGGGTGGCCTGGAACTTGGTATGTAAACCAGGATAGCCTCAAACTTGTGGCGCTCTGTCAGCCACCATTTCAGTGACTTGATGGCAGCCGCTTACGTCATGATGCCAGGTGTGGCATATTTTCACCTTCAAGTTGTGTATTGACACTTTTAAAAGGCCCGGGCTGCCAGGTTATTCCGTCTTGTTCATTCTCGATGTCTCCCGTTCTCTTTCTCTCTCTCACGTCCCCTCTTGCTCTCCCCCTCTCCCCCAGTAAACCTCTTCTGTTAGATCTGCTGTGTGGCGTGATCTCTTAGTAGTGCGCCTTGCCCCCAGCACACCAAGGCATCCCTGCTGCTTTATCCTAAGAATCCTTTTGTGGGTTGTGAGTGTTGCGATTACAAGTCAATGAAAAAAGAAAAAAGAAAGGATGGACATGCCTAGTCCCAGGTTTCAGCACTAGATGAAAGAAAGAAAAAAAAAAGGACAGGAAAGGAGAGGAAAGGAAAGGACATGATTGCTCTCAGGTGTGCCGGAGGAGAAAGTTTATAGTCAGAGGCAGAGACATCTGGGAGAGTCCAAGTGAACATGACCCTGAGCCAGCCTATGTGAGAAGGAGAAAAAAAGAGAGGAGATAAACAGCCAACCAAGAGAGATGGCCTGGGCCAAGAGGTTGGCCAAGGGTAGAAAAGGATACTCACAAAAAGGGTAAATCAGAAAGCCAAAAAGGAAGGGTAGCCCAGCCCTAGGGCTGGGGAAGTTTAGGGTAGGGGAGAGGTATTCCAGCCAAGAGGGCTCTCTAAAGGAGGGAAGCTAAGAGGCTGTAAGAGCCTGGGGGCCAAAGTGCACTTGATATGTTAATAGACACCTCAGCCCTAACAACAGGCACATGTCACTATAGCTACCTTGAGAACCTATAATTTGTTTGTTTGTTTGAGACAGGGTTCCTCTGGCTGTAGTCCTGGCTGTCCTGGAACTCACCCTGCAGACCAGTCTGGCCTTGAACTCACAGAGCTCTGCTTGTTTCTGGCCCATATGCTGGGACTAAAGGTGTGAGCACCACCACTGCCTGTTGAAGGTTACCTTTTCATTTTGTATGTGTGCTGGTAAGCATGGGTCCAGAGGGCAACTTTGGAGGTCGTTCTTAAGAGCTACCCACCCTGTCTTGGTGTGTTCAGGATAGGGTCTCACTATGTAGCTTTGCCTGTGCTGGAACTCATTAGGTAGACCAGACTGGCCTCAAACTCACAGAGATCTGTGTGCTTCTGTCTCCCAAATGCTGGGTTTCAGGTGTAGCCGCTATGCCGGACCACTTTATCTTTTTTGAGGTCGGGTTTCTCACTTGCCTGGAACAGCCTACTATTCCAGGCAGGCTAGGCAGGAGCTCCAGGGACACACCTGTCTCTACCTCCTCCATGCTAGGATTTCAAGTGCTCATCACCACATCTGTTTCGTTTTCATATGAGTTTGGGGGCTTGAACTCATGTCTTCCAAGTGCTTTCCCTCATGGGCTAGCTCCTTAGCACCACCTTTTCATTTTATAGAAGGGGAAACTGAGACTCTGAAATTTGAAATAAGGTCCCAAAGGGTCTTAGTTTACATGCTATTGCTATGATAAATACTGTGACCAAAAGGAACTGGGTGAGGAAAGGATTTATTTCACCTTAAAATTTATAACCCATCTTGAAGGAAAGTCAGGGCAGGAACTTGAGGCAAGAATCTGGAGGCAGGAACTGAAGCAGAGGACATGGAGGAGTGCCGCTTACTGGCTTGCTTGAAGGGACTCTAGCCATCCAGAGCATGGCAAACACGGCTCTGGCAGGCCTTGCCCTTCTCCCCCATGCCCTCTGCCTTGCTAAAAACTGTTAGATTACATTCCTAAAGCCAGCCACCGAGGTCTATTCCCTTATTTGGCCACTTCCTTCTTCTGAGGCTACCAAGGTCAGGCTATCAAAGAATTGAAGTCCAGCCATCAAAACCCCCCTTTGGCTCACCTAGTTAAGATGCCCAAATGAAAGTAAAACCTTATCCTAACACGGGGTTTCTCCCTTCACCTTTATAAACCGCCACTGGCCCCTGGGCCACATCTGTCTCCTCTCTCTCCAGAAGCAGTCCTCTGTCTTGTCTCCCACACCATCCCTATAAATACTTTCTCCTCTCCCCTGTTCCTCTCCCTTCTCCCTCATCCTCTGCCTCCTGTCTTTGTCTCTTATTCCCTGCCCTTTGTCCCTCTGGGGCAAATAAATCTCCTTTGTGTTGAGAACTTGGTCTTGGGGTGTCCTGAGCAGGTGTCAATCCCTTTCTTTGCTCTTCATAGCTTGCTTAGCTTGTTATCGTATATATCCTAGGACCAACTGTCCAGGCGTTGGCACCAACCATAGTGGCCCAGGCTCTTTCACATCAATCATTAATCAAGAAAATGTCCTACAGATTTGTCTATGGGCCATTTTCAACTGAAGTTCTCTCTTCCTAAGTGACTCTGGCTTGTCCCAAGTTGAGAAAAAAAGAAAGAAAAGAAAAAGAAAAATCTAACCAGGACACAAGGTTACATAGCAACTTTGTAGCCATGTAATGCTGTGCAGTAAGAACAGAGACTCACAGAATGGGGACCAGGGACCTGGGCCTGTCTCAACCTTAGCACCCCAGTTTCTGTGCCACATCCCTGTTACTTCTTTGGTGCTGCCGGGTACGGCAGGCCCACACAGCTTCTGCTTCCAAGGAGATCTGCTCTGTAAAATAAGCCAGGAACACTGCCAGCACAGCCTCACAGGGGTGCTGGGAGGATTAATAAGCTAATGGTTCTTGGGCTGCTCAGGCAATGGCCCTGGATAAACTCAGGGTACTTACGTGTGGAACTCACTGCCAAGGGTGGTTTGTGTTTAATAAGGCACTTGCAGCCCTGTACCCGATCTGTTTACGGTGAGGAGGAAGTAAGGCCACGTTACAACCTTCTCTGGAAAACAACTAGATTTGAGAGGCTGGTACAAAGTGATGGTGGCACTGTAGTCTGGAGGAGGTGGGTGCTAAAGGTCTCTGCAGGCTTTGCAGCTTACTCTGAGGGACAACCAATTATTGACGGAAGTGGGAGACTAACATGATTATTTGGGCCCCAGAGGCAGACAAACCTGAGCTAAGGTCTGCTTCTCTCATTTCATTTCTCCAAGCCTCTATTCTCTTTAAAATGAGTTAATAATACCTTCTTCTTAGGGTTATTTAGAAACATAAATTTGGTAATTTATTTAAAAGCACCTTGCCCAGGGCTTGGAATAGAGTAGAAGCTTTACCAAAAATGGCTATTAGTGCAGCCATTATTGTTATCCTTATGTTGTTATGTTACTTACTGATATTTTAGGGCCAGACTGAGAGCCAGATGGAGGAAAGATACATTCAGTCAACTCTCTACTAGTTTGCCCTAAAGTAGACTTGTACAGCAGAGGAGAATCTTGCATTTATAGTGTGTTGTGGTGCTATGATAGTGTGTGCATAAGAGCATAAAGGAAACATCCGAAACCAGGAAATGGAGCAAAAGTTCTGCCCAGGAGTTAGTTCTTCCTTTCTCCTTCTAGAAAGCACTGCGGGTAGAATAACGCAGGCAGCCTTTGAGCTTTCACACCCTCAGCCAGGGGCCTTGATTCTAATCTGCAGTCTCTCTTGCTCCTCAAGGCCTTTCAGCTCCCACACAGCAAGGCTAGGCAGCCTTGCCCGAAAATACCCCGTCCTGGGCCACCTGCTGGCGGTAAACAACCTGAGTTCTGTGCTGTGGCTTCAGGAAGCTGAGTCCTTAGATCTTTCCTTTTAAAAAACTTAAGTTCTAAAGGAAGACTTCTGGTCAGGAGCAATGCTCCCGGTCTGCCTTGTGGGGCACAGCTAATGACCACTGACCACTGCATTTCCTCCCAGGGCAAGGGCAGGGTGAGCGTGCTGGGAGATGGCTGGAGGACCATTTCACTTCCTTGTAAATAGGTGTCAACTCTGGGCGGTTGAGACTTCCAGGATGGCTAGTGACTACACACTTTTCTCCTCACTCCGACCTTCTCAAGCCAGCCTCCAGGGCTTTTTCCTGCTCCATCTGGCAAGAGCCCAAACCAGTCTCCCAACTCACTTCACCACTGGTAACCACAATTTCCAAAACTCAAGATGCATGATAGTTAAGAACTGGCCAGGTTCCAAATGCAAAAGGCGAAATCTTTCTACTGGAGAATCTCTAAGATATAGTCTTCAGCACCCTTAAAAGAGGGGCATTAGATTGGAAATCTTGACATCCAATCCAACCCCTCTCTCTTTTTTTCTGAGGTGCCAAGAACTGACGTTAGGGCCTCACAAGCAAAGCAATGTTCCAGAGTTGCTCCCATCCCCCCGACGAGATTCGCCTGCTTCTGCCTCTCGCCAAGTGCTGGGATTAAAGGCGTGTAACACCACCGCCCTCGCTTTTTTTTTTTTTTTAATCGCGCTCATTCTTCATACTTTGGTGCCGCAGAGCATCTGCGAAGACGGTATTATTTCCGCTTAACAGTCAGAATACTTAGGGAAAAACTTGTTCCTTAATTCTGCATTTCCATCTGTAAGGGGAGAGGTCTGTGTATTGCTAGCCGGGATGGGGGCTGGGGAACGGGGCAGTAGGACCCTTCTCGGAGATGTACTCGCCATTCGCAGCCTCCAGGAGAGTCAGCCAAGGAGTAAGGTAACCGGTTCCCCACTTCTGAGCTGGAAATCCCCGAGCTCAGGTCTCGATGGCCGCCCTGTCCCAGTCCCAGCAGCATCTGGCTCGAGGCCGCGCCTCCCAGGATCGGGAATCCGCCCGCGACCTCGCGGGTCACTGGGTGGCCCGAGGCGCTAAGTTAGACCCAGGTGCGGATGGGCGGGCCGCGGCGTGGGCCGGCGCTTCCCTCGGCCACGTCTGTCACCCCGCTGCCCCCACCGCGCGCCGCCGGTCACATGTACGCGCCTCCCGTCGACCCCGGTGCGGAGCGGGGCCAACCACGCGGAGGCGGAGCGCGGGAGGCGCCCGGGGCAGTGGGTCAGCGCCCCGTAGGCAGAGCGGGCGGGGCCAACCGCCGCGAGCCGCCGGCAGCCAATCACCGCCGCGGAGGGCGTGGCCGCGCCGCGCGCGCCGCGCCCCGCAGCGCCCCCTGAGGGGCGGCGGCGGCGGGAGCTGGTCCGGCTGCGCGCGCAGCGGTGGTGGCGGCGGCGCGATCGGCCAGGCTGTAACCGTCGTCCGTCCGGGAGCGGCTGTAGCGGCAGCGGCGGCCGGGCACGGCGCGAGGCGACGCCAGCAGGCACCGGCGGTAGCGGGGGCAGCGGCGGCAGCGGGGGACGCAGCGGCGGCCGCGGCAGCAGCAGCAGCAGCAGCAAGACGGACTCGTGGACACGCGCCGCCGCCGCCGCCGCCGCCGGGCCGGGCCGGGTGTCGCGCGCCGAGGCTGGGGGGGAGTCGTCGCCGCCGCCGCCGCCGCTCCCGCCGCCGCCGCCGCCGCCGAGGTGACTGAGGAGAGAGGCGCCTCCTCGCTCCCGCCTCCGCCGGCCTTCAATGCCCAGTCCTCAGCTCGCCAGCGTGAGTGCGCCCCTCCCGGGCGGCCCCGCGCGGCGCCCGGGCCTCGGCCAGGGGAGGGCGGGAGGCGCCGCTGCCATTAGAGCAGGCCCGAGACACGTCCCCGGAAGGAGGGCCGGGCCGGGCCGGGGGCGGGGAGCGGGGCTCGAGGTGGGGGAGCGAACGAGGGAGCGTGGAAGAATGCGGGAGAGGGTGCGTGTGCGGGCGGCGTGTGTCCTTGCGGGGGCGAAGGTGTGGCGAGAGCGAGAGGGGCCGAGGAGGAGCGTGGCGGACGGGGAGGTGTGCAGGGGTGCGCCTGCGTCTGTCCGGCGCGCGAGCACAGGCATCCTGGAGGCCCCCTTGGTCTTTGTGTTGATGGGGAACCTTCGCGTCCGGGGCTCCCAACTCAGTCAGGAGCGTGGGATCCGCGAGTTACGGTCGAGTAAGAGAAAGGGGTCCGAGTCCCCCCCCCCACCCCCCGCTCCCCGGCGCTGATCCCTGGCGCTTCTTTCCCCTTTGGTAAAAACGTACGTAAATTTGTGAATTTCCAGAGATGCCTTTGCCGTCCTCCCCACTCCCCTCCCACCCACCCCCCCCCGAGCTCGATTCTTGCCCAGGATCCTGAGTTTTTGCCGGTGAAGTATTCGGAAGCGTAAACTTTTTTGTTTTTTGTTTTTGTTTGTGGTAGGTAAATGCTTAGTGTTCAGGTCAAGGTTATTTAATGAGCTAAACCGCAGTATCTTTTAGCTGTGACTCTTGTCCTTCTGCAGGAAAGCCCCCGAGACACAGTCGTAGTATAAATATCGATAAGGAAGTGCCATAGTAGAGTTTCTGTCCTTGGATTTGTCACGGATTATAAAGTGACTAATCTAGCGTTATTGTAGGCATTCAGAAATGCTTCAGTTTGGAGTCGCTATTACTGGATTAGTATATGGTATTTACTTGTTTCCGCGCTCTGTGTTACTGAGTAGTTTCAGACAGGAAGTGAGAGAAGTTAAGCCTTGTTAATGTGCAAAAGGAAACTAAGACTATAGGAGGACTCAAATTATCAGGGCATTGTTTTCTGAGCCTGTCATTTTTAGTTTCGGGTTGAATGATCCGAAATAATTGTTAATGGCTTTTTCTTTCTGAGGCTGAAGAAGTATTTCTTTTGTTTTATTTTACTATTTTTAGAAATTCCAGTTAGGTTCTTGTAGTTCGGTATGGTCTCAAACTCTTTGTTACACGTTGGCCTTGAACTCTGATTCTCCTGCCTCTGTTTTTCAAGTGTTAAAATTATAGGTGTAGAAGTAGGCTGAATCAGGATGAAGAGTTATTGATACAGATTTTATATTTAATGATGTAATGCTAGAAAGTAATTGGAAATAAGCAAAGCTGAGCCTGGTGGCACAGGTCTGTAATCTGAGCTGCCTGGGGGTCAGGCCACAGGATGGAAGATTTTAAGGGCAGTCTTTGAAACTTTGTGAGACCTTATCTCAAAATAGTAAAAGGGGGTCTGGAAAATAGTAACAGGGATATAGCTCAGTGGTAGGGTACTTACTTGTATAGAGAAGTCCTAGGTTTAATCCCCAGGCTACTACTACCAAGAAATGTTCAGAATAAGGAAAGTTTTAAAAACTGTTTTTTTGTTTGTAGAATTACAAACAAAAATCAATATCTTACTTGAAGTTAGAAATTTGACAAATATGTAACATCTGATAAAATGTTTGTTAAAAGTGAGAACTTTTCTGTAGCCTGCCCTGGAACTTACTGTGGAGCCCATGCTGGACTCGAATTGTGGGTAGCATTCTTGCTTTCCAAGTGCTGGGATGGCAGGAATGACCAACTAAGCTTAGGTAGAAATTAGTGAGCGGCTTAGATTTCTTAGTGTCCTTTTTCTCAGCAAGTAGCATGCCCTGCTTGAGCAGCATTGTCATTCCCTGGGAGGTGGGAGTGATTTAGTAATAAGTGCAACTATGCTACAGGTGTTTTTAATTCTCATTTAATTCTCACAGCCACAATGGAGGTGGAGGCTATCCTTTTTGGCATTTGTTTGGCATGTTTTTGAGACACTTCTGTTTGCCAGGCACTTAGGGATTTGGTGATGTGCCCCTGGACTCCATAGTGAGCTGAGAAGATACACAGCAGAAGGTACTCACTAACTTGTTTCAGGTCACACAAATAGTAAGAAATGGATTAAAAATTAAGGTCATCTAAAGCACCTGATTTTTCCAGGACACCAAACCATTCTCTCAGTAGCATATCTGACTTTGAAATTCCTCCTCCTTACAGTGATCTAGCAGTTCCCACACACGAGAGCTGTGGAAACTAATGGAGAAGACAAGTGTCTTTGAGGCAAGAGAATTGTTGGAGGAGAGGCTGACTTGAGAGGCTTTCCGGGTGGGGGTTGCTAAGCTAGACTTTTATGTGGGAGAAGATTCTGCCTTGAAACTGTCTTGGGGCCCCAGGGTGTGTGCTTTGAGACATTTTTTTTATGAGGCACCTGGGATATGTCTGGGAGGGAAGTCTGATTAAAGAAATGTAGCAGACTTTTATGTTTGGGTATTTTGTGTGTGTTATAGGGGAGCATTTATTGGAGCTGAGGAGTTAACTGAAGTTGCCACTTTGTGAAAGTTTTTCTCCTGGGGTGTGCAGATAATTAAGTCAAGAGATTGCAGATCACATGTACGAATTCATTTGAAAGTGCTGTTAATTATAAGTTTAACTCCAGATGCAAAGGTATTACTAAGACAGCAGTTTGTTACACTTAGTAGCTAGAAAAAGCTGGCATTTCAGAACACCTTTACCAGTAGAAAATAGCTCAGAACTGCTGAACTGGATATTTTTTGACTCAGAACAGAAGTCAGACCACTCCCTCCATGAGTCAGTCAAGTAGTATTTGATTTGATTGAACCAAGTTTATAGGCAGAAACCATTTACAACATCACTGAACTCTGGAGGCGCTAGAGAAGGAAGAGTAACTGAGTGCTTCTGCACATGTTTTTCAAAGTCAGAAGTCCCATATATGTGACTATATACTTGTTGGAAACTGTGAGCAGATTAGGTTGTAATGTTTTTGTGTGCGTGTGTGTATGTGTGTTAGGTGCACCCGGGATCCCTTCCCCACCTCACCCCCCATTGAATCCAGGGCCTTCTGTCACTCTCCTAAGGAGCTGTGCCCTGAGCCCTTTCACTACAGTTTTGACACAATGTTGAAATTCAGTAGGGATTTACATACAGTTCAACCTTTTATTGGGATTAGTGGTTGGAGATCAGTAAAGCCTCTGGAGAAAACATGGATAAGGAAAGCTTCAGGGGAACAACACAACTTTTCAATATTCGCTCTGGAGATCAAAACTTGTTAGAGCAAAACCTAAGTTATGCGGAGGTAGAAGTTGGGAATTGTTAAATAAGGAGTAGAAATCTGGACACAGTTTAAGGTGGTAGATTGAGTCACTTTAGTAAGGAGGGTAGTGGTAGGGATGCGGTTTGGGTGCTTGTAAAATATGTTAAACTTCAGCTAACTTGGTTACAGTATTCCTCCCTGCCCCCAGACAGGGTTTCTCTGTAGCCATGGATGTCCTGGATTCTTGTAGACCAAGCTGGTCTCCAACTCACAGAGATCCGCCTGCCTCTGCCTCCTGGAATGCTGGGATTACAGGCGTGCACCACCATGCCCACCTAACATTTCCTTTAGAGGCCCTTTTGAGTCTGATCATAAACCATCACCTTTATATCCATCCAGGTGATAGTTCATCAGGTAAAGGTGTTTGTTGCCAGTTAACAACCTGAGTTTCATCCTTGGAGCTTGATAGAAGGAGAAAACCAACTGCAGGTTGTTTTCTGACTCCTCCTCTGTGCTGTGGTCCACACAAATGCACATAAACACACACAGGCAAAATAAATGTAAAAACAAACTATTGACTCACCACATTATAAATTTAACCCCATAGTGATAGTCTTTCATCTTTACAAGTAAGAAAATTGGTTTATAGATTAAATGTTGAATTTCAAGTTTTGGGATCTAGGCTGAGATGACAGTAAGCACATGGTGAGGGAAAAATTGTTTTCCTTTTGGAATTTAAAGCATTAAATCCTTGTTGAAGCAGTGGATGCTCCTAATTATAATTTGGGAAATGGTGTTTTGAGTTTTATCTTTTGAATAAAGGAAGAGTCTCCCTCCAACCCCATTTTCAACTTCAAAAGATCTGTGTATCTTCATACACAGTATCTTCATGAACTGTGTAGTTATACATGAATTACATTTTCTGGTTCACTTGACTTCTTGTACTGTCTTTTGGGTCTTGATGCCTTTAGGAAGGATTGCCTGGTGTAGAGCTGAAGTGGCTGTTAAATCTGCCCCTTGGAGTTGTAGAGGTCTAGGCCATTGTTAAGAGTTGTCATTTTCCTTGCACCTCCATTTAGAAAAGCTGCTTAGAACTGTAGGCTCTGTCTACTTGCCACAAACCCTCAGGAAGTTATCAGGACTTCGGTGATAAAATGACCTTCTCCTGCACTATATTCTTTCTCTCCCTCACCTCTCCAGCCTCTCCCCCTCTTTTTCCTCCATTCTTCATTTCTTTCCTTTTCTTTCTGAGACTCTGTCTAACTCTGTCTGGCTGTCCTAGAGAGCCACTGGCCACTGCCTTCGAGTCCTGGAGTTGAAGGTGTTCACCATCACACCTGGGCCCCTTGCGTTTCCTCCCCCTCTTTCTTTTTGAGACAGAGTTTCTGTGTACCTTGTTGGCTATCCTGGACTTGCTTTATAGACCACTCTGGCCGAGAATTCATCGATCTCCCTGCCTTTGCCTCCCTGAGTCTTGGGATTATAGGTGTGTGCCACTGTGCCCTGCTCTCAGGGCTCTTATGTTTTCAATCATTGTAGATTTATAACGCATCAAAATCTGAGAAAAATCATTTTGAAATTAGACCTGTTACATCTAAGTTTTTGTGATTTGTTTCCTGTTTGTGTGAATTTTTTATTTTTTATTTATTTTTTTTTTACAATTAGGTTCAGCCTAGAAACTTAATGGTTTTATTTTATGTTTTCAAGACAGCCCTGGCTGTCCTGGAACTCAACTTTGTAGACCAGTCCAGCTTCGAACTGACAGATATCCTTCTATCTCTGCCTTCTGAATGTTGGGATTAAAGGCATGAAACACCACTTCACGGTTTAGACATTTAATTTTTAATCTGGAGGCTGAGGATGCAAATTCAAGGTCACTTTGAGCTGGGCCAGAGTGAAGCTATGTCTCAAACCATTTTTTTTTCTCTTTTAAGTTTATTTAAAGAATTTATTTAAGAGAATTTAAGGATGAGGCTTTAGTGTGCTCCTTTGTTAGTTGAGTCTGGTCTGAAACAATGCACTTGAACATCAGAGCAGTCTCCTCTAGAAGAGTGGTGTTTAATTCTTTCGTAGTATTTTTGGGTTGAAATTTCATTCTTCCCAGAGAATGTTAATTCTTTTGGCATAAAATTCACCCTTGATATTTGTTTTAGCAGTTCTTATAAGTTATATTTTTATTTCTGCAGTGGTAAAAAATGTTGGCTCTAAGTAATGTATCATTTGACAGAATTCAAAATCAGATCTGCTTCTAGTTGTCTTACAGTTTTAGGTAAGAATTGAAAGTCTTTTTCCTCCCTCATTGTTTTATAGAAAACTTGTACTAGGTTGTGCCATCATTTGTGTATTTAATTCATGTACATGTTTGATATGTATTGTTTTTAGTAATAGGATGAGTTGAGTTTTCTACTTTCCATTACGGTGAAAAGCCTATCATACAGGAACAGAGTGGCTGGTTAGTACAGAAGGATGTGAGTCATCAGCAGGGTTTGTCAGCAAATTGAGAAGGATGTGATAGAGGAACAATAGATTTTAGTGACATGATTCTCTGCTTCACATGTGTGGTTACAAATAAGGTTTTGTTTGGCTATTGGTTTAAATTATGTAAATAATGAGAAGCAAGCACTTCAAGTGTGAGTCAGATTTATGTGCATTTATGTGTGTGTGTCTTCTATGGTTAGTGGGAAGCTAACCCAGAACCTTGGATATGGAAGGTAAACTGTATCCTCAGCCCTGACTGTCTTTTGGCAAGATCTTGCTACATGGCCCAGGATCCCAGTTTTTGAGACCTGGAATTAAGGTTCCACGGAGCCTGGCTAAGCTGTGTTCTGTTTTGCATTTCTAGTGAGATGAGATCTTTCGTTAAACTCCTTTTGTGTCTGGGGGGAAACCAATTCAGTGATCAAGTGGGGTTACTGAGTATAGCGCATGTTTTTATTGTGAGGTTTCTCATGTGTGAGTGTGTTAGAGGAGGAGGCAACCCCAGTTTGACAGCATTTGCTCCATTGTTAAGACCCTACACCACTTTGGGATTTCTAAGACTCTTGAGTGTAGTTTGAACTGGTCTGAAAATTTCCATATGGTCAAGTGTTAATCTGGTTAGCCAAAGGCTAACTTCCTCAAGTCTCTATCATGTCCTTTACTATTCCTGCTGAGTTCTTCCCGTTCCTGTCAGTTTCACATTTTTCCTTAGAAGTTTTTACCTTTTATTCTGTACGTGTGTGTGTGTGTGTGTGTGTATATGTGTATACCTATGTACACATTTACATTTGTATGTGTCAGTCAGAGAACAGTTGAATGGGAGTTGCTTCTCAGTTGTATTCTGTGGATCCCTGTCTTTATGCTTGGCAGGAGGTACCTTTGCTTGCTGAGCCATTTTTCTTGGCTTCTTTTGAAGTCTTGATCCTCTTCCCTTCTTTTCACACTTTCTCTAAAATATGTAGTGTTAACATGAAAACTTAATTCCCATCAAGTATCTTTGCCCACATTGGTTTTTTTTTAAGAGATTGATCTAAACAGGGTGTGTATGGTGTGCACAGATGCTTTGTTACAGATCGGTGTGCTGCGTTTTAGTGTCATTCAGAGGTGGGGGGATATTACAAATGGAGGAAGCATTTGGAAGAAGAGGGCAAGAAAGATTTGATTTATGTTCTTAAATTAGAGCCCATGTCAGACTAAGCTAGTGGCAACAGAAGACTCTCGGCATAAATAACATCAGTGATTTCACCAGTTTACTTCACATTCATACATAATATACACCATTTATTTTCATTGTGAGATTTTTTTTTCTGATTGGAAATATTTCTGTGTTTAGTGAAAATAAACTTCATGTCATTGTTGGACAGTTACTGATAAGATAATATATTTAAGAGACCTACAGACACTATGACTATAAAATGTGATTCATAAAAACAAGATAGAGGAAGTCAAGTGTAACTTAGCCAGTTTTCATTGAAATGTAGACAAAAATGTCCTAACAGCAGAGTGTTTCCTGGGGCTCAAGTAAAGGACTTTCATGCTGAGAAGATGGGCATGATAAGACATTTGGTATCCTGAACATAGAGAACATCCCTCTCTCTCCCTCTTAGGGGTGGACACTGGACAAAGTGTGGTTTTGTTAGTGTATTTGACAGCCTGAGAAAGGAAAGTGTTCAGTTGACCTATGCATAGCTGGGAAGTTGTGAAACACTGTATTATAGATGCTAAAAAGAGCCTTCAGGTTTTTGCTTTGCATGTTGCTCCTGTGCTGTGGGTTATTTTGAAAGGTGATTCAAATAACCTTTTCCAAATGTCTGTTTGCAACCTCAGGGAACTTGAAGCTGCAGCTGCTACAGTCACTTCAACTGTCCTAATGCAGCCTAAGAAACATATCAAAGTGGTGTTGACAAGCAGAAGCCAGGTGTCCTTTGGGGCTCTGCTTCTAAATTTGCTTTATTAAAACGACTACAGTTGAAAGTTGGGATTTTGGTGGGTTGGTTGGTTTAGTATAGACTTTTAGTTCTGGGGCTTGAACCCAAGGCTCTGAGCACCCTGGAAAGGACTCTACCATAGAATAATACCCTAAGCTCCCAAGTATTCTGTTAATGAAACAATCAATTCAGTAAGCAGGTTTTGGACCAATATGTCTGTGGTGAGGTTGAAAACTGAGTTAAAATGATTATGGTTTAAATTGTTTTTCAAGAAAATTACTTAGTCTAGTGAGATTAAAGAAAGAACAAGAAAAACAAATGTTACGGCTTAATTTTGTGGCAAAACAGCTAATTGGAGTAGTTCTTACTGTATAAGAAGGTTACCACAGTTTTAAACACAAAAGTCCAAATGAAATGAAAAGTATGCACGAGTAGAATCAATCTAACTGCTTCATTTATTTGTTTATTTGCTTATTTATTTGGGTTTTTTTGAGATAGGGTTTCTCTGTGTAGCCTTGGCTGTCCTGGAACTTACTCTGTAGATCAGGCTGGCCTCAAACTCAGAGATCTGCCTGCCTCTGCTTCCCTTGTGTGCCACCACCCCCTGGCCCAGGTGTTTAATTTTTAAGATGAACTGGCAACAATTAGATCAGCACTCAATGTTAGGATTATACCATTAGGCCTTTTCATGTTATTAAGCAATATAATAATAATATTTTTTTAGAAAAGAAAATTGACCATAATACTGTGAATTCTATTGCTTTTGTTGTTTTTTTAAAAAGATGCTGATTAGTATTTTAAATTTTCTGTGTGTGCACGCACCTTCATGAGTGCAGGTGGCTACAAAGGCCACAGATGTTGGTTTCCCTGAAGCTGGAATCACAGGTGGTTGTGAACTGCCTGGTTGTGCGCATTAGAAACTGAACTTGGGTCTTCTGCAAGAGCAGTAAAAGCTCTTACCCACTGAGCTGGACTGTCCAGCCCGTTTTGTGTTTTGAGAGTCTTGTTTTGTATTACAGGTTGGCCTGGAACTGTCTGTGTAAGCTAGATTGGCTTTCCAGTTTGGATGATCCCACTTAGCTGCCTTTGCCTCTTGACTGCTGGGATTACAGGCATGTGCCGTCAGTCCCAGATATATTTTATTATTTATGAAAGGGAAAATGACATTTTAGGACAGGGGATTCATCTGGACAAAGTGCTAATCTCTAGGGGAAAAAAACAGTATGCAGTTTAAAAGGATGTTTCAAATGTAGCTTAAAAATTACCTACAGTAACTTGTCTTACAGCTATTTGTAGAGGAAGATATTACTTAAAAAGGGAAATTTCTAATCACCAGAATACAAATTTGAAAACCCTCCCCTTTGATTTGGGGTGGAAACAGGGCCCACTGGATGTGAGTGAGCAGCTGCCGCTGTCTTAGAAGCAGGTGTGCTTGTTGGTTAATTGCTTTCCTTTCCTTTTTGAGTGGCAGGTCATGTGTCTTTGCTGATTCTGAAATGTTAAGACATTTCCTACCATCAAGGTCATAGCTTCTTTTTATAGAACAGATTATTGATTTCTGTACTGAAACTTCATTCTCAAGTTCCCTTCTTAAAGGAGGAAGTACAGGCGTGGGAATAGCCAAGGAGTAACGCTGAGACCCCTGAGAGTTATTTTCTCTAGTCAGTTAAAGAAGTTATCCTGTTTGTTTTATTTACAGATATTCTGGATCTTAGTTTACAAAAACACAGTGGATACTTTATCTGGGATCACAGTGGGTGGAAGGAGGGAAATTAATATGAATCTGCTAGCTTTCAAGAAGCTAGTGTACCCAGTTTTTGTTTGATAAATGTAGCATTAGAGGATAAAGCAATATTTATCTCAGCGGTGCCCAGTTAGGCTAGAGTAAGTCAGGAGAATGCCTGACTTCAGCTTGAGACTGCTTAACTAAATGAGAAGTATTTAATTGGTTACTACGGGTTCTATTCAGAGTACATGCCTTTAGAAGGAAGCATTCTCAAATGTGCAAAGAACAATACAGCTCTTCACTCAGTAGTCTCCCCATTTTGGTGGTCATGATTTCAGTCTATAGTCTGAGTAGGTGCTTACGGGTTTTACAGTTGTTCAGGACCTTGACCTTAACCTTACAAAGTCCAGTCTGTGGACACAGTCTTTTGGGTTCTGCTTGAGAGTTTATCTGAAAACTGACTTTTTTTTATCTTCTGGATTGTTACTATCTTGGTCTCGGCCGCGTTGTCTCCTAGATTAGAGCAGCAGGCCCCCTCACCCATTTATTTTGCTTCCACCCATATCGTTTTTTTTTTCTAGTCTATGTTTATAAAACAGCTGGAGTGATCCTCTTATAACGAAAATTGTAATTCTTGAATGAAACAACTTAATTGGCCTCATTTGAAGCACATTGTTCTCTAAATGAAAACAAAAACCTATGGAGCCTGTGAGGTTCTCGCTTCTGACTTTGCATTTCTTTGTCCTCTATCCCAGTATCACTGGCCCTCCTGTTCTTCCTGGAACACCCACAGCATGTCCTTACTTTATAATTGTAATTACGGCTTATCTTCCTGTCTAAAATGCTCTCTGAGTATCTGTTTGGTTCACATCCTCTGGAATTGGTTAAAATGTCACTTTTCTGGCAAGTTCTTTCTTATGGGCTTAAAAAAAATTGGAATCCTGGTCTCTTTTGGAACTGTACATTGCTTTACTTTGCATTTTTCTCCAAGAAGTGGCATTGTATTTATCTTTTTTTTTTGTCCTTAAAATGTAAAATTTGTCCCAACAGGATTTTTTTAAGATTTATTAATTTATTTTATGTATATGAACACTCTATTTTCATGCACACCAGAAGAGGAAGTCAGATTCCATTGCAGATGGTTGTGAGCCACCATGTGGTTGCTGGGAATTGAACTCAGGACCTCTGGAAGAGCAGTCAGTGCCCTTAACCACTGAGCCATCTCTCCAGCCCCCCAACAGGAATTTTTAAAAACTGCTTTTGCCTTAAGAGTATGTGATGAGTGGAAGGTGGTGGTGCACCCCTTAATTCCAGCTCTCAGAGGCAGAGGCTAGCTGTGGGTTCAAGGCCAGCCTGGTCTACAAAGCAAGTCCAGGTCAGCCAAGGCTACATAGAAGAACCCTTTCTCAAAAAACCAAACCTAAACAAAGAATGACATGTAGTATATATCCAATAGATACTTAAATGAATATGTTCATAATTAGACATACACAAATAAATTAGCTCATTTGGGTAAATTCAGATTAGGTCAGTTGTATTTTAATGGAAAATGCAGATGTTTTTGTTCGTGTAAAAGATTTGTTTTAGGGGAAAATATTGCAAGGTTTTGGCTGTGTACAGTATGTATATTTGGTTTTATGTTGCCTGATCATAGAGACTAATCATACTCAGATTTGTATGGCTTCCTGTAGAATTTCCATCAAGAAAATAATAGTAAATACACTTGTTTTCAGGTATTGGGGGTTAGGCTCTATTTCCTTCTGTCTAGAATTCTTTTATTATGCATTTGTGCTCTAATGTGCTGTTTTAATTTGAATGCTGGTATAGGTCATCACACTAGAGGGCTTGTATGACTTCTTTGGAGCTGAAAGAGGTAGAACTTGATGGGAGTGGATGTTGTTTGGTAAGGCAGGATCAGATTAAATAGGACTGATCTCTCCTGCCTTGAAATTGCTGTATTTACGTTTGAACAGGACTGTAGTTGCTGAGGCATGACATGAAATTTGCTGAGTAACAAATATGAAAACTTTTCCTGGAACTGTGTTGCAGGCTTGCCCAGGACACAGGGACTACTCTCTGTAGGCTTTTTCTAATAATTGTTTGGAACATAAGTTTAAGTCATTAGAGGTTCTTTATCACCCTAGAATTTTTTAAAACAAGATACTATATGTAATATTAAATGGAATAGCTAAAACTATTCAAAAGGTGTTATGTTAAGATAAGCAAATTATGCTTCCATCCTCCAGTACCCCCTCCCCCACTCTGTCGGCCTCCAGGAAACCTTACTCTCTTATCTTTGTAACCTTTCAGATACTCCATGGGTATGAAAGTTCTCAGAAATATGTTTCTAAAAACATACCGTTTATTCTGCCATGCATCTTTAAAGTTTGTATGCCTAATAGTCTTTCATCTATGTTCACCTATTTGTTACATAGCTCTATTCTATTTTTAACCTTTGCCTAGTTCTCCATTTTAAAAACACTCCCTGCTGCTGGGCAGTGGAGGTACACTACTTCAATCCCAGCACTTGGGAGGCAGAAGCAGGCAGATCTCTGAGTTTGAGGCCAGCATGGTCTACAGAGTGAGTTCAGGATGGCCAGGGCCAAACAACAACAGAAAAGGAGACTGGGGAGGTGGCTCAGAGGGTAGGACACCGGCTGTTCTTGCAAGAGGGCCTGAATTCAACCACATGGTGGCTCACAGCCATCTACAGTGAGATCTGGCGCCCTCTTCTGGCCTGCAGGCACACATGCAGGCAGAACACTGTATAAATAATAAATAAATCTTAAAACAAAACACAAAGAACACACCCTGATCAGAGGATGGGTTCTGGATTGTTTCATGCAAGTTGGCTTTAGGTTCTCATTTAAGTGGATATAAACAGTAGAGTACTGACACCAGGATTTTAACTGTTATACCCTCAGAGTTTCTATTTTAATTAATTTATGTGCATTGGTGGTTTTGAGTGTATGAGTGCTAGATCCTCTGGAACTACAGGTAGAGACAATTGTGAACTGCCATGTGGGTGCTGGGAATTGAGTCTAGGACCTCTGGAAAAGCATTCTGTGCTCTTAATTGCTGTGCCATCTCTCCAGGCCCCTATCCTCAAGAGTTTTAAGTAGTCTGTCATTGAGTGCTTGCCTCTGCTTTCCATTGCTTCTATCTAGCCTTCCACTTAGATTAAAGGAATTTCTGTCACAGACCATGCTTTTCAGTTCTTCTGTGAAAATAGGTTTTTTTTTCTGAAATTAAAACATTTCACAGAAAACAGAAATGTACCTAATGTAGCTTTTTAAAAAAATTTGTATTTGCCTGTAGAGGTATATGCCATATAAGAGGGTGCTTTTGGGGACCAGCTGTGTTGTAAGCTTCCTGACATACTGGGAACTGAGTGATAGCATTCTGAAAGAAAAGCAAATGATCTTAACCACTGAGCCATTTTTTTTAACCCCCAGATGTAACCTTTTAAAAATTAGGCTCTATATTGTTGGGTGGTGGTGGTGTACCCCTTTGATTCCAGGCAGAAGCAGGTGGATCTCTGAGTTCGAGGCCAGCCTAGTCTACACAGTGAGTTCCAGGATAGTCAAGGCTGCACAGAGGAGCCTGGTCTCAAAAAAGAAGAAAGTAGGTGCTATAAAAGGTATACTATGTCAAGTATAATGTGTCATGCTGCTGGTAAGTTTTTGACATAGGGTCTTAACTCCCGGTGCAGATGAGGAGGCCTTGGCCTTTGCCTTCATGGTTCCACATTTACAAATCAAATGCTAGGTTTTGGGGGCGTGTTGAGAATGTGTTCTCCCACTGAGCTACTTTTCCAGTAATGATTTTTCTTTTTTTTTCAAGAGTAGATAGAGCAGAATAAATGCTAGACAGAGAAGTTGAGAAAAAAAAATTCCTGACATAAGTTCAGTATTTATGCTGTAATACAGACTCTGCAACTTTTGAACATTCTAGCTGTGATAGGTTATGGTGGAGATTCTGATTTTGTTTTAAAAACTGGTTTGCTTTGTATTAAGTGTCAACTGCAGTTAACATTAATTTACCTGAAATGACAGATGAAACTTGTAGATGTGTAGTTCGACTGTGGGGAGAAGGGGTGGGGCAGAAACTTAGTTTTATCATGTGTCTGTTAATTTTGATAGAATGCACTGTTTCTTTTGGCAGAAATTCTGTTGTTGGAGCTCTTTGGTATTAAGAATTGAAAATCTAATAAAAAGTTATGATTATCCCTGAAAATGGTTCTTCCAGAATGAAGTAGGAGGAATAAGATGGGATAAAGCTTGTTTTGTTTGCTCAGCAGACAAACACTGGAGATTAGGTAGAAAATTTAATGCTAGGACTGTAAGCTTTTAAGTCTGGCTGCTATTACAATGCAAGCCTTTTAGTGCCTCTACTCATCTGATACACATTAGCCGTGATAACATTGAACCGAAAGATTGAAATGTAGGCTAGAATTTCCTCGTGTTTTGCTGTGTACTGTATGCAAACCATTGTTTTGAGCTGTTTCTTTAATACTCTTTTCCTCATAGAAGTCATTAGTTGCAGATACTTGAAAAGTTAGACTTGCCTGCAGAGAGAATGGGACTTGAAGAATATGTGGGTGTATACAAAATTGAAGGAAAAAAAGAACTAAGGAGTCAGGAAATCTAGGCTCTTGTCTGTGATTTGTTCCTAATTGTATTGGTCTTAAAAACATTTTAACCTACTTGAACAATATCTTTTAGTTTTTAAAAGGTCAGAATAGTTTACCTCTACATTTCTCCTAGCTCTAAAGCTACTTGACCACACAAGAAGTCTTCTGTAAAATGTTTTGTGTCACCTTAGGTGCCTGCGCTTGAGGTTACAGTTAAAATTAAGAATTATAAAAATAGTTATAATTTGAGACAGGTTTCTCTGTGTAGCTCTGGTTGTCCTGGAACTTGCAGTATAGACCTGGCTGAACTTACAAGGATGACCTTGAATTTATGATTATCCTCTCTTCCAGCTGGCTCTCCTGGAGTTTTCTCTGTAGACTAGGCTGCCATCACAGAGATCTGCCTGCCTTTGCCTCCCAAGGCGAATGCCACCACCAATTCAGGTCACTCTCTCCTTTTTGAGACAAGGTTTCCACTCTGTAGCCCTGGCTGACCAGGAATTTGCTTTGTAGACCAGACTGGCCTTGAACTCATACAGATCTGGTTGCCTCTGCCTCCTGGGTGCTGCTTCTAAAGGTGGGCATCACAAGGTCTGGGCCATATTTTAGGAATGTTTTAGTTTTGTGTCCACGGTAATATCAATTATGCCATATAGAAAATAAGTATCTATAAGAAAAAAGTATCTGAGAATAGAAGATGTTTGAAAGTTTGTAGGCTCAGGTTTTCTGTATTTTATTTTCTTCTCTAAATGACTTAACACCAATATCATTCATATTCTTTTCTCTCTGATCACATACAGCCTGTATTTTTATTTTTCCTTTCAGTGCTGGGGATGGAGGCATGCTGGACAAAATTTTATCACCGAAGTACATCTGGCATGAATTTTTTGTTTTTGAGAGGATTTCTCTGTGTAGTCTTTCTTGGCTGTCATGGACTCACTTTGTAGACCAGGCTGGCCTTGAATTCATAGAGATCCACCTGCCTCTGTCTCTCAGAGTACTGAGATTACAGACCTGTGCCACCACGCCTGGCTCCCAAATATTCTTAATGTTATTTGTGACAAAGTCTAATAATGTAGCCCAAGCTGGCCTGGAACTTGGATTCTTATGCTTCTGTTTCCCAAGTGCTGGGATTTACCAGTGTGTGATGCTGTACCCAGCCTTTTAAATTATTGTTTTAATTTTTCAATGCTGAGGTATCAAGCCCAATGTTTTATGCCTGTTAGGCAAACATAGGCTATATTTTCAGCCTTGAACTTCAGGGCTGAAGTAAAAGCCCCCAAACTTTTAGTTATTGGTGACTTAATAGAAAAGGAAAGAAAAAAAAAAAAACAACTTTCAGATGATGTTTCCAGAGGCACTTAGGGTTATATTGACACTATATGACTAAGCCAGTTTGTAAAGAAACATCTTAAATTGTTTCAAAGCACCAGGCCTAGAATAATATTACAGATGCTGCTACTTCTTTGACTTACTTTGTGTTATAGTAATATTTGGAGAGAACAATGCATTGGGAACCATTGACCTTCAGATAGCTAACCTTTTTATTTTATTTAACTTTTTGCTTGTTTGTTTTGTTTTGCTGTCTGTTTTTTCTCTCTGGCTGTCCTGAAACTCACTCTGTAGACCAGGCTGGCCTCAAACTCACCGAGCTCTGCCTCTGCCTCTGCCTCCTGAGTGCTGGGATCACAGGTGTGTGCCACCGCCATCACCACCTGGCCTTTTTGAGTGTGGTGCCCAACATGCATGTGGGCACCTGTGGAGGCCAGAGAGGGTGTTGACTTCTCTGGAACTGGAGTCACAGACAACTGGCTAGCTGCCATGTGGATGCTGGAAACCAAACCCAGCTCCTCTGCTAAAGCAACAAGTGCTTTTTACCAATGACCCATTTTTCCAGCCTCCAGGATTATTTCTTTTTTTCCCTTAAAAACCTTTTTTAAAGGGCTGGAGAGATGGCTCTGTGCTAATTAAGAGCACTGCCTGCTCTTCCAGAGAGCCCAGATTCGCTCCCCGACACCTACAAGGCGATTCACAGCTATCACTGCACTGAGCCATCTATCTAACCCTAAACTTGATTATATTTCTTAGACAAGGTCTTACTATGTAGCTCTGGCTGGCTGGACTTACTTTGTAGACTAAGCTGCTCTCAAATGTATAGAAATCCACCTGCCTTTGCTTTCCAAGAGCTAGAATTAAAGCTGTACACCACCAAGTCCAAACTTTTGGGAAAAAATTCTTTTAAATTATTTTTGATAGAGGCTCTCACTATGTAGCTGTAGTCCTAAAAATCTTAGCATCCTGAGTGATGAGATTACTCATGCCTGACTGGTTTTGTACTCTTGAGGCAGTGATGTGAAAAATAGTAAAAAGGATAAACTGGACTTAGAAATAAGAGGATGGGTTTGTACATTAGTTTAGTGCACAGACAATTGTGAAAACAAAACCCACAAGGCTAATAGAGGACTTTAGACTGAAGCCCAATTAATTCATGTGACTCAAGGCAAAAATATAGTATTTGTGTGAGCGTGGGAGTGTGTGTAGAGACCAGTCTTACCTTGAACTTGCTGTGTAACCAAGAACGACCTCAAATTTCTGATCATCTTGCTTTTTACCTTTCAGGTGATAGGATTACTGGATATGTGTGACACACCCATTTGAGGGGTTGGTGATCAAATTAGGCTTGCAAATATTAGGCAAGCACTGTACCAACTGAGCTATAGCTCCAGCCCTTAACATAAAAGATCTTTCCATGTTTAATAGATTAATACAACAATTAGAGCCGGGCATGGTGGCACAGGCCTATAGTTCCAGCATTCGGGGAGGCAGAGGCAGGCCGATCTTTGATTTTGAAGCCAGCCTAGTCCAGTGAGTCCAGTACAGCCAGAGCTACACAGAAAAACCCTGTCTTGAAAAACCAAAACAAACAGTTGGGGAGAGTCCAGGGAAGGAAATTTTCTTCAAGTACCCTTAATTTATGATTTGAATGAATTTTTAAGATCTCAAGACACTGAAGAATGAGTTTGACATAATTATAAGACTGATGTTTAAGATCTTGTTATGTATGCCCCTTTATCCTAATCTTTACAGGGTGTCAGTCATTTAGCATTCGTGACATTTGACCTGTCTTGGGCTCTTGGAGAAGGTATTCTTACTTAAGGCTTCTGTTTGTTCTTTTCTTAATCTTAACTTTATTTTACCTATGCTTTCCTCCTTAGGTTTTTCGTTGGAATATACGTTGCACATTTATGGCGATTCTGAGTGTGAGGGCAGACTTCTGCCAGGCTCAGCACAGCATTTTCGCTGACAAGTGAGCTTGTGGGTTATATGTGCCATAATTAACATTGCCTTGAAGACTCTGGACACCGAAACTGGCCTCAGAAGTAGTAGGCTTTTTTTTTTTTAATTGCAAGCATATTTCTTTTAATGACTCCAGTAAAATTAAGCATCAAGTAAACAAAAGTGGAAAATAACCTACACTTTTAACTTGTCTCACTAGTGCCTAAATGTAGTTTAAAGGCTGCTTAAATTTTGTATGTAGTTGGATTTTTTTTTGGAAGCTGAAGGTATCCATCTGCAGACATTGAGGCCCAAGTTGAATTTGGATTCAAGTGGATTCTTAATATTCTGCCTGTGTTGAAGAGAGAAGCTTCATAAGGAATAAACAAGTTGAATAGAGAAAATAGAGATCAATAATAGGCATTTTAGTGGTCTTTTTAATGTTTTCTGCTGCGAAACATTTCAAGATTTATTGATTTCCTCCTCCCTACCATTTTCCCCACCACACTCACACACGCACGCTCACACTTTTTATTTGCCACAATGAACCGTCCAGCCCCTGTGGAGATCTCTTATGAGAACATGCGTTTTCTGATAACTCATAACCCCACCAATGCTACTCTCAACAAGTTCACAGAGGTAAGATTGTCACATAGTCTACTTTTGGGATTGATTTGTAGCTGAAATAGTATTAAAATTAACATTTTAAAAATAATCTAACTGAATGTTTATTCTTTCATAATTTACATTGGGTTGAGTTATTACAATAGAAATTTTGAAAGAATTTATGGAATTTGGGGATAATATAGATTACTACTTTTTTCTTGTTGTATGTTTATTATTAGCAATACTCTTTGTTATTTTTAGTAATAAAACCACATTTATTGACCACAGTATGTACTCAGAAATGTAGTAAGCACTAAGCACTGTTTGTTTTTAGAGGTCAAGGTATGAAAATTCAGTAAGACACAGATACTATTGTTACTTCCCTCCTACAGGTAATACCAGTCAGCTTCAAAGCCACTTAGTCATTTGCGCAAAGGCTCACTGTATTTGGTAGAGCTAGCACCGTAAGCCTGTCACACTAAGACTCATGCTGGGTGAGCTGGGTGAAGGAGCTTTCGGTCAGATGTGCAGCCTGGGCTCTGTCCTTGGGATATGAGAACTGGCTCCTCCAGGTTGTCCTCTGACAGCTCCACAACACACCTGTGTGTCCATGTGCATTTGATTAAAATGTAATAATTAAAAAAAGAAAATTATACACACTTCAACCCCAAACTACTTAGTTATCACAAATACAGGAATCCAGAAGCTTGGGAACATAGAGTCTCATCTGTTTCCCCGTTTTTAATGAAGACAGTGAAGAAAGTCTTTACTCTTTCTTTAACAAATATTTGAATATAAAGTTTTAAAGTTTTGACTGGTTGTGTTATTAAATGTGAATTCTGTTAATGTGTTATGGAAGAGGGAACAGCTAGAGGGTCATCCAAGGACTCTTATTTTATGGGTGGCAAAGCTGAGGCCAAAATAGATTTTATCATAAAAAAATTGTAACACAGTGTTCTGATGAGTGATAACTGCAACTTGTTTTAAGATTTAAATTTTTTTTTCCCATTTTTGTGGTGCTGGGGATTGAACTCAGATCCTCATGCAGGCTTGCCACGGACTGAGTTACCTATATCCCCAACATATATAATTTGAAGCCTTTTCTCCACTTAAGTGGCACTGGAAATGGAGCCCAGGGCCTCATGCATGCTAAGAAGCACTGCCATTGAGCTATGCTCCCCACCCTTTTCATTGACTTTTTATTTTGAGGCACTCACTAAATTTCCCAGCCTGGCCTTAATTTAATCTTAATTCAGTAGTTGAGGTGGTCCTTGAATTTGTGATTCTTCTGTTTAGCCATCTAAGTAGCAGATATTACAGGTCTTTGCCACTAGGCCCACCTGAAGTTCATATTTAAAATCATAGCTGGGAGCTGGTGAGATAGTTCAGTGGGTAAAGGCCCTTAACCACCAAAACTGAGAAACTTAAGTGCAACCTCCAAAACCCATATGGTGGAAGGAGAGAGCTGAAATTAGAATATTGTTTTCTGACCTCCACATGTTCGTTGTGGTATGTTTATAAGCACAGGTACAAAATGAATAAATGTAAATAATTGTTTTTTTAGGCAGGATCTCGATATATGGCTCTGTCTGGCCTTGAATTCCAGAGATTTGCCTGCCTTTGCCTCTGGAGAGCCATTCCTAGCCTGTTTTTTTGTTTGTTTGTTTAAGGGAGCAAAGGCATCTGGCTATAATTGTATGCTAGCTCTTTTAAAATCACTTTTTCTTCCTAATTTCAAAATCAAAACAGCCAGCCAGTGGTGGCATATACCTTTAATCCCAGTATTCGGGAGGCAGGGGCAGGCATATCTCTGTAAATCAGAGGCCAACCTGGTCTACAGAAGTAGTTCCAGGACAGCCAGGGCTGTGAGAAACCCTGTCTGGAAAAATAAATAACAAAAGCAAAATAAATTAAAAACATTAAATACCTTAGGCTTCTAGAATTTTACACACATGTAAGATCATACCACATATTTACTGTCTTTAGTGTTGCTTTGTAGCTTTCATAGTATTCACTGTATGGGTGTACCATCCCTCTTTGGGGAACACTAATACACAACATTTCTACCTTTTACTGTTCTGTTCTGTCTATGGTGAAGGTGCTGTGTAAGCTGTCCTGTCTGTCTTTAATTACCTCTTTCTGTGAAGTCCCAAGAATAGAAGTTTTAGGTCAGTGTAAAAACGTTTTTATGCTGTGCTACTAAATTGTCCTTTAGAAAGATGAGTCTTTATTTCCACTAGGAGTGTGTCTATGTTTTTGCAGTGAGATCAGTTTTGAGCTTTGCAGAAGGATACTATGTAGTTTGTAATAGCATATATCTCAAACCCAAGTCTCAGATTCCAAAAGCAAGTTCCCTGATAACTGTTTTCTTTAAAGGAACTTAAGAAGTACGGAGTGACAACTTTGGTTCGAGTTTGTGATGCTACATATGATAAAGCTCCAGTTGAAAAAGAAGGAATCCACGTTTTAGTGAGTATATAGTATCTTTGTTTGTTTCTACAAATACACTGACATTTTGATATTTATGTAGCTTGGTACCCAAGTGCCAAATATCAGTTTCAGAGTTTCTTTGGATTAATGGATGAGCAGCAGCATTCATTTTGTACTTGGAGCCTGTTATTGCAGAATATTTTCAACAAATGATGAAAGACAAAATTGAGTGCACACTTATTTCTGAAACATGGAAATTGGGGACTAGGGGGAATGTCTCAGAGAGTGGAGTGCTTGCTGTCAAAGCACGAGGACCTGAGATTGTCCCTTAGAACCCAAGTGAAAAAGACCTTGTCTCAAAAAATTTTTGGAAACAAGGGATTAGGCATCGCAGCGCCTGTTTTTAATTCCAGTGCCTAGGAGGCAGAGACAGGAAGGAGGTTGTCAGTCTACATCGTGAGCTCCAGGCCAGCCAAGGCTACAACAGTGAGCCCGTTTCAAACCCCCCAGAGATAAAGTGGACAGTAGCTGAGTAGGAACAACACCTGAGGTTGTTCTCAGACCCCCACATGCCTGTACACACAATGAAAATTGTCACTTTTATATTTTGGAGATTAATGCAGTATTTAGCTTTTGTTTCTATGTTACTAATTTGAATATAATAGAGACTTAATATTTTGTGGATAATTTGTAGAGGACAAAAAGGCAGGAGAACAAGCTAAGGGCTGGGAGAAAGCATCGTGGTACAGAATAGTTTGTAACCCTTTGGTAGATTTCTGAAGTGCTCTGCTAGGGTTAGACCTAGCCAGTTCAGTTTGAAGACAAAGCACGCATCCTAATTGTTCTTTCTTTACAGAAAAGAGGAGACTCGGTTAGTTAAAACTCTACCTCCTCCTTCCTCCACCTCCCACATAATTTGGCTATAAGATCAGCTCTTAGGAATGGAACGACCTTATAGTCTTCTGTGCCATAAGGTCTTATGTGCCTTTGTGAGGGCAATGTAGTAGGAAGAGAACTGGAGATTGTGTAAGTAACTGGGAAGAGAGTAATAAGGAGAGGTAGGGGATTCAGTGATCTCTGGGACCTACCTGGTCAGTGGCTGGGGAGGCAGTTATGTAACATAGTAAGTTTCCTTGTTGGTAAGGTAGCTTGTCATTTCATGTCTGTGGTCCATAAGTCTTCTCACCTACTGCCAACATAGTGTGTTTTTAAAATTGTTTCACTACTTGGCATTGTAACAGTTGGCTTGCATTCCTGTTCTAAAAGACTGTGGTCCATGGGCTGCAATCAGTCTTTTTCATTATTGTGTGCATGTGTAGGGGTCAGAAGAGAACTTGGTGGAATCAGTTCTCTCCTACATTTATTTGGATACCAGGGATCCAACTTAGTTCATCAAGCTTGGGATCAATGGAGCTATCTACCCTGCCTGACCCTGTGTATTTTACAGACAGATTTTAAAATTCCGAACTGTGGTCCATATCTGACCCAGTACTTGGGAAGCTAAGCAGAAAAAATTTTAAGTTAGGACTAGATTGTTACTGTGAGGGCCAGGTCCAACCTGAGCTTTGTAATGAAACTCTTGTCTCAAAACCAGAAGATTCAAATTCGAAATTAAGCTCATACAAGTTGGTTTTCCGCTTTTTTGTGTTCTTTAGTGGGTCCATGAGAAAAATCAGCTTACTTGATAATGGGCAGTTTGAGAAGATCGATGACTTTGGATTGACCATGGTCTTCGAGTTAGTAATGTTGGCAAACACCTTCATAAAATAGAATAAACTACAGAACCTGAATTAGTTTGTAGAAGGTACTGTTAGGTCTGGGATTTATTCCAGTCCTTTAAGTTTGGCTTTCTGTTTTGTTTTAAATAGTGGTGTCCAGATAAAATTAACTGTCTAACTTAAACTTACTCATATTTTCACAGTAAAGAGGTTTGAAAAGTGTTACTCTGAAAGGTAGCAGATAAAGACCTTCCAGTTTTTTAAATGCTCTTACAAGTCACGGGTGCATTGGGATAGGCCACCTGATGGTGATGTCAGCAGCATTAGTGTGGGTTCTGATATTTCTAACTTATTTAATGCTTCTTTTAAAAACTGCTGTTCCATCTGCTTATGCCTGCAATCTCAGCACTTGGGAAACTGAGGCAGAAGGATGGGAAGCCAACTTGAGTTAACATCTAAAAAACAACAGAGCTGGGTATGGTGATGCATTCGGGAGGCAGAGGCAGGTGGATCTCTGTGCGATCAAAGCCAAGCTAGTGTGTATATATATATGGAGATTGTGTGTATATATAGGGAGGTTGTCCAGACCAGCCAGGGCAATATACACTGACATCTTGTCAACAAAAAGAAAACGTCAAATGAACAAACAACAACAAACCACAGAAAGAAACTGCTTGTCAGTAAGGGGAGCTGTTATGCACATTGTTTTTTATCCAGGTCACTTTAAAGAAGTGTTAGAGGCAGTAAGCTAAGCTCTCTGCTAGGGTGCTTGTTTACACTTTAGCTATAGTAGCGATTGTTAGAACATTGGCAGTCCGTTCATTATGAGGCATGGTTGACAATTCAAACATAATTGGCTGTTGTGGCCAATGGGCTACTTAGAATGTTCACTGGTGCCAGTAATGATTGCAGGATCAGTTCACCACTCTGCTGCTTTTCCAGTGTTCCAAAGCCAGTCTCAGTACAGTAATCTCAAGCTTTGGAAAAATTCTCCATTCCGTTTTTGTCCTTTAGGAGTGGGAGAGAGTGCATGGAATGTGAGGGATCCTTCCAGTTTGTGTCAGGTTAATAGGAACTCTTGGCTAGGTATCGAGGAAGATTAGAAAAACAGTAGTGTGCAGTATAGTAAATGCAGGTAGGGCTGAAAGAAAACTCTGATCTGGAAGAGAAAGGGAGGCTGCATGTGGTGACAGTGACTTAATCCCAGCAGTGGGTAGCATGGGGATCTCTTGAGTTCAAGGCAATGGAGGGCTATACAGTGAGACCCTGTCTCAAGGCACTGAAAAAAAAAAAAACAGGTGGGGGAGGGGGATATTTCAGCTCATGCCTGTAATCCTAGAATTTGTGAGTTGGAAGCAGGAGGTTCAGAAGTTCAAGATCATCCTCAAGTTCAAGGCCAGACTAGGCTGCATGACACCATAAAAAGGGTGGGTGGATACTTGATAAAATAGTCTCAGGAGCCTTGTGATTGATACTGTCCTTACCAAATGGAATATGTACAATTTGGGCAGAGTTTTAATCTCTCCCGTGTTCTAATTTTATGCACACAAAGATGATACATTTATTGGAAATTTCAGAAAGCTCTCTCTTTTTCTCTCTTTTTGTTTTTTTTTTTGAGACAGGGTTTGTCTGTGTAGCCTGGCTATGCTATAACCCAATTTGTAGACCAGGCTGGCCTCGAACTCAGAGGTCCACCTGCCTCTGCTTCCCAGGTGCTGGGATTAAAGGGGTGCTCTACCACAACCTCTTTTGTTTGGTTTTTCGAGATAGACATTCTGTGTGTAATCTTGGCTGTCCTGGACTCACTTTGTAGACCAGGCTGGCCTCAAACTCACAGAGATCCACCTGCCTCTGCCTCCCTGAGTGCTGAGATTACAGGTGTGTGCCACCAAGTCCAACTAGCAAGTGTTTTTTAAAGGAAAAGATATGTTGCTGTCTTAGGGTTTCTAAGACATGCTGTGAAGGGACAGCATGGCCGTGGCAACTTTTTATAAAGGAAAACATGTAATGGGTCTGGCTTGCATTTCAGAGGTTTAGTTTGTTATGTTGTACAGGCAATTCAACTAGCCTACCCTTAGGGCCCTTTAGGTTCCTGGCAACATCTTATGTCAGTACCTGCATCCTATGACATCATCTAGGCCAGATACTTCAGGCCTGCCACGCTCCCTCTTGTTCTGCTCTCTGCTCTCTCCCCTTTCTCCTTTGGGGTGCTCCTCACCCCCATCTTTGTCTCCTTCGCTCTCTGTCCTCATAGCTCATTCAGGCCCTAATTCTCTTTTGCTTCCCCAAATAAATATCTTTCATACCAGATCTGTCATATGTGGTGTATTTTAAGGCTATCATAACATTTGGTGCCATGACTGATATAGGTCCTTCTAGCTGCCATGAGGGACTGGCCCACCACTTGGTCATATCGCCCAGGCTGCTGGAATCCTATTCCATTTGGATCTGCCTGCCATGACAGATTTGCTCTCTTTCAACTCTATAACTCTTACTTTCAAGCCTCTATTATTGTCATGTTGGGAGCATGGCAGCATGCAGGCAGATATGGTGCTGCTGGGGGAGCTGAGGGTTCTATCTACATCTTGATCGGCAGGCAGCAAAAGGAGACTGTCACACTAGCCAGATATAAGTTTGTAAGACCTTGAAGCCTGCCTCCACAGTGCCATACTTCTTCCAAGGCCATAATGCTCACATAAGGTCACACTGCCTAATAGTGCCACTCCCTGTGACCAAGTATTCAAACAGGAATCTCTGGGGCCATTCCTAGTCAAACCACCACAATAACCAAATGCACTTTTAAAGAGACCAGTGAGACTCTGTCTGGTACACATTCCCAGGCAGGCCTAAAGCATGTTAGCATCGGTTGTCTTCTTCTTGTCTTTCATAGTTTTCTCTATTATGTCTAGTTGCTGTTCTCACCATACAGGGTCTAGATCTGTGACACAAAGATTTTTAGTTAAGATGGCGCTGGGAGTGTGTGTTCAGTGGTCTAGTGTTTATAAGTCCTTAGGTTCAGTTCAAAATAGAAGTGTGTGTCTGTGTCTTTCTTGTCTTTAGATGTGTGTGACATCTATATTTCATTTGAGAAGACTTATTTGACAGATTCAGGTTTAGTTTTTCAGTAGTGATCAGGATTGTGCTATGTATAGGTGTGTGAGCCAGGCATTGGTGGCGCACACCTTTAATTCAAGTGTTTGGGGGCTTAGAGGCAGGAGAATCTCTTGAGTTCGAGGCCAGTCTGGTCTACAGAGTAAGTTCCAGAATGGTCAGGGCTAGACAAAACTGTCTCAAAAAACAAAAAACTGAAAAAAGGATTAAGTAGCTGGTTGGTGGTAGCTCACGCCTTTAATCCCACCCAGCACTTGGGAGGCAGAGGTGAATCTTTCTGTCTGGGTGGGGAGGGATGGGGGGTATGGGGTAGGAAGGGGACAAAAAAGGAGTAGGTTTAAGTGATATAGTTAATTCAATTAAATCTGCCTGCCCTACCTACTATTTTTAGCTCATTTGTGTTAGGAAGTTAGTCCTTGAGAACCTAGCAGTTTAATGTAAGAAGTCATTTCTTTCAGGATTGGCCGTTTGATGATGGAGCTCCACCCCCTAATCAGATAGTAGATGATTGGCTAAACCTGTTAAAAACCAAATTTCGGGAAGAACCAGGTTGCTGTGTTGCAGTGCATTGTGTTGCAGGTTTGGGAAGGTAAAATCTTTTTTTTTTTTTTTTCTGAATTTGTTATATCTACGTAAGTCAACTAAAAATTTCACCGTGGTAGAATTGCATTTAGCAATTAAATGATACTAAAGCACTGGAAAGGAAATGAGGAAATGCCAGTATAATAAGCTCTCATAAGAGCCATTTGTGTTGGGTCTGGATCTGATTCTAATGCCATACTGCATGTAAGAGGGTTCTACCTCCATTTCAAGAAAAAGATTTAGTTTAATAAGTGGGCAACAAAATTATCATTGTTTTAGAGATTAAATTATATGTATGTGGTTGGGTATGGATTGAATCAAAAGGAAGTTAACAGAAGGTTACTTTTAAGAACAGGTGTGAGATGGCTCAGAGGTTAAGAGCACTGGCTGCTCTTCCAGAGGACCTGAGTTCAATTCCCAGCAACCATATGGAGACTCACAACCATCTGTAATGAGATCTGGTGCCCTCTTCTGGTGTGAAGGTGTACATGCAGGCAAAACATTGTCTACATAATAAATAATTTTTTCTTTTAAAAGAACAGGTGTGTGGACAATAAAACTTGACTGTGATTAAAAACCTTTCTCACTAAGCATTGCTTTCAATAGTGTGGTCATACTTTGATCAACAGCGGGTTAAATACCAATTTATAGTGTACACTGTGACTCAGATCTTTATAGTGTACACTGTGTGATGCCATTGCCTGAAGGTAGTGGTGACTTGAGCCATTAGCTCTGCTTAGCACTTTAGTGTGTCCAGGTTTCTTCATGAGGTTAGAAGTTACAAGTCTCTCTCGAAGGCTGTTGTGGTATGAGGCCTCACTGGGTCACTGTATTTCTTGTGCCTGTCTCAGGTAAGTAGTCAGAGGTATTATTATTAATACCTCTGTGAATGAGCTTTTAAACACCTTTTGTTTTTTTAAGAATGGAGAATAGAACTGGTGGTGTCACATGTCTTTAATCCTATGCCTCTAATCTTAGCACTTGGGAAGCAGGGCCAGGCAGACCTGTGAGTTCGAGGCCAGCTGGTTTACAGATCAAGGACAGCCAGGACTACACAGAGAAACCCCAACTTGAAAAACAAAACAAAACAATAAAGAAGCTGAGTATAGTGGTGCTGGGAGGCAGAGGCAAGGACTGCCCAGGAGTGTGAGGCCAGCCTGCTCTATATAATGAGACTTTGCCCCAGAAGAATACATTGGACTGCTGAGTTGGGGAGGAAAAATCTTGAGTGTTTGCTCACTCACATTTTCTCTTTTTCTCTCCCCTCCCTCCATTCATTCCTTTGTTACTTTGTTTTGAAGACAGAATCTCTATTTTGTAGTCCTGACTGTCGTAGAACTCACTATGTAGACCAGGCTGGCCTTGAACTCACAGAGATTCGCCTTTTTCCAAATGCTGAGATTAAAAACATATGCCACCATACCCAGGACAAGCTCAAATTGGTGATGTGTAAGCATTCAGTTTTAAAAAAATGTCTTTATAGAAGGGTGGTAGAGGGGCTGGAGAGAGGGCTCAGTGGTTAAGAACACTGTCTGCTCTTCCAGAGGACCCGAGTTTAATTCCTAGCACCCACATGGCAGCTCACAACTGTCTGTAATGCCAATTTCCAATTCCAAGGGACTGACACCTTCACACTAATGCACATAAAATAAAATTAAATAAATTATTTAAAAAAGGGGGGGGTAGTGGAGATATAAGATCCCAAATAAAATAGCTATAAAAAAGTGTCTTTACATTCTTAAGGCTTGTGGATACTTACCATGGATGGGTTGCCTTCTTTCTGCAGGGCTCCTGTGCTAGTTGCACTTGCATTGATTGAATGCGGAATGAAGTATGAAGATGCTGTTCAGTTCATAAGACAGTGAGTATGAAGTTGTATGTTCAGAAACTCTAGTTGGGGGCTGTACATGAGGAAGAGGTTATGGAAAGGAATCATTTGGAATATGAAAGAACTGAGTAGTTTGGGCTTAAAATACTGTTTGAAGATAGAAAAAAATTAAGGCATGGGACAAAGACTGAATACCATGGGTTTGTGGTGGATGTCTAGGAATCTTGACACAGAGTAGATTGGTCAGTGCTGCTTTTGTTGGATTACATAGAGCACCCAGCATAACTTAATATATGACTAGCAGGCAAAAGGAATGCATGGAGGAGTAGATTAATCAGTTGAGACTCTTGAATGTGCTGTTTTCATACAATATTACAATGGCTATGTCCTGACAACCTAGGTATTAGTCTGAAGTACTAGACCATGCTGTTCCTTTCTTTAACAAAATTAAAAGGGGGGAAAATACTGTGACAGGCATGCAATGTATGGTTCTTGACTCTGGGACAGAAGTGTCATACTGTCTGTCATTCATGTCTGTCCTGAGGCTCTGTCTTCCTATGTTCTAGTTTTAGTTTTTAACCTTGTTTTAGTTTATCTTCCTGTCACTTATTTACTTTGTTTTTTTGTTTTTCAAAATAGGGTTTCTCTGTGTAGCCCTGGCTGTCCTGGACTCAACTTTGTAGATAAGGCTAGTTTCGAACTTACACAGATCCACCTGCCTCTGCCTCCCTGAGTGCTGGGATTACAGGCATGCACCACTGTGCCCAGCTATGTTCCAACTTTTTAAAGTGATACTGTACGGATAATATGCAGATTTTCAGCTAGGAGAGCTAGATAAGGCATTATTTGATAAGTAGTACATTTCAGTAAGCTGTACAGCTCTTTGCTACATGATTGTGTACTGTTTTTGTGTTTTCAGAAAAAGAAGGGGAGCATTCAATTCCAAACAGCTGCTTTACTTGGAGAAATACCGACCTAAGATGCGATTACGCTTCAGAGATACCAATGGGCATTGCTGTGTTCAGTAGAGGAGAGGAAGGCTGACTGGATCGTGGCATAGAGGGAACTCTTGGTACCTGGAAATGTGAACCTGGGATCTTACTGTGTCATCAAAGTAGTGATGGACTCAGTACTCCTCAACTCCTAATGATTGAGAAGAAAGCAAGCGATAAATCCCTCTATAACACGAATAAAATGTTTAAGAAAAGAAAAAAGAAAGGAAAAGGGATTAATTTAGTGAAAGATGATTATGCTCCTAGTTTTGGAGTTTTGATTTCTGCCAGGATTGAATTATTTTAAAATCTCCTGTGTTTTTTAAGCTTTTTCAAAATAGATGTCTGAGGAAAACCAGCAGAATATTAACCAATGTGGAGCCAGTTGTTGGGGAGCACACTCTTCATTATGCTTGGCACATAGGTCTCCTTGTGGTGGGATTTGGGGGAGGTAGATTTTCCTCATCTCTCTTCCTGCCCCCCGCCCTTCTCCTGATATATGTAGACGGAATACAAAGAAGCCCTTGTTGCTGTAGATGTGGGTGTGTCTGGCAGCCTTAAGCCCACCTGGGCACTTTGTGGAGGGGTGGGACAACCAACAACAAAACACCCCTCCCCTGCAAACAAAAAACACCCCTCCCCTGCAAACAAAAAACACCCCTCCCCTGCAAACAAAAAACACCCCTCCCCTGCAAACACACCCCTCCCCTGCAAAAACACCCCCTCCCCTGCAAACAAAAACAGAGAAAGCAGTGGCACATATATGATCCAGGTAGTTTTTAGTCTATTAATAATGGGTATTCATGTTAGTTTCTTTCCTCACAGCCTTGATCTAACATTAGGGTGCGAAAAGTAGCCAGGAGCCTTTTGTTTGGGTCAATGGTGAGGAAATGACATTCTAAAGAGGAGGCTCTCTGCTGTAATTGAGCTCAGAGAATCCTTTTTTACCCCCAACAGTCAAACAGTGGGCATCCCAGAAACTTTATTGAAAAGATGTGTCCAGGAGAGTTGCCAGTTTCTACAACTATAAAACTGTAGGCTGTGGGTTCACTATCTAAAGATGTCATGGAAAAGCAGGATCTTAAAATTTTAGGACTGGTTTCAGAACTAGAGGAGCAGCAGAACACTCACAGTGTTATGGTCTTGAGAAATGCCTGTGGTGGTGGTTTTCAAATTACTCTTTGTACAGTTCAGTGTGACCACCTGACTCCTTGTTATTACTAGATTCTTCTGAGATTAAAAAAAGCCTTGCCTAGTGAGTGTGTGTCCCCGGCTGTAACGGGTTGGAAGAGCAGTGGTAGGCAGCCCAGTGAGTAAGAGCGAAGGGGGCTGCAGTGGTCCTGGCACACGGTGGCGGTTTGTGGGCTCTGCTCGATGTGTTGCTACAGAAAAGCTGTCTTTCCTTGCTTGCAGAAGGCAGTTGAATAGGCTGTGATGACAAAGCAAGTGGAGTGGTATCTGCTGGGACCCCCTCTTCACCTAAATGTTCCATACTTGACCGCACCCTGTGCCCAAGCCTTGAGTGCAGGCCTGCAGTCATGTCCCACTGGAGATGCACTGTGCAGAGCCACACTTCCCATGTTGTTAGTGTCAGCTAGGCCAGGAGGATGGGTGATGTCTCACTGATGGCACTTCACTGTGGCTGGAATTGCTCTGATTCTGACTAAATGCCAATATGTAGAGTCCTTCCTGCCTTTTCCCAGAAAATGAAAAATAATGCTTTTGACATTGTTTCTAGAATTTTAAGGTAAAAATGGTGAATCAACCCCAAATTATCTTCAGAACATGACAGTAGATTCCTTTAACATAGATATCTTACCCTTTAAGTTTAGATTGGCTGTTGACTCCAAGGGTTTTGATCAATACCAGCAAAACCTTTTCCACTTGACGTGCTAAGAAATTTGGGGTGTGTGTGCGTGTGTGCATGAGCACAAGAGCTCCTGTGAGGGTGTGTGCATGCAGGTGTCCATCAGTGTCAGAGCTGCCTGAGTGCATTCCTAGTTCTGGGTGAGGAGAAGGGTGTGTAAAGCAACATAAAACAGCCCTCATTTGTCTTAAATAAGACTCATGTTAATTGTTCTCAGAACTGGACTTTTCCCCTCAAAATTAAAACTTTTTTTTTCTTTTGGATTTAATGAAGTATTGCTAGCTGAAGCCAGTTTGACATGTGAGAGAGATGTCAGACTGTTGAAAGGTGTGCAGCTTGATTTAAAACCAAACCCTGAACCCTTTTAAAGAACAATAAAACATATTTTACATGCTCTTTGTGCATTTATTTTCCACCCCAAAACAGAATGTTTTATGTTTGCACTCCTTTCTCTGCTTGGTATTCTCAAGGCCTGATGTGTGTCCTGATAATGTACTTCAGGGCGCTGAAATGAGAGGTAAGAGTAAAAGGATGTGCCTGACCACAGTTCAGGTACAACTAAGACATTTTCTGGTGCAGTTCTTGGGCTAAATGTTATAGGCATTTGGCATCTCCTTCCAAGGAATTTGTTTTCGTAGGTTTGGATAAGGCATTACAATTTTTCTTCTGCTTTTTCAAGGCTGGATCTCTCTTGTATAGCCCTGGGTGTCCTGGAACTCACTCTGTAGACCAGGCTGGCCTTGAACTCAGAGATCCACTTATCTGCCTCCGGAGTGCTGGGGTTAAGGGATGGGGCTACAACCACCACCGGGCTCTTTAAACACTTTTTTTTTTAAATATTTATTATGTATACACAATATCTCATTATGCACCAGATCTCCTTATAGGTGGCTGTGAGCTACCATGTGGTTGCTGGGAATTGAACTCAGGACCTTTGGAAGAACAGCCAGTGCTCTTAACCTCTGAGCCATCTCTCCAGCCCCTTTAAACTCAAAGTGAAGAAATAGCTGCTTTATGTACCATAGAGTTTCTCTATGGTAAACTAGATAATACATTTAAGTACTAAGGTAGGACCTGAGTCTAAAGGAAATAGTTAAAGTTGGCAGAAACTGGGTTTAATGCTAAGTATCTGTGATCCAAGCACTCTGGCTAAGAAGACAGGCTCAGGGAGGTGAAGGCTGCCCTAAGCTTTATGGCGAGATCCTGTCTTGGCAAACAGTTACAATGGATGGCATTGTGCTTTGCTACTTAAAAACTGTTGGTCCTACTGCTTACTGTTTACCTTGTGCCCTGTATCAGCCCTCTTAAGAGTCTAAGGTTGGTTGAGGTAATTACTCAGCTCTACAGGAAATTACCATGCCCTGTCTTTTCTTTTTGTTTAACTTGTTTTTGGTTAAGGCCAGTACTCTCCTCTGATACCATGCATCTGGACATGCCAATGAGTCTAAAGTTTCATGACTTTATGTGGACCCTCGTGCTGTCTGACAGACTTGTCACATCAGTCTCATTTGCTGTTTCTCCTTGGAGGTTCTTACATCTTTAATGCCTTTTCCACTCTCACATTAGTTCTGGTTGGTTTTTAAATCGAAAAACAAGGAGCCAGGAAGACTGCTCAGCAGGTAAAAGTCAAGTATAAAGGTTGAGTTCATCCCTGGAGCCCACACAGAGCTGGATGCCATGGAGAAATGCAATCCCAGCACTCCTGCAGGGAGATGGAGAGCAGAGGCAGAACTGTCCGGAAGCTCCCAGGTTAGCGAGCTCGTGATCGTGCCTCAGTCTCGACAGTGACACTGAGCCAACTACTCAAAGTCCTCTGCGGGCTACAGTGCCCTGGCCAGTGTGTGGGAGCACTTGGCAAAGGTCCCTGACCTCTCATCTCTGCTGGGCACCCTGTGGTACTGTCTTAGTTACTACCAACATACTGGCCCATTTAAAGGGTCCCATTCTATAAGCACTATTTCTAGGAGTAAAAAGTGGCTGTGTGTACGCCTGCTTGAGTGCATGTGTACCACTGTGTGCAGGTGTCCATGGAAGCCAACAGAGAATTCTATTTCCTGGAACTGGTACTGAAGTAACCTGGGTCTTCCACAGAACCTGAAAAAAAAAAAAAAACACTTAAGCACCAAGTGACTCTTCAACCCCTCAATGTTTGTTTGTTGGTTTGTTTTTTTGAGACAGGGTTTCTCTTGTACCCCTGTCTGTCCTGGACTCACTTTGTTGACGAGGCTGTCCTCAAACTCAGGTGAGTGCCACCTTGCCTTGCCTCACTTTTTTTTTAAGGCAAGTGTTTCCATCTATTTAATTTTATTTTATCACTTATTTGATTAAAGAGTTCAAATGTAATGGAAATGCCCTTTTCATTAACTCTAGATCATTCCCACCAACCTCTATTTCTTGCATGCTAAGACTGAGAGCTGGATTTGGTGGCACATACCTTTAATCCCAGTGTTATTTGGGTTGCAGAGGCAGATGGATTTCTTGAGTTCAAGACCACTCTGATCTGTGAGTGAAGTGCGTCCCAGGATAGCCACGGGTATCTAGAGATCCTGTTAGAATCCTGTTTTTCTTAGGAGCTGGCACCATGACTCAGCAAGCTATAGGCACGCACCACCTAGTTTGCTCCTTGGCCTGTGCTGTGGCGCACGTGAGTGCCCACACATATAAAAGATAGAACCTATTTGATCCCACATCTGCCCAGATTCCTCTCCCACACCCCATACTGGAAACTGAATACCACCATCAAGCTTCCTCGATGCTTCACGGTAAAACCAAACTTCTATTCTTCCAGCCTATTCCAGCAAAGATTTTGTCAGTTTTTTTATTTTTGAGACAGGGTCTCTTTAGGTTGGTCTATAACTTCTTCCCCTTGACAAAGTGTTTCCCTGTGTAGCTTTGGCTGTCTTGGACTCACTTTGTAGACCAGGCTGGCCTCAAACTCAAAGCAGTCCGCCTGCCTCTGCCTCCCTGAGTGCTGGGATCACAGGCGTGTGTCACTGCACTTGGAGTCGGCTCTGAAAACCACAGGGAGCTATGCCACATCCACAACTATGGTCTGAGGTGAGACATTGGATTACAGGCGCGCGCCACTGCACCTGGCTTGCTCTATAACTTAAGTAGAGCAGACTGGTCTCATCCTAGGGTTTTGTCCCCCTGCTCCCTGTCCTAAATTCAGGCTTGTGCTACCCTCCCTGGTTCCCAGTGAGGATTTTGATTTCACTGGGATTGCCCGTATTGAGCACCAGAAGCTCTGCTGTACTTAGTTCAATGGTGGGCTCTCCCAGCTTCAGGCATGTCTACATGATGGAACTGACGAAATTTGATACTTTTTTATTGAGCTGGGCAATGGTAGCGCATGCCTTTGATCCCAGCACTCAGGAGGCAGAAGCAGATGGATCTCCTGAGTTCCAGGACAGCCACAGCCACACAGAGACCCTATCTTGGAAGAAAGCTTCATTGTGACTTAATGGTTCCTCAAAGATGTACACATCTTAAGGACCTAGGCCCTGAGAATGTGAGTAGGAGTGTTGAAATAGGAATCTTCTAAGTGACCTGGTAGATTCCAACGTAAATGTTATTTCAGAGACCCTTTCCTGGGTATGATCAGCAGGATTTAATGTTGCTGGCTTTGAGGGTGGATGAAGGGGCCACAAACTAGCATTGTTGGGAGTACCTTGCACTCACAGATGGCAAGGCTCCCCCTTTACCCCCCAAAAAAGGAGCAGGTGCCACAACGCCTCGCCTTTATTTCCACATGGATTTAACGAACTATATATAGCATGGGAACTTCCGCTCTGCTTTGTAAAAAGCAGTCAGCTCAGTCTGGCCTGAATTGCCTGCTCGTGTGGTAACATGGGATTACAGGTGTATGCCACCACACTGTACTTAATTAAAAAAACTTTTTCCCCCTGCAGTGGGGTCTAATGTAGCTAGCTCTGACTGTCCAGGAACTCAATTGGTAGACAAGGCTATCCATGAACTCAAAGGTCCACCTGCACCTGCCTCTTGAGTGCTGGGGTTAGAGGTGCATGCCACCACACCTGGCTTTAAACCTTTATTTTCAAAATGACACCTAATTTGTGTGCTTGTGTGTACAGCGTTTGTGTGGAGGTTAGAGAACAGCTTGCTGGTCTTTCCACTATGAATTTGGGTTTTAGGCCTTTGCCAAACACCTTTACCTGCTGTGTCATCTTGCCAACCTGAACTTTTTTTTTTTTTTTTTTTTTTTTGGTCATGTAATCCAGGTTGGCCTAGGACTGCCAATGGTCCAGCTGCTAATAACCAGCTGTGGGGCTCATGGTGGCACACACCTGTAATCCCAGCATTTGGATGGCTGAGGCAGGAGGATCATGAGCTCAAGATTAACCTAGGCTGCATAATGAGTCCCTGTCTCAAACCCCCAAGAGGTTGCTGAGTGCCGTGACACCCTGCAAGAGTGAGAGTGGTGTGCTTACCCCGAGTTTACCCGCTCTCCTAGGCACTCGGGGAGAGAGGGGAGTGTGACAAACTGACAAGGAATTTGGGGGAAAATAGTTTTCAGGCTGGCGTTGACCTGGCTATGAATAGTGGAGGATGACCTTGAGTTTGTGGTTTAACCTGCCTCCGCCTCCTGAGTGCTGGTGTGACAAGTCTGTGCCACGGGTTTTGATTTTGAGACAGAGTTGTACCAAGTTTAGCCTGGAATTCCCAAACCTCCTGCCTCAGCCTCCAAAGTGCTGGGATCACAGGATCAGAACTGTATCCAGCACACAAAGATCTGAGTCAGAAGTGCAGATTGCTGCTTTCTGCAGAGCAGAGCTGCGGAAGGTCAGTGGTCAGCAGTTACAAGGTCAGGTCTTTGTGCAAAAGGTTATGTAAGACTCTCCTTGAGTTATAGGCTATATTTGCAAAGTGTGACTGATTTGTACTACTGGAGAGGGTAGGAGCTGAGGAATTCTAAGGGCTAGCGATGGGCTGCCGTGGTCTAGGACAGAGAGGACTAAGGTAGAAGACTCCCTTCCACACCATTGTGCGTATCTGTGTGAGATTCTCAGTTCAAGGAACTCGCTGGGGTGTTTGACTGTGGAAAGGGGAGGTTAGCCTCTCCCACACCCACCTATCTCTCATCCTCTCTACAGAGCACACAGACTGAGGTGAGAGCAATTAGAATAATCAAGGCTTGCAGCTCTGCCAAGTGCCCCTCGAGAGGCCATGGTAGCACACTGTGGCACTGGCTAAGTCACTTGTGACTCTGGTCGTTTTGAAGGTAGGGAATCAAAGATGGAGGAACAAGGGGCTGACACTACCAGTAGATCTGTCTAGTCCTCCTGTGCTCTGGGTTCTACATGCCTGATTGGATTTAGTCTTCATAGACCTTTACAAAGTAAAGAAACTGTGAACAGGCCTTGCAAGGTCAGTATGGCATTCCTGCCACTGACTCCAAAGCTGGTCCTTTACTGCCCAGCTGGACTGCTTTGTAGACTGGGAAGATATTTGTTGGTGATTTCTTAGGCATAGGACATTGCAGAGGAATTGTTTTTAACTGAGTTGTATTTTGATACTCAGTTCGGGGGCAGAAGGGCTGTCCTTCTCGTGGGTATGTGTGTGCGTGTGCATGCGCGCGTGTGCATAGCAGTTCTGACTTGTCAGTGCCTTGTGCAAACTGTGTGTAATGGGCCTTGCCAGTAACAAACCAGGACGTCTGAGCCGAGTGGTTTATAGTTTATAATTGGCTTATTACTGTTGGCTGCCTTTCCTGCACATATAGTATTACTCCAGGATTGGTATTTGATTTAAGAAATTTTCAGATTGATTTTATCTTCAGTGCATTAATGTGTGGCCTCAATTCCTGCAGAGGCATCAGATAAAACCAGCCTGGGTGTGTTTTAGGAATCATAACTGGATGTGAGCTGCCAGTGGCCTAGCTTTCAGTCAGGATAGATAAATCCCTTTTCTGGAAAAAAAATAAAATAAAAACCTTTTCTCTCTAAGTCCACTGACTTATTTCTTAGGGCATCTCATGCAACTGGAAAAAATTTCCCAAATAACGCTAAAACACATAAATGGGAATTTGCTAACATGATTTGATCTAATCACTCTCTTCCTTTTGGAACTCAATACATAAATATTCAAGAAATAATGTGGAAATCAGCCTAATTTTCAAGGGTTCCCAATTGTGATCCTTCTCAAAATCAGGAAATGTGGAATATGACCTTAGTAATGAAAGTGCTATTAATGCAGTTGAATGCCTGGAAAACTGGAGGGTGTTCTTTCTGCAGTTTCATGAGGATTAGCATAGGTAAATGTTTTTAGGTTTTTGTGTTTTCCATCGCTAGAAGTGCAGAATAGATCGCAGCTGTGTGGAAATAACTATTAATTGTCCTCTAATGCTTTTATGCAAATGCTTATATTTGACTTTCATTTAGAGTTGCTATTAACACCTGGAACTGTAAGATTGATAACAGGTAAAAATTTAATGAATGCATAAATTAAATATTTGAGTCATGTTTAGGTTAATTTGTAGCCTCTTTGTCCCTTGCTCCACGTCCTGACATCTAAAACTCACAGGGTAAGACAGGAAATAGGTAAAAGAGAGAGAGCTTTGAGCTTGTCATATCTTTTTGTTGTTACTTAGGTAGAGTTATTTCTATGTGTTTGCATGTTTGGCCTAGGGTATGTCTGTGCACCATGTGCAGTTGGAGAAGCCAGAAGAGAGCACCAGATCTACCAGAATGGGACTTACAGATTGCTGTGAGCCACCATGTGGGTACTAGGAACCTCACCCTGCGCAAGAGAGCAGGTGCTCCTGACCTCACATCCATCATTCTAATCTTCCCCTCTAGCCCCTTGGAAGACAGGGTTTTACTGTGTCACTCTGGCTGGCCTAGAACTTGTTATGTAGATAAGGATGGCCTGAACCTACTATAGAGATCCACCTGCTTCTGCCTCCATTCTTTGCAAATAAGTTGCGTATGTCAGATGTATGTGTAGCAAGACTTTTGATTGTTTCATGTGCTAAGAATTTAGATCCTTTTTATATTACTTTACTTGTTTCATTATATTATTAGTGTTGGGATTTTTTTTTTTTTTTGAGTCAGTCTTAGCTTTGCATGCCTGGCTTCCCTCAAAATCACTGTGTAGACCAGCTGGCCACTAACCTGTCCTCTGTTCTTTAACCTTTAATCTGTTCTCTTGTCTCTGCCTCCCAAGTGGCATCACATGTGGGTTTTTAAAATATAAAGTAAAAAAATTACTTATTTATGTATGTGTCTGCATGTATGAATAGTGCCCTAGGGGACCAAAGGTGGGTGTTGGAGACCCTAGAGCTGCAGTTCAGGCAGTTGTGAGCCAAGTTCTGTGCTGGGAACTGAATCCGGGTCCTCTGCAAGAACAGCCAGTGCTCTTCACAGCTGAGCCATTGCTCTAGCCCATACCTGGCTTTGCTGATGTCATCTAAATTATTTTTTTTCCCTTCCTGTAAATCTTAAAAAAAAGTTTTTTTTTTGTTTGCTTCAGTTTTTTTTTTTTTTTCCTTTCTTTTTCCTTATTATCTGACAAGGTCTCAGAGGCCTAAAACTTACTCTATAGGCCATCCAGACTGATCTTAAACTTACAGCAGTCCTCCTGCCTCAGCTAAGTGTGAGCCACTGCGCTCAGTGGTCCTCTGCCTTAGCAGGGTATGGTGGCTCAAGCTTTCAGCCCCAGCTCTTCGGAGGCTGAAGCAGGCAGATCTCTATGAGTTCAAGGGCCAGCCTGGTCTACATAGCAAGTTCTAAACCAGCCAGCACTGCGTACTGAGACCCTATCTCAAAAACAAGCAAACAAGTAAAAACAAAAAAAGTGTTCTGCCATCCAGTAGCCACCGTTACTAATGAAGGGTTCCTTTGCCCTTCATGTATCACTGTAATAATTTAATTGTGTATCTTGTTTTTCACTCAGTCATGGTAATGCATGCAGTGTTATCTTAAGGCAGCCATGTGCGTTGTGCTGTGCTCTTGAGTGTTAAGTCCAGCCTCTCTTGAGTGGGAGGTGACAGTTTCCAGTTCACATATTCTGCGAAAGCTCTGGCTGAGTGGCGACTTGCCTGCAGTCACATGTCTAGAAGTGGCAGAGCCATAATTCTCCCCATCTAACTCACAAACACTGATGAGATAGGGCATGGTGGCATAAGTCTGTAATCTCAGCCCTCAGGAAGCTGAGGCAGGAGGATGATGAGTTCCAGGCCAGCCTGGGCTACATAGTAAAATCCTGACTCAAGGTTTCAAAACAGAAAAAAGATAAAGCACTGACTGTAACCCGATGCACCCACTTTCCTTGCATTCAATGAGTGGGGACCATGATGAGTGGAAACCAGTCTGTCTCTTGAAGACACTTCTTCTGTAATCTTAAAAAAAAAAAAGGCTACTCATTCAACCATGACCCCTGCACAAAGGGAAATGAGAACTGGGGTGGGGGTGGGGGAGGTCAGCTCACCATGGCTATGCTCAGACTTTTTTTTTTTTTTCATATTAAACCTGGTTTGAGACAGTGCTTTTTTTAAAAAATAAATTTATTTATTTTTATATCAATCACAGGTTAGGTTTTTTGCATCCCATGCGTAGAGAGACAGTGCTATTTAAGCTATGTTCCTGCCCCACTGTCTCTGGCTTCTGCTTCATTCCCCATCACTCAGTGCATAGAGTTCCTTGGTCTTTAAATACCCACCTGAAGCCTTTGTTCTGGCCTGTGAATTCAGGGTCACTGTAGCCCCCTCAGCACTGAAAGCCTTACTCCAGAGATGGGTCCCATGGTGGTGAGACTGCTCTGCTTCTCCTGGAGTCAGGAGGCTTACCAGTGTCTAAAGGGGAAACAGTTGTGAGGATATATACACACATCCACACGTGTACATACATACTCACACACTGACTTGTTCTCTAAGTTTTACTGATATCTTGAGAGCACTTTATAAAAACAGAATATACAGCATTCCACATAAGCACCTGACTCCACAGAATCCTCATGTTCAGCCGGTATGTGGCTATAACAGGCAAAGCCAACACAAAGTTTGAGTGTTCTTTTCTCTTGAAGACCCAGAAGTAAAACAGTGAAGACAATATCAGAATGCTGTTCGCCAGGACTGGAGAGATGGCTCAGTGGTTAAGAGCATTGCCTGATGTTCTGCAGGTCTTGAGTTCAATTTCTAGCAACCACGTAGTGGCTCACAATCATCTATAATGGGATCTGATGGAGCTGGAAAGATGGCTCACTGGTTAAGAGCATTGTCAGTGGTTAAGAGCATTGTCTGCTCTTCCAGAGGTCCTGAGTTTGATTCCCAGCAGCTACATGGTGGCTCACAACCATCTATACTAGGATCTGATGCCCTCTTCTGGCATGCAGGTGTACATGCAGATAGAGCACTCATATACTTAAAAAAAAAAATCTTAAACAAAAAAAGGTATCTGATGCTCTGAACATAGGTGAGGGCTGGAGAGATGGCTCAGTGAACAGAGGTGCTCTCCACCAAGCCTGGCTACCAGAGTTCCTGATTTTGATCCCTGGGAACCACATATTCACAGGAGAACACTGAATCCCCAGGTTCAGGTTGTTCTGTGACTGTCACACATGTGTCCTAGTATGCTCACCAGCCTCTCCCCCCAATAAACAAATGTTTAAAAAAATAAAACATAGAATAGTAAATTAGAAGCATGAATTTCAAGAACTTACAAATTTATTTTTTGTAAGTTTGTTTTTACAACTTAACTTTTTTTTTTTTTTTTTTTTTTAACAGGGTCTCACTCTGTAGCCTTGGCTGGCCTGGGACTCATTCTGTAGATCAGGCTGGCCTCAGACTCAGAGATCTGCCTCTCTCTGAATGCTGGAATTAAGATTGTGTGCCACCACACCTGACCGTACAAGTTAAATTTTCATATTGGCTGTATCCAACCAGCTTGACAATTTTCTAAAACTGAATGAATAGTGTTGGGAGCTGGTTCCATCATCCCCTGTGTTGAGTCATTTCTGCAACTATCTGGCCACAGACATGCATACCCTTTGGCTAGTTTTCTGTTCACTCCTCAAAACACCATGACCTGACTTTTGTATTTTCAATGATAGAATGTGTAAGGCCCCCTTTCCTCCACTAATCCCCGGAACCCAGAGTTCCCTGGGGCTCTTTTTAGAAGTCTGTTTTTCTCGTCCTGTGTACTCCATGATTACATCTAAACCCTTGGAAGTAAGTATATGGATGGCTCCCAGCCCTGAAGTTCTGACCCACATCCCTCTCATGTTCCACACCCATTTGTCTAGTAGCTGTACAGGAATTCACTGCCTCATCCATTCAAACGGCATCACAAGAATGTATTCATGGCTTCTCTTCTCCCTGAGTCATCTGACCAGACACCTAACAGTTATCTTCGCCTCCTTTCTGCTTCATTGCCCTCATTTCCTTCTCTGGCACCAAATGCAGATTGACAGCCTCACCCATCCATGTGTCCATTGAACTTTTCAGAATATCTGTTATAACAGCTGCACAGTATGTTGGGTAGGAGCGGTAGAGCTTGGAGTCAAACCACACATAATTTTTTTTTTTTTGTCTCTGTCATTTAAGCAGCTCTGTAAGCGTGGGGCACTTGTTCGTTGTTCGACAACTGTTTCAGTTTTCCTAAATAGAAAGTAGGAATTACAGAATCTCCCTTACAGACAATCTCAAGGATTATGGAATGGGTCAAAATACTCTGCCTGCTGCAGAGTAAGAATCAAACGTGAGCTGTTGGTGTTTGCTGCACTGATATTTATGCTTCATCTGTAAATGTTGGTGTATTGCTTTCGTAAGGCGGCCACTGCAGAGGGCCATAAATGAGGTGGTATCAGAGGAAAAATTTATCTCTTGCAGTTCTGGAGGCTAGAAGCCAGAAATCAAGCTGTCAGCAGGGCTGTGCTCCCACTAAAACCCCCAGAGAGTCTCTCCTGACCTCTACCTCGCTTCTGGTTGTTTATTGAAACTCTTGGCTACTTGAGCACAATCCCAGTCTCAGTGTTTGTCATAACAAGTGTTCTCTCTGTGTGCTTCTGTCTCCACACGCCTGTTGGAAAGGACAACAGTGACATTGGCTTAAGCTCTGCACTCCCGCAGTGTGACTTCTGTAGCGAACATCTGTAGCAACCTCGTTTCTGAGCAAGGCCATGTTTGGGGGCACTAAGGCTTAGGACTTCAATACAGGGATTCTGAGGGTCTGACACTGTACCTTCCTAGTCTTACACTGCACCTGCCAATGTCTTGATCATGGACATTTGCAGCCTCTAAAACTGATGAACTTCTGTGGGCTCTAGGCAACCTGAAATACAATCTAACCCAGCACAAGCAGGGACTGTAGAATACAGGGATCATCTGTGAATGTTGACCTTATGCCAATGTTCCACAATTGTAAATAATACTGCAATGAATATCCTTAGGTTTAAAAGTTTTTCAGATTTAAGATTATTTAGTCACTCAACAACAAGAGATAATTCAATTTGAAAATGGACAAAATACTTGAATGGACATTTAGTGTAGCCCTGACTACTCTGGAACTCACTATGTAAACTAGGTGAGTCTCGAACTAATAAAGATCCACCTGTTTCTGTCCCCTGAGTTCTGGGATTAAAGGCATGAATCACCACCTGCACTTGAATAGACATTTCTCCAAACAAACTATATAGAAGCACATGAAAGGATGCACAATGCCATTAGGGAAATTAAAATAAAAACACTAAGATACTACTTTAGGGGTAGGAGCGTAGCTCAGTGGTAAAGGGCTTCCTTAGCATCCATGAAGGCCTAGGTTCTGTTTCCAGCACTGCAAGTAAAGAAACAATTGTATCTTTTCACAATAAGCTGACCATCTCATAGCTATTAGGATGGGTATAACTTAAGAACAGAACAGTATTGCCAAGAGTATGGAGAGGAAGATTGGAACATTTCTGGAGTGCTAAAGTAACTTTTATTTGCCTGATGTAATTGTCACCTTGGAGGCTAACTGCTGAATAAGCTCACTCTTTCCAGCTTTTTCTGAATTCTGGCTGGCTGGTTCAACTCAGCTGTTCTGGCTCAAACTCCTCTCCAACTGACTGATTCAAACTGGCTTCTCTTAGCTTCTGATTGAATTCCTCTGCCTGGCTTTAAACTAACTCTAGAAATATGTTCTAATCTTCTGGCTCTGCTGTCTTCACCTGTGTCTAGCTTGTTCTCTCTGCAACCTGTCTCTGTAAAACTGTCCTGGTAAAAACTACCTCTCAACTTCATGAACTGAACTGCTACAAACCCAACTCCAGTATACTGCCTCTCAACTGCACTGACTTCCAGCTGAGCTCATCTGAACTTAATTCACCAAACTCAATGGTCTCACCCTGTACTCTCCTAAGTATCTTCTCATGAGTGTTGGGTAAATCTTCTGACTCATTCTGTCAAATCTTTCTCTGATTGGTCGCTTTGTCTGCCCCTTAACTAGACATCACTTTCAAACATGGCTGCTTCCTTCTACAAATTAACTTCATACTTTAGGAGTAAAGATGTATTCTAAGGGCATGTCTGTATTCCAGCCAGATTATACTGTAGTCCAGAGTGTGTCTGCATTCCGGGTGGATCACATAGAGCAGGAAGGTCTTTGGATGTGATCCCTTGCCAGAGCAGCCGTGTTGCTGATTAAAATTCCATTACACTGGAGGGAAGGTAAGATGATGGTGCTTGAGAGACATCTAGGGAGTTTTATTTCTGTTTTTACAGATAGGGTCTTTATAACCCTGGCTGTCCTGAAACGTGCTATGTAGACCAGGCTGGCTTCAAACTCATAGAGATCCACCTGCCTCTTCCTCCTGAGTGCTGACCACCACTGCCCAGTACATAGAATTTAACTTATACATAGAATTTCCCTAGCAATTCCATTCCCACATATTTACCCAAAAGAATTGAAAACAAATGTGCCAATGAAAATGTGTGCGTGAATGCCATTGTAGCATTCTGCACAGTAACTGCAAACCAGAAATAATCACTTCATGGGTGAACAATAAGCAGTGTGGTATATCCATACAATGAAATATTACTCAGCCATGAAAAGAAACACAATCTAATAGTGCACTACAGCGTGGATGAACCTTGAAAACACTGTGTTAGTGAGAGAAATCAGACACAGAAGATCACAGTGTATGGTTCCATTTGTGTGAGCTATTCAGAATAGCTAATGCAGGCAAAATAGGTTGGCTGATTGCCAGAGAGTTGGGGGAGGGGAGGATATGAAATAGGTCTAGGGTTTATTTTGTGGTTAAATGTTTTGGAGTAGGTTGGTAGCTGTGTAACATTGTGCTAAGCCTCAGGACAGTGTGCATTTAAGTATTGCATTTTATGTCACAGGAAACTTACTTCAATAAAAAATGAAAGCCAAGGGCTGGAGAGATGGCTCAGAGGTTAAGAACACTGGCTGTTCTTCCAAAGCTCCTGAGTTCAATTCCCAGCAACCACATGGTGACTCACAACCATATATACTGAGATCTGGTGCCCTCTTCTGTTGTGCAGGCACATATGCAGGCATAAATAAATAAATCTTAAAAATTTTAAAGCTAATAAAAGGAATTAACTGATAGATGCTAGAATGCAGATGAGCCTTGAAAACATGCTGAGTTATGAGAAGCCAGTCTCAGGTCAGGTGTGATTCCATTCCCATGAAATGTCCAGAAGGGAAATGAGAGACAGAGCAAGTGTTTGCAAGGCTGAGGGCACTGGGGACAAGGAGGGGCTGTTTAAGGATTTTCTTTTGGGCTGGTGAAATATTCTGGAACTAGATACATGGTTATGTCACATGGTGGATGCCTAAGCACCGCTGTGCCGCATGCTTTTTTTGGGGGTGGTGGTGGGAGGAGACAGGGCTTCTCTGTGCAGCTCTGGCTGTCCTGGACTTGCTTTGTAGACCAGGCTGGCCTCTGCCTCCCTGGATGCTGGGCTTAAAGACGTGTGCCACCATGCTCAGCTTACACTGCGCGCTTTAAATGGTTAAAATGGTGCTTCATCATTTATGTTCTACCACATATAAAAAGTATTTCCTTCAGAAAGATTTCCTGAGGTGACAGTGGAGTGTGTAGGCATGCTGTAGGGTGTGTTGCTGAGCTCCTGTTGAGGAGAGGTCGCTCCTCCCTTACCTCCTACACCATGTTCACATTAGACTCAAGCACTGTGGCTCAAGACAGAACATAGCAACTGCACTGGCTATCACCTGGCTCTCCTGAGGAAAGTCTGTGGCTTTCCCAGCTGATATTAATGCAAAAGGCTCCAAGAGACCTGGAGAAGCTTCTAACCACTGCATGCCACCTTCAGCACCTACTGATACCCAGGAAGCATCTTGTATCTTGCAGGGAGGGTCACTGGGAGAACCCGAGTGTCCTCAGACAACAGGAATGCTGGAGTGAACTCTTGGGTTTGAGTTCCTGCCCTGCTGCTTGTGAGTCTGCTGGATGTCCCTGGACACTGCTCAGCTTCCTTGCCTATGAAATGGGGTTAGTGACGTTGTGTACCCAGGCTTGTTTGGGGTATAGATGAATGGGTGTGTTGTACGTTTAGCGTTACAATTCTGTAAATATAAGAAAGGAAAATAATTAGTAATAAAATGTTTTAATCATTTGTGTTCAGGCGCACACGTGCACAAAGAGGTCAGAGGTCAACCTTGGTTGTCATTCCCAGGGTATCATCCACCTTGTTTTTTGTTTTTTTCCTGTTTGAGACAGGGTCTTTCACTGGTCTGGAACTCACCAAAACCCCTAGGCTGGCTGGCCAGTGAGACACTGGGAGCCTCCTGTCTCTGCCTCCCCAGTGCTGGAATTAGAAGCATGTACCAAGTACTGGTTTGCACCTCACCCATTGACGCTCCCCCAAGCCCCTGTTGCTTTGTGAGACAGGATCTTTCTGTGGAGCCCAGGATGGCCTTGAGCTTGAGATTGTATCTCAGCCCGGAGAGTGCTAGGGTCCCCCACCAAGCCCAGCAGTAAAACAAATGATCTTAGCTGCTGAGTTATCTCTCCTTCCCTGAAGGTTTATATATGTGGAAACATATATTGGAGCTCCTTTTCCCCCTGACTTTTTCTCAAATCTGCATAATTTTTAAAATTACTGCTGTGGAGCCAGTAAGATGGCTTAGGAAAGAAAGAAAGAAAAATAGAGAGATAGTTCAGAGATCAAGAGCCTCGGCCACTCTTCCAGAGGACCGAGGTCAGTTCCCAGCACTCTCATGGTGGCTCAAAACTGTAACTCTGTTCCAGATGATTCCATATCCTTTTCTGGCCTCTGGGGGCACTGCATGCATGGGTATAAACATGCGTGCAGGTAAAACATACAGGAGCTGGAGTGATGACTGAACGCCAGTTTAGAGTACTTGTCCTGACTATGCATGTTCGCCTGCGGATGCTGGCTGTGGATGAGCTCAGGAAAATGTGAGAAGGTGGGGTTAGCTTGTGCTGGCATTTAGCCTCAGTCCAGCCTGAAGAAAGTGGCATGGGGACACAAGACTGCTCCCCGCAAGATGCATGCGAGCCAACTCAGGTCATGGAGCTCAGTGCTGCAGGTTGCAGGCGGCCGAGTACATAGAAAGGGCTCTTCCGGAACGAGGCCATGCCTGTCTCCTATAGCCCTGATTCACCTTTCACAAGACCCTCTCCTCCCTTTATTAGCTACCATGTCAACGCTCTGCTCCTGCCCTTTGACTTGTTTCTGCTGTGCTTTTATCTAATAGCCTACGTTTCTTCTTCTTTTTTCAATGTGTAGAAAAGTACTTTCCTATACACGTAAAATCTGTAAGTTCTGTTCCCGCCAAAAACTAGAAAGGTTAAGTAGCAGCAAAAATTTATCCCGAGAGAGCTGCGCATGGTGGTGCATGCCTGTAATCCTAGCACTCGGAGAGGCAGAGGTAGGCAGACCTCTGTGAGTTCAAGGCCAGAGTGGTTTACATAAGTGAGTCCAGGTCAGCCAAGGCTACACGGAGAAACCCTGTCTCAAAAAACTTAAAAAAGAAAAAAATCCTCTCTAGAGACCTGGATCCTTCTGCTGCCCTAGCTAGTGGAGAAGAGATAATCCTGAACTAGATGATGTAGAGTAAAACAGGTCACTGCACATTCAGCTCTGTATGAAGTCTGCAGGCAAACCCTTAAACATAAAAATAACTTCAAATCGATATACAAAAATTAAAATCTTTAAAAAATATATTTATACAGCATTCTGCCTGCATGTGTGCCTGTGCACCAGAAGAGGGCACCAGATCTCATTATTGATGGTTATGAGCCACCATGTGGTTGCTGGGAATTGAACTCAGGACCTTTGGAAGAACAGTCAGTGTTCTTAACCTCTGAGCCATCTCTCCAGCCCCCCACAAAATAAAATCTAAAAACATTTTTTAATTAAGAAAATAAAAGTAGGGGTTGGGTGTGGTCATGCATGCCTGTAATCCCAGCACACAGGAGGCAGAAACAGGAGGATCTCTGTGAGTGCACGGCCAGTCTGGTCTACAAAGCAAGTCCAGGACAGCCAAGGCTCTGTTACACAGAGAAGCCTTGTCTCTAACTCCCCCATCCCCCAAAAAAGAAAAGTCAAGTCATCAGTGTGGCTCCCTGTATCAGTAGTTACCTCTCCTGTCCCTGCTCCTGCCCAGGGTCATTCTACTGGGTGGGACTTTGTATGTATGCTTGTCTGTTGATGCATACTTGAATTGCTTCTGGTTTTGGTTAATTAAAAACAACTGACAAATCTTCATGCTCATATATATTTCTTTTCTTTTGTTTTGTTTTCCTTTTTTTCCGAGACAGAGTTTCTCTGTGTAGCACTGGCTATCCTGGAACTCACTCTGTAGACCAGGCTATCCAGGAACGCAAAGATCCACCTGTGTCTGCCTCCCAAGAGCTGAGATTAAATGCATGTGCCACCGCCACACAGCCATGCTCACACCTTTATACAGACACATATTTCCCTTTCTCTTGGCTAGGAGCCTAGGAGCTGGACCGTGGGTTACTGTTACATTATAATAAATGGTAGATGTCTGCAGTTTACTTAAACCAAAGTCCCCCACAGAACCCAGACTCCATTCCCTATGCCCTCCCTCCCCCAAACTGCTGGTTCCTTCTGCAGATGGAGCTGGTGCCCTTATCTCTGGAACACATGGCCTTGGAGAAGCATTGTTGACGCATATAAGCACACTGACCTCTCACTTTCCAAAGTGGAAAATCTCACGACATCTTTGTGAGCATGTCCTTGCTGCCTCTGGCCCTGCATGCTAATGTTGGAGGACTTGTCTGGCTTACCAGTATGATTGAGATTTGCCTGTGGCTGGACAAGGTCACGGCCAGCTTTAGATCATCAGTTCTCAACTCTTGGCTCGCAACCCCTTTGGGAGGAAGGAGGTCACATATCAGGTACCCTGCATATCAGATATGTTATGATTCATAACAGAAGCAAAATTACAGTGATGAATTAGCAACAGAAATAATTGTATGGTTGGAGATCCCTACCACATGAGGAACTGTATTAAAGGGCACAGCGTTAGGAAGGTTGAGAACCAGTGCTTTAGAGGAAGAGCATGAGGAACAGAGAGCCATGGGGACATTCTGTGGTGATGTGCGGAGACAGAAGCCTGAACAGTCAGAGAAGCTCCAGGCAGCACAAAGCATGGGCAGTAGATGGCTCGGAATTCAAATGCTAGGCTAGGCATACAATGCTGAGAAGAGCTGTTCTCTTAGCCTTTTTCCCAGTCCCCTGATGTCCCGCAGAGGTCACCACAACTCCTCCCACAACTGTGTCTTGCATATTCTTTCAGAGATTTGCATATAAAATTTTGCATACATAAATACAAGGGTATATACATATACACACATACATATATGTATGTAATATAATATACATATATAGGTTTTTCAAGACAGGGTTTCTCTGTGTTACAGAACCCTGGCTGTCCTGGCCTCACTTGCTTTGTAGACCAGGCTGGCTTTAAAACTCACAGAGGGCCACCTGCCTCTGCCTCCCAAGTGCTGGGATTAAAGGCATGTGCCACCATGCCTAGCAAAGGGTATATATCTTGATGTGGACTTTCTACTTTCCTTTCTTTCACGACAGTCTCGCTATATAGCTGGCCTGGAACTTGTTATATAGATCAGGGTGGCCTTGCACTCACAGTGTGGGTTTCTTTTGTGCAGAAGTATTAGCAGACCAACCACTTTGCTGACTACTTTTGTTTTTGCTATGTATCATTCGTTTAATTTTGTATGCTTGTGGGGGGAGATATGTGTACCACTGTGTGTGGGGAGGGAGGGATATGTATGCCACTGTGTGTATGTGGAGCTCAGAGACCAACTTGGGAATCCATTCTCTCCTTCTACCTTGTGATCCTGGAAACTGAGTTATATCCTGTGGCTTAGTGGCCATTTCTCTGGCCTCTACTTCGTATATTTTATAGTTTGGTCCATAGTACAAGGAAAGAGCCTCTTTATTTGTGTTCTGCATTGCCAAGCTATTCTGTTATGTTAACCCAGCAGAAGCATTTGAACAACTGGTATTGGTAGGAACAAGGCCTCTAGGGGTAAATTTTGTTTACAGTAAATAATGGCAAGGTAGCAAGGAGACACATGACAAGCTGAACAGTAATATACTCTTGGCAATAGCAGATGAAAAGACAGGTCATAGTTCTGGGGCCTGATAGACCATGGTTCCCTAGGTGTGGTTCTTGGACTCTGCGAAGCTAAAATGTGACCAGAAGGCTAGCCTTCACCTCCCTGTCCAGAACCTGAGGTGGTGGGAGGTCATGATTCTAAAACACAAGATCCTTTGATGGTTTAAAAAAGCTTCCTTTGCTGGGGGTTGGGGGCAGTGAGGCATAAAACAAACAAACAAACAAACATCACCCAAGCTTCCTCTCTGGGAACAACCTAGTGGGTCATTAATTCAGATGGGAAAAATGATTTTATTCCTGTGTTTTTACATCTGGGAGCTTTTAACTTTTCATGAGCAAACGAACGCCTGTTCGAAGCTGCTGGAAAGGGCAGGCAGCCCTCCTCCCAACAGCCAGTCCTTTTGCTGTCTGCCTTTTCTCCTCTGAGTGTCCTACCAATTGTCACCTTTGAAGAAACCAAATCCTTCTTCCACACTGCAGGGAAAGCCACTGTAATGGAAGAAGCATCCTCCCCAGGCAGAGAGGATTAGGGAGTCCCATGTCAGGCTTCTTGCTCCTTGCTATGATAAACCAGTCTGCCTCCATCTGAGGCTTAAAAGCCTTCTGTTATGGGTTCAGGAATAGCCGAACACTGACCATTTAAACACCAGACTCAGACTGATAGAAGTTTATTGAACAATTGGCAAAGACTGACTAGTCAGGGACACAAGCTGGGCTCCAGAGCCAGACTGTGACACAAGTCTGTTTCTAAGGCAGACTTTTTATACGAAAACTCTTAACTAGGTAACATCCAGGTAGCCAGGTGTAGGAGGTGAAGGGGGGGCAGCATTACATCATTTTTAACTAGTTAAACGAAGTACTTCCAAGTACATTGTATCTAGGTAGCTAGATACAGCATTTTAAGCTGATGGGCTAGGATCTAGGCTTGGGGACTTTCCAGTTCCCCATCATTCTGGGATAAAGGAACATAGCAGGGTATTGTGGTTTTGTTTAAGTAGGGCAGATATCATTAATTCAGGAAGAACATTTAACAAGTTTTAAATTGGAAGTAAAAGGCTATTCACGTTCTCCGGCCAGAAAACCTGAACTTAATTTCACCTCATGATCAAAATGGAGACTTAAAAAAAACGAAATGGCTTCTGTTATGTTAAAGACGAAAGCAGGTGCTGACAGAGGATGTGAAACAGAGCAGCTACAGTTATGCTAAGAACTAAAGTAGGTCTCAACGCAGGTGCTATAGAGTTTAAGCAGGTTAGGCAGGTTACAACATCTTCCTGTTTATGACTAAGTCTGTTTCTTAAAGATTGCGCCACACCCCCCTGTAACCTTAACTACAAATGGCTCTGTACTGCCTTATCCAGAGAGTGGCAATCATGCCTTTGTTTCAAAAGTTCTTATGGACACCTATGATTATGAGCACCTTGTTACGATCTCCTGTTGTTATGACTATCTTGTTATGACCTACTGTCTTGACCACCTTGCAACCATGTCTTTGCTTTAGAAGGTTGTCATGACCAACTTGTTAAGCTTTTGTTTTGCTTCTGTAACCTCACCTATTTGCCTGCCACTCTCCCCCATGTGGAGACCCCCTACTCCTGAGCTATAAAAACCCACATCTTACCCATGTCTAATGCTGATCTCTTGAACCCCACCTTTAGGGAGAAATAGCCAATGTATGCAAATAAAAAAAGCTGGCTTCAGTTGTTTGCTTTGAGTCAATGGTGGCCTTTCCTCCCGAATTTGTGAAATTAACAGTTTGTTATCCCTGGCTGTTTGTGCCAGGCCCTGACCTCAGGATTTTTACATGCATTATCTCACTTAACTTACAAGGACCCACTTTACAGAGAGGAAAACCGAGGCTTGAGGCTTAGTAGTTTACCTAGGGTAGAGGATAGGTCACCCTGCTAGAAGATGGAAGCAAGCCTTTGAATGCAGGCCTAAAGGCCTCTTTTTGCTACTGCTGTTTTGTTGAGACAGGGTTTCTCTACCTAATAGCTCTGGTTGCTCTGCAATTCATTCTGTAGACCAGGCTGGCCTCAAACTCACAGAGATCCTTTCTCTGCCTCCTGAGTGAGTGCCAGGATTAAAGGTGAGCCATTACCCTTAACATTTTATTTGAAGTGAAAAGCACTTAGTTACTGGAGAGTTTGGGGGCAGGAGTCCCTCAACCACCCTCAGGGTCTTGGGCTTCCCTAAAGCTGCGGAACTTACCCTGTGCTTTTCCTGGCCACGCTTTAAGTACTTCAGGGACACACATGAGACTAGTTCTCTGTCATACGTGCAGCTCCTGTCATCTCTGCACACAGTGGGTGCCCAACAGACTGAACCCCTGCAGTGGGTTTGGGGTGGAAAGGCCAGGAAAGGTTAACTCTTCAAAGCGTCATGACTCATTGGTCCACTTGTTTTTACTAGGTTAGTTTTAGTTTTAATATACTTTTTAAAAGATGATTTAGACTGCTTATATGCTCCACAAGGATTAGAAAATCCGCTTTAAATTTAAACTTTATTTAATGTGTCCATGTGTCTGTGGGTCCCTGTGCATATGTGTGTATATGGAATGTGTGTGTTTGTATTTGTGTGTGTGTATGAGTGTGTGTGTGTGTGTGTGTGTAGGTCAGAGGACAGCTTGCAGGAAAAATCACTTTTCTCTTTTCATCTCTGCATATTCTGGGCTTAGGTCATCAGTTTTCCTGGCAAGTACCTCACCCCACCCCACCCCCTGTTAGAGCTAAATATCTGAGGCTAGGAGGGTTGTTCCAGGGGTAGAGTGTGCTTAGCATTCATGAGGGGCACATCGCTGCTCCATGTGCAAGCAGGATGAAACCTAGCTTGTAGCAGGCCATCTTATTCCATTGCAGGCCCAGCCCAGTGTAAAGGCTCCTCTGGCAGGCTGGAGGGAAGAGACCGGGATTAGAACCAGCTCACCTGAGATGACGTTGATGGAAATGATAGGGGGTGTCCGGGCTTGGGGCATCTTCCTTCTACATCCCTAACTTGCTTTCTCCTATCTACCCGACAATGTCCTTGCACACGCAGCTTGACCTTGGAGCCCGAGTGGCTCTGGAAAGTGGGCACTGTGGTGCTTTCTCACTTGGAGGGCTGTTTCCAGGACTTACATAAAGCCATAAATTCAAGGTCCTTGGCTTCATTCCTGGGGCGCAGCAGCTGCCTGTATTACTTACTTTTCTGGTTGCTATGAGCAAAGGCTTGACAAAAGTAACTTGAGGTAGGGAAGATTTATGCTGTCTCATGGTTTGAGAGGATGCAGTGGTTTTTGTTTTGTTTTGTTTTGTTTTTGAACAAGGTTTCTTTTTGCAGCTCTGGCTGTCCTGGGACTCACTCTGTAGAGCGGGCTGGCCTTGAACTCATAGAGACCCACCTGCAGGGAGGGCAGAACAGCAGAGCTGTGAAGGTGTGAGTGTGTCCGCCTTAGCTCCTTAGGAAGCAGAGAGCCTGGGCCCGAAGCAATGCCAGGCTACAGTGCTCAACCCGCACAAACAGCGCCACCAGCCGGAGAGCAGGTATTCAAACACACGAGCCTATGGGGGACCATTCAGACTCAGACCATCGGCACATTGCGAGTTAGTGGGACCTCGTGCATAGCGGTTGGAAAGACACCCCCCCACCCCACCCCACGGACTGGTGTGGTGAGTGTGCTAGTTACCTTTATGCCACCGTAAGAGATTTAACAGAAACAGCTTAGAGGTGGCAGGGCTTGCTTGGGCTCTCAGTTTCGGGGCTTTCTATTCGTCCAAGGAGGGAGACGCAGCTGAGGCTGAACTCAGTTCCTGGCGCGGTGGGAGCCGGAGGCAGAGGCTGTGTGAGTGCCAGAAAACAGCGAAGCTGAAACCAGGGTCCAGATTCCACCTTCGAAGGCTTGCCCCTGCTGGCTTACTATGGCTAGCTGGACCCCTCTTCCCAAAGGGTCCATACCCTCCCGTAATAGCTCCATCAGATGGAGGCTAAGCACACAGAAATGAGTCTGTGGGGGGGCATTTTAGATTCACACTATGACAGTGACCTTTAATTAAAGCTGAATAAAATTTACATCAGTGTTCGTAGCAACACTGTTTACAAGAGGCAGAGGGTCGGAAGCAATCCCAGCGTTCATCTGTCGGTGAGTGAGGATACAAAATCTCTCTCTCTTTCATGTGGGGGAATATTAGTCAGCCTTTAAAAAGGAAGATAAGGGCCATGGAGATGGCTCTGTAGGGAGAGTACTTGTGAAGCCTGACCACCTGAGTTCCATCCTTGGAACCGACATGGTAGGAGAGAAATGACTCCTACAGGTTCTCCTCTGAATTCCACATGCACCTTTTGGTACCCCAGCACCCTAAATACAGAGATGCACACACACACAGACACAACACACATAGACACAACACACATATAGACATACACACAGAAACAGAAAGAGACACACAGATACACACAGAGAGACACACACACATTCACAGAGACACACACACAGACATAAACACACAGGAATAATTTATTTTTAAATCTTACTTTAGAGTTATTGTATTCCCAGGAGTGCTATGTCTGTGCGTGTGTCCATGCACCGTATATGTGCCTGGTGTCTGAGGAAGTAGTTATCCTCCATGTGGGTGCTGGGACTTGAACCTTGTCCTTCAAAAGGACCAAGCGCTCTTAACCACTGAGCTAGCTCACTAGCCCCATACCTTTAATGAGCCTTGACGATTTTAGATTCTCCTATGGGACACAGGCCAGCTTGAAAAGGCCAATGCCCAGGACTGAAGAGATGCCTCAGTGGCTGAGAGCACTCCGTTGCTTTTGCAAAGGACTCAGGTTCAGTTCCCAGCACCCACATGGTGATTCATAACCATCTGTCACCCAGTTACAGGGGATTGAACAGGTACACACATGGTGTACATACATGCAGGCAAGGCAAAACATTCACACGCATAAAGTAAAAAAAATCTTTATCTATCTATCTATCTATCTATCTATCTATCTATCTATCTATCTATCTATCTATCTTAAAGAAAAGGCAAATGCCACTTAAACAAGGCACCCAGAGCGGTGTCTCCCAAAACCTTAGAATAGTGCTCTCGGTTGTTGAGGAAGAGGGAGGTGTGTGGGTGTGGGCACTGTGCACGGAGTGCAGGGCTGCCGATCGAGAACAGGAAGAGGTTTCAGAGACAGAGGGTGGTGATGGTCACATGACGTCCTGAGCAGACTTAATGCCACTGTACATTTGCAAGTCATTTCAGCAGCACATTTTATACCATGTGTATATCAACTCAACGACAAAAGCCAGATACGGCTTCATGGGCACTGAAAAAGAAATCACCTCACTTCTTGCCCGTGTCACAGGAACTCCTCCTTGCCCCAGACCGCCGATTTTATGTTTTCTTTTATTACTCCTTTTTATTTCATGGTCATTATTTTAAAAAAATTAAAATACAGTTAAGCATAAGGAAAAAAAATCCAGCTATGTATGCGCCCTGCAGCAGTAAGTAATGCTAATGCTTAGCACATCTCATTCCAAACACTTTCCTAAACACTTTGCATATAATTACACACTCTTCTATAGGCATTTATGCCATCTTGCATTCGGGCGTAAAATCAGGCCGTAGTATAAAATAGTGATATGTAACCTACTTTCCCCACTAAATAATAAATATGTGAGCAGCCTCTGCATCAAGTACAAGACCGCATCATCATCTTTAACAGCTGCCCGCTGAGCATGTGGGTGTAACGTCCTTATTTAACCAAGTCTCCATCCATGGGCTCCAGATAGTTCCAGGTCTGGCTGTTAAAGGCAGGCCATGGCGGACATAATCATAACGACATTGCTATTGTTTGCTGTGCACCAACACTGTGGACTCTTCTCACCCTCATCTCCCCTTTTTTTTCCTTTGAAACAGAATCTTGCAGTATAGCAGAGGCTGTCCTCACATTTAATAGCAGTTCAGAGAGGCCCTGACCTCATGACAATTCTCTTGCCTCAGTCTCCCGAGTGCTGAGATGAAAGGCTTGTAGCACCATGCCTAACCCCACCTGGCTCATTGACTAGTGAAATTCTTCTTCTTTTTTTTAATTTTAAAGATTTATTTATTTATTTTATGTGTACGAGTTCTCTATCTGCATGTGCAGCTGCACGCCAGAAGAGGGCATCAGATCCCGGTAGAATTGGCTGTAAGCCACCATGTGGTTGCTGGGAAACGAACTCAGGACCTCTGGAAGAGCAGACAATGCTCTTAACCGCTGAACCGTCTCTCCACCAGACTGGTGAAATTCTTGGCTCTCTTCAGAGAAGCTTCTTTCTCCCCACCGGTGGATGGAGGTTAACACAGAGAGCCACAACCAGTCGTGATACAGAGAATGAACTGCTCGTCCCTAAGTGCGTTATCTTTATCCCCTCCCTGAACATCACTGAAGGTGGGGAGGAAGGATTGTAAGAGCCAAAGGAGCCAGGAAACTGCTTCAAATTACTCCCCTCTGGACACGACAGGGAAGCTGCGCCATGAATCCCCAGCGGCTGTGGTTGCCTGCGTGTGACCAAACCAGTTGGCATTCTAACACAGATGGAGGATGGCCTCAGATGGCCCCACTTCGAGTCAAGGAGTTTCATATCCTCCAAGCCCTCGAGAAGAGGGAGAGTCAGGTTCTTTTCAAGGGTGTGGCCCCTGATGGTGACCCCCTACTCCAGTAGATAGAGAGCCCTCCACAGATGGGCAACACTTACCGGACTTAGTGAAGTATGTACAAAAGAAGGCTGGATGCTGTGACAGGCACCTTTAATCCCAGCACTTGGGAGGCAGAGGCAGGGGAATCTCTGTCTGGTCTACAGAGTGAGTTCCAGGTCAGTCAGGGCTACAGAGAGAAACTCTATCCAAATAAAAAGAAATAAATAAGTAAGTAAGTAAATAAATAAATAGAAAAGAGGGCTAGAGAAATGGCTCAGAGGTTAAGAGCACTGGCTGCTCTTCCAAAGGTCCTGAGTTCAATTCCCAGCAATCACGTGGTGGCTCACAACCATCTATAATGAGACTTGGTGCCCTTCTGGCATGCAGCAGACAGAACAGTGTACATATATAATAAATAATAAATAAATCTTAAAAAAAAAGAAAATCCAATCCCCCCCCCCAAAAAAAAGAAAAGAGGTGGTGGAGGAGGAGGAGGCTAGAAAGTGACTCAGGAGTTAAGAGCGCTGGCTGGGTTCAGTTCCCTGCCTCTATAGGACGGCTCAGGGCATCGAACTCCCTGCTCTGGCCTCCTCAGGCCCTGGGAATGCAGGCAGTGTACACACATACCTGCAAGCAACTCACTCCTACACATAAAAATAAATTAATTTTAAAATGTTCTAAAAGGGGGAAGGAAGTCTTGAAGCTGTGAGGGGGATGGGCGGCTTGGGAGAACTTGGAAAGGGGCGATGAAGGGTGGATAAGGTCAAAATACATCGTATCCATGCGTGATAGTCTCAACAAACAAGAAAATAATACTTAATAAAAAGGTCCTGGCCCATTTTCTCTTCAGAATGTTCCTGAATTCGCTGGGGATGTTGCTCGGCTGAGGCGGGGCTTGCCTGGTCCAAGCTTGCCCCCAGCCCTGTGTAAGACACGGGGGATGGTAGTGCATGTCCTCCAATCCCAGCACTCAGGAGCTCAGCGGCCAGCCTGGACCACGTCAAACCTTGGGGATTGTAGAGATGGCTCAGCAGTTAATGAAGACTGGCTGCTCTTGAAGAGACCTGGGCTTGGTTCCCAGTCCATACGGCTGCTCACAATTGCCTATAACTTCAGTTCCAAAGGATCCAGCCTCCTCCTGTGGCCTCCGTGGGCACCGGGAATGCACACGGAAGCGCATACTTACATACACACTCAGGCCACACAGTCACACACAAAAAATAAAAACAAAAAAAATCTTTAAAAAGAGAAAACAAACGCAAAGTTCACGGACTTTTTAGCAAAGATAGCAGTTCCGCTCCTGGCCACTGACAGCCTTTGAAATCTGAAGACCCCGGGTAGCAGGCTGGGTCTTCAGGGGCTTCAAGATGCTTAGTCGCGGGCTCGTTTGTCTACCTCTCAGTTCCAAGACAAGCACACCGGGTGTTTCAGCTTGGCAGAGGAGGCCCAGGTTCTGAGCATCCCTATTAAAGGTTAATTGAACCAGCCCATTGCCTCTGGCCTCGGTGAGTGCATGCGCCCTGGAGCTGCTACCACAGGCCCTGGAAACTAAGCGAGGAGCTAAGCCTCAGCTCCCGGAGACACTGGTTAGTGTTAACCTGCAGGTCCTAGCGGACAGGGCAGGAAATGCCAGCAGGTGGGGGATGGTGCCAGGAAGGGCGTGCCTCAAAGGCTGAGATCCCTCGGGCACCTGGGAATGTGTCACAGCCTGTGTCCAAAGAAGCCAGGTCCGGCCACACATCCTCAACGAGGCGGGTAGAAGAGCCAAGTTAAGAGGGAAAAGCAGGAAGAGGAGATGTAGTCAATGTGGGCATAGCCGGAAGAGGGACGGGAAGATCCGTGACCCCCTGACCCCCACCGGCCACTCCAAGTCTACCTTCAGGGTGCTGACCTGAGGATAGGGCCCAAACAGAGAGCAAGACACATGCACAATTAAGCAGTCCGCCGCGTGGTCCCCTCCAAGTCCTACGGTACCCCTTGCAGCAGGAGACTCCTGGAGAGACTGATTTCTTGGGGTCCAATTCTCTGAACAGTCTGACGGTCAAAAGTGGGTGAGACAAGCGTCTCTTTAGGACGTATCGATTCTTGCCAGGAGGCGGATATGAGAGTGTCCCTGGGCCAGCTCACTGACTCACCAGGGGATGGACGGACCGCGGTCCTCACAGGGCAGAGAGGCCTCATGGGTCTTCCAGGCATGAGGAGTGCCCAGCCGGCTGAAGCCATGGGGCTGATGCAGGTGCGGTCATGGACAGGGCCGGCTTGTCCTCCGAACCACTAAGTCTCCCCACGCTCAGCCTCACGCAGGACTGGAAGCCACATTTTAAACAGCCGTGTAGCAGTTTGCATATATTCAAACCTCTCATCTCCTCATTTGCATTCTTTGGCTTGCTTCTTCTGAGATTTGGCTTTTCATCTTGTTCTTATTTCCTGATTTGAAAGCGGTGCTCTCTGGTTCCATTCTCCCGGCACCCTGGTAATTCAGGGTACCTGAATTATGAAATTGCTACCTAAAGATTTATGAAATCTTCAAATTAATCAATGTCTCATTTTCGCCCCTAGAATGAAAAACCGCCTTAAATACTGTAGCTTCATTAGCCAGCCTCCAGTCGTCTGCTGGCGTGCCCGTGTTTGTTTCATTTATTTATTTATTTATTTATTTATTTATTTATTTATTTATTTATTTATTTATTTATATTACCTTTACTTGTTTTTTTAACCCTCGGAAGATATCGTTATAATTTTATATGTAGTCAATGACTAACGTGAATTATTTAGAGACATCTTCGTTTCCAAATAATGGGGATGATTAATTTATAATTATTTGCGGCCTGAAAACATCCTGTGTAATTTTAATGCTTTGAGATTTGTTCAGACGGAAGGTCCCACGACACGCGCAGGTTTTGTGTTTCCGTGAGCGCTGGGAGGGCGGGTGGCTTCCGCAGGAGTGCTCATGCGCTGTAGGTGCCTCCTGGCTCAGGCCTGGGACCCGTTCCAGTGACTGCTTTTGTCCGATTGGTCCCAGCAGTGACCGGAACGCTGGGCTGCAGTCTCCCAGTGACCGGGGTTTATCTGCCTCTCTTTGCTGTCTGTACTTTCCTCTTTTGATTATGCCTTCTGGAGAGCATGTTGTCAGGGACACACAAACTTAAGACTGTTGTATCTTCTTGGAATATCGAACTTTTTAGCACCATAAAGTAACCTTGTATTACATTATACACACACATGTACACACACACACACATATGAAAATCCTTAAAAGCCTGTTTTCTTTCATAACTAATCTAGCTGTGGGCTTTCTGCTTTTTAGCATTTGTTATGGTTTGATTGTTTCTCCCCACCAGAACCCATGTCAGGTGATGAAAACGGAATCAAATTTTAAAAGATTTTAAAAATATGTATTTGTTTGCTTATGTATGGGGAGGGTGCTTATGCCACGATGCGCGTGGAGAGGTCAGAGTGCAACTTGAAGGACTTCCCCTTCCACCGTGTGGGCCCACCCTCCCCGGCAGACATCTTGACTCCTCCTCCTTCCCCCACCACCCCAGAACAGGAAACTGAAGTGGGTCCTCCATCCATGCTAGGCATTTGCGCCACCACTGAGCTGTCCTTCTAGGCTACAAGGCAGGGAGCCCTTGGGAGGCTCTTGGCCTCATGAGGCACAACCCTCCTAAATGGATAGAAGACAGAAGTTCGTCTCTTGTTCTCTTCTTCTCTTTCTTCCTCTCTTCACTTTCTGCCTCTCTTCTTCTCTTTGCCTTTCCATCGTCCTCCATGTTATGACACAACAAAAAAGGCCTTGCCGGTTGCTAGTGCTCTGCACAGACGGCCCTATCTATAGCACTATATTTTGAAGACTATCCAACCTCAGGCATTTTGTTACAGTAACACAAAACAGACTGAGACAGTGTTTCTATAAAATGTCCTTTCTGCCTGTCCTCTTTCTATTTTACTTTTTACATTTGTGGGCTATACATATTTCTTGGGCTGGGCGGTGTTGGCACAGGCCTGTAATCCCAGCACTCAGGGAGGCAGAGACAGCCTGATCTCTGAGTTCAAAGCCATCCATGGCTACAAAGCGAGTCCAGGACAGCCATCGGTATATGGAGAAACCCTATCTCAAAAAAACAAAACAAAACAAAACCCAAAAGGCATATTTTTTTTTGGTAGATCTAGTGAGATTTTTATTATCCAGTCTGGAAATCTTTACTTTTTGACTCAGTTGTTTATTTCTGCAACCTCATAGATATTATTATTATTGTTGTATATACACTCAGTTTTGGGCCCAAAAGAACCTCTGGACCAAGTGACTATTTGTGTTACCTATTAACGTACCTTTATAAGCCTACTATCTCAGCCATGCTCTCTCTCTCTCTCTTTCTCTCTCTCTCTTGTCCTTCCCCTGGTCCCCTCTCTCTTGCACTTCTCTCCTGGTCTCTTTTGCCCACACTCTCTTTGCTTCCTCTCTGGATGCCCACCCTCCCACGGTTACCCCGGTCTCTGGCCATATTCAGTTTATTACTTTCCCTGCTCTGGACTCTTCCGGATGCCTCTGGCCAAATTCTCCCTCTTGTCTACACTAAAAACCTTCCCCTAAACCACACCTTTGAGTGGTCGTGTCCTCAGTTTATACATATATATATATATATTCAGTGCTCATTTAGAGCTGTTACTTGGGATCATTTTCTAGCTGCCCAAAGTAAAATATTTGAACAGATGGGATATCGCTGGTAGCCGACTGCTTTGGGCTCCTTTTCTCGTTTCGCTCTCCTTCCCTCCCCCACTTCCCTACCCTCTTCCTCTTTCTCTCTTGTTTTGGAGAAGGGACCCAGAGCCCTACTCATGTTTCAGTTTCCATTTGTGTGAGCGCGTCACCTGCTCAGCTACTTTTATCTCAGCTATTTAATATGCTGAGAGAAAGTGAAATGTCAGCCTAGGATTCTATACCAGCTGAAGACTGAACGAAGAGGAAACCGTCATTCCATGGGGTCTCCCTCAGGGCCCTCTCCCTCCAAAGCGGTTCTCTTATAAGCCCAAAAATTCAGGCGAGGGACGTGCGGGATCCGGTTCCTTTCTACTTATCTTTTGTTTTTATTTATCTTTGAGATAAGGTCTTGCCCTGATTTTGCTGGATCTCACTATTAGACCAAGCTGGCCTCAAACTCACAGAGCTCTGTCTGCCTGAGATTAAAGGCAAATGCCACCACACCCAGCCCTCAATCCAGTTTGTTGTTGTTGTTTTTAACCCAAATTCTGCCTTAGTTCAAACTACTGTTGTATTCACTCAGACCACAACAAACCGGCTCCGGCTGGTCTCTGTACTTCTTTCTGTGTGTTCATTTGTTCACTTTGCGTACCCTCACACTGATACCACTGCTGAATGTGGGGGTCAAAGGGTAGCTGGTGGGAGAGGATTTCTCCCAGCCACGTCTGTCTCGGGGATTGAAGTCCAGTTGTCAGGTTTGGCAGCAACTGCCTGTCCCTGTCAAGCTGTTTCATCCACCCTCTGGTTTGTTTGTTTGTGTTTGTTTTTTTGTTTTTCAAGACAGGGTTTCTCTGTAGCCTTGGCTGACTTGCTTTTAAGACTAGGCTGGCCTCGAACTCACAGAGATCCACCCTGCCTCTGCCTCTCTGAGTGCTGGGATTACAGGCGTGCGCCACTACGCCAGGTTTACAGCCTCCTTTTTTCTCTGCTCAGTCCCTCCAAAGCCTTCTCACCACACAACAAAACTCAAAATCAGGGCCCAGTGTGTAAGGGGGCACCAGCCACTCTGTCTTACTTAAATTCCCCTTCTCCCCGTACACAGTCGTTTCTCTAGTCACACCTGAATCCTGCTGACCTCACTCAGGGCCTCCTCTATTAACCTCGCCCCCAAGCCCCACTCCCCGCCAACTCCACTCTCCTGCCCAGAATGTCCTTACTGGCTCCCAGCATCCCCTACGGCCTGCCTGCGGACTGGCTGCCTCATTCCTTTCATTCCCATGGCTGTTCAACCTTCGTTCATCAGGAAGGGCTTTTCCCGCCTTTCTACAACAGGAGCCCACCTTCTCCCTCCTCCGCTTTAATCTTCTCTGTAAATTATGGCTGGATGACATTACCGTCTAGATACTCCACTGTAAGCTTCCGGAGGCCAAGAACCTAGCTTGTGTCCTTTACCTCGTTTATTCCCCTTGTCTCTAGAACACTCGCTGGCACGGAGCAAGCGCGCAGCACAGGCCTGTGGAATGGGTCAGCGTCCGCCCTCTGTGTCTTGTTTACCGCGGGAACGAACGCAAGCGAGAGTATTTTAATGCAGACATAGCTCAAGCCCCTGACTCCATCAGCGTGTCGCTAGTGCGTTGCGTTTAGTTGCCTGCTTGTATTCGCACCCCATTCATTCCAGTGGTGACAAGTCGTCGGTTCTCCTAAGAGGGCTCCACAGTTATCTCTGGGACTCAGAGAAGAAGGGCTCATGGGAGTGGCCCTGGGAGTCTGGGTAGGAGAGCTACTTGGTAAATCTGCAGGAATTCTGCGAGCTGGTTGTTACTCTGTGGTAGCTTGAAATTGGCCCCGGTGGGAATATTTACATCACGGGAAGTGAGCAAATGCTGCAAAGCAGAGCCGTTTAATTTATTTCATTTCATTTCTTCTTCTTCTTTTTTTTTTAAAGAACCAGGTTCCTAATACAAGGATCCCTCAACCAGTTAGTAACGGAGGAAGCCATGATGGCCCCTGCGCTCCTCTGGCAGAGACCCCAGTGAAGGCTCCGGGAGCCCCGCCCCCACTGCCGTCCCGAGAAAGCCAAAGTCCCTGCCAAGGCTGCCTGCCACATCCTGTCAGCCAGCCAAAGGTGAAGTTCAGGCCTGGCCCTCCTCAAGTTCCCCTTGCCCTCCTGCCCTGCTTCCTCTACCCTGGGAACATTTAAGGGCTTAAAAAAAGCCGTGGAGAAAGAGTGCCGATGTTAAAGTGTATGCCGCACAAATGTAAGCCCACGTAAGGCCGGGTGGACGTGGCGGCCCTTAGAAGGCAGAGAAAGGTAACTCCAGAGTGGGCTAGTGAGACTGGCTGTGTTGGTGAGCCCCGAGCTTGACCGAGAGACTCCGCTTAGTGGACGAAGTAGAAGAGCAATGAGGAAGGGACTTTTCTTTTTCTTCTTTTTCTTTGTGGTTGTTTTGTTTAGGAACAGTATGTTTTTGCTTTTGGTTTTTCGAGACAGGGTTTCTCTGTGTAGCCTGGCTGTCCTGGACTTGCTTTGTAGACCAGGCTGGCTTCGAACTCACAGAGATCCCCTGCCTTTGCCTCTGCCTCCCAGAGTGCTGGGATTACAGGCGTGCGCCACCACGCCCGGTTTAGGAATAGTATCTTGAAGCCTGGGATTGTGGTTCAGTGGTAGAGCATTTGCCTGAAATTGGCTGAGGTCCCTGAGTTCCATGCCTAGAGTTAAGAGTTGGGGGGGGAGGGGCAGAAGATTGCGCTCTTGGGGGGGGGGAGGGGCAGAAGATTGCGCTCTTCAGGGTGGCCTCTCTCCTGAATTTAAGCGTTCATCCTGCCTCAGCCTCCTGAGCTGTAATTTCTTTATTGCAGAGCCAGTGTAGATTTAAAGAAAAGTCAACGTCTAGCAAATAGCTGGATTTGTGAGTTTAAGTCTCCCAAAACAAGCCAGGTGATGGTGGCACACGCCTTTAATCCCAGAACTCGGGAGGCAGAGGCAGGCAGATCTTTAAGTTCGAGGCCAGCCTGGTCTACAGAGCGAGCCAGGGCTACACAGAGAAACCCTATCTTGGAAAAAAAACAAAACAAAACAAAACCCAGAAACCCTAACAAAACAACACCACCACAAATCTCCCAAGACAGATGGAAGCTGGAGATCTTTTCTGTGGATGAGCATCTCCTGGGGGACAATGGAAGGTTGTGAGTAGGGTGCCTTCCCGACAAGTGACAGATGCTACGGCTGGAGACTGATGGAAAGACTAGGAAGAAGCATGAAGGGACAGGTGGGAAAGCCAAGGGATGAAGGCTGCAGAAACCAAGGGAAGGGTGCCTCATGACGGAGAGGGAGGTAACCAGCTTCAAAGACTATGTGCTTAAGCTTGGAAAGGTGAGCTAGCACAGGAAAGGAAGCAGGCTCATCAATGGGAGCCATGCAGGAAGTGAGACGGACTGACAGGCCTGGCTAGGCTGGGCCATCTCTCCACAACTCAGCAGTCCTGGATTTAGCCACTTTCTTGGTGTCCCACTTGTCTCTTGCCGTGGTAACCTGAGCGTTGAACATGCTGGGTGAACCTGTCTGCTGCCAAGTGGCTGCTAGTCTTCGCCCCATATTTGACAAATTAAAGTGGCTGGATTATTTGCCTATTTGTTTGTTTGTTTGTTTTCGAGACGGAATCTTCCTGGGCTGGCCTCCGGCTCCTGGAGAATAACTGAACTCCCGCCTCTGCTGGCTGAGATGACAGGCATACACAACCAAGCCCAGACTACTGGGGAGCAGAACTTTGTGCGTGCTAGGCGAGGGTGCTACCAGCTGAGCGATGCCCAACCTTCACTAAACATTTTTAAATGGTTTATTTATTCTTATTTTATGTGCGTTTTTTGCCTGTATGTTTGTCTGTGTGGAACTAGAGTTATAGACAGTTGTGAGCTGCCATGTGGGTGCTGGGATTCGAACCCGGAGTCTCTGGGAGAGCAGCTAGTGCTCTTAAGCACTGAGCCACCTCTCTTGCCCCGTACTTTGATTTTTATTATTATTATTATTATTATTTTGATATTTTAGCATCTTGGGCTACGCAGCTCCAGGAGAAGCTGCCCCTGCCGAGGCTGCCTAATTTCTTGCTCCTGAGATTCCTGTGGAATCCCATGCAAACCAACCACTTGGAAGTAGCAGAGTAACATTCCCAGAGACTCCAGACCCCCCTGTCCCAAATCGCCACCACAGCGTCTGGGATGGACAACTTGGGTACCATGCCTGCAGCGCAGCCACCTCTGAAGTCAGAGCCTGCTGTCTCTCTCCCGCCTCGCCCATTCCTTCCCGTGAAAGCCGTAATAAAGGCTGGCGCTCACCCTCTCCTCTCACTCATGAACAACCTGCACGACTCTGCACCTTCCCTGTGTGGCCTGCAAGGTGTGGTGGGCTCTTTTCTCCAGGAGTCTGTGTGCTGAACTCCTCTTTCTGAACCCATGCGTTTCCACACCCTAGCCAAACACCGTCTTAGGTCTGTGTGCAAAATAAAAAATAAAAAAGCCTCAGCCAGTCCTGTGCTGTTTGAATTTCTAAGCCTTTATAACGCACATGGGGAACTCCTGTTCACTCAGATGCCAAACTCTTTGGCATATTGTGTGTCTGTGTGTCTGTGTGTATATGTGTGTCTCTGTGTGTGTGTATGTCTGTGTGTGTGTTTGTGTGACAGGAGTGTGCAGGAGCCCACCAAGACCAAAAGAGGGCGTTGGGTACCCTGGAGCCCCCGTTACAGACCGTTGTGATGAACTCGTGTAGGTGCTGAGAACTGAACCCAGAGACCTCTGGAAGAGCAGCAAGAGCTCTTAACTGCTGAGCCATGGCTCTTATTTCTACAGCTTTATTGTTCAAATTCCCTTTTTAAAAAAAAATTGTTTAATTTTACTTTATGTGCATTGGCTGGTGTGAGGGTATCCGTTTCCTTGAAATGGGAGTTACAGGAAGTTGTGAGCAGCCATGTGGGTACTGGGAGATTGAACCTGGGTCCTTTAAAGGAGCAGATAATGCTCTTAACCACTGAGCCATCTCTCCAGCCTCCTTCAAATTCTCTTTAGAATCTCTTTGCCAGGTTTTATGATAAGGCCTTTGGGGATTCTGAATATGATTTTTATATTCATTTGAAGAACACAATTATGATTCTATTTTTTTTTCTAGACAGGATCCTGCCTGGCTGGCCTGGAACTCGCTCTGTAGAATAGGATGTCCTTGAGTTCACAGAGAGCAGCTTGCCTCTGTTTCTTGAGTGCTAGTATTGAAGGCAGGTACCACCATGCCATCATTTTTGTTTTTGTTTTTTGAGACACCCTGGCTGTCCTGGACTTGTTTTGTCCACCAAGCTGGCCTCGAACTCACAGAGATCCTCCTGCCTCTGCCTCCAGAGCACTGCGATTACAGGCCTGCGCCACCACACCTGGCTTTTGTTTTGTTTTTGACAAAGGGTCTCAGACTGACAGAGGCCAGACTGAGCTCACACCCACTGTGTGACCAAGGATGACCTTGAATTTTTAATTCTCTTGTCTCTATTTCCTTAGTGCTGAGACTATAGGTCTGTGTCATGCCTGGTTTTGTGTGGTGCTGGGGATTGAAGCCAAGGTCTTGTGTCTGTTAAACAAATATTTTACCAACCAAGCGCTTCATTAGGTTTAAACACCGACTGTCTCTTGTTCAATTCTTCACGTTCCTCCACAGAAGTCCATTCCTTTTTTTAAAAAAAAGCATTTTCATTTCTTTATTTTTATTTGTATATGTATTTGGTCTGAATGCATATCAGTCCATGCATTTCCATGCATCACGTGTGTGCCTGAGGAAGCCAGAAGAGGGCGCCAGATCCCCTGGAACCAGAGTTTCAGAAGCCGTGAGCCGCCATGTAGGTGCTGGGAATCAAACCTGGGTCCCTAGGAGAACAGCCAGCACTCCTAGCAGCTGAGCTATTTTTCCAGCCTCGTGTATTTCTGCTTCCTTTAGGCTTTTAAGATCCTGTGACTGGAATTATTCTGTATCACAGTTTCTAAGTACTTTCTATTGTTTGACTGGAATGCTATTGATTTTTGTATATTTATTTTGTAATTGGCCAAGTTCCTAGACCCAGTTAATATATTTAATGGATTTCTGGGAGGGATTTCTAGATATTTAATCATAGGAACTTTAAATAATGATGACTTTGCCTCCTCTTTTCTAATACTTATCTCGACTTTCATGTATTTCTCTAATTAAATTAACTAGGACTTTCGGAACAATGTTAATGAAGAGCTGTGGTCGGCAGATGAGAGGAGCATTGTGTGTTTGGGGTCAGTCTAGATGACGAAATGAGATTCTGCATTTTTTAAAAGCTGGGTGGGCACTCTGGATTGTTCTTTACCTAGTTCTTTGTGTTAGTTTCCTCGTGATGCAGATTCTTATAGCTGTCTTGGGACCTTAGAAACCCTGCATGGTGTGGCATGCCTGCAAGCCAAGCACCTGGGGGGTGGACGCAAGAAGACCAGAAGTTGAAGGTCATCCCCTGCACAGTGAGTTCTAGGCCAGCCTGAACTAAAGACCCTGATTCAAAAAAGAAATAGGCTCAGTGAGGGCAGGTGGCACCCCGGGGGGAAAGATGCCAGCTGTCAAGCCTGAGGACTTTAGTTTGATCCTCAGGGTACATGCGGTAGAGAGAGAGAACAGCCTCTCACAACTCGTCCTCCAACCTCTACATGTGCATGCACACATACTACATACATGCATAGTGCATGCGTATATACATACATGAGTGTAATAATTAAAATAGGTCTGGCAAGATGGTTCAATGGGTAAAGGCTGGATGACATAAATTTGATCGCTGAAACCCACAGGTGGAAGAGAGAACTGATTCCTGCAAGTGGATCCCTTGCTACTTGTATGAACATGCTAGGGCAAGCGCATACACACATACAAACAAATAAATGTAAAAAAAAAAAGGTATAATACAAAAGTATCATTTTTATTTTGGTAAGATCTTAGAAACACAGGGATATTATATTTATCGAGGATATTTTCATTATCTTTATATGACAGTTTTCTTTTTCAAATTATAAATCAAATTAATTATATCAATAGATTTTATAATATTGATCTATGTTTTTATTCTTGTAATGAGTGCCACTTGGCCTCGGTATATTTTTCTCTTAAACCATTATTGTGGTCTACTTTCTAGAATAAGTTATATTAATCGATTTGTTAATATTGAACCATCCTGACATTCCTATAAGCAACACCTCTTGAGCTGGTGTATTTTTCATCTAATACACTGAGGCTTTCCTGGTAATATTTTGTAAAGGGTATGAACATGTTCTATAAAATTATCTGTGTAGGAAACACCACAGCCAGCCGAGGCGGTGGTCCTTTAATCCCAGCACTCATGGAGGCAGAGGCAGGAGGATCTCTGTGAGTTTGAGGCCAGCCAAGGCTACACAGAAAAACCCTGTCTAGAAAAACAACAACATCTAAGCAACCAAACAAACAAAAAACATCACATTCTGTTGTGGTTTTATTAGGAGTTTTGCATCAATATAAGAGAGGGAGGTTGGTCTGTTTTTGTTGTTGTTGTTGTTGTTGGTGGTGGTGGTAGTGGTTTTGTTTTGTTTTGTTTTTCTACCCCTTTACTATACTGTCTTTTTCAAGTTTGAGGGACTGAGTCCTTGTAAACAGCGTGAGGAATGCTTTCTTCTCTTTCTGTGTTCTGGTGCCTTTGTGCCCCTAAAGGATGTAATTAACTGCCCAGTACGGAGGATGCGTTATTCCCACCTGACAGCTCAACAGGACGAGAGCCACACCTATCACCATAGAGCCGGGAGGTGAATTTTGTCCCTGAGGGGCAAAGGAGCTGGGGGCTTGCCTTAGTCAGTGCTGTTACAACAACATGCTGGGCAGGTGTGTGAGGTACCACACCTGCCAGCCCAGCACCTGGGAGGCTGAGGGACAAGGGCATGGAGTTCAAGGTCGTCATCAGCTGTATTCTGAGTTCAAGGGCAGCCTGGCCTCCATGAGATCCTGTTTCAAAACCCAAATCCAAGACTGGGTACCTTACAAGCAAAAGAAACTTACGTTTTCTGGAGGCAGGAAACAGAGGCATTGTACCAGCCCCGGGTGTGTGGTGACAGCCTCTTCCTTTGACTGTGCTTTTTCTGACCTGCGCTCACACATTACAGGAGGAAGGGCCAGAAGGGATGGCTAGTTCGTGAGTCACTGAACCTCTTCAAGAGTGAAGAGCGCTCGCCTTTAGCCTCACTTCTTCACCTTCAGCCTCACTTTCAGTTTGCACATGTGAGTTTGGGAGGGGCACACATATACTTAGTAGTTGGTTAGGGCTGTAGGGATAGGCTAACCTGGCAGGTGAGCTGGTATGTAATAGGTGGAAGGGAAGGGAAGGAATGTCTGGCATATAGAGTGTTAAGTAGACAGGCTCTGAGAACCAGAAGGGTACAAGACCGAGCTATGAGGCAGTTTGCTCAATGAAACGTCGAAGAGAAAGATGGCCTCAGCAGTTCTTCCAGGCGGAGGAAAGCCTTGGAACACTTCCCTGCTCTTGTCAATACCCCCATGGGCTCCCCATTGTCGAGTACCCCTCGCCAGGGTAGGGATTTAGGAGCTCAGCATCTAGCTGTCTGCTTTGCCAACTCAGTCTCATCTAAACCAGGGCGCTGCACACATACCCCTGGCCTGGGGTTACATTGGAAGATTCGCTCAGCAGTCAGTCGGAACAACTCGTATTTTCACTGCTGTGTCCATAATGTAAGAAGTGGTGAGAAATCTCAAGAGAGTGGATAGAGCAGTACCTACTGGAAGAAATCGGAGTCTCTGGACTATTTTGGAAGATCTGGCCTCTCTTGGTGTGGGTTCAGTCAGCAAGGGGTGGAACAGCAAGAGAAAAAAGGAGATAGATAGGGGCAAGGCAAATCCACTCCTTCCTGGAGCCAGGAGCCATCTTTTCCTGCCCCTGGGCACCGAATCTCCAGGCTCTGGACAAGCCAGATACAGGGCTCACGCCAGCAGCTCCCAGGTTGACCTCAAGTTATCCAATCAGCCCTCTGGGTTCTCTGGCCTTTGGCCTTGGCACTGCGTCAGTGACTTCCCTGGTTTCCCAATAGCGTCCATCTTGTGGATGGTCTGTTGTAGAGCTTAGCAGTGTCTGTGATCGTGTGAGACAATTCCTTCGATAAAGAAATGTCTTCTGAGATGGCTTAGGATAAGAGTGCGTACTGCAGCTGGGCGGTGGCAGTGGCGGAGCGCGCCTTTCAATCCCAGCACTCGGGGAGGCAGAGGTAGGTGGATCTCTGTGAATTCGAGACCAGCCCAGTCTACAAAAGTGAGCCCAGGAAAGCCAAGGCTCCACACAGAGAAACTGTGCCTCGAAAAACAAAAAATAAAAACAAACAAACAAACAAAAAAGTGCTTACTGCTCTTCCAGAGGACCCGAGTTTAGATCTCAGCATGAAGGTTGAACAGCTCACAACTGGCTGTAACTTTGAACAGCTCCAGAGGATCCTATGTCCTTTTCTGGAGTCTTTTGGTAACTGTTCTCACATGCGAATATACCCATACACCTAGTTAAAAAATAATCTTAGGCCGGGCTCATACTTGGGAAATTGAGGCCAGAAAATCATGAATTTCCAGGCAGTGGTGGTACCCACCTTTAATCCCAGCACTCGGGAGGCAGAGACGGGCAGATCTCTGAGTTCGAGGCCAGCCTGGTCTACAGAGCGAGTTCCAGGACAGCCAAGGCTACACAGAGTAACCCTGTCTCGAAAAACCAAAAACCAATCAACCGAAAAAACAAACAAACAAAATAAACAAACAAAAATTAAAAAATAAAATAAAAGAATGGATGCCATGGTTTAAACTGGCTCAGACCTTCCTATAACAATAGCTAATACTTACAAAGCATTCCCTGTGTACCCGATTCTGGCTAATTGCTTTTCTAGCACTGCATACTAGGTTGTCTCATCTGTAGTTGTTTTTTTTTTTTTTTTTAAGTGTGTATGGGTTTTGGTCTACACACATGTATACATGCCCTGTGCATTCCTGGTGCCTGCAGAGAATAGAAGAGATCAGCGGATCTCCTGGAAGAGTTACAGATGCTTGTGAGCCACTGCAAAGGTGCGAACCAGGGTCCTCTGCAAGAGCAGCAAGTGCTCCTAACCCTGAGCCATCTCCCCAGCCTCGTCCGAAGGATTCCTGCCTGCCAACCTCAGTGGCCCTGAAGGCTGCCAGGCAATCACAGAGCAAGTCTCAGATCTTGCTCTCTCCCGTGCTTTTCAGTGACTGTTTCACACAGTCCTGACTGTCTCCTCCCGGGTCTTCCAGCCTTCTCCAGGGCCAGGCTCTTTCCCCAGGCTAGCTTCCATTCCTTTTACAGTTGCCATTGTTCTTGCAACTCGCCAAATTCATGTTTACAAAAATCTACTTTGGGGCCAAGACATGGTGATGGGCAGCAGAGGCCGGCAGATCTCTGTGAGTTTGAGGTCAGCCTGGTCTATCTAGTGAGTTCTAGGCCAGTCGGGACTATGTAGAGAGACCCTGTCTCAAAAACAAACAAACAAACAAAAAACAGAAACAGACAAAAAGCCCCTAAAGAACAAAACAAAACTACTTTGGCAGCAAGATTCAAAACAGTCGAATTTGCTCCTTACGCCTGTCATCCCCTTCCGTGTGGTTTCAGGCAGTCCACATATCCAGAAACAAGCTCAAGCTGGACTGTAGAAGGATTGCTGGTGGTTAGATAAAAGCCAGCATTCCTCAGGAACTTGCAAAACAGGCTCTCATCTCCCCCACTTCCCTTGCTGCTGGACACGTGGCTCTCCATTGCCCTATATCTGTGTTGTGTATTGAAACCCTTGCTGGCCCCCAGATCCCACAGTTCCTAAGCTAGCGTCCTGGTATCTCTCACCTCCTTCCTTACCCTCAAACTCCCAGGCCTGCTCTAGCTCACAAAACATGTTCTGCGTTAACATACTTCAGTTAACAAGAACAGTTAGCCAGATGTAGAATGACAGAAACCAGAAGACAAGGTTAGAACATTTAGGGACAGTCCCATAACTATGGACTTTGATGGATTAGTCTTTGTTTTCATTTGTGGCAGGTGGTGCTGCCTATGTGAGGAGTTTTCCAGCCTGAACGGCACTTCTATCATGGGGTCAGCTGTGCTAAGTTCTGGGTCCCTATGGCAAAATTAAAGATTTATTTATTTGGGGCCAAATGCTGGGTCTTCATATGGCAGAAGGGACAGAAGAGAAGAGGGGCCTAGTGGCTATGTTGATCTTTTCACAAACACACTGATCCCAGAGCCAGAATGACTTAACCATCTTCAAAAGACTCTGCTTCCCAATGCTGTCACTTGGGACTTTGGTTCCAACCATACAGAAATTTTGGGGACATATACACGCAAACCACAGCAGGAACTATGTGTAACCTGAGAGAGTGGAACCATTTCGCAAATTAAGACTGGGGGACAGAGAGAGAGAGGGAGTGAGGGACAGAGAGAGAGAGAGAGAGGGAAAAAGCGAGGGCAGGGGGAGATGAAAGTGAGGAAGGTGGAGAGGGAGTTGGGGCATCCTTGCTTTGAGGTCTCTTATGCTCTCAAGCCTTCTCTCTGGTTGGTCTCTTTAGGATCTCTATTTCTTCTTGGGTCAGTTTACCTGCCCTCCCATCCCAAGTGCTGGGACTACGAGCACACACCACTGTGCCCTGCTTCTCACTGTAAACTCTTACAGAGTCGACACTTCTTCTTAACGAACATATGACAATTTGTGTGATTATCTGTTCACTTGAACTTCCTCCTCGCACTGTGAGTTCTTGAATGAAAAGATCATGCCTGCCTTTTTACTGCTGTGCCCTCTGGAAATAAATAAGTGCCTGGCACTTAGAATATACATGAGAAGTGCTTATGAATGAATGGCTAAAGACGGTTGCTGGTGGAAGTGTAAAATACTGTAACTTGTTTGGAGGAAAACTTTAAATTTTCCGAAAGAGAGAGACAGTATTGTTTATGCATTTACCCTTTGACCCTGCTTCCAGTGTTTTCAGCTGAAGGGTCACTGGGAAAGCAATACTAAAATGGCTTTCACTTGAAGTTGCCTGTTCTGCATCATTTGAAACAGAGAAACATTGTAAATAATGTAAATGCTCATCATTAGGAGAGTGCCCGAATAAACTGTAGTATACTCACACAGTGGAATACATTGAAAAGGAACATGCAAGGTGCATTGCAATGTGATGGCGTCTAGGATGTCGCAAGTGAAAAGCACAAAGTACAGGGCTGAACACATATCACGCCGTCTTTATGCAGCAGTGGGGAAGGAGAAGGCCAGCTCTCCACCGCTGAGACAAAACGCCTGAGACAGCAAAACTTAAAAGAAGGAAAGGTTGGCTTTGGCTCATAAATCAGAGGTTTCAGCCCATTGTTTCTCTGCCCTGATGCTTAGAGCCTGGGATGAGGCAGAAAACTACAGTAGAGAATGTTTATGGAGCCTCCAGTTTGTTGCCCAACGAGGGCGATAAGCTGAAAAAAAGAAAGGACCAGGTTCCAATATCCCCAGGCACCTAACTTCCTTCCAGCAGGATCCACCTCCTAATGGTTCCACACATCCATACCATCATCTGAGGACCATGCCTTTAAGGCAGAAGCCTTTGGGGAACATTCAAGAGCCAACTGAGAGCAGAGGGGTATAAATGTGTACACAGATGGTTTATATTTGCCAGGAAAAAAAAAAAGCAGTGTAAGGATAAACAGCTAAGCAGAAAGCAATAAAAATGATTGCTTACAAGGGAAGGGACAGGAGAGCGGGAGAGTGACGGAGATGGAACTCTTTAGATACTTTTATGTGGTTTTGACTTTGGAATCATATAAATATTTAATAGATTCAAAATAGCATTAAATCAAAAGGGAAAGAGTGGGGGAAAAGCGGTCCCTGTCACCTGAAGACACCCTGAAATGAAAGACCTAAAATGTACAGCAAGCGGGTGATGTAATCAGTTGATGGAAATAACTAGCTCGAGTAGCTTTACCTCACAGCCCGTGGACCATACGCCCTTACAGAAATGTTTTCTGAAGCGAAAAAGACCTTCAAAGGAGTCTTAAGACTTCATTTGAAATTCTCACTGTTAGAAAAAAATATATATTGTCACTATTTTTGAAACTTTTATAAAAAAATCACAGGGTAATATAAATAAGTAATTATGCTAATGCTGAAATCTAAGATCGTCAATGTGTGAGAGAAGAGATCTGGGGAAAAGATCAAAGAAACTAAATAAAACTTTGAAATGTTATATTTGACTTGGAGAGATCAGCAGGCACGCAACCATTCTTTTGGTTTTTCTGTTCGAAAGTATGGATTTGCTGTCTCCATCCACCAACAACCTTGAGAAGCAGTAAAAATCCAGCCATTGAGCACGGCTCAGGTCAGAGTGTGTGCTCCGAAATGGCTGAGTCCAGCGCTGGGCCAAGAAATAGGTTATGGAAGCTTAAGGTATCTCATTGGGCCAGAAAGTGAGGACCCTGACCAAGGATGACAGAACCACATGTGAAGTCAGAGGACCTGAGTAAAGGGATGCCCACTGGGGAAGACCGAGGACCTGAGGATAAGGATGCCCACTGGGGAAGACCGAGGACCTGAGGATAAGGATGCCTACTGGGGAAGACTGAGGACCTGAGTAAAGGGATGCCCACTGGGGAAGACCGAGGACCTGAGGATAAGGATGCCCACTGGGGAAGACCGAGGACCTGAGGATAAGGATGCCCACTGGGGAAGACTGGAGGCCATTGAAATATTTTGAACATATACTCAGCTGTTCATGTGTGTATTAGTTCCTTCTGAGTTGCGTGACAAGAAACAATCCAGGAAAGGAAAAACTTATTTTGGCTCATTGTGTTGGAAGGTTACAGTCCAGCCCAGCGTGGGAAGACATGGAGGAATGGCTGAGCCTGTGTTTACAATCTGTGTTTACGTCACTGTTCACATTGCTGATGACCAGGAAGCAACTGGACTCTAACCTTCAAAGGCCTGGTCCTAGTGACCTTCTTTTTTTCCTCCTCCTCTTTCTAGACATTTATTATTATTCATTATTGTTACCATTGTCTTTGTCATCCTCATCATTGTCGTTATTCTCATTGTGTGTGGGTATGTATGTGAAGGTCAGAGGTCATTTCTATGGGGTCAGTTCTCTCCTTCCACCTTCACTTGGTGTGTAGGTTAGTTTTGTAAGTTTCACACAAGACGAGAGTCATATGAGAAGAGGAAACCTCAATCGAAGACTCGTCTCCATCATGTGGGCTAGCCCAGCACACTGTGGGTGATGACACACCTAGGTGGTTGGTCTTGGGTTGTATAAGAAAGCAGACTGAGTAAGCCATGGAGAGCAAACCAGTGATCATTATCCCTTTATGGTTCCTGCCTTGACTTCCCTCAGTGATCAGCTGTGATTGGGACACGTGAGCCAAATAAACTCTTTCCTCCCCAAGGACCTTTTGATAATGGTATTTATCACAGCAATGGAAAGCAAGCTAAATTGGGGGGAGGGTGCCCGCATACCTTTGCTCCCAGAAGTCAGGTGGATCACTGAGTTCGAAGCCAGCCTTGTCTTTAGAGTGAATCCCAGGACAGCCAGGGCTACACAGAGAAACCCTGCCTTGGAAAACAAAACAATTACCAATCAAAAACAGGACACTTGGTTCCAGCGATTGAAACTCAGCTACTCCAGCAAGGGTTCTGTGGTGTGAGCTGTCTTGCTCCTCCTCCTCTCTTCCTTCCTCCTCCTGTTTTTCTGTGAGTTCATCCGTGAGAAGATCCATGGGGTGGGGTACATGATGTATGTGCACGTGAAGCCAAATGTCGTTGCTTAGGAGCCATCCGGCTTGTTTTTCGAGCCATGTTCTCTCGCTGACCTGGAGCTTACTGATGAGTCCCTGCTGCTCGGCCAGCGGAGTCCGCCTGGCTCTGCCTCCCAAGCACTGGGGTTACAGGTGTGCACCCCAGTCCCAGCCTTTTGTCTGTGGGTTCTGGGGACTGAACTCGGCCCCTCGTGCTTGTAGGACAAGCTCTTTCTGGACTGAGCCATCTTAGTCCTCCAGAGACCCACTTCTACCAGCCAGGCCCTACCTTCTCAAGACTCTGCTGCTCCTCAAAGCTGAGCCACCAGCCAGAAAACACTCAGAGCAGCAGCCTGTGGAGGGACACATCAGATTCAAATCAGAACAAATACAGATAGAACACAGTGGGTGAGGGAGAGCCCCAAACCCATCAATGTCATTAGATACCATCAGAAGTAACTAGGGCACAATACCTCATCCTGAGAATTAGCAACGAGGAAGGAAAGAATCAGGCCTCTAGCCTGTCATTCCTCTACTATTTCATCTCAACTTGAAAGTCCTGGCTTATAAGGGGGAAGAAAATAAAAAGATCCCAGCTAGTAAAAGCAGAAGGATTGATAGGATCTGGAAAACCACTTCTTTATATTCCTTAATAAAATGATTGATTCAGACAATCATCACTGATGGATGGAGCAATTGATCAGAGGGCTTGATAAGCAATGACCTAGTGGGAAGCAGGTCATCACTTCTGATCGCATCGACACTTGAGGACTTTTTGTGTCCCTTGAGATGCCGGGACACACAAAGCCCCACCTGTGAGGCATTTCCTGAACAAGACACCCTAGAGAAAGGACCTGGGTCCAAGCAGTCCAGGTATTTGAGAGATGAGCTTAGGGATAAAATGAGACGGGAGGTGATGCTGGGAAGGGAAGAAAGCCAACTAGAAATGGATGATCAGAGCAGGGGAGGTAGCTCAGTTTGTAAAGTGCTTGCTATATAAACATGAAGATCTGAGTTCAGATCTGCAGCCTGGTGGAATGGGGTACACCTGTAATCACACCATAGGAGAGGCGAAAACTGGGGAATCCCAGAACCCCACTGATGTTCAGCTTAGCTATCTGGGTGAGCTCTAGCTTTGGTGTGAGAGCCTGTCTCAAAAAACTAAGGTGGAGAGTAAATGAGAAAGACACCCAACATTGACCTCTGGCTCTTCTGTATGCACTCACGTGCCCACAGACACCCACGTTCACATGAACACACATGCACTCAAACATGGATGCGCACACACACAAAGTTAAAAAAAAAAGAACTATTAGGGCTGCAGAGATGGTTCAGCAGCTTTTAAAAAATGAACTGTTGAGTGGGTTCCACGCAGGCAGCTGGAGCTCAAGACTACAGGACATTCTAGATGCCTCCCCTAGAGAGAGGGCTGGGGAATTAGCTTCTGGTTCCCACTCTATTCTTATCTAAGGGTCCTCCGGGGATGCTAACCTCCCGGTAATTCTCAGGACCAGAGAACAACCTTGAGTGGCAGTTTCAGAACACGCAGGTAGAGTACACTAATGACCTCCAGGACTGGCCAAGAACATCTGGCCAGGCAGTGCCCACACTGCTATGGAACTTTGCCACTAGTTCCTGGAAATACAGAGGAAGAAGTACAGTGAAGGGGACCGAAGAGAATCCAGTAGATGCATTTTGATCGGGGACATTCTACAGGATACAGGATCCACCAGGGTGTTCTCTGAGCTGGTTCCCACTGTGAGCAACGGGACACTTCTCTGAGGCGTGTAAGGGAAAGCCATCACAAGGTCAGGAAGCTGAGGCATCCCTCCAGGACTCCAGTCCAGGCCTCTGCTTCCTGGATTTCCAAACTGTGCCTGCTTATGGCTGAGTGGCTTCCCAGTTAAGCCCTGATATAGCAAAGCTGAGGAGAGCTACAGGGCAATGGCCAAAGTAGGGGCAGGCAATGGTTCCCCCAGCGTCTGCGGTCTTGACAGATTCTCACATGAGTTTAAAACTCAGTTATTGCTGTCAGGGGCGGTACCTAACCCCCTACCCTGACCCTGACACCCCGGACGGGTATGTCCAGTCCTCACTAAGCACAAGCATTTCTTTAGGACTAGGATTTTGGGCTGTAGCAGGTGTGTGCATGAACACATACACGTGTGTGCTATGAGAGCTCTTTGGAGCCCTGATTTGCTCTCAGGACAACCCAGTACTTCTTAGGCCTGACCCACTTCCTGCTCACAGACTTGGGCTGTCTATGAATCCCCAGGTTTGCTCATGCCACGTCACTGTTCAAGGTCACCTGGGCAGCCACCCACGGTTCCTGAGCATCCTGGCTCCGAAACACTGGGTTGAGGACATTTCTGCCTCTGGCCTCCTTTTGCTAACTCTTCAGTTGCTCAGTGTTCCCTCTCCCGAATCCAATGTGTGACCCAATTCTTCATAGCAACATTGCAGAGCAGCCCTACAAACACAGCGGGCAGAACCTGTCATCGGCCCCTCCTTCAGTATCTTCGGCTGGACATGTTGGTGGGTGTGGGATTGCCCAGTTTAAAGGCAGCTGTGTTTACAGTCAACAGAATTGCAAACCATCCTTTATAGAGGCCTCACCAATGCCCTGTGCAAAGCTTTACTTTTTTGAAAACTTTTTATTGATTCATTGTGAATTTCACATCGCGCACCCCAATTCTACTCATCTCCCCGTCCCTTCATATCTGCCCTCTGCCCTTGCACCCTCCCCCAACAAACAAAACAAAACATCTCATTGTGGAGGCTGTAGTGTGTCACACAGCCTGCCCCTTTGTTCACACGTCTTTACTTGCAGATGCTCATTGCAGTGAGTCACTGGTCTGGTTCCAGGCCCCTTCCGCTCCCCTATCAATACTGGATCCTCGCTGGGCCTCCTCTCAGACATCCTGTTGTTGCCCTGTGTCATGGGGACCCTGCGGCTTTGGATCTGCAGGACAGGCCCCTTTCCGAGCTCCAGCAGTTCCTAGATGGGTTAGGTTTTTAGGGTGGGTCAACTCAAAGGCCTAGCTCTGGGCCTGGGTGGTAGCTGAGTTAGCCTGTCGGTTCTCCCCCACCCCCACCACCAGAGCTGGCTCTCCAGTGCTGCCCCAGCTAGCTCCCTCCCACCCCCCCACCCCCCCACCCCCCCCCACCCCCCCGTGCTGCAGGGGAAGCTCTCCTGCTCTCTCGCCCTCTCAGCCTCACCAGCGCCCTCAGGGCCAGCTCTCCTGTGCTGTACAGTAAGGTGCAGGGCCTACTCTCCTGAGTGCTGTGGCCAGTGAGGTCAGCTCTGTGCAGTCCTGGGACATCAGCATGGTCCCGGTGGGGCCAGCCCAGGCTGGGGACATCCACATGACCTTTGCTGGTAGTATGAGCCATGACATCAAACCAGAGCATTGCTGCTGCATGGCCATGGACCCAGACATGGGCCTCAGCGACAGCTTTGACCAGGACTTCACCATGGATGGCCTCAGGTGGCATGGCAGGCTACTCAGGTCAGGCTGTTCCTTTCCACCCTCGAATCTCCGCGTCTGCCTTTCTTCATGGTGCTCAAACTTCTTCTCTTTCTCTCCCCTCTCACCACCACATACCTGCCAGCCGGGCCTCTGGGTGTCTTCTGCCTGCCTGTAAAGTTTTATTTTCGATGCTAAAGAATCAAAAAATAAGGCTGGAGAGATCGTTCAGAGGTCCTGAGTTCAATTCCCAGCAACCACATGGTGGCTCACAACCATCTACAATGAGATCTGGTGCCCTATTCTGGCATGCAGGTCTACATGCAGACACAACATTGTATACACAATAAATAAATAATTTTAAAAAAGAATCAAAAAATAAAGCCGGGCATGGTGGCACACCCCTTTAATCCCAGCACTCAGGGGGCAGAGGCAGGTGGATCACTGTGAGTTTGAGGCCAGCCTGGTCTACAAAGCTAGTCCAGGACAGCCAAGGTTACACAGAGAAGCCCTGTCTGGAAAAACCAAACCAAACCAAAACAAAACCGCAGGGGTTTGCCCTCCTTCCACTAAGTGGTTCCAGGGTTCTGCTGAGCTGCCCTCATTGCGGGGTCTCCAGAGGTAGCTCTAGCCAGCCCTGAACTTGCAATCCTCCTGCTTCAGCCACCCAAGTGCTAGGATTACAGGTGCGCCTGTGCAGCTCAAGTTCTTAGTTGATGTTCATACTTTTTTTTCTTTTAATGTGGAGTTTTCATCTCGTATCGTCTGTGTTCATTTTTCTATTGGCTTGAGGATCTTTTCATCATTAATTGGGGAGTTTCCTAAATTGTATTGCTATTTAGCCAGGGTAGATTCTACCACCATCTACCCTGTTCTGCCTAGGTACAGGTTCCTTACTATGCACACCACAGCTCCCTTGTGGATATCAACAGTCCTGCTCTCTGATGAGGCAGAGTGCAGGGCTTGTGGAGAGTTCATATGCAGGCAGGACTTCTCAGACAAGCCTGAGCCATGGATGGGTATCACTCTGACAGAGCACCTCAGGCACCTGTCTGTGGACGCCCGCGGCAGATAGTGAAGAGCTGAGTCTGTCGCACATGCTAGAGAAGCAGCCGGACACGGGAAGCAGGTGGCCTGGATCCGAGAAGTTCCAGATGCTGGTGGAGGGGGTGCAACGACCTCTGAGCAGCGAGCGGCCCACCCCACCGTGAAGCTCTGCAGCTACTACAGTTCCGTGGTTCAGAAGGTTCCCTCCTCCCACATCCCTTGACCTCTGCCAAGGTCATGGCTCACTCCCACTTGCCGGCTTTCTCCCTGCCCAGCGCCACGCGCACACTTCCCCTGGGGCACCCAGCCCGGGTGCTTCTTAAGTCTCGTTCGATATCTAGTTAAGGCGTCCATTTATCTCCAGCTTTCCCCGGGACCTTCCCTTTTGATTTTCAAGAACATTTTCTTCTCTCTGCTAAAGCAGTCCTTCCGAATCAAAGGCTCGGCCTTTCTAAAGCGAGGTTTCTGATGTGGGCTTCAGTGGACTGGCTGCGAAGTTACAGAAACAATGACATGGGAGTGCTGGCTGTTTCTCTCTTTATCTTCCTGTCGTAAAAGCTCTAATTCTCCTTGAGGTAAAGCAGAGCATCTGATTGACATGGGAAGCGGGGGAAAATGAAAGCCAAATTATTATGATTTCGAGTTATGTTTCTTGCAGCGTTCCCGAGTGTCTGCGGTGGGCTTGTGTGCCCAGTGTTTGTCCTTTTAACTGTATTCGCAGAGTCTTCTGTTGTTTGCAAGTTAACTGTTTTTATGTAGTCAAACCTGGATGTTTTTCTTATTTTTCTTCTAATGCTTTTCTGGCATTTTGCTTTTTGCGTTAGGTTCTTTAAATCAAAGGGGCTTTGTATGTGTTGAGCATGAGGTAGAGCTCAAATTTTGTGCTTTTCGAACTGTAGGACCATTTATTAAATAATATCTTCGCTGAGGGGTGGAAATCCTTCACTTACAGTACACAGATGGAATTCATCTTGTTTTATGAGATATTTTTATTTATGGCTTGACCAGTCTTTCTCTCTTGTGTGTGTGTGTGTGTGTGTGTGTGTGTGTGTGTGTGTGTGTTTGGAGGTCAGAGGAGGAAGTCACTATCCTCTATAAACCCTCTGTCTTATTTCTTTATTTCCTTGACACAGTCTCTCACTGAGTCTAAAGTTCCACTTTTTTATTCTAGCTAGGCTGGCAGGCTAGCTACTCCCAGCTATCCTGTCTCTGACACTCCCAGGCTATTACCCCTATGGGGTAATAGGCACATGTGGCCACTCCCACTTCTCTCTCTCTCTCTCTCTCTCTCTCTCTCTCTCTGTGTGTGTGTGTGTGTGTGTGTGTGTGTGTGTGTGTGTGTTTGAGATTCAAACTCATATCTTCATGCTTGGACAGCAAGCACTCTTACCCACTGGCCTATCTTTCCATCCCTAACTTCTCCCATTTTCACTTAAAAAAAAATTTTTTTTTTGAGACAGGCTCTTTCTACTTAGCCCTGGCTGACCTGGAACTCACTATGTAGACAAGGATGGTTTGGGACTCACAGAGGTCTGTCTTCCTCTGCCTCCTGGGTGCTTCACTCAGTCTTTTCCTTTGTTGAGCATGGTGGCACATGCCTATAGTCATAGCACTCTGGAGACTTGGAGGAAGAAAGTGCTGGAGCTTTGAATCAGGTTTATATACTGAGGGCTACATAGTGAGTCTGAGGGCAGCTTGGACTACATAGTCAACCCTGTCTCTAAACACAAAAATGGGGTAGGAGATATAGCTCACTGGGTGGGTAAAAGCATTATGTGAGGACCTTTGTCCAAATCCTCAGAGCCCATGTGACCTAGTTATTTTCTGTTGCTGGGATAAACACCATGACTAAAAGCAACTTGGGAGGAAAGGGTTTATTTGGCTCACATGTCCCAGTCACAGTCTATCCTTGAGGGAAGCTAAGACAGGAACTCAAAGCAGGAACCTGGAGGCAGGAACTGAAGCAGAGGCCATGGAGGAGAGCCGCTTACTGGCTTGTTCCCATGATTTGCTCAGTCTGCTTTCTTGTAGAACTCAGGTCCAGCTGCCTAGGAGTGGTGGTACCCACTGTGGGCTGGTCCCTCCCACACCAGTCAGTAATCAAGAAAACGCCTCAGCCGTCGGTGGTGGTGCACGCCTTCAATCCCATCACTTGGGAGGCAGAGGCAGGCGGATTTCTGTGAGTTCCAGGCCTGGGTGGTCTACAGAGTGAGTTAGAACAGCCAGAGCTATACAGAGAAACCCAGTCTCGAAAAACAAAATGAAACAAAACAAAACAAGAAAGGAAAAGAAAATGCTTCACGGAATGCTCTTCCCAGGTGACCCTAGTTTCACACCCTAGTGTGAAGCTGAGAAAATTAGCCTGCACAGCATCCGTTGTGTGCCTCACATCCCCACAAGTTGGATATGGGAGAAGCATCCTTGGGAGTTCAAGGGCAGCTAGCTGGTGTCCACAGCTCCACAGCAGCAGGTAAACAAGGCAGGTCATCCTCCAGCCTCCATGTGTGTGCACTTACACACAGGAGTACCACTCAGATGCAAGAGCGCGTACAAACACACACATACACACATCAGACACACAAAAATAAATAGAGCACTATTTTTTTTCTTTCTTTCTTGCGGGAGTGTGGAATGGGAGTTGATGCTTAATGGGCACAGTTTCCATTTGGTTTGAGAGACGATGGTGCTGATGACTCTAAGGCATGTTGAATGTGCTGAGTGTTGCCAAATTGCACAATTAAAAGGGTTAAAATGGTGTTATGTGTACTTTCCCCTAACAGAATAGTGTATTTTTTTTCTGGTATGTTTTATTCTTGTGTAATAAGCCTTGTAATTTTTTTTTTTACCCTTCCAGATTAACTTGAGAATCAGCTTGTCACATTCTATTAAAAGTCCCTTTGATATTTTTACTGCAGTTACATCAAGTTTATGGATTGCTTTGGGGAGAAGTGACATTTTTATGGCTCTGAACCTTCCCCTAGGTGGAGCATCTCCTCATTGACGGGGAATCTCTTTTTATGCCCTTCATTAAAGCTCGGTGATTTTATTCCTATCAGCATGTTCTTAGCCATGTGACAGCTTTAGTTGTCTCTGTGAATGGAGTCCTGGGCACGGCACAGGGGCTCCTGCTTGGGTGACTCCAGGCCCGCCCTGTTGCTGCATGGCTGGCTCCGAGGGAAAGCACACACCCCTGGAGTCATCTTACGGAGGCCTCCGCGAAGGCCGCCCGTGGGTCTGCGCAAGGCTTCATAGGAGAGGGCTGGGCTCTCAGCAAGAGGAGGGTTGGACTCCACCAAGGGAGCTGGCAAGGCCAAGAGAAGGGGCCTTCTGGAAGAACCTTCTATGTCAGAGGAACCTGAATTTGTCACCAAGGGGGTCACGAAGAGGATGAATGCTGAGTTGGGATCTGTTGCCATGGCAGCCGCTCGCGAGGGTGTGGCCGAGGCACCTCTCAAGCTGCGGTGCCGCTGTGGCTTCAGAGCCAAGGGATCCTGTCATGCACTAAGTTTCTTAGTTTCTCGGAAACTTACTGCCCTCACCAGCAAATAAGGGTGGATTCCAAGGACAGGTTTCACCGTCTCTGCTGGGCTGTCGCTGCACGGGGCAAGAACTGTGTATGTGGAGTTCATTGTGTGCAGGGTCCTGCTGGCCCCCAGGGGACACAGATGGCTCTGGGTCTGCAGCTCGGCAAACAGCAGCGCTGGGGCCGCGCCCCACCTACTCTTGGGCCAGGCGCCTGCGATGCACAGTGTGTGTACCCACGCTGAGCACTGGGTGGCTCAGGAGCAGTGTGTGGGAAAGATGCCTAAGCTAGATGTGGAGAGATGAATGAGGTGGAAGAAGCAGTTGCTAGTGGAGTGATCTGCATGGATTCAGGACCCCCAAGACCGAGTTCTCAGCACAAAGGAGATTTATGTGCCCCAGAAGGACAAAGAACAGGGAATAAGAGACAGAGGAGATGGAGGGCTAGGGAGAAGGGGAAGGGAATGAAGGAGAGGGGAGCAGGGATATTTGTCTCAGAGTGTGGGGCAGGGCGGGGCGGCAGCAAAGAACTGCCTCTGGGTAGAGAGGAGACAGATGTGGCCCATAGGAAAATGACGCTTTATAAAGCTTTCACCTGTGTTAAGGTGAGGCGTTTAATTTTAACTGGGCATGTTAATTTAATTTTAATTGGGCATGGCAATTAGTTGAGCTTAAGGGGGCTTTTGATGGCTGGACTTCGATACTTTGATAGCTGGACCTTGGGAGGCAACCTCAGACTGAGGAAGTGGCCAAATAAGGGAATAGAGCTTGGTAGTTAGCTTTAGGAATATAATCTAACGGTTTTTAGCAAGGCAGAGGGAATGGGGGAGAAGGGCAAGGCCTGCCGGAGTCATGTTTGCCAAGGCTCCGGCTGGCTAGAGTCCCTTCAGCCAGTCTTTGCACACACTGCTCAATCCTTTCGAAACGCTTTGACTCCCCAGGAAAGCTTTGGCCAGCCTCTCTTAACCTAACTGTCACCCGCTGAGCCCCACCCCTTGGAAATTCCAGCAGCCAGCCGTGTTCCCCTGGGAGCCGGCCTCCGGCAGGTGTGGGACACAGAAGCGGTCCCAACCCTGCAGTTGTTTCTTCTCTAACCAGCTAAATTTAAGACTGTTCAGCTTCCTTCCCCTGGGGGCTGGGGTTGGACACAGAGGTTCACCTGTGCTCTGCAAGCCCTCTGCCCCTGTACTGGACTTCCAGCCCACTTCCCCCTGACTTTCCTGTTTTCCCCAACCCTTCCTCTGCCCCTGTGTTTTTGTCAAGTTTTATTTTGTGCTGCTTTCATGCCGACTTCCATTCTGCAGTCCTGCTGTCTTCCCTCTGCCGTTTCCTGAGCCCCCGAGCCTCTTTGTTATCTTGTTATTATCTCCTGAGTTCCCCCATCAAGCGCTTTATCTGGGCGTTTCTTCTCTGGTGCCCTGTGTTTATTAGATTGGTTGGTTTCCCTTTTCATCTCCTTGCTCGTCCTTGCCATCCCTGGCTCTTGTATCTGTGTTCAGATCTGGAGGAGGCTGACTGTTGATTGCTGACATTTGAACGATGTGAACTTTCTCCAGACAAGCATTGGCAGGAGGTCATGGTGGGGAGGAGCCAGGGATGGCAAAGGTTTCTTTTTTGTGTAGGGATTCTGTGAGCCTTTGCTTCCCCACAGGTAATAACTGCTGGAAACTGAGAACCCTCCTCCCCACCACGCCTTAGTTGCCTGGGTATGATTTTCATTTTCTTTTCTTAAGATTAAACAAATTTAAACTGTGTGTGTTTGTGTATGCGTGCGTGCATGTGTGTCTTGGTGTGGGTTTGTGCATGAGGGTGCAGTGCTTCTGTAGGCCAGAAGAGGGCATTGGATCTCTAGAGTTACAGGTGATTGGTGAAACAATGGGTTCTGGAAACCAAGCAGAGTTCTCCTGCAAGGTCAGTATGTGCTCTTAACCCCTGAGCCATCTATCTTTCCAGCCCCTGAAAGTGTTTCTTTAAATGCTTGTTGGTGTGTGTGTGTGTGTGTACATGTGTGTGAGTGTGCATATGGAGGACAAACTTGGGGGTCTTCCTCAGGAATGCTGTGCACCTTATTTTTTGAGACAGAGTCTCTTGTTGGTCTGGAGCTCACCAATGAGGCTAGATTGACTGACTGGCCAGTGGGCTTCAAGGATTCTCCTGCAATTACGAGCAAGAGTCACCACGATTTGTGTTTGAAAGGCAAGTGCTTTGTTTACAGGGCTGATCTCCGAGCACTCATGCTCGCGCATGTGTGCATACACCACACACGCATGCGCGCGCGTGCACACACACACACTTGCACAGGATGCCCGTGGAGACTAGAGGACAGCTTTGTGGAGTCAGTTTTCTCCTTCTACCTTTACACAGATTCCGGGCATCACTATGAAGTTGTTGGACTTGCCAAGGCCTTTGCCCCGTGAGCCTTCTTACTGGCCCTGTTTTGCTTCCTGAGACAGTTTCACTCTGTCACCTAGGCTGACCTGTAATTCATTATGTAGCTCACGTTGTTCTTGAACTCACAGCCTCAGACCTCTGAGTGCTGGAATCACAGGTGTGTGTTAGCCTGGCCAGAATGTGAGTGGTTCCTAATTCAGCTGTCCCGCCTCTGTGTGGTGAAAACCTGTCAGGTTTGGGAGGCTGCCACTCCCCGGGTGGGCCTCCACCTTGTGCATCCAGGCCCCTTCCCATCCTGCTCTGAAAGGGGACGCCCCCCGCCCCCCTGCCCCCTCTCCCCCCCTCCCCCCGTTTCTTTCCATGGCTTTCCATTGTCTTCCTCGGCGCTATACAACTCTGTGCTCTGTTGACCTCTCTGACCTCCTCTTCTATGTCTGCCAACATGACGTGGACTGACATCCTTTCCTTTGCTTCCTGCCTCAGCTTTCCCCCAGTGCTTCTTCCCCTCTCTGGCTGACTCCACTCAGCCTCCAGCCCTCAGCTGAGAAGGTCTGTCCCCCAGGAGAACAGACTGCCAGCTAAGGTCCAGCCAGGACTGCAGAGAGTTACTAAGTCCACCTAGGGAGTGACCGGCCTCATCTCTGTAGTGTTCAGAGTGAAAGGCCAGAGTCCAACCACCATGGCCTTGGGATTCCCACAGCGGGGATCCAGGCAGCTCCTAGAACAAAAGGAGGGTGTTACCGAGTCGCAGAGGAAATCACTTCCAGTTCCTATTTTTTCTTTCTTTCTTTTGTAGGAAGAGTCTTAAAATGTAGTTCAGGCTGGTCTTGAGCTGGTCTTCCTACCTCAGTCTCCCTGGGGACTGTAAACCAATGAAGAGGGACAGAGGATAGCCCAGGGCTATCTCATAGCATAGTTCTGGCCTGAGCATGGGTGCAGGACAGTGGGAGGCTGTGCCTGCGGCCTGTGAGATCTCTGGGGGAACCGGGCCGAACTGCTGTCCCCACAGTGGTTTTCCTCTGAATTGTGTTTCATTGTGCAAATGGCATTCAGGCAGCGAAAGGCCCTGTTTAAGAAGCAGGGAAAGTCACTGGCTCCCATGTATCTTCCACATCTGGTCTGTCAGAAAGAGCACTGGACCTGGAGTCCAGCACTATGACTGCCACCTCTCTGCCAGTTTGGGCCACCTCTGGCCGGTCTTGCTGTCTCCCTGTGCCTCGCTGTCTCCCTTGCCTGCCTTCACAAGAATATGAAGGCAGCTGGGGCAATTCACTGAGACCGTGCGCATTTGCAAGCCCTTGGCGGAGAGTCCAGCACAGGGTGGGTACTCGGTACAGCCTCTTTTTTTTTTTTTTTATCAAAGCAACTGTTTTCATTTTTCTCATATTTTCTGCCAAGCTTTCATCAAATCCAGATGAACATTTTGCACACTGCAGCCATGCTTTAAATTTAACTTTGCAGTTATCCTTGCTTCTACCAAGGCGATGGCTTCGACATTTTCACAATTATTTTGTGGTGGAACACTGTGCCTCTTGGATTGATCCAGCCTTGTTTACCCAGCCGACATCCTTCTGCTCTTGGACTCTTTCTGGCGTTATAAATAATTGTGTGCTGAATTCTGCACTCCGTGTTAGCAGTGCTTTCATTTGTATCGAGTTTGTATCTCTTCTGTTGAAGCCCTCCTATTCTTCCTTTCTTAGTTACTGCTTCAGTCTCCTTTCTGGAATTATCTGTTCGTGGCCTTGGGATGAATATCACTTAGCAACTCAGATTTGTGTGTGTGTGTTTAGAATCTATGTAATGCAAATGCTCAGGTGAATTTTTATTATAGTTTTTTTTTTTTTGTATTTTGAAATAAAATCTCTCTATGTAACCCTGGCTGTCTTGGAACTCACTATAGACCAGGCAGGCCTAGAACTCACAGAGATCACCTGTCTCTGCCTCCCAAGGGATGAAAGTAAAGGACTGAGCCACACCATGCCTATTTTTATGTTGCATAAATTTAAAAAGTTTTGTCCTTCCATCTTTGAAATTCCTCTTCTCCTTCTCCCACCTTTCAGCCCTCACCCCATTTCTCTTTTGGGGGCAGGGTCTCACAGTGTAGACCAGGCTAGCTTCACAAGATCTGCCTTCCTCTGCCTCCTCAATGCTGGGTTTAAAGGTCTCTGTCACCATTCCCTTCCTCCCCTTCCCCATTGCTCTCCATCTCTCTCCCTCTCTTTCATTTTGAGTCTCGTTGATCCCAGGCTGGCTTCAAGCTTGCCGTGGAGCTGGAAGTGACCTTGAACCTCTGATCCTCTCACCTCGAATGCATCACCATACGTGGGTTATACAGCGCTGAGGATTGAGCCAGGGCTCTGTGCCAGAAACACGAACACTCTAGCAGCTGAGCTACACCTCCAGGCCTCGTTTACAGTTTCTTTGATTTAATTTATCCAACAGACATTATGCAGACTTCTGATCTGTGTGGCAGGTGCGTGAAGAGGCACGGGGTAAAAAAAAAATACAGCAGGCTCTGGCTTTCAGAAATGGCATATAGTCATGGAAACCATTGCAGTGTGGCCTGATACGTTAAGAGCAGCAGCAGGGGTCATGGGACTCTATGCCTGCCTCATTCTAAGAACTTGCCTGCGCTAGCTCTCCCAAACCTCCCCAAAGTCCTGTGGCTTAACAGTTATTTTTATTTACCTCATTTTGAAGATGAGGAGAATGGCTACATGGCTTCCCCAAGCTCCAAAAGCAAGTCACAGCTAAGCCAACAGCGTTTGAAATCAAATAGGAAGGGCTTCAGAGCTTGCCTTCCTCACCAGCTCACTAGCAAGGACTTGTAGCTAGTGACGGAGGGGGCAGTGGCCACGGAGCCTCTGAGCGGGAAAGCCTCCAGAGAGAGGTGAGTCAAGGCTGAGCACCGGAAAACAGAAGGCAACTTCATGAGCAGGTGAGGGGCTGGGGGAGAACGGTGTTCACAAATCAGGGCTGGCTTCCCACAGGCATGAAGAACCTTCTCTGAGTGGCCAGAGGCCTAGGAGTCCCCCAGGCTCTATCACTGCCCACCTTTCAGTAACCTCTTTATTCACCACAGGTTCCACGTGAGAGTCTAGTGCTATGGAGGTGAGAGAGACACTCAAGGTCCCCGCCTGCATGGCGTTTACAGCCCAGTTTTGGAAGAGGCAAGAAGGAAGATGTTCAGAATGCTTGTCATTCGTCGATGCTCAGCAAACTCCTTCTGGGGCTGGAGGAATGGCTCAGCAGTTACGAGCACTGGATAGCCTTTCAGAGGACCTGAGTTTGATTCCCAGCCCCTGCATGGCAGCTCAGAACAGTTTGTAACTCCACTCCTGGTCAGATCTACTGGCACTGTGTATGTACATGGAACATGGGCACACATGCACGCAGAACACCACTTACACATGAAATTTAAAAATTGATATAAAAAATTCTTTCTGCATTTTGGCTCATTCCTGGGAACTTGAGTTCCTCCTTTTTAAAGCCGAAGGCAGCCTCCCTTGCAGCTACATGCAAGTGTGTTGCCCAGGCTCCTCCAGTAGATGTTTTAGGTAGGGATGGCATGCTGGCATCTCTGTTCTGGAATCAGCAGCGGCTCTCTCATGAGTCCCTGCAGTGTGTGACATGGAGAAATTCAACGCCCCCAATGCATCCTGCTTAAACCGGCTGCCTGTAAGCAGCTGTACTAACAAGTGTGTTAGTTAGCTAGAAGAGAAAAAGCATCTATTTAGTTACTCAGAGGAACTCAGGGGTTGAGCGGCTAAGAGCCTGGTCCTACCCACAGAAGTCAAACCCACTAGAATGCGGAGAACAGGTGTTCCCACCCTGGTGCTGCTGGGTGGACACTCAGAGTGCTCAGTCCCTTAGAGCCTGCTCACATCCTAAGTTGATCATTGGGTCTCTCTTCTTTGAATCACTTTCCTTTCTCCTGATGAGGCACACAGGCTGCTGCTGGCCAGAAAGAGAGCCTCTGCTCATGGTACCACAGCTCTGGATCTTTTTTGCAAGGACTGCTGTGCATTGTGTGTTGTGTCTTGAATCTCTCCAAATCACTAGGTCAAGGATCACAAATGAATGAGGTGCTAGGTCTGAAGCCTGCCAAGCCTGTCCTAGGAAGAAAGGATGAGCAGAGTCAATTCAAGGCTGTGGTCTTGGGCTGAGGCTGTCAGCTCTAGCATGTCTCCCAGGAGGATGGCTCAGTGTCCCTGGGAGCCAGACTTGTACCCTTGACATCACCGTGCTGATCAGCTATGGAGAGATAAGCAGGGGACCTTGCTCACCATTCCGGATCTGCCTTTAATGAAATCAGATTCATGTCCTGGGGGATAAAGCAACTAGGAGGAAGTTGTCGAATCATACAGACGGGTTTATCCACAGGCCCACTGCCTGTTTGCAGCCTGGGATGCAAGGCTTTTTCAGTTGGATATATTTCTCTGCATTTCCCAAGGCTGCCTGGATCAATAGCTACAAACAGCCAGAATAAATTTCTGTCTCCGCTCCCCATTCCCTTGGATGGAGGGATGGACTGCTGGAAAACTCAGGCTCAGATCAGGAGTTATGGCTGTCCACAGGTGGGCACGTTGGGTCATCACAGCACTTTGCAGGTCAGGGCCCCAGTGCCCATTTCATAGACATAGAGGCTGAGCGTAGGGGAGGAGGCACTGGCTCCTGCCCCATGGGCCTCAAGGCCTCTGTGGGTGTCATTAGTTCTGAGCAACTGTCAGTATCTGCAGGTGGGAGCTGTACCCACCCCCTGGGAAGGGAAGCCCCCTGTTCAATGTCACATAGGCAGTGCATAGCAGAGCTGGGCAGAAGTCACCATGTGGGTTGCAGTACCCTTGCCCCCAAAAGCTTGTCCTCCTATGCCATCTGGCCTCTGAACACAGACTAGGGAATCAGTGGGGTGGGGTGGGGGAGCAGGAGGTATCCTAGAAGTCCCTGGGGGAGGAGGGAGGGTCCTTCCGGTTGCAGCACTAAGGGTGTGGAGAGTGTCCATTCCAGGCTTCAGGAGGACCTGATGCTCCCCAAGGATGCAGCTCTATTTTTAGTCTCAAATCCATCAATAGAAGGAGCCTGGTAGAGCCAGAGACTCCTGGCAGCCTGATACTATGAGGGAGAGGATCATTTATTAAGCACTTCCCGTGCGGGGCATCCTGTGATGTCTCACTGGAGAATCAGCTTCAGTCTGTACACACTGCTGTGGTCACCAAGATAATCCCCATCACTCCACACACAGAAGGTAAATAAGGCTTAAAGAGCTGGGGAAGTTGCTTGAGGCCATGGACCTAATATACTGAGCCATGATCCAAATGCAAATCATACTCAGGTCTGTGGGCTCTTGTCACGGGGTCCTCATCACTACGTCCTCCACACCGGTGTAAGAGCCAAGTGAGAGTGTAATCCCGGGGCTGGGAGTCAGGGCTGGGAAGATCCCGGGAGCTCAGTAGTCAGTGAGTCTAGCTGATTCAGACACCGTGTCTCAAAGAATACGATGGAGAGTGATTGGGGAAGACACCTGACTCCTCTCCAGGAATGGGCGCACACGGGCACACAGACACACAGATACGCCCAGAAGATCTTGAACACAAGGAAACTGTCGTATCCATGCCTTATGCGGAGCGTGGGTAGAGGAGAGATTTGAGAGAAACCCTGGAGAGAAGTTGGGACGTCAGGGAAGGAGGACAGCCGCAGTTTAATAACTCCGGGCTATGTGCACTGGGTGTCATGTTAGGAGCTTTCCAGAAGTCATCCTGACTGCCAAGGTAGGCGCTCAGTCCATGCTGGCCCTCTGGAGGCCATTGTTAGCCTCGGTGACGGAGGAGGAAACTGAGGCCTTGAGGGGTCAAGTGACGCTCTGAGCACCACTATGGAACTCTAGTCCGGATGATTCTGGAAACGCCGCCCCGTCAAGCGGAAGGCTGAGTGACAGATGTTCTCAAGGGAGAGGGGGTTGACCTGACATCTAGGAATGGAGACGACAGGGAGACCACTTCTGCTATCACCTCCCTCTCCCCCTTCTCCTCCCTCTCCCCCTTCTCCTCCCACTCCCCCTTCTCCTTCCTCTCCCCCTTCTCCTCCCTCTCCCCCTTCTCTTGTTGTTACTCTTCTTTTTGTCCTTCTTGTTGGTCTTCCTCTACTTGTCCTATTTTTTTTTTAACTTTTTATTGATTTGTTGTAAGTGGCACATCATGCACCCGAGTCCCACTCATTCTTCATCCCCTCATTTCTGTCCTTCTCTCTTGCAATCCCCTACTCCCCCCCCCCCCAAAAAAAAGAAAAACACACATTTCACTACCACCACCACCACCAAACACAAAGCACAGAAAACATCTCATCATGATAGCTGTAGTGTGTCTCAGTGTGCCCCATGTTATATCCCTCTGTCCACACATCTTCACTTGCAAATATCCACTGCAATGAGTCATTGGTCTTGTTCGAGTTCTCTGGTGTCAATAGCACTAATAGCATCAATATCGAATCCTCACCGGGGCTCCTCGTGATTATCCTGTTGTTGCTCTGTGTCATGGAGATCCTGCAGCTTTGGATCAGCAGGACTGGCCCTTTCATATGTCCCAACCATTCTCAGGCAATAAAGATGTTGAGGTGGGCCAATTCAGAGCCCTGGCACAGGGCCTGGGTGGTAGCTGAGCCGATCAGCAAGCCCGCTCTCCTTAACCCTGAGCTGCTGCTGCTTCTTCTTCTGCTTCTGCTGCTTCTTTTTTTAAAGGCAGGATCTTACATATTCCAGGTTTCCCACAAACTCTTGTATAGCCAAGGGTGACCTTGAACTCCTGATCCTCCTCACTCTACATCTTGTGCTGTCAGACACTGGGCTTCACGCATGCGAGGTGAGCACTCTGCCAACTACATATCCAGCTCCAGTGTTGTCCTTTAAATAAGTTTGTTCATTCACTCAGATGACGACAGTCCTGATCACAAAGTTCCCTGGGCAGAGATGGAGGGAGGAGTCTGCAGGGGTGAGGAGAAGGTGAAGGGACAAGGTTTGCGGTCCCCATGACAGAGATGCAGCCAGGGGTCAGGAATCAGACCACATAGCACGTGTGGGAATGAATGGAGAAGAACCAGATTTTTTTCTCAACTCTGTTCAACAGGAAGTTGACGGCAAAGGTCAAAGGTCTCTTTGAAGGTAGGGAATCGCAATCTCTCTCTTATGCATACACACACACACACACACTCACTGCTGCGCACAAATGTCAAAGAGTTTAGAGACAATTGCAAGACCAGAGAGTGGCCCAAACAGGAATTTTGTCTGCCTTGCTTTTTTTGAAACAGAATTCCCATAGCCCAAACTGACCTCAAACTTGCTACATGGCTGAAGATGACCTTGGACATCTGAGCCTCCTGCCTCCCACTCTGGTGTGTTGGGTTTGCAGGCATGGGCCACCAAAACCCATTTACCCAGTGCTAGAGCTCAAACTCAAAGCATCACGAATGCTAGGCCAATATTGTGCCAACTGAGCTCTACCTCCAGCCCCACAACTGGATTATTTTCAACACAAAGTAAAGCAGTGTTGAATTATGACCCACAGATAAAGCATCCGGAGTCCACACTGAGATAAAACCACTGAATGAATGATGTAATGAAGGAATTGGGACAGAACTCGCCTGTGACATTCCAACCGATGTATATAGTTTCTGCACCTGTAGGAAGGTAGGACCTAGACCCCCATTGTGGAAGACCGTGGCCTGGCGTGGTGGCTTCCCCATCAAAGTTCACAGCGGGAAGAGGTAGGGAGAGGAGCCCCCTGTTCAGTGGAGAGCACAGACCGGGCGATCCCATCCCATCTAGGGGAAGCAGGTCAGCATCGACAGCGATGTCCTACGGATGTCACGCGTGCCCACTGGCAGCCTTGGTGAGGGTGCCAGCAGCACCTGGCCACGTTGGAAAAGGGCCATCCGTTCTCTGCACATACACAGCCGCTTTCAGCAGCCGTGCCTTCCGTTGGCTGTGACTGTCGGTGCCCTTGAAGGACAAGGACCCCAAGCCCCGGGCTGTGTCTTCAGCCGCTATAAACCCAGAGGCACAAAGAGTTCCATCCCTTCACCACTGCCCAGGACTCAGAGGTACTGCCATCTGAGGGACACCTCCTGTTAAGGGGGTGGCATCGCCCAGTGATTTGTAGTTACGGGATTGGCAGCTTCCAGTGGCAGCAGGTGTGACCTTGAGCACAAAGGAGCAACCGTGTCCGGAAGAGTGCCCAAGGGCTCAGAAGGGCAGTGCCCCTTGTTAACCTCAGAAGTTCCTGGGTGCGGTTCCATCTGGTCGTAGGTGGTGGGGACTGAGCCTCAGGACGCAGAGCCTCTGGCTGGGGGCTTCCAGGGTCTGCTCTTGGTTTTCCAGTTCACGGGTTCAGCCACTATGAACACGCCTCAGCAAGTGAGGGAGCCTGGGGACATGCCTATTTTCACTCTCATCCCTGATTGCTTCCTGTGGTGGTTTGCATAAGGGTGCCTCCCACCCCCAGCCCACCCCCACCTCCTCCCCCACCCCGGGCCACATGTGCTTTGTTGGAGGAAGTATGGGAGTGGGCTTGGAGGTTTCAAAGGCCCATACCAGGCCCCGGCCGGTTCCCAGGCTCGGTCTCTCATCTCTGCCTGTGGCTCGGGATGTAGCTCTCAGGAACTGCCGTGTGTGCCTCTGCTCCCTGCCACAATGATAACGGACTAACCAACCCTCTGAAACTGTAGGCAAGCCCTCAGTTAAATGCGTTCCTTTGGAAGAGCTGCCTTGGTCGTGGTGTCTCTTCGCAGTAATCGAACAGTGACTAAGACACTTCTCCTTTGGGTGTGGGTTCTGTCCCGTTTTCTGGAAGTCACCTCTTTATGTCTCTTTCATTCTTTTCTCTACCAAGCCTTTAGCTTGTTCCCACCTGCTGCACCCCTGTTTTGACGCGCCCCTCCTCCATCCTCCTGATGGACCTCACAACAACAAAAAGAAATTTGCTGGCATGTGCCTTTAATCCCAGCATTGGGGAAGTAGAAGTAGATGGGTTTTTGTGAGTTCAAGAACATCGTGTTCTACATGGTGAGTTTAGGATAATCAGGGCTACGTAGAGAGTCTTGTCTCAAAAAAAAAAAAAAAAAAAAAAAGCACACACGCCTTTAATCCCAGCATGCAAGGAGGCAGAGGCAGGCACATCTCTGTAAGTTCAAGGCCAGCCTGGCCTACAAAGCAAGGAGTACAAGTCAGCCAAAGTTACACAGAGAAACCCTCTCTCAAAATACCCCCAAAAACCAGAAAAGAAATTTCATGTCATATATATTATTTGTGGAACAATGCAAAATATAGAAAGCAAAAGTAGCCTCTTAGGAAGAACCAGGCGGCGTGGAACCTTCCTTCCGGGCACGGGCCTCACTGTTTTCCTATGTTTGACATCACAGAACACCACTTTAAAATAGCCTTTGAAAATACTACCTCTCTTAAGAGTCTTAAGACTCTTAAAATAGTAACTTGGCTGTGGCCACGTCTGGAAAACACTCTACTCGTGGTTGAAGGTTAATGTCACTGGTAGCTGTCACCCGCCGCAGGAGGACGCGACAGAAGACACTTCCCCCTCACTGAAAATGCCTAACACCAACCTAAGCAGAAGGAAGCCATTAGAGAAACCAAACCCCAGCTGGCAAACGCTGTACAGGGGTACCCTTCAAAAAAACGGTCGCGGTCGTGAGAAACAAGGAGTGACTCTTTAGACCGGGGATAAGGGGGAAGAGGAAAGGAAACCAGAAAGCTAAGGGCCCTCCAGTGCCTTCCTCGGGAGCCTGGGACCCAGGGCAGAGGGGATTGCAAGCTTAGCAGACAGCCCTAGACTGTGGCTGGCTGCTGAGCTACAGCGAATGTTCCTTGATAACACATAGTGCAAAAAAGCAGGAAAACAGGCGAGGCGTGCACAGAGCTTCTAGAAATATATACATTTGCACCTTCCCTGCCCACCGCCCCCCCCCCACGCTAGAAATTATGCTGAAATAAATAAGCTCTTAGGACAAACATTATCCTTGGGTTCCACATTTTTTTAAGTATGTTTTTGTATGCGTCCAAAGAGTGGGTTTTGAAATATCTAAAGCAGGAATTTAGAAACATGAATCCACAATAGTAATGTGAGATTTAAAAATACCCCACTGACATGGGGTATTTTTAACCCATGACTGATACTTAAAAATACCCCTCGGAAGGCCCAGAGACAAGGCGGCTCAGTGGGTAGAGGGCTTGGCTAGATGCGGGAAACCCGGCTCCTTCCCTGGCACCACACAAACCCAGGGGTCTGGGGTCCACATCTGTGGTCCCGGCAGCCTGGAAACGAGAAGTTGAAGGTTACCCTTGGCCACTCATTGATTTCTAGGCCAGCCTGAGATTCGTGAGGCCCAGCCTCAAAGAACCAAACCAAACCAAAATACCATGAAAAAGAGAGATTGACAGATCAATTAGATGAAGGATATTATTGCTTCCATTCTCCCATTCAAGTGCCTTCCATCTCCCTTCAGAGAATGGGATGGGGAAGTGGCTTCCCAGAGTCCCTTGAAGCTGGTATTTCATTTATTTGTATCTGTTTAATTTAGTTAATGAGACAGGGTCTCGTACGTCCAGGCTAGCCTCTGAACTCCAAGGCAGAGGATGATCTTGAGTGGCCTTTTACTATTTCGTTTTCCTTTCCTTTTCTTTTTTCTTTTAATTATGTAGCCTTAGCTGTACTGGAACCCACTATGTAGCCAAGCTGACCTCGAACTCACAGAGATCCCCCTGCCTCTGCTTCTTGAGTGCTGGGATTAAAGGTGGGTGCCACCATGACCAATATATGATTTTTTAGATTAAAAAATATACAAAAAATTAAAACTGGGTGTGTGTGTGTGTGGGAGAATGGTAACTAAACTTGGACGGTGGTGGCACACCTTTGATCTCAGCACTTGGGAGACAGAGGCAGGTGGAGCTCTGTGAGTTCGAGGCCAGTCTAGTCTACAGAGCAAGTTCTGGGACAGTCAGGACTATACAGAGAAACCCTATCTCAAAGAACAAAAACCAACAAACAAAAAAGGTAAATGAAATCACTGGGTTTTAATAAATATTTAATTGCTAACAAATTATAATTATTGTGTAGAATTAACAACTAATTATATGATTAATAATAAATATAAATAATAAATATTATTAACGAATTATTAAGTACCATATGGTTTTGTTTTTTTTTTTAATTTGAGAACCAAATGATATGAGCATGAGAATGCGACCCACAGTTATGAAATCAGGCGAACAAAACCGACCACAAAGAAAAACCCCAAAGTTTCCCCAAGTGGAGGGCTGAGCAATGAGAAGAAGTTTAAATCTTTCTATTTCTATGTGGCGTTCTATTGGGCACACGTGTCTTCCAGACACAAACTAACTAATTAGGAAAAATATCAGATTTGAGTCTAGCAACCCCCTGGGGTCTCAGACATCTCCTCCACCCTGTTTACATCTACGTTCTCAGGCAGCTTTCAGGATCGGCGAGGCTTGGAGTCCTTTGCCCACGCACCCTCCCCTCCCCCCCCCCCCCCGCCACGTTGTCTGGAGCCAGAGTGACTGGCACCTCCTCCCAGAAGCCCTCGGCATGGAGCGAGCGCCCCCTGCTGGACAAGAACGCCAGCACCCCTAGCGAGCCGCTGCTTTGCATCACTAGGCCCCGCCCCCACCTTACTCCCACCAGGGGTCCAGGACCATCTCCCCCGCATCACGAGCTCCTCTTCTCATCCTCCCACTCCAACCCCCCAGGAGCAGAAGGAGAGAGAGCTGTAGCACCCCAGGGGTGAGCGGTTGGAGTTTTAGACCTGGGATCCCAGGGAGTTCAGGGACTGGCTCGATTCAGAGTGGGTTTGTAGGAGGGATGGTTTTCTGCTCCGTGTGGAGTTTAGAACTGGGCTTTGCATTTCTGGGAAAATCCCCTCTTTTCTGCTCTCTGGGTGCTCTTGGGCAGTCTCAGAGTCAGCTAGGACGAAGTGAGATGCCCTGTTCACAGGGTCATTGATAAGTAGCGACTTTCACCCTATCCCATTTAAGCAGCTGTGGCAAGGCCACCTTCCCCCTCCTCCTCCCCGATCCTCACCCCCCCCCCCCCCATAGCTTCCCTCTGTGGGACAAGAGGCGAGATTGCCAGCGGAGGGTCAGGCTTTGAGACCTCCCTCTTTTCCACACAGGCCTGTTGACCGGCGGAGGGTCAGGCTTTGAGACCTCCCTCTTTTCCACACAGGCCTGTTGACCGGCACTTGGCCTGGGCCGGTGGACAGAGAGGACCTTGTTTAGGCTCCAGGACTCTCTGCGTGACTTCTGGGCTGCCAGAGGCTTCAGAAATCTTTGTGATACAACACTGGGCTTCCCAAACAGAGTGCTGGCCTGCATGGAGAGGGCAGCAGCCGCAGGCCTAGACAGGCCTAGGCAGGCTCTCCCGGTGGAAGGTATGGGCTCCCCAGAGGGTGAGGGAAGCGTCACTTCACTTATCACGGAGGGGCCCAGTGGAAGGGGCCTGGCCCCTCGGAGAGTCCGAAGGAAATACAGGAAATGTGGGATCTGCCCCCAGGATGAAGAGGAGGCAGGCTTTTCCTTGAGGCTTGGTCAGAGCCTTGATGGGGATACTCAAAACCCTCCGCAGAGTGCTTCTCTTGAGTCCCCTACAGGTCCTCAAACCTTTCTTTCTTCTAAGGACATTGGAGAGCCAGGTGGAAGCTGGGCTGAGCTTGAAAACCTGTTCTTTTCTAAGAACGTGGCCCAGTCAGACAGCCTCGATCACTTTTTTGGATTCCCGGGGCTCTTTGGAGGTGAGCCCCTCAGTCTGGTCACACAGGATTCTCCCCTGAGCGCAGCACCCTGCCCAGCGGTGCTGACAGGAGATTCTACAGAGCAGCAGGAAGTGCAGCCCTTGTTTGTGGTTGGCAGCCCTGGCACTCCACTGGACCCGGAGAGGTCAGAGGTCAAGGTCCATCCAGACTCCAGGATGGGGCCCGGGCAAGGACTCACTGCTCCAGCCCACTCCCGTACCAGCTCCTCAGAGCCTTCGGGTGGACTCAGTGATGCCTCCCTGGGACAGAGAAGTCCCAGGTATGTGAAGAAGCGGCAGCGGCGATGGGAAAATCTAGTGTCCTGTGCCCCAAAGCAGGGCACAGGTGACTCCAGCCAGGATCACCCAGAGGAAGCCAGTCAAGAAGGCTGTCCAAGCCTGGTAAGTTGAGCCTGATGCAGATAAGATGGCTTCCGAGTCTCTCCTCCATGACACTTACCGGAGGTATACTCCACTGTCTCTTAACATTTTATCTCATACTTGTTCTGTTTGGTTTGTTGGGGGTCTGAACCCAGGGCCTCATGCATGCTGGCAGACACTTTACAGCTAAGCTGAACCCCTGAATCCTTGATACGGGGGTCTCACTAAGTTACCAAGGCTGGCTTTGAACTCACTATAGCCTACCCTAGCTTTGAACTTTTGATGTTAATGCTTCTGGCTCTCAAATTCTGGGATTACAGGTGTGTGCCGCCATGCCCAGCTTCCCAGGTGATGTGAATTGAAATTCTGGAGTCGGAAAAGGAAAAATAAAATCCATTACTGAGTTCCCGTGAGGCCATTATTTTTTGGAGGCAGCAAGTGCTAGGTTCAAATCTTGCCTCAGCCTACTTCCTGGAGGACTCACCTTCCACTATTTTTAATAAGTTTTCTTTCATTTAAAAATAGTAAACAAAATAAACTGGGTGAGGGGATGCTTGCCTCTGATCCCAGCACTCCGGAGTCTGAATTTGAGGACAGCCTGCTCTGCAGTGTGGCAGGCGGTGCAAAAACCAGACCAAAACAAACAAAAACAGGAAACAGCTTTCGCTGGCCTTCCACACTAGAGAGCCAGTTCCAGGACTACCTAGTGAGGCCCCGTCTGAAGTAAAAAGGAAACACACAACCCTTAATGGGATTTTTGAGGAGTAAATGAGACAGGACATGAAATGATGTGTTTAGCATAAGGTGGGAGGTAATTTGCTTTTCTTTGTCGAGTTTGGAATAGTCCTGAAAGATAGGAATTAGCCCCCCTTTACCAGATGGGGAAACTGAGGCTCAGGGAAGTTGACAGACCTCCCCAGGCGCACAGTCCCCTCTGCTCACCGTTTCTCTTTGCATTCACTGTCTATTTAATTGTGATACTAATTTTGTTAATCATATTTAATGTCTATAAGCCAGGGGCTTTCAATGGCATTTATTTTTCCCCCATAGTTGACTGTTCTAATGTTTATTGTGTGCTAGATGCTTTTGATATAAATACATGAAGCATAGTGAGAAAAGGAAATGACAACCAGGTCACAAACCCAGGTAGTTTGTCTTGTGGGCTTGCATGTGTCACACGCTGGGTACTGAGTATATCATCTGAAATCTTTGTAACAACCTCTGAGGTCTATAGACGCTGATGACATGCCCATTGCACTGATGTGGTCCCCGAGGCTCTGGAAGATAAAATGACCAGTCAGGGTCAAACAGCTCATTAGGAAGATTGAGACAGGAAGCAGTGAGCTGCCTATACGGTTATGTCTCTTTGTAGGATAATTGCATCCCAACACCTTGACATTGTTTTTGCAAGCATGTATTGTTGTTTTAAAAAATGAAAATCCCAACCGTTCTATTTTACCAGTAAAAGGCTCAGGAGCCAGATGCTGATGTAAAAACCTGCTAGCTCAAGAGAGGCAGAGAAAGCACCCAGCTGACCTTTCTTCTCAGCTCAGGTCCAGATGGAAAAAGCCCAAAAGGCTCACTAGCTCAGCTGACAGCCTAGGAGGAAAAGGCCAAAAATCCCAAGGCCAAAGGCTTGCTACCTCAAAGCCTAAAAAGCCCCCAAATCCAGAGAGCTAGAGAGCTAAAGCCAAAGAGCTAAGGCCCCTTCTACTTCTCCATGCTGTCTTAACTGCTCTTCAACTAAAGGTCCCTCCTACTCTTTAATCCCTGTCAGCTGGTGTCTTGCTCCTTCTCTTGACCTAGGGTTAACTTTATTAAATCCTATGTACAGAAAGCTCTTGGATTAAGGTGTGTGCTAGGGATAGCTGAACCACACCATAACCACCTGTTTAAAATAAACAGAAAGTTCTTGGATTAAAGGTGAGTGTAGGGCTCAACCACACCAAACAAGAAACAGGGTTTTTAGTTTATAATTTTGGGGTTCACAATGGGATCAAATATCCCGCAACAACCTATATTTTGGCATTCAAGGTGATAGGTCAAGGTCTGGGGTAGCCCAGGCTAGCCTCAAACTATCTGTGTAGCTAAGTCCAACCTGAATTCCTGACCCTCTAACCTCCTGAAAGGTGGGATTGCAGACCTGTGTCACTACACCTGACTCAAAACCACTGATTTGTTTTGTTGTCAGTTAGATTTGTCTTATTATTTACTTTCCATGTGTGTTTGCGTGTAGGGGTTCATGTGTGTGAGTTGCAGGAGCCAGGGGGAAGGCCAGGCAGTGAATTCTGGAGCTGGAGTTAGAGGTGCTTGTGAACCTCGAAGAGGGTGCTGGGAACCGAATTTAGGTCCTCTGGAGGAGCAGCAAGCGTGCTCAGTGTCTGAGCCGTCTCTCCAGGCCCGCAGCTGGTCATCTTTAATTTCAAGAGTAATATGAATTCATCCTAGGAAATAAAGAGATGCTGGGCACGGTGGCACACACAGTTAATCTCAGCACTCTGGAGACAGACGTAGGCCGATTTCTGTGGGTTCCAAGGCCAGCCTGGCCTGTAGCATGAGTTCCAGAACAGCCAGGGCTTGTTACACAGAGAAACCCTGTCTCAAAAAAACAACAACAAAACAAAACAATGACTAAAACAAAAAAGAAAAGAAGAGGAAGAAGAAGAGAAGAAGAAAGGAGGAAGAGGAGGAGGAGGACCCTGCTCACGCATCGTCTAGCACGATCTCTTGTAAGTATTTGCAACTGGCCTTACGTGAATCTTTTTCCTACGCATATGCCTTGCCTTACCCGACACTGGGATTATTGTCCCACATGTTATTTTCCCCTGTGATGTTTAAAATACTTCCCAGTTAGGGTGAGACTTAGCTCGGTTGGAAGGGTGCTTGTCAGCTGTGCTCCAATCTCTAGGTTCACCACTGGGGGCCAGCGCATAGATAGGGTGTGGTGGGGTACACCTGGAATTCCAGTTCTTGGGAGGGGGAAGGAGGAAGATCAGGAGTTTCAAGTTACCCTTGGCTACGGGGTAAGTTGGAAGGCAGCCTGGGAAATGTGAGAGAATTGTCTCAAAAAGCCAACCAAACAAACAGCAGCACAAAACAAAACCCAGAGCTGGAGAAATGGCTCAGCAGGCAAGAGCACTTGATGTGCAAGCATGAAGCCCCGAGGCAGAAGCTGAGTACAGATGTGTATGCGTGTGTCAACAGTAGGGGGTTGTGGGCTCTTATTTTTAAAGTCTGTTTTATCTTAATGGGGTTCTTATACCTGTATGTTCCTTGCAACCCTTACCCACCCTCATACCTTCCAAGCCCCCAACATCAGGTAGGAGAGAAGGAGGGTTAGTGTAGACCAGGCTGGTCTCAAACTCACAGATAACCGCCTGCCTCTGCCTCCCCAAGTACTGGGATTATAGGCATGCACCACTGCACCAGCTCCACAAAATTTCTATTTTTTTTTAGTAGAGTAGGAAGTTTGTTTGAAGGCCTTTGAGACAGCCATCCGTTGGGAATTAACAACTGTGTGAGGCTTGTGCCCTTCAGGCTCATTTTCGTGAGTGTCTGTGTAGACGCGAACATCTGGTTCTGACCTTTTCGTGTGTGAATAGGGCTCTCAGGCTGCGGCGTCCGGTGCCAGCTTCTTATGCTTTAGGCCCTGTACCATTTGAAGGTCTTTCCAGGTTGGTGCCCATTGTCCTGCAGTAGCTCTGCCTTTCCCGACTCTGCGGCAGAGCTGTCTGCAGCTGTATTTGTCGCGGCCGTGGGCACTGAGATGGGAGAAGGGGCAGGGGCTTCCTTTTCTCATTTCCAGCCATGGGAGGGTCCGGAGAGCTTCTGCTCAGCCTTGCGTTGCCGGGTGACCCAACCCAACACCTGCACCTCCCGGGATGGCCTTCTTTGATTCAGAGCACGTGGGTATCAGTAACACTTATCTTGTGGGATTGGTGGTAGGAAGTCAGTGTGATGACACATTTGGCATTTAACTCAATGCCTGTGATGAGGAAGCCGCTCGGGAATGTTCCTGAAATCTGCACTTTGGTTGTACTTGTAAAGGATGCTGGGGTGAGCTTTCTGGCGCAGCCAGCTTCACCCCACTTCAGACAACTTACTCCGGTTGGACGCCGGGTTTGGGATTCCTGGGGTTGCAGTGTGTTCGGGGGCTTGTTGGAGTGTGGTGGCGTCACCAGGTTTCCTGCCTGGCTTGGCTGGATGCAGCCCACGGCTGCGTGATAACTCCAAGCACCGTCCTTGATACTGCAGCTCAGCCTATCATCCCACAGCTGCCCAAACAACCCGTTTCCATGGAAACTGGTGCCAGCTGCAGGAGAAGAATTGGGGCTGCGTTGTGACGGGGACCGGCAGTGGGTGGTTGAGGACAGGGCTGAGTGGTGTGTGGATAAGCATGAGCACAGCGCCCAGCTGGTCATCTACCAGAGCCCCTGGGGGGGGGGGGGCAGGGGAGAACTTTCTCCTGGAGGCTGCCTGGGTGCAAGCAGGGCCAGTCTGACGAGTTCAAGGTCAGGCTCTTAGTACACAGAGACTTCAGGCAGAGATTTTTCTCTCGGAGTTGTAATCGCCTCCTCTGTGAACTAGAGAGCCGGAGGACTAGTGAGCTCTAACAGGAGATCTTGGCCACACTGTACTCTGCCTTGAGAGTGGGACCCTTGGAGAGGGGTGGCACAGGGTATCAAGATGCCTTCTCCCTCTCTGTCTTGAGCTCTGCAGTATCCAGAGAGGTCAGGAGCTGCTCTGGAGCTGGGGAAGAAGTAGGTATGGGGTTAGGGCGGCTCTGCCGGTTTACCTCCATCCCGTGGGACAGCCATCCAAGCTCTCCTGGCCTGATCCCAACACCCTGGAACAAGGTGCAGTCCGAAGCTGCCATGTGTGAGGAGGCAGGCAAGAAGGAGAGGGTGTGCGCAGTGGGTGACCTAAGAATAGCTCTTTTGTCTGGAGATGTAGCTCAGGGGTAGAGTACTTTGTCTAGCATGCGCAAGGCCCTGGGTTCAACTCCAAGCACTGAAACCAACCAACCAATTTCTTTCTCTCCTCCTCAGCTCAGCTTTGTGTTTGTGACACAGGGTCTCGTGTATCGTAGGCTGGCCTCAGGGTCCCTGTGGTGCCAAGGATGACTAGATACTTCCAATCTCTCCATGTGCTAAGACTGCTGGCATGTGCTACCACATCCGGTTTGTGAGGAACTGACGACTGAGCCCAAGGCTTCACGGAAGCGAGGCAGATGCTCTTGTGGCTAAGCCACACCTCAACCCCCAGCTCTTTTTTAAGTTTTTTTTTGCTCTATCAGTTTCACACATCATCATCTCACTTAATCCCCACAAGAGCACAAAAAGTCAATGTTAATACCCCTGCTCAACTGGTAGAAGAAAATTGGCTCCCAGAGTTTGTTGACTCGCTCAAGTTCACAGGGCCAGAAGGGGCGGAGCCAGGATTTGTATTCAGGCCTGTGCAAGCCTGGAGGCTGCCAGAGGCCTGGACAAAGGCTTCAGATGTGTAAGGGACTCTATTGTAATTCACGGGATGGTTAGACTGGAGAATGGTGGTGGTGGTGATGGTGATGGTGGTGGTGTTCCAACCTGGATCTTGCCGTTTAGAAGGGCACAGACAGGATAATCAGAAAGTTGAGGTTCACCGTAGATGCCCACGAGGTGGAGTGGGGCAGAGGGCTGGGCTGTCAGAGCTGGGTGGGTCTGGACAAGGGACATAGATGCTCAGCAGGCAGAGGAGGTCAGAGGAAGCAGAGGAGGTCGGAGCAGGCAGGCCAGGAGCTGGGGCAGCTGGGAGTGTCGTAGGGGGTGGAGTGGTAGCAGTGGTCGGTTGGGAGACACTGGAGGCCGCGATCAGTGGAGGCCGCATTGGTTGGAGAACGTGCAGCTGTATATGTCAGGAGGGAGACCTAAGGGAGGAGCCGACGAGCCTAGAGCATCTGTATTGGTAGAGAGAGAGCTTGGCTGGTCTCAGGTGCCGATGATAATCATTCTTGAGGTCACAGTCCTTGCATCAACACTCTGAGGTAGATGCCGGCATTATCCCCATTTGCTGACAGAAAAACGGAGGCACAGAAAGATGGAGTAACTTTCTCACAGTTGCACAGATGCTAAATGCTGGCAGCAGGCACCCGCTGCCCAGATGTGCTACAGTTATATTGATGGCATTTGGGACTTGGTAGGGCTTTTGTTGTTGTCGTTTTGTTTTTGCTATCACACATGGATATGCTGTGAACAGTCCGGCATTTGTTCTTTTGACATATTTGATCCAGAATATTTTCACAGTGCTCATCCTCCAGAGAGAGATTTCTAAGTTATAGATTCAGTGCTAGGTACTCCCCAAAGCGACTGAGGCCGGGTATGTTCAGGATGGTGTGACTGACTGTAGAATGATCGAAGCAGTGTTGATGTGTTCCAGTCATTTCGCATCTTTCCTGACAGTGGTGCTATCAGCCTTTGGTTTTTGCCAAAGTAGAGATAGAAAGCCCAACTCTGAGGTCTTGATTTTGTCTTCATGTTAATTCCCTTGTACAAGAAATCTATTTTAGTCATCCCTGTTAAAACTTTGTCCAAAAGAAAAAGTAATTTTTTTGGTGTTAGTTAACTTCTAATGGACTTGAAGGAGTTCTTTACATATTCTGTTTATTATTTCTTTTGAGTTGTGTTTTATGCATGTGTTCTCCTAGAGTGAAATCTCATGATTTCACTTGGAGAGAAAGATTTTATTTGTTATTTTGTGGATGTGTGTGCATTTCTGTGTGGATTTGTGCACATGAGAGTGGGTGCTGTTTGAGGCCAGAAGAGGGGATCATATCTCTAGGAGCTGGAGTTCTAGGAGACTGTGGGAACTGACTCAGGTCTTCTACAAGACTAGCAAGCACTCTTAACCACCGAGCCACAGTCTCTCCAGCCCATAATTTTGCTTTTTTTTTTTTTTTTTACAGAATCTGTTGGTGAAAGAAATTCTAACATTGTATAAAAACACACAACATAAAATTTGGTTCTTAATAAGTTTTTAGGTGTACAGGTCAGTGGTATTCAGTACATATATGTTGGGTAGCCATAAGCTCTATCCTTTGTCAGGACCTTTTCACACATACACACACGTGCATGCACACACACAGTCACTCACATGTGTCCTGCAACTGAATATCCACCCATCAGACAGTATTTCTTGTTCCTGCCTGAGCTCCAACCCTGGTAACCACATTTTCCTTTCTTTCCTGTAAATATAAATGTTTCTACTTCCTAAGATGAGATGAGAGCCATTCCCAAGCCTTTCTAGCTCTTTCTGAACTCCTTTTTAAAAAAGATTTATTAATTATGTATACAGTGTTCTGCCTGCAAGTATATCTGCATGCCAGAAGGGGGAACTGATGTTTGTAAGCCACATTGCTGGGAATTGAACTTGGGATTTCTAGATGCTGTATGAGAACAGCCAGAGCTCTTAACCTCTGAGCCATCTCTCCAGCCCTCTTTCTGAACTCTTGATGGCTGGTTTAACTCAGCTATTCTGGCCCAAACTTCTCTCTAAGCTGATTGATTCAAACTGGCTTCTTTTAGCTTCTGACTGAATTGCTCTTCCTGGCTTCAAATTAAAACTCTGGCAATATGTTTTAATCTTCTGGCTGCTTATTCTCCTGCTCATTCTGTCTTCATCTGAGACAGATGAGACAGAGAGAGCTTGTTCTCTCTGCAACCTGTCTTTGTAAAACTGCCCCAGTAAAAATCTCTAGGTAAAGTCTATCCCTCTCTCCTTCTTTCCCTCCATCCTTCCCTCCGTCCCTTTCTTCCTCTTAAGTAGCCTCTCCTGTCCTGTTCTCCTGATAGTTGGGTGTATTGCATTTCCGACTCATTCTGTCAAATCTTTCTCAGATTAATCACTTTGTCTGCTCCTCAGCCAACACTTTCAAACATGGCTGTTTCCTTTTATAAACTAACCTTATCTTCATTGTTTAGGATTAAAGGTGTGCCTGTATTCTAGGCATGTCTGTATTCCAGACAGATTATATTGTAATCCAGAGTGTCTCTGCATTCCAGACCTAAAAAAGGATGTGATCTCTTGCCAGAGCACTCATGATGCTGGATCAAAATTCCTCTACACTTCCCATATCCCTCCATTTTTTTCTTTTTCTTTTTTAATTTCAAAAACCCTGTGTAGTTCTGGATGTCCTGGAGCTCATTCTGTAGACCAGGCTAGCCTCAAATTCAGAGATCTGCCTGCCTCTGCCTCCAGAGTGCTGGAATTAAAGACATGTGCCACAAGGCCCAACTGGAGTTGTAGTTTTACTCTGATGCCTCTGCCAATGCTGTGTTTGTGTTTGTTCTTTCTTATACATATTAGAATTAGTCTTTCCACTTACAGCCTTCTCAGAACCTGTTGGAACTTCAGTTGGTGCTGTATTGACCTGTCAGCCAGCTTGAGTAGGAGAACATTTCCATAGTACCAAGTCTATGATTCTTGAACATGGTATACTCCTAAGCTTACTTGGATTTTCTGGAATGTCTTTCAATATAGTTTTATTATGTTTTGTTGTTTGGTTGGTTGTTTTTGTTTTAAATCTTGTACATCTTTTTTCCCCTAGATTTATTTCTAGATTATACTTCACTTTTTATTATGGAAAATTCCCAATTCATATAAACATAGCTTTTTTGTGTGTGAGCGGTGGTTGGTGTGTTTATGTTTCATGAATTGGCTATGCTGCCTGGCATGTAAGCAAACATGGCTATACGTTTATGCATCACTTACGGCTGAGTTCCTGGTGGACTGTCAGAGTTGAGCGGTTTTGACAGATATCATGTAGCCAACATCAAAGATAAAAAAAAAATCTGGTGCCAGTTAGGTGGCAGTAGGAAAGTAGACAGTGGACACTAAGCACAGTTCAGCTGATTTCCTTCCTTCCTTCCTTCCTTCCTTCCTTCCTTCCTTCCTTCCTTCCTTCCTTCCTTCCTTCCTTCCTTCCTTCCTTCCTTCCTTCTTTTCTTTCTCTTGCACAGGGCTTCTCTGTGTAGCCCTGGTTGCCCTAGAACTTGCTCTGTAAACCAGGCTGGCTTCGAATCAGAGATCCACCTACTTCTGTCTCCTGAGTGCTGGGATTCAAGGTATGCACATCAACCGCTGGGCCCTCTCAGTTCCTTTTGGTACAGAAACAATTGTGCATTCTAAAGAATGAGGAATAGGGAAGGGGCGGGCAAGAACTTGATCAGGGAAGTGAAAATCCCAAAGGTTTCGTTGGTATAACTGTCAGCAGAATAATTTTTCTTCTAGGTGAAAATACAAAGTGTGCAAGACAGGCCCTGTCTGCAGATGTTGTCAGGGACATGCGGTGGACTTGCACTGGGCTTCCTCAGGCAGGTGATTTAAGTCTAGAGTCATCTTGGGGATGTGGTCTTGAGCTTTTAAGTCCTTCTAGACATAAGTTTGAGAGCCGGGTGAGAAGAGCCCTTGAAGGAACCTGGATAGGGTTTTGACCAGGGAGACACAGTCTGTGTCACTGCCTGTATTTTCTCTGTAGCTCCTCACAGAAAACGATTTCTGACTCCTACTGTGAAGTCTTTTGTGCTCTCACCCAGCTGTAGCCACCAAGCGTCACCTTCCCTTCAAGCTGGCAACAGTTCCTTAATGGTATTAACAACTAAATACTCACTGAAACCGGATGGTGGTGGTATACATCTTTAATCCTGGCACTTGGGAGGCAGAGACAGGTGGATCTCTGTGAGTTTGAGGACAGCTCTACAGAGCTAGTTCTAGAACAGCTAGACATACACAGAGAAACCCTGTGTATGTCTTGGAAAAAAAAGAACTAAAACCCAAAACCAAACAAAAATCCCAAAACCTCAACTGATACTGGACATCCAATAGATTTATTTATTCTATTTAATTAGTAATCTTTTTTTCTTTTTAAAGCCAAAGTTGTATGTATCCAAGGCTGGCCTTGAACTTGTTATATATGTTTGAGACAAGGGTTTCATGTAGCCCAGGCAGGTCTGGAACTCAGTATGTAGGTAAGGATGAGATTGAACTGGGCCTCCTAAGTGCTGAGATCACAGATGTGCATCGCTATGCCTGGGTTATGCGGGGCTTCGTGTATGCTAGCCAAGCTCCTTACAACTGAGCCACAGTTCCCAGTCTGACTTTAAGCTCTGATCCTCCTCCTCCCTCCTCCTGAGTGTTGTGATTGTGTGTGTGTGTGTCAGTCACTGTACCCAATTTTTATGGTGCTGGGGATTGAACCCAGGGGCTTTTGAGAGCTTGGCAAGTATTCTACCAACTGATTCACACACCCAGCTCCCAATTCTTTTATGTATTTATTTTTGAGACAGGGTCACCCTGTGTAGACCAGGTTGGCCTCAAATAAATACCCCACCTGCCTTTGCCTCCCTGAGTGCTGGGATTAAAGGCATCTCTGTGTGTTTTTCTATCACTGTGAAAAATACTGGCAAAGAACCACCCCACGGAGGATTTGCCTTGGAGCATGATTTCATAGAGTTTAGTCCACCATGACGGCAGGGGGAGAGTGTCAGGGTAGGGCAGAACAGCCCACAGTGATCAGGGAGTGGAATGGGTCACCCTTACTACCAACTTCCTCTTACTCTTGTTCCATCTAGGCTTCCAGCCAGTGGGATGGTGCTGCTCACATTTAGGGTGGTCCCCCCGCCCCATCAGCTCATTTTCTCCCAGAGACCCATCACAGGCCTCTCTGAAGTGTGCACACTCTCCCTGTGTTCCTCAGTACAGTCAGGCTGCAGGCGGACTAACCCCCTCTCTCCAAGACGGTGTTTGAGTCAGAGCCTTGATTGGAAGTAGCCGGCGCCTGGGGCTCATGCAACTTCCTAGGTGGTGTGCTCTTTCCATCAGAGGGCTCACAGTGTGCACTCACACTACTTGGTGTTTTTGAAGCCTTTCTAATGTGCTAACTTCAAAATTTTCGATGTCTGGCTGTTGGCTGTTGCTGGCATTAAAAAAAAAGATTGATTTTTGCTCATTGATTTTGCATGTAGGAATCTTGCTGAACTCTTACTAATTCTTATAATTTATCTGTTAGGCTGTTTCTGCGTTCTATAGATACAGTCCCATGTGGACAAATGGCATGGCAGTTGTGTTATTTCCTTTGCGGCCCTTTGTTATTTCCTGTACAGTTCTTCATCATTTCTCCCCTTCCTTATCTGCTACGTTAATATAACCCTGGATAAAGTTGGTTGTAGGGAACTTTGACATCTTCTGGGTCTTAATGAAAATGTTCAGGGTTTCATGTCTGCAGTGTTTTCATATTGATGCTTTTTAGCAAGCAGAGAAGCTTTCTTCTGCTTCTGGATTGCTAATTATTCTGAACGCACAGTGCATTTGGGGAGATAATCATATGATTTTTAGCCCCTAATTTATTAATGCAGTAGAGTTAATGAGTTTTTAAATGTTAAGCCAATCCTGACTTACTGAAACGAACCTCACTTGATAATGTCCTGGTGGGTTTCTGTGTGTATGTGTGTGTATCCTATTTGCTGAATTCTTATTAATAATTTCTTATAATTTTTTGCATTTCAATTGATGAGTTAACTGTCCTGAAATGACTCATCTGTGGGTTGTGCTGTCTTCTAGGGTAATTTCTATGAGGTTGGAAATATTTGTTTGTTTGTTTTTTTTGAACATTGTGGGAACAGAGCATTGGATTAAAAACAAAAAAAACAAATAACCCTTAGAATGGTATTTTCTTGAGGAGAGATGTTTCCTCCTGTGGGCTGAATTCCTGTGGATTGAATGTATCCCCTGGTTGCAGTTGTAGCTGTGTTGTGGGTCAGCCACCTGGTTGTTCTTTCTCTCTACACAGATAGACATGTGGAGGAGGGTGTCAAGTGCCGGTCTCTGGTAGCACTGAGGGAGACAGTAGGGGTTCTCCTGTAGGCCTCGGGTATTGAGACCGTTTGTCCTATAAAGTAAGGTTTGTGGACGGCTCTGAGGAGCTCGGATTCCTCAGCCCTTGCTTGCAAATGGCTTTGCAACTTCCAGACAGGCCTAGGTATTGAGATTCCTCAGCCTTTCGCAGCAGCCAGGGTTGCAGCCCTTCTCTAGGCCTAGGAAGGCGGGACTCCTTGGACATCAACACCAGCACGCAGTGCTGGAACGCTCAGCTCCAAGTCTGAGGCCCTCGGTCCTAAGGCTTGACTGGGCGTGGAATTCTCCTGGGAACCAGGGCCTGTGGCTACTCTTCTCTGCGTCTTTACATTAGTCTTTTATCCTTCTCCAGCCTCAGCTCTCTCTTGTCTCTCTTCTTCCACTGCCTGTTTTTCCTAGACTGGCCGCTCTTGAGCTGTGCAGGCTGCTGCTGCCGTAGTTCAGACGTCTGGCTGCTCCCACGGCCTGCCGTGCTGGCTGCCGTCTTCAATGCCTTCTGCTGTTTCTGCTGCAGCCTCCTTTGTGTTACCAGCTCCACCCACGTCTAAAGGTGGACATGAAGAGACCATTTGAGAGAAGCCTTTACTGGACCTGATGTTGCAACATCAGAGCCGCGGCACAGGACAGCGTTTCCCAGCCAATTCACTGAGACTGAGTAGCTTGCTTCCAGAGCCTGGGAAAGGGTGCTCGGACCAATCACAGATGTTTGTCTTGGACCAGTCACAAACATTTTCCTCTTCGGAACACTCATAGTTGAGCTCTGAACACCAGTCAGTTATTAAGACTTTTTTAGGGGGGAACCAATAAAAAAGATGTTCATAAAGTAGTCGGGTACTGATGGAAGGCGGTTATACTACCTGTTGGGCTAATAGATTATTTGGTCAAGGCAGCGAGCCAGAGTCCAATAGCTGTTAACTAGGGAATCAGACTGCCCCATCATCAGTGTCTTGCCGACAGGAAAGTGAACCTTAGAAGGGGTACTTACAGTACAAACTTAGAGAATATGGGGCCAGTGAGATGGCTTAGGAAGTCAGGGTGCCTGCACCAAGCCTAACGGACCTGAGTTTGATCCCTGACATCCAGATGTAGGAAGATCAGAACCACCCCCACCGCTCATGGCTAACACTGATGGTGACTTGGACAGATTTTTCACAGCATCATCCCAGTGCTTCAGGAAGAGGTAATTCAGCCTCTCATCCACCTCAACTGTATCAATTATGTTTTGAACCAGTTTTGTTGAGTTATATTTTCTATAGGTATGTATCCATGTTATATAGTTACATGCCCGTGTTATCTGCCTTTAGAGATTCATTGATATATTGACGTGACTACTTCACAATGTCTTCTTGCCAACACGCCTTCTGAGCCTTCCCAAACAGTTCCGCTGTTGGGGACCAAGTGTTCAAACATGTGAACCTGTTGCTGTGTGTTCATAAATACTGGTTCCAGCTCTGTCCAGGGGTATCTCCTCCCTCTTCTGTGGTCAGCCTGGCCTGGGAACTGCTTTCTTCAGAGAGTTCATGTTTGCTTTTGTTTATCCGTTTTCTGTTTCCGATGTTGTCTCTTTCCAGCACATTATTTCATAACACCTTAAAATGATATTTAGTCTTTAATTTCCTATTTCCCGATAAAGTCACTTAAAGCTACAGATGAACTTTAAAATACCACTTTTGCAGCACCCACAGACGTCAGCCTCAGTATTTTCATGGCTTTATTACAAATTGTTTTCGAGTCATTTGAAGTCGGAGTCTCCCTCTTCCCTTACTCTCCTTTCCCTCATCTTCGTTTTTTGAGAATTTATTTTTATTTTGTATGAGTGTGTTTTTGCCTTTGTGCATGGAGGTGCACCGTGTGCGTGCGGTGCCCATAGAGGCCAAAGGAGAGCATCAGTCATTAGAATTGGAGTTACAGACACTTGTGAGCCACCATGTGGGTACCGGAACCTCTGTGAGAGCTGGAAGTGCTTTTAACTGCTGAGCCATCTCTCCGGCCCTTGGTTACTTTTCTGTTGTTGTGATAGAACGTCATGGTCAAGGCAACTTACAAAAAGAATTTTTTTTTTCTTTTCTAACATAAACCAAAGACTTCACAACTCAGGGATACTCAGGTCCACCATGGAGCTACAGCAAGTGTAGAGGAGAACTACAAGAAGAAGACAAATTCATTATTACAGCAAGCACGCATCTCTGAATCGGGCTGACAAAACAATTGGTAGGAATAAAAAAGATTTGACAAAACAGATAACCGACTGCTTTAACCTACACAGATAATACTCGCCCCTAACCATAAACATTTGGTTTATGGTTTCAGAGACTTCAGATCTTATCTATGATGGAGCAAAGGGACAACGCAGAGTCCACAATTTGATTTACGACCAAGAGGTAGAGACACAGGGAATCCCAGGCTTTTAAAACCTCAAAGCTGCACACCCCCCCCCCCAGTGACACACCTCCTTTAACAAGACCGCACCTTCTAATCCTTCCCAAATGGTTCTACCGCCTGAGGACCAAGTATTCAAACGTATGACCCCATGGGGGCCTGTGGTTCTCAGTTCAGCGGTGTCTGTGTTCATGTGTGTGTGTATCTGTGTGTGTATATCTGTGTGAGATATTGGCTGGGGCCTGGAACCAGCTTCTGGATGGAGAATGGGGGTTTGTTTTTCTCAGGAACAGCTGGAGCACTTCAGGGTGAGGCCCGAGTGTGCTAGGCCAGGGCGTGGAAAAGGGTTTTCCACAGAGTGTTACAGTCTGGCTCTTTTAGAATGAGATTTCCTGTGGCATTCCAAAGCCTAGGGCAATCCGGAAGTGTTACAGCTCTTCCTTAAGCTGCTATGCTGTGCATGGCCGAGGTGCAGGTGGAAGTCCATGTCTGGTCAGCTTGCAGTGGAGACCCAGGCCTGTTGAGGCCCAGGTCCAGCAGGGCGGAGGGCACGCCCAGTGAGATTTATGCCCGTGTGGGGGATAAGTGATAAATCTCAGACGGCCATGGTGGAAGGCTGATGGTATCACATAGTACACAAACCCCAGCAGCAGTTTATTTAAAATCAGAGATTTATAAACCTTTTGGCAGTGGGAGGGATTTCGAGGGTGAACCTGTTTGAGTCAACAGGGTCAGGAGGTCAGGAATACTTGATTTGCATGTGGTGATAAAGTGCCTCATTTCCCATGCGGTAGCATGGTCCTATCACAAGAAGAAGAACACAGTACCCAATTATCCTAGGGATGAGGGGAAAATCTCCAAGTACAGCTGAAGATCACTGCTGAAGACTAAGATCCTTATCAGAGTGGGGTATTTCTAGGAATAGATAGCCAGCGCCCGATTCTGATCACATCAAGCATCAGGGACAAATCATGTTCCACTTATGCGCAGGCAAACACACATTAAATAAATCCTACTAATCTGTTGAGGTCTGCTAAACTTTGGCTTATGGCCTAGGTGCTGCAGTATGTTCATGTATGTTACGTGTGTACTTGAAAACAATGTGTGCTCTGTAGATGTGAGGGGCCAGTGTTATCTGTGTGGGTTAAAGCAGTTGGTTATTTGTTTTGTCAAATCTGCTTTGTTCCTACCAGTTGCTTTGTCAGCTTGATTCAGAGATATGGGCTTGTTGTAATGGTGAATTTGCCTTTTTCTTGTAGTTCTGTCAACCTTTGCTTCCAAGCTTTTGAGATTATGTTATTTGATGCTTATAAGTTCCAAGCTGTATCTCTGTGGTAGACCATTGTATTGCTGAGTTGTGAAGTCTTTGGCATTATGTTATTCTGGCTCTGAAGTCTCTTATTATTTGCTGTTTACTTTGCTCTGGTGTTTTGTTGTGCTTGGCATATGCACATTGTTGTCTCGTGGCTTTTTTCATCATTATATTTTAGAAATAGCTCTTATATTCCCTGACTGGATTTTTTTTCTTCCCACTGTACTTCTTGCAATGGAGCAAATAAGCATTTTTTTTCTAATCAGTGAATAAACAACTAAAATAAAAACCTGATAATTTTTGTAATTGTATGAAATATTAATTCATTTATGTATTAATTTTTTTTCTTTCGTTTGAGATGTGATTTTGTTATATAGCCCAAGATGGCCTATCTAACTTGTGATCCTCCTGCCTCAGCTGCTGAGATTACAAGCATGCGCCAGAGACCCGAGTGCATTCTTGCAACTGCTGGTTTACTTGCATCTGTTCCATCTTACTGTGTCCTGCTTGTACCCTTTCAGTGGCTCTCATGGGAGTTTTAACACTAATAATTCACTTACCCAAGGAAACTCCTTCCCCTGAATGGTACAAGGGTCTTGGGATGTTTTAATTCCAAGCACGCTTCTTCCCAATTTGTGTACTATTGTTATCCAGTAGATTGGTCCTTTCTTATGTTTTTAATCCCCAAAATTACACACCATTATTATAATTCTAGACAATGTTTAGGCTCAACATGGTATTTTTTTCTTCTTCTTCTTTTTCTTGGCTCAACGTTTCTCATTGCAAGTCATCTTTCCTGTGTGGGATAATTTGTTTTTCCTTCCAGCTCAGGTTTGTCCTTAAGCATTTAAAAAATTTTGGTCTTTTTTGGTTCGTTTTGCCTTAAGTACATTTTGTTTGCTGAGTAACATACAATTATCAAGAAGAGCAAGTTCTGTTTTTCTCTACCGCATCTTTTCTCATTCTATTCTCAGAAAAGATTTTGCCCTGATCTACAGTGGCTGTGGATGATTGCTTTATTTGAGTACCTTGAAAAATAATATCCTGCCTCTTCTGCTTTTCCTTATCGACACTGGGAAGCCAGCTGTTTGGCTAAGTGCCCGTTCCCTTCATGGGCACAGTGTCATTTTGTGAATGCTGTAGCGTGATGGGTGAAGGTGGCGCCTTCTAGAATCAGACAGGCTGGATTTAAATGTCATCTCCTGGGTTTGCTAGCTAATTAGCCTATGTCTGTGCCTCAGTTTCCTCTTCTGTCAGATGTGTCAATGACAGTATCAGTACTGACCCGAGGATGGTGGAGGGAATTCACAGCACTGGTAATGTTCTCCACAGCAGCAGACTGTTTTAGTGTTCTTGCTGGCCATTATTCTTCTTTTTCATTTTGAAAATTATGTTTTGATTATTTTTTTTTAAATCTGTGTGCCTGTATGTGCACCTGAATGTACCCCATGCATTCAGGTGCCTGTGGCGCCAGAAAAAAGGGTATCAGATCCCCTGGAGTCCCAGTTATAGGTGACTGGTGAGGTGCTTAAGGTGAGAGCTGGCAACTGAACCCCAGTCCTCCCCAAGAGCATCAAGTACTCTCAACCCCTGAGCCCTCTCACCAGCCTCCTTAAGTAGTGTGTGTGCGCATGCGTTTGGGGGACATCCGCTCTCCCTGGAGCCGGAGTTACAGGCAGTTGTGAGCTATTAGTTAGATGTGGGTGCTGGGAACAGAAGTCAGGTCCTCTGAAAGGTCACCTCTCCAGCCCTTTTCTTGATGTTTTTTTGAGTTTTCGTGTTACTGGGAATTGATGTCTGTAGGTGTGAGATTCCTTCAATTTTCCTTTTTGAACTCCACAGAACTTTTTTAAACTGTGAATTGCTCTCTTTTATCAGTTCTGGAAAAATTCTTAGCAGTGTACCTTCAAGGGCTGCTTTCACCACATTCTCTTCCCTCTCTCCTAATTAGTTAGATTAATTAGTCCTGCTCACTCCTATCATTTGCATCTTCTTGACTTTGCTCCACAGTCTCTGTGCTGTGACTATTCTGGATAATTTCTTCAAATCTATCTCCCAGCTCATTAATTGGCTTCAGCTGTGTCTAATATGCTATTAAACCTATACACCGAGTTTTTAATTTTAATTATGTTTTTATTTCCAGAAGTTGTGTTTGGTTCCCAACTGAATCTGATTGTTTTCGTCTCTTCCCTTCCGCTCGTCTCCCCCTTTTAAGTGTTTCAGACATTCATCCTCCTCTGCTTTCTGTCTCGTCCATCGACGGACTGACCCTCTTGAGACCAGCGGGAGGATCCCTGAGTCCAGAGCCGGCAGAAGGCTTTCAACTGCAGAGGACAGGCTGGTCTTAATATCTCTCCCACCTCCCCGCCCCCGTGTCCCGTTTTCTTCCTTTCTCTCTTGTTCTCAATTACCTTTTTTGAAAGGCTGATTCATCCCACAGTTTGAAAAAGAAACCAAGTGTGGAGTCTCCCTCCCAGCACCCAGGGCCCGCCCCTGCCAGCAGCCAGCACTAAGGGATCTGTAGAGACTTGCAAATATATTTTATGTGTAGTCAAGCAAATACATATTTAAAAATTCATTCTCTCTGTAAAGCAGACGGTAGCGTGCTACATACATTGTTCTGCACTCACTTTTTAATAAAAAATATGTTTCTGGTTATGAAAGAAATACGTGCTCACTTTGAATAACATCAATTCCCAAGTGTACACGTGTAGAAAATGAAAGTCTCCCTGGAGTTCATTCCCCAGAGATAACATCTATTTTGCATCTATAAATATATATTTACATAAATGGGCTTATGCAACAGACACTGTTTTCTAACCTATTTTTCCCCCTTTTCTCCCAATAACACATCACGACATCGTTCCATGAATCTTCCATGGCTCGTGTAGCCCCACATGTCTGGGATCGTGGAATCAGAGAGAATTAAGCTCCAACATTAACTGCTCAGCTCTGTAGCTTAAGACCTTTTATAGCCGGTTGAAGCCTCAGCTTCCTCATCTGTGAGGTGGTTGCACAGGGTACACTTTCTCCGGTTCTGGGAGGGCAGTGAGTTCATGCAGGTTGTGTGCCCTCCGGGCCCCAGGACAAAGTAGATTCTTAATGACTCCCTCCCCTGTTTAACAACCGCATGGGATTCATGGTCTGGAGATGTTACAGTGTGTTAACAGTGCCCCGTTAGTAGACACTGGATTGTGTCCAGTCTCTTATTACCGGGGCCAGCCCCATGAGCACCCTGTTCTTGTGATTTCTCTGGACTGGGTTATAGGGTCTCCTGGATTCTAATCTCTGTACCCTCTCTATTTTTTTTCTCCAAGGAGGAGGTGAGAGTGCCCTGCGGGGTGAAGCTCGTGTACTACGTAGGTGTCCCTTTGCTGTCACTGCCCCTCATCCTCCGTTGCTCTGGGATGCTGGTCCCTGTTAGCATCCCTTTCTCCTGCCTCCCCCCTTACCTCCCCGATGCTGAAGCTTAGCGTCACTAAGCTTTGAGAGGAACTTTAGTTCCTGTCAAACCTTGCAGCCCAACGTCCCCCTGCATACACACACATGCATGCATGCACGCACGCACGCACAGGCTTCCAACACAGTTCCTGTGACTCGCAACATATTAAGAAGAATTAAAGGACACTTTAGAAAAAAGAGAGAAAAGTCCAAAGGAGGCAAGAATAGGAGAAGGAATTGAACATCGTGTACAACAGTCCCTCATTCTCTCATTGCCAGTCCTGAAAAGGCTCAGCTTCTAGGGTCCAAGGGAGCATTGAGTCTCTTTTGTAGTAGCAGTTAGGTTAGAAGCGTTCAAACGACTTATCACTCTGAAATAGCCAGTAAGACATTTCTCTCTTGAGTGATTGTAGCTATAGCCTCACAGAGTCCTTGAAAGAGGCATGAGAAATTTTTGAGCGGAAGGAGGTAGAGTCAGGACAGCTGTGTCCTTCCTGATGGATGCTGAAGAGGCAGGTGACAAGGGTCCTAGTTAGAGCCTGTTTATACTGGGGGGTGGGGTGGGGGGGAGTGTCAGAGGGGAAGTGAGAGGGTGAGCACAAAGACAGGTGGCTTTGTTCCTGGGACAGAGGCTGGCCAGGCAGCAGACACTTAGTGAGCCCTACTGTGTGCCAGGCTTTTATAGACACTGGGCTGTGTCCTAACCCTGTCTTAACGGAGGTGGCTGGAGGCCAGAGACAGTCAACAATTGAAGCCAAGGCAGGGCTGTGCTCTCTCCCTGCAGGTCTGGTCTGGGCCAGTGATCCAGCTCCTCGGAGCCATCAGCAGCAGCCATCCAGGGAGACAGGTCGAAGCTCTGGAGGACTGGGCGGAGGTCAGCTCAGCCGGGAGGAAGAGAAAAAGGCTCATGACTCCTCACCCTGCCAGTTTTCAGGTACAAAGCTAGCTTCCTTGCCTGGGGGCTAGTGATGAATCTCGCCTCCCTGGGTTCCTTCCACCTGATGTCACTGAGGCCCAGGGTGAGGTGATGTGGCCAAGGTCACACAGACCAGTGTTCAGAGGTAGGTCGGCCCTACTCGGCTGCTGTCCTGGGCTCGGTGGGTGCTCTATCTACTAGGTTTGGAAGTTTTGGGGCGTGGGCGATGCTCTTCTTCCATTGTGATTGGCTTTATCTACTGTGACTCCAGCTGACGCCACATGTCCCGATGTACCAGGGTTCCCAGCCATCAGTTGGAACGGGACCTGGAGTGCTCTTAGACAGCTTTCTCCCAAGCTCCTTAGGGATCTCTCCATAGGGGCCGAGTGGCGATCGGTAATCGGAACCCTCATTTCCCACCCCACCCCTGCCCCGGCACAAGACAGCTTTGGCTGGATTGGGCCTCTCCACCATGCTCTTCTCTCTCTGCAGTGTGACCCTCCAGCAGCTGAGACTGTGGAGCCTCTTCAGCAGAGGGCACAGGACCCAGGTGATGGTCCACAGGGCCGGGGGGAGGATTCTCAACCGCTGGGATCCTTCACTTCCCATCAGTCCACAGTTCTCCTCTGAAGGAACCGGGGTCCTAGGTCCTTGAGTGGGGAACCGAACCCTCTGGAATCTGGCCCCCCCTCCGCCCCAGTGCTCCTTGATGTCCCCTGGGACAGCATGGTACATTTCCTCTGCCCCAGGTGAACAGGAAGCGATGCCTCTGGATGTTGAAGTGCGATCCACCGTGGTCCGTGCCATGCAGGAGGTGCTGTGGGCTCGGTAAGGCCCTACTCCCTACCTCCCGGCTGTGCTGACAGGCTCTCCTGCGCTTCCGGCCAGGCCACATTTGAGTTTGTATGAGTGAGTGAGTCTGTGAGTGCGTGTGAGAGTGAATGAGTATGTGTGTATCCCCAAACCTATTTGATATCGGGGTGGTCACTGGCCCCCACAGCCAGTGTCAGGCTGAAATGGGAACCTGGGTGTCTGTAGTACATGGTTTGAGTCGCAGTGAGTGCCTGGGCTGAAAGTTCTCAGAGGTCTGAGCCCAGGGCTCTCACTTACAGATGGTGCGACCAAACTCATCTCCTGAGAAGGCAGGAGCTGGCAAAGGCCACACAGCAAGTCAGTCGTAGACCAGGGTTACGTGTGCCCCTCCCTTGGCCGACCAACCCCGTTCCAGCTTGGTCCTTTCCTCTGTCTGGTCCTGTCCACACAGACCCGGTTCCTTTAGCAGGACCGAGCAGCTTGGCTTTGACATGTGCATTGCCGCTGGTCCACTGTGTGGCCTTGGGGTGAACCCTGAACTCTTGTCTGAGCTCTCCCTAGGTAAATGGAAGACATACCATTTCTTCCTCACAGAGTTGGGGTGGGACTCAACAGGTCCGTGGGGAAACACCCACAACAGAAAGGAGGGAGCCCAGCCCCTGTCCCCTACCCTTATATCTCCCTCTGGGGCTGAGGGTGTGGACAGTTCCTGCTCAGGCCCTGCTCGTCCCCACAGTGTCCAGGAGCTTCCTGGCCTGCTGCTGAGAGAAGAAGAGGTAGCGGGGATTGCAGAGGGCATCGAGGCGGCCCTCTTCCACCTCACCCAAGACACCAACATCCGCTACAAGACCAAGTACCGCAGCCTCCTCTTCAACCTGAGAGATCCCCGAAACTCCGTGAGCTGGGGGAGGTTCAGCCTGCCCAGCCCTCCCTTAGGGACACTAAGAGCCGACAGCAGGTTGGAGTGGGTGCTGTCAGGGTGGAATGGTGCATTCTCTCCCCTCACAGGACCTGTTTCTCAAAGTGGCTCACTGTGATGTCACCCCCCACGACCTGGTGCAGATGAGCTCGATCCAGCTGGCCCCCAAGGAGCTGTCCCGCTGGCGGGACCAGGAGGAGAAAAGGGTGAGCCTCGTAGACAGGTCACAAGAGGTCAGAGGGTGTGTGTGTGTGTGTGTGTGTGTGTGGTATGTGTAGGGTATAGCCCCGCAATGGAGGATGGGAACAGAGGAAGCAGTACAGATGGACAGTGAGGACTGACGAGGAGCTGGAGAAAACAGAAAGCAAGCCAGGGAGTCATCCAGGACAAAGGGAGGAGGAGAGGCCATGCTCTGTTTTTTGTTTCTTTGTGGAGCTGGGCTGTGTCTGGGTGGAGGGGCTTCCACGAACAAGGCCCCAGGGCTCTTCTTTCCGTCACAGCCTCGGGTTTGGGAAAGGGACCCCACAGTTCCACCCTCCCCAGTCCAGTTCTCCTGAGCCCTGCCCGTGGGCTTCGCCCTGCGTGGATTGAACAGGGAAGGAATGACATTGCACTGGCTTCTGGGAAGGCTGGCCTAATGCTTAGCGGCCAGCGGTAGATGGGGCTGGTCCAGGGCTGAAGTGGAGAGGGTGCTAAGATGCCAGGAGAGCTAAGGACCCATGTCCAACCAGTGGGTCCATCTACTCAGCTAAGTGTCTGTTCGAGACCCTGCAGGGTGGGAGCGGCTGTGTAGTATAGGGGTCAGTGCAGTCTCTGTGCAGCAGCCATTAAGAATTCCGGGGTGGGGGCTGGGAAGGGAGCTCAGCTAGCAGAGAGCTTGCTGCACAAACATGGCACCCCACGTTCAAGCTCCAGTATTTATGTTAAAAGTCAGACAAGATGGCACGCATTTGTAATCCCAGTGTTGGCTGGGAGATGGGGATGGGCAAGCCTAGCCTTGTGAAAGACCTTGTCTCAGAAAGTAAGGTGGGTGGCCCCTGAGGAAGGACCCTGAAGATTCATCTCTGGCTCCCACATGCGTTTGTACACATGAGCACATGCACCCATTCACTACCACGCATGCCCACATTTGTACACATGTGTACAAGCAAGGACGTCAAGGTAAATGAACACAGGGCCTGAACCAAGTGTGAGCCCAGTGTCCATGCCCTCATCATGGAGTCTGCCTGCCTGGGGGTGCAGGACCCCTATCTTCCCGCACCATCAGAAAAGGAGAGACAGGCTTCCACGTCAGGTGACCAACCTAGCTAGTGGCTTCGATGAACCTGGGTCGAGGCTGTGACCCCCCGCCCCCCGTGCGTGTTTATTAATACTGTGCTCTTAATCCCCAGAGAATAGATAAACAGGCTTAGGGCAACTAAGTGGTGGCCCAAAGTCAAACTAATCCTAAAACCTTTATTAATGGC